>JAXCHO010000164.1:53445000-54045000 GCA_036630365.1 Acanthiza pusilla
CCAGACTTACTGTCTTTGATTGAAAACTACAGTAAACAAAAACCTACTGGAGGGAAACCTGACAGTGATTAAACTATTGTTAATCAGTTCACAAGTCTTCTAGTTCCTTAAACTGGTACATTGTTCAATTGTACTTCTACAACAAAACAATAAATCAATAAATCTCCACAATAAATCTCACTTCAGATTACTCATAAATAAAAGAGAATGTTACAGCAGAATAAGGTAAGTAATAGGAAGGTTCACATTGCAATTCACAAGGCTAACAGATGCTAACAGAGCTTTCAACCACTCAAGAGCATAAAGTTACAAAATAGGTGAAAAGAAAATTTACACTGTAAACCAATTTCAAGTCTTTGATGAGGTAACTTCAAGAGTGAAAACTAAAAATACGATTTGTTACTGAATATTTTCATTAAACATATAATCATTCATATCTAGAATAACATAATGCCATCTTAGAATTCACAGATTAAATATTTCAAACATGTTAACTTACACAGTTTGCAAGAAGTTAATGTGATTTGGAACTTAAAGCAAAGGCTCTGGAATAAGCAGTCCTGTTAACAGTCCACTACACCATTGGACAAGAAGCAAATGATTTGACTTTTGAGAAGTCCCAAGTTGCTATCTGCTTAATAGCTGATATTCAGCTTCTAAAAAAATCACATCCTTAACTTCTACATTTCATTCTTGAAGCCTGTAAATGGATACACTAATACTGTTCTTCATACAGCTTTTGTGAAGCTGCACTTACTGTGAGCAAAGTGCTTTAAGATCTTTAGCATTAATAAAAATATATTTTGCACTTAGACGTTAATTATAGAAGTAGCAATATTTGAAACAGGATTTTGTTTCAAGGCAGCAAGACTAAATCAAACATGATTATCTTGGCTTTGATTGTGATATTTTATTTACTATGCTCTATTTTTCCTTTGCAATTTGAAATATGCAATTTTGCTTTTCTGTTATGTAAATGAATGTTTTTCATCTAACACATCTATTTTTGGAAAAAGAATAATTTTCTTCCCTAGGCTAAGACAGAAATGTTGCAGAACACAATTCTGAAGTCTAACTGACAGAGTACCACAAGGTCAATGCAGGCATTCAACAGCAAAAGCAGCAAGAGATGCCTAGAAGACTAACTGAACTTACAACATTAATATGCAAATGTTTATATATCTATCTAGATATAGAAATCACACAATAATATTTAATATAGATAGGCTAATCCTTTTGTCTATCAGCTAGGTGATCCTAAACAATGCAGCTGCAATTACAAGTCGTGGCCTTTCTGAAAAGTAAAAAGAACTGGGATAAAGAGAAAAAAGAAAGTCTGCAATGGAAGCCATAGGAACAATCCACTTTAAACTGAAGATTCTGTCTGGCTCTGTGTAATGTATTTTAAAGGCAAACTTCAGCAAAGGAAAAGGTTTGGACTTTATCCAAAAAACACTGTCATGCAAAAGAGATCAAGTCACCTGCCACCAGGGTGTTTTCTTCGAATTGGTTTTCACTTCTGCAAAGTGTGCTGATTATATTGCTGTATGTGCTCCTAGATATCAGTGGCATTTAATAGACAGCATGTACCCTGGAAAACACGTACCATATTTATACACAATCCTATTAACATAAACAGGGTTTACTGCCTGCGTATAACTTTGATTCTACAGCTTGTGTGATCAAATTACATCATTACATTATTTCCTGGTCTCTGAATTTCACATATTCCCATGCTGAGTAAAGAGAAAGCATGTCAGATTCCTATTTAAGTTGTGGAATAAAATTGGGAATCCAAAAATGGGCAGCATTAAAGAGAACTGAAGTCTGGATTAGCAAAGTAATTTAAAAAAATATGTCCTGTGAAAAGAGATGACCCAATAAATCAAGGGAATGAAACACCTGTTGAGAAAAGACATTATCATCTCAAAGCAATGCTGAAACACTGGTATTTACCCAGACAAATGGGGTTAAGAAGCATATTCTACTCATTCAAATCTTTAAATGAAAGTAAATGCCAACCTAAAGCTCATTTTCAGCATTCTGTGATGCCTAAGAAATGCTGTCACTCACTCATTACACTCCCTCACACGGATGTAATTTCCACCCCCACCTATCGTCATCACATCTGGTTTGGTATGCAGTTTCACCAAAAAAAAATCATGTAGGCAAAAAATCACAACATCTTTTGATAAATGCTTTAGGATGCAATTGTGTGTAATTACACACTTTATTAAGTACACCTTGAAATATAAACCACCATGGAATAATTGGAAGAAAAACTTAATCCAAAACCTTGATTGAGCTACAGTTTTATTATTAGTACACTTAAATCATTTCTCCAAACAGCAAAAAGCAAGACATAACACAAAACTTCACATCCCAAAGGATCACAGACCATAATTGAAAAGACCCTAAATAGGTGATCTTCCTGCCTGCTCCAAAGCAAGGTCTGTAGCTCTATCACTTCAACCTATGTTTGTGAAACAAACATTAAATACTTCAAATGAGTGGGATGTTATTGTCTAACTCATATATTCTAGTGGTCCCCTTATGAAAAGCTTTCTCTAATGTTGAATCTCAAGCCAATCTATTACAGTGTGCCACATTCCTCGGTATTAGAAAGTTTTTCAGTCTAACTCAACTTCTGATGCATTTTAAACCTTTACGAAGAGTAAATACACTCTTCTTAGAAACACATAACCCCAGCAGACCGAAAACATTGACATGAGGTCTTAGTTCCACTTAACTCATTGAAGACAGATACTGGAAGATGCTCATGGCACTGCACTCTACACATCTGAGATCGTGGAAAACACAGGTTTGCACCTAAGTTTAAATACTCTGCATATTCTAAACCATACGTGGTTTGAATATAGTGGGGAGACTTTCCTGCCCTGGCACCTGAACATTTTTCTTCTTCTGATCACAGAATATTAATAAATAAAAGTTTCCAGGTGACCTCTTTCTTCAAAGTTAAGGGGTGAGAAAAGGCCAGAAAAACTTTCCAGCCTACCTTGCACCAGCCCACCAGCACCACCAAGGCCAAGAGGTGGTACCACCACTCATGCCACCTAGCCTGCTACATGCAAAACAAACTTTTCTCCCGAAAACAGCCAAAAAAAAACCAGCCAAGACACTTTCACAAGGCCTGGAACAAGCAAACCACCGGCGGGGAGCCCTTTTCCAGCCCACCGCCCCTCCTGCCCGGGGCACCGCACCGCCTCGAGCGCCTCGCAGCGCTGGGGCGGCTGCCGCTGTCGCTGTCGCGGTCCCTGCAGCGAGCCGCGCTCCTCCGCACGCTGCCGGCCGGGACAGCCCCCTCGGCACCCCGGTACTCACCGTCAGACACCTCGAACTCGGCTGCTCCATTGAGCTGGTACAGGCACCAGTCAGCCGCGCTCTCGCCTGGGGGGCCGCCGGCTGGGCAGGAGGAAAGGCACAGTCAGTCGGGCACGGGGACCAGGGGGGCACAGCGCTGAGGATGGGACGAGGGAAAGTGGCGGCGGGGGGGAGAAGCAGAGACCGGGGAGGAGAGATGGAGCGGGCTGAGAAGGGAACGGAGGGATGAGAAGGGACAGCGAGTGCCGGGGGAAGGAGCGCGTTTCCAGATACCCTGCTTGTGGGACATGGGTGTTGCCCTCCGGAAAGCGCCCACCGCTCTGAACTGCTATTTGCTTTGCGCCCAGCGCCCGTGGCTCGGGGCGCCTCCTCCTCCTCCCAGCGGAGCGGGCGCAGGCAGCCGCCGCTGCCTCGGGGCGCTGGGGGAGCCGGGGGAGGGAGGACGGGAGGAGGGAAGGCTCCGCCCGGAGCTCCCGGCGGAGGCGGCGCAGCTCGCCAGGACCCGGCAGCGCCGGCCCCGCCGCGGCCCCAACAGGTGCGAGCGCGGCCCCGGCACCGCGGCGGGGCCTCCGGCGAGCGCGGCCACCAGCGCGGTGGCGGAATGCGACGCCCCAGCCTGGCCTTGTCCCGGCCGGGAGAGCCCTCCGTGCTCCCGTCCCGTGTCCGTGTGAGCGCCCATCAGGTGCAGCCCGAGCCTGCGGTGCGGGCCGCCCGGAGAGCACGGGCGCGCATCCCTGGGGACACCGCACACGGGCACACAGTGCCAGTGGCACCCGTGCCAGCGGCCCTAGTGCCGCTCCCGCCTCCCCACGGCTGCGTTCGCCCCACGACATCCACCTCGGTTCTCTTACCATCCCTAGGCCATTTGGGCTATCTTGCTGATAAAGGCTGTAAGTGCCACGTAAACTGTCGGGGTATATATACACTGCAAGGCTGGAGAGTGGTTTCATCTGCTCCACGAGCCCCTGTGGCTCCACAAACTGTCTTTACAGCATCCCTGAGAGGTTAGAAAGAAAGCAAACTTGTTACCAAGTAAGTCCGAAGTGCTCTGTGCAGTGACCTTGGCCTTCAGTGGGAAATGGTTAGGGGAATGGCAAATTTTAACACACTGAAACAAAGAGCTAGAGCAAATATATGTTAATAAACGCCTTTATTCTTAGAGACTTCCACCTTAAAACACGACAGGAGGGAAATGTAAAGGTACATTAATTGTTCTGTTCACCAGGTGACTTTCTTGATACTTAATTTAAGACAATTGTGACTGCTTAGCTTGTAGCTGGCAGCATCCTGCCTACGTCTTCTGTCTTATCAAGGTAACAGTGTCAGAGGCCCACGTATAGCACAGTTTGTGTCAAAGAGAGCATCCACACTTTATATAGGCAAATGAGAAAAGCTTAAGAAAGAACAGAGCAAGACTATAATCAAGTCATACTATGAGATCAGGAGCCAACAAGAGGATAAAGTATCAATGTAGGCTGCTGTCATTACCCTGGCTCCTCCATCTATCTTTTTGCTATTTGTGAAACGGTATGGCAATGGCAGTGAAGAATTGTTTTTGGCATAAATTCCACCTGGCATGTCTACATTCATGCCTTCTTGCAGCAAGTAGAGACCCTCCTGATACCTTTAGATGTGTAAACTGTGGGCAGTTTGATTCATTTTTCCTAATAAAAGTATTCTGTTTCAATATTTGCATTCTTCTCCACTGCATCCAAGACAGTGGCACACTGTGGCCTTTGTGAAAGAATAAGGAGGACAGTTACAGTTTCTGAAGGATTAGGTTTAAAATGAGAGCAACATTCAGCAAATGTTCCCAGCTACTTTTAGAAACAAAGCAAAACACCAATACTTAAGCTTTCCTGAGAACTTTACCTAAATTACAAATATGAGAATGCCTTCTGAGGTAAAAGAACACCAGTTTGTTTAGACAGTGTGTGTATATATATCCCCAAGCCATATGTTTGCTGGATGTGCACTAGCGTTCTTGGAACTGAAAAGGTTTATGCTGATGATTTGAGGGAAAAAAACTTATTGTAGAGCTGTATTAAATTAAAGCTTCATCCAGCTGCTTATAGTGATACTAACTCCCCCTAAAAATTACCTATAGACCTTGATTGCCCTTCATGACAAGGTATTATCATAAATAAAACTAATCTTAGCATTCCAGTGTTAGCCTCTTCTTTTTGCAGAAACTCATATATGAATGAATATATGAGTTATATATGAATTAGCAAACAAAGGCACTGTTCTGGGAAACTCTATTAATACTAGATTCAAGTTTTATGGAATGTGGCCATTTTATAGTGTTCAACTCATTATTACTGACTTACCAACAGTATTTTTTATTCTGGACTTCAATAATTTATGAACTTTATATGTTAAAAAAATCACTGAGTTGGGTATGTAAAGGAGCACTTTTTTTCTTTCTAAAATGAGGAGATCAATACAAATTGTGATCCATTTCTACAGGTGTCTTGAGTATTGAAATGGGTTAATTTGCACCCAAGAGGCAGCTAGTCCAGCATAAATTAATCTTTTCCTTTTATCAAAATCTGTAGATGGGCACTACTAAGCTATTTGTGATTGTTTCCTTCAATCACATAGGGAGGACTGGTTTAACTACGTTTGGAATCTAGTAATGCTAAATTCATACCAAACTTGAAGGTGAGGGCAGTTACCCTCCTTCATCTGATGTTCTTTACTTTTGCATTGTTGGAAATAAGTGAGGACTTTGAAATGATATTTTTGTTCACTTCAGGATTGTAATGTTATGTCAAGCATGCCATTTACTCAAACTAGAAATTAAGGAAGGTAGTTGATTTATACTGTAGTGTGTATATTTTAAAGAATCAAAGTTTAAGGAAATAGTTTAATCTGTTTTGGCTTTCAATATCACAGTGATTTAATGGGCAGAAACTGGTGCAACTGCAGAAAAAAAACTTCTGAGGAGACTGGGCTATAGTTATACTGTAACATTTTTTTGTTTTGGCGTTGGGTTTTTTCCCTAAGACTTTATGGAGTGTTTACATTTCAGTTCCCAGCACAGGGTCCACCTGTTCCTAGCAGCGATAAAACAAGTGATAAAACCAATTTCAATGGGATCAGGAGGTCAACCACATCAAGTTTAATCCTTCTTCAATTTCAAAACTTCAAAGATGCAGACAATAATCTGCAGTGAACTAGTATATCACGAAATAATATACTCGCACTCAATTCAAAGGACTTTTCGAAAAGAAAAGAAAAGAAAAGAAAAGAAAAGAAAAGAAAAGAAAAGAAAAGAAAAGAAAAGAAAAGAAAAGAAAAGAAAAGAAAAGAAAAGAAAAGAAAAGAAAAGAAAAGAAAAGAAAAGAAAAGAAAAGAAAAGAGAAGAAAAAGAAAAAAGAAAAGAAAAGAAAAGAAAAGAAAAGAAAAGAAAAGAAAAGAAAAGAAAAGAAAAGAAAAGAAAAGAAAAGAAAAGAAAAGAAAAGAAAAGAAAAGAAAAATATTTATGGGTGTCCAAGGCGCAGAACTCAGCGCCTCCCTGTGCATTCCAGTGTTATCACAAAACCAGCTCCGGCATTATCAGCAGAGCCACTCAGGAGCTGCGCTTTCCGTCCCACGCCCCCGCAGCGCAGCTCGGGGCTAAGGCGGAGTCACCCCTCGGGCCTCAAAACCCGCCCGTTCGAGGAGAAGCTCCTGTCACTTCTTTGATTTATTTATTTATTTAATTCCGTAGCGGGAGGCGGTGCCGCGGGACGCGGAAGTGCGGCGGGAGCGCTGCCGCTGCCGCCATGGCTGCCCCGCGCATCCTTCTGCTGCTGCCGCTGCTCGCCCTCCTGCCGCGGGCCGGCGGCGACCTGCGGGCCTTCGTGGTGGCCCACAGCCACATGGACGTCGGCTGGGTGTACACGGTGCAGGTCGGCCGGGGCGCCGCTCGGGGCGGGCGGGTTTGCTGCGGCCGGGGCTGAGCCCTCGGGCTCGCAGGGCTGCCCGGAGCGGGGCCGGGGCTTGCGGCTCTGCGGCTCCGCGGCTCCGCGGCTCTGAGGCTCCCGCTCCCTGCGGAGGAACGCGCAAATCCTTGGCCGCTGCAGCCCCTGCCCCGAGTGTGGCCTGGCGTGTCCTCCATCCCCTGCTGTTTCGGGATCCTCCTTTGGAGGAGGCACGGTTAGCCTGGGAGCTGTGCCCTTGAGCTGTGCGTTGGTGTGTGCCTGTGTTCTGCAGGATGCTCCTGATGGATTTTTTTTTTTTTTTTTACATTTTAGGGAAAGTCTTAGTTCTGTTTGATGGGGCTTTGATCACGTGCAGATTTTCATGGTCTTTATGTTTAGCTTGTTAGGAAGCCAAAACCCCAGGAAAACTTTCTGTCATTTCTTAAGAGTAGAAAGCAGAATCCCAGGTCCTCAGTGGCTGGGGTGAGGTTGGAGCCTACTTCAACCCCTGGAGCTGAAGTATACTAGCAAAGTAATTTTTGCTAAATACATGAGATGTAGATGGCGGAGCAAAATAAATCAGGTGGGGCATTGATACTTTTATATTTGTTAGCCAGAATCCTAATTCCTGAATTCTTCTTCACTAGGATAAATTCTTTTCATTTATGTATGAAAGATGTGGTGGTTACTTCACTAGACTGATATGGAATTAGGCCTAACTAATAAAAAAGAGCTAATGGCTCACCCAGGTATCTCTGCTGTGCATGTATTTTGTCTCCCCTTTTTAGGAAAGATTAATGAATTTTGCCTCTAATACTTCAAACTCATACTCAGAAATTGCATAAGAGAACACAAAACTAAAACTTAAAATCCTTAGTTAAAATTTCACATTGTATTAAGTATCTAATAATCTGGATTTTTAAAAACCCATATGAACCAATGGAAAAATGAGGAAGAAATTATTTAGATAAACACAACAGTGTTTTAAACCATTCCTCCTAAACTCAAATGTTTTCCTCTCTCTAATGGCATGAGCATTTTTACAAAGATGGCTGGATTTCTGTTGTGGAAAGCAAGGGGTCAGGAAAAGTTCATTTCTGATTTGGATTACCTCACCTTATTTCAAATGGTGATTTTCATGTAGGAAATTTATCTAAATTGAAACTGAATTAATGTTTTACATATCACATCCATTAGTTTTTCAGTGGGGCGAGATCTATATGTCAACCACATTAAGATGTACAATTTGTGCTGTGTGTTGTCAAGTACCACTACTTTAAGTAGGTAGGTGTTATGGTTAGTGTAAAATAACTGTCCTATAACATACAGATAACTTTGTTGCAAGGAAAGACAGACATTTCAGGAAACCCTAGGATGCTGGCTGTTGACTTTAGACATTCTCTATCACTTTAAAATTAAGTAAAAGGTGGAACACTGGGTCTGGTCGACAGAAGTTGTTCTGGTCCAGGTAAGTGTACAAAAAGTATCTCTTTGTGTGCACAACTTCAAATTAACATGGTGTTGTTAATTTGATACCGTATCATAGGGTATCTCTTTGTGTGCACAATTTCAAATTAACATGGTGTTGTTAATTTGATACCATGTCCTTTGATATCATATCATAGGATATAACAGTGTGGTAGGTTATTTGATGGATATAGATGTCATATTTGCATTGCAGTAAAAGTCCACAGGCCTCATTCTGTAATAGAGCTGTCTTTAGGAGCAAGATAGATACACAAAAACTCACACTCTCACTGCTGTTTCTGTGTCAACAGTTGAACTCATTCTGAGATTCCTTTGGCAGCTTGGTTTTACTCTATCCTAAAACATCAAGCAAAATAGAGTTACTTTTCGTAATAGTATAATTTACAGTATGTGAATCACTGTATTGTACTGGTAATGCACAGCACAGAGTCATACTTGCTCTGAAGAAGCAATTCTGGTAATTCAGGCCGTCAAAAGAAGAGCTGGAATGGGAGAATAAAGTGTGCATGTGTGGTTTTTAATGATGTTGGTGCAAAGTCTTATCATTCATTGCATCAGTGATTTAAGGTGAGCAATGAGGAGCCCGGTATGCTGTTCCCAGTATGTCAAAAAGAAAGGCCATATTGGTGCTGGTCTTGCGAGAAGCTACACCTTGATCTAGTCAAGTCCCCAGTCAGGAGGATGTATTCTGAAGGGCCAAAGGCTGTATATAGTCAGAACTCGGTATTTCTGAGGGTAAAAAGGAAGTGTGCAGCAAATGTGGGGTTTCTGAGCTCTCTCTTTTCAAGCCCAATGAGTGTTTAAAACAGCCCTTTTAATACAGCCAAAGCAGAGCTTGTTTACATTTTTTTCTTTCAGGAAAGTATGCATGCTTACGCAGCAAATGTCTACACGACTGTTATAGAAGAGCTAATGAAAGGAAAACAGCGCAAATTTATTGCAGTGGAGCAGGAATTCTTTCGACTCTGGTGGGATACGGTGGCCACAGATACGCAGAAGCAGCAGGTAAATTGCACTGGAGCCATGCTTCTTGCTGACAAAGAATTCACCCTCTTTTCAGGGGACAAACAGGGGCAAAGTACTTCACTATTTGCTTTTTACCCAGATCTTGTGTTAGCCGTCTCTGACTCTAGTACTTAAAGGACCTTAACTCTAAAGGCAGTTGCAAGAGGTTAAACCCCAGCTATAGATTAGAGCAGTAGGAGGTAGTAACCTTTGCACTGAAGATTTTTTACACTTTGCAGTTCTTATTTCATTGGAGACTTACTTATCTGGGGGCATGCTACTTTAAGATGTGGGTGAATCTGAAACAGACTGCATCAATATCTGTTAAAACATCTGACACCTAACGCTGCTCACAAGAAGGAACTTTTTGTTCTTTCCAGTTAAATGCTGCTTAAAAACCTGCCATTTGCAAACAAGGATCATACAGCAAAGCAGCGACTGTAGATTCAATGATTTTTTTCTAGTAAAGTCATCCTGAAGTTTTGTCACTTCTTCTTCCCTCTGGCATGAAACAAACATGCTGAATCAAGGACTGGACTGGTAGGCTAGCAGTTGGTTGTGTGTTGCATTGCAGTGCAGATGTTTGTTTTGGATCCTAAAACCAAAGGGTGTGCAGGTGCAGCTTCCCATGGGTACTCATTCACAAGTCCGTGGTCTGTTTTGTTACCAGGGTCCAAACAACAATAACATATTACTTGCAGTTCTTTACATTTCAGTTTTTTTAAAGTTACAGATGTTTGAAGCATCATGTAAAAATACTTCTTGTCTGCTTTTTGGGTTTTTTAACATAGTCCTTCACTGAATTCTGAATCATTTGTTATGTTCAGTATTCAAATAACAGCCTGTGCACAGCTGATCTTTGCATGAAAGATTTTGCTGGGTTTAGGCAGTTTGCTGTTTTTGTGGGAGCTCTCTGCCCATACTTGCCTGTTGTAGGACAATTTCTAGTAGATTTTTTAAATTAGAAAACTGTCCAGTAAGTGGGGAAGAAAATAGCATAGGAACTGCTTTGTAGAAGGACAGAAAAGTCCTCTGACTTTCAAAGGTGAGTTCATCTTATTTCAAGTATGTTATGCTGCTATAATCCAAATATAAAGTCAAGGCCCACGTTTCTAATAAATACTCCTGCTATTATGTCGAATCCAGAAAAATAATGTGTGTCACATTTGACCTTGGTAGGGCAAAAATTAGTACCTATGATTCAGGCTTTAATTTCCTAGCCTAATTATTTGTAATTGTTGCTTTTATGCATTTTATAGTCAGTTCTCTAGTTACTTTATAGTTTCTTCTCTCAAAATTAAAATGGTTAAAACGAAATTCCTCTGAAGCCTGTGTGTCTAACATTGAATCTCTTATTCACAGATAAATGATATGTTTTTAACATTAGCGAGTTGAAAATATTGACCCTGAAATTAGGTCACTCTGGTTACTGCCCTGCTTTTTCCACTTGAACTCTAGTACTAATGATTTTCTGTAATACAGGCACTCTGGTTTTAATTTTCCCTTTTTTTTTTTTCTTCATTTAGTGGTTTGCTTGGAATACAGGATTTCATTTTAGTTTGTTTTGAAATGTCTGCTTTGGATTGGAGCTATAGCGTTAAAAACTAGTAAAAGGTATGGCCTGGCTATAGAAGCCGGTTTTTCAATTCAGGCAAGAGAATGTGTAAGAGTGAAATGTGCTGCAGCAGTATTCAGCCAGATAAGAACCTTGTAGTTCTTAGTACATGTTATTTACACAGAATTTTCTTGTGTGAACCGTTCCTAACTCCTTACCCTGG
The DNA here is from genome assembly GCA_036630365.1 of Acanthiza pusilla. Lineage (NCBI taxonomy): Eukaryota > Metazoa > Chordata > Aves > Passeriformes > Acanthizidae > Acanthiza > Acanthiza pusilla. The sequence continues at coordinate 53,456,522 of JAXCHO010000164.1, forward strand.
GTTGATGTCTGGGTGCTTTAACTCAGGGAAAAATAAGATGTGTAGCCACTTCTGTCTGGTTTGTAGGCGTGAGTTGATGTAAAGACTGTAGTGAGGTCCCAAGGATCACAGATATGTTCCAACACTATAGCAGCCTGCTGCTTATAGTACCACTGCATCTGCTTCCTCCATTCCCCCTTCCTTTTGCTCCCTTCTGATCAGAAAAAGAGCTTGTCCTTACAGATATTGTTTTTTTTTTTGGGAGGAGGGAGATTGGATATTATTTCAATTACTCGAGTTATTTTTCTTGTGTTTCCAGCCTCTCAGTGGTTCCGCTAAACTTTGATTAAAAAAACATTTCTGTGGCCCTAAGTTTGGATCAGAGGTATATTTTGGACATCCATCCAAATGGGGAACAATAATCACAGATTATTTTCATGTAGGTCAGGACCAGTTCTGTGCTGACACCAGATATCAGTTATCTGGTCTCCCAGCATGCTAATCAGTCACCACAGTCGGCTGGAACTAATTTAGGAATGCTGAGCCCTGAAGCGTTTTCACAACATTGTGAAGGAGAGAAATGATTATAATCAAAATTGACAATCTGGCATCCTATCTGAGTAGACACTGAAGGTTCCTGGGAAAATAAACATAATAGCTCTGAAAATGGCATTCTACATGACAGATTTTAAAAAAAAAAAGATGAGGGTTAAAGTACATATTTGCATAAACTTTACTTATTGGAAGTCTGAGATCTCTCTGGATTTCTAGTGAAGTAACTAAAATAAACCAGAAGACTCCTAACACTTTTAGAAAGGGACATAGGCTATTCTGTTCTTCCTCTAAACACCACCCCCACTTACCCAGCATTTGCTGAAAGTTGTACTTGTCAGCATACCTGTTGTTTCTAGTAGCTGAAATTAGACACCCCCCCGCAAAAATACCCAACACCCCCCCCCCAAAAAAAAGCCACCACCAAAAGTCGAGCAGGTTGCAATATACTGACAGTTTTTAAACTAGGAAAATGACCAGAAGTTAAGGTTAGCAGTGGGTTATTCAGGCAGCCAAACCCATGGAATAACTATTTCTTAATAAAGCCTTCTGTCAGTCACAAGTTGAGCAACTTGTCTGTGCCCCAAAGGCAAGATAGCTGCATAGGGAGTAGAGGAGAGATGTTTATGGCCACAGTGTGGTGACACACTGTCTCTCCTGGATCCCACAGATCTCGGTTTCCAACTAAAGGAAACCGTGGCAGCCTGAATATTACTGCTTGCCTGGGGCTCCATTCATTGGTACTTGCAAGGAGTTGCATATTGCTCCCTCATCCAGCCACCTGGTGCCTTCCCTAAGCCAAGCTGGATGCAGCAGGAGAAAGATTTTGGGAGAAGCTTTAGTATCCTCTGTTTTAATCCTCCAGCTCTAGCTGCCTTGAGGCAGGATTACAGGCTGCTGCCCGTGCAGTGTCTGGTGTTCAGACGGTATAAAAGGCACCGTAACAGCACTGCTGAGGAGCACCAAAAGGTCAGTGCCACCCTTTGTTACCTGGTTTCAGTGTAAGCTGGATAAATCAATGCACCGTGCGGAGCATTGGAATGCTTTTTCCCCCTTAGTCTCCTTTAGATAGCACTCAGTACAGACAGCCTTTCATCCCACCTTTTGTCCTGGATTCCTTCTTGACAAATGTTGTATCTAGGTAATGTGCTGTGGTATCAGATGCATCTGCAGCCTTTTTGGACAAGACCGAAATGATGCTTATGTTCTGTGTCTTAATTTCAATGTTGTAGGTCCATCAGTTGCTTCAGGAGGGACGACTGGAATTTGTCATTGGAGGGCAAGTGATGCATGATGAAGCTGTAACACTAATTGATGATCAAATTTTACAGTTGACGGGTATGCATATTTGCATTTGACTTTTATTTTTCATTGTTACAACCTTAGCGGTTTTGTTTGGTTTTCATTTTTGCACTCCAAAATTGCTATTATTTTCTGACTTCTTAAGAACTGATGAAAGCATTTCTTATTTTTAACTTGCTGATGTGTTATTAATATAAAAATCTTTGCTTTAAAAAAAAAAAAGAAAAAAAAAAAGACAGTTTTGCAGCAAGCACAAAGGTTACCAAAAGCTGGTTTGTCAGGTATAAACTTGTTTGGAGCAGAGGCCTTTTGTGTGTGTGTGTTTGAGAGCTTAAGTTCCTGGGAAGATAGTTATGGTGAAATTGAAGGTATGAAACACTTCAAGAAAATACCTGGTAGCAATTCGGAGTATTGTTTAGGCAAGGTTTTCTGCAGTGGGGGCCATGGAATGTCACTGATGTCAAGTAAAATTAGTTGAAAGACTTCCTTGATGAAGAAAACCCCATCTGTAATCATTATCATAATCTCCTGTTAGAAATAGGTGCATCATTCTGAGAGATGCACTATTTGCCATTTTAATCTTCTAGCTTCTGCATCGAGCTGTTTGTGTGTTACCCCTGTCCATCTGAGGGTTTAAAGAGTCTATTAGGACCTGGGTTTGTCTGGTTAATGCAAACAGAGTCAGGATAACTGATGCCGCCCCTGTGCTGGAGATGTCTGTGATGTGCCACGAGGGAGGAGCAGGGAGGGGATAAATTAGCAGCAGCTGCCATGGCTGATAGAAACTCTGCCTGCTCCAGGGCTACGCTCTGGGCAGGTTTCTGCATGGGAGAGGAAAGGGACAGAAAATGCTTCTATTGTTTTCTGAATCTGAGTGCACAGCACCGCTGGCCTTGCTCCTTGTTTGCCAGAGTTTATCAGAGGCACAGGGTTAGCGGCTGCTTCTGTACCTCAGTGCCCTCTGCCCAAGAGGAGGAGGGGAGATGAATTTTTTTTCTCTCACCTGAGTCCTTAAAAGGTTTAAAGGTTGCTTTATGGGCTCAGAACACTGAACAAAGGGCTTCTCAAAATGAAATACTAATAATGATTGAAGGGTTCTTCTCTTAAACACAGCTTTTCTATTCTTTGGAGTTAGCTGAAAAGGACATTATTTCTAATTTAACATTTCATTCTGTGTAAACATAGTATTTATTCTAAAAAAGAAGTTTCAAGTTTGGTTATTTATTCATCAGGAACAAAAGTGTTAAAGTGTTTTAAAATTCTCATTTGTTTTTCTTGAAAGCACTCTACTCAGTTTGAGTACATAAAAAGGTATCCTTGGATTGCGTGGAGTTCAAGTCAAGAAGACAGAGGCAGTGCAGACATTTGGGTTCACATTTCATGTCTTCTACTGTCTGTCCAGATTTTCAGTGTTTTGGAGGAGCCTAGAAAACTCTGCTTCACATATGCCTCCGTCAGAATACTTAAACACATTGTGAATACTTTAGCTAGGGAAGACATTAACCATGGAAAAGATGAAGTGAAAAGAGGCCTTGCAGCCTCACTTAATCAAATGTGATATTAAAATTTGAAATGGAGTTATTCCAAACCAGGGAAGATATGATTGTATTTTCAAATAGTTCTGAGCATAATTCTATTACTATAAAATAATGATCTGCAATTTCCTTCTTCTTCCTTTTTTTTTTTTAAATGATGATGAGTATCCTAGAGTGATATTGGTATACCTAGAGAAAGTTCCAAATAAAATCTACTGCTTTCCTCGTGGTTTGATTTAAATGATTTTTCTGGGTTTATTCTGTCATCTGGGCTTTCTAGTTGGGGGGTTTCTTTTTTCAAAACTCATTTCTATATTAGTAACTAAATTAGTAACATTAGTTGAAAATAACATCTTGTATCAAGATCTCTATGAACCCTTGGCATTTTTCTTTTCATATGACTGATAATCATATTCATACTAGTTCTGTTTAGTGGATGGCTTGCTTCCCTGTCGCTTTGTCAGTAATATGAGACTGGAATTTTCTGAGAATAGGTTTTATGATTTGAGCAAACTTAAACTAAACCTTGAGTTGTTGTTTTCATGCAGTCTCCAACCTGTATCTATGTACTTTTTCCCAGACCTGTCTCTAATCACAAGTCCTTTTTGTTTTTCATCTTTTATAATGTTAACAAGTTATATTTGGCATGGCAAAATAAACATTGTCAGTATGAAACTTTTTTCTGTGAATGATTAAATACCTGAAAATTTGAATACTTTGGAAAACATCATCAAGAAGCTATCCTTTAAGCGCTTATCTATAACACTACATTCCTATTAAACTTACGAAATTGACTTTTAGAAGTTTTCCTAACCTAAATAAATTTTGATTTGCAGAGGGTCATGGATTTTTGTATGAAACCTTTGGGTTCAGGCCTCAGTTTTCTTGGCATGTTGATCCTTTTGGAGCTTCTGCTACAACACCGACTCTTTTTGCTCTGGCTGGTTTCAATGCTCATCTCATTTCTCGTATTGACTATGATCTGAAGGCTGACATGCAGAAAAACAAGGTAAAAATACCCTTAGGAATGAAACCATTGCTGGCCTCTACTTACAGTAATCTAAACCATGACATTCAGATAAGAATATCTCTCATCTGTGCAAGAAAATGTAGGTATTTCTTCTCTAAAAGTAACATGCTGATTCCATGTGGTAACAGTGAAACATATTAAATCTATGTTATATGGTCAGTTAATGTCTTCGTGACTTCTGGTCAACTGTAAAATGTAGTCTAGCCTCAAGAAGGCACAAAATGTGGGCAGATGGGCAAGTCTAAATGGGCATTGAATTAGGATTGTTTGAGCTGGAGACATCTAGAAGGAGTTTCAGCTTTCCCTGAGAAAGTCTTGGATCTGTTGGGTTTTATGTATTTTAAAGTGTAACATGTGTGTTTGGGCATGGCATTTTCAGGCTTGGAACATTTATTTGTGCCTATAAAATTAATAATAGTAGGCCAGTTAAAGTGGCAGCTAATTATGGTTTTGCTGAGTTCAGGTTTTTTTTCATGTTCTGCTTTCTTTTGCACAGTGTCCCATTCATGTCACAATGTTGGATCCTGGTCTGTCATCAGTTTTACTCACTACATTATGTGAAAATAAGAGTCTTTCACTACTGTATTTGGGGCACTAGGCAGTTTTTATGAATCTTGGGTAAAACTGAAGTGTCTCTGAAGAAGACAGCAGAATTCATGTTGAATTTAGCGAAGCCAGGACCTACCACCTTGTGTTAGCAATGAATTGCAGTACTTCCTTTCTGTTAAAATCTTTTGTTTTTGACAATCTTTTCCCAGCTAGTTTCTTTTCTTTCTGGCCCTTAACAGTCCAAAGGCTTCCAAAACAGTAAAATTCTACTTCAGTTGGTTTAACATTGATTCCCACTGAGTACAGCGCAATCAGAGTACATCTGGATCTTTTCTGTCTTAGAGGTGTTCAATGTCCCCTGAAACAAGTGAGGTGTGATGGCTGTGATAAGCCAGGCTTATCTCTGATTTTAGTATGCTGGCAGTGTGGTGCCTCCTCTCCTTCTCCATCAATTCTGATGGAAAGAGGCACTGATGTGGCCTCTTATATATAGTGTGTGACCTTGCCTGGGGTACCATTGGCTGGGCTTCAGAAAAAGCACTTAAAAGTATTAAAAGTGGTGGAAGCGAAGATGGGAGCTCTGAAGTCTTAAGTTGTTAGTGATGTATTTGTGTGCATGTCAAGGATAATGGTTTCTTACCTTTTTTGTTTTCCAGAAGCTTCAGTTTGTATGGCAGGGCTCTCCTTCCTTATCCAAAAGACAGGAGATCTTCACCCATGTCATGGATCAGTACAGCTACTGTACTCCGTCGCAATTACCTTTTTCAAACAGGTCCAAAGATTTCCCAAATATGCAGAAATATTGTTCACTTCTGGGGGTTTCTGTTACTGGGACTTAAGCATTTTCTTTGACTGTTTTCTTTCAACAGTATTCTGCTGCTTTCTCCTGACCTGTGGAAGGTCAAGGAGATGTCTAGACTCTGTAGATCTGAGTAAGGATTGTTAAGCATCCCCAGCTTTCCACTGTAATAAATAAAGTTTGCTCAGTACCTAACAATTGAATTCTCAAAAATGATGCTTAATACTGACAGGCATTAAAAGTACCTCTAAATATTGACAACTTGAAAAATAATGTTTTCTTACACCAGGAGGCTTGAAACATGGGTATGGCTTTCATCTATGTATAATACAGTGACTGACTTACAGTGTCAGTCCTTATTAAAAAAAATAGAATAAAAATGTGAAACTAATTAATTGCTGTAAAAAAAAAAATGTCCAAAGTAGGACTGAGGTCTTTTTTCTCTGCCTGGAAGTAAAGATTTAAAAACTCCAGGAAACTCATTTGCGACTTGGCTATTGCTAATTGATTTTCAATGGGAGATTTTCAGCATTATCTTCAGCTGAGATTGTGCATATTGTCTGTGTATGAACTAAAGCAACTAAAATTTTTCATTTATTTTGTAAAGCAATCTGAGAACTTTTGAAAACTTTATTTTGCTTACTGGCTTATCCAGTAAAATACTCTTTGAAAATAAACTTTACTTGAGGGAACATCCTCATTAGTACAAAGCTTGCTGGTTTGTCCTATGATTTCTTTGTTCTATGCCAAGCAGCAGGAACTTGAAAAGTTGCACAGTGTTAAAAGAAAACTGGAGAATCTTCCCCCTACCTCCACCCCCAAATAAATACTTAAACCTAAATAGTAGCAATGAATATAAACTGATTTTTTTTGCCTCTTATTCCCTGTGTGTGTACATTTTATATCAGCACCTTTTGATGTGTTCGTCCCAGTTGAGTAAACCCTGTTTTATAGCTTGTTGCTTTCTGTTTCTGCTTAGGTCAGGGTTTTTTTGGAATGGATTTGCAACTTTCCCCGATCCACCAAAAGATGGTGTTTATCCAAACATGAGTCTCCCTGTTACGGAAGCTAATCTCCACCAGTATGCACAAACCATGGTGGCAAACATCAAGGAGAGAGCAGCCTGGTTCCGGACAGGTGACGTCTTGTGGCCCTGGGTAAGTGCCTGATCAGTGTTTGCTTTGGCAGAGGCAACAACAGTACAGAGTGGAGGGTGATGGTTCTTGCTGCAGTAGATGCTGCAGAAATGCTGGCACAAACCACATGACATAAAGTGTTTTTCTACTAATTGTGATTTTCTAATAATTGTCAGTCCAAATGACTGACTAGTAATGATACTTAAAATTTCCTTGTATAGCCTGACGGTTGTCTATCAAGTCTTCCACCCTACTCAATATAGAAAGAAATGTGACAAAACTGTAAAGATAACCTCTTGCAAAACTATATATTGCAGTATTGCTTCCTTTTTTCACCCCTTGCTTTTTCTATTTAAATGATCTTTTATAACTGCTTAGCCCAACATACCTCTGTGTTAACAAAAATTACAGCATTATAGGAAAGTGTACAACACGTTAGGTAGACAAGATCTTTTCTAACAGATGTGTAATCATTTTCTTATGCAGTCTTTGTATTTTATTTGGAACCATAAGCAAGCATATCCCAGCTCGATCATCCAAACACTTTTTTTAGTAATATGCTGCATTAATTACATCCTACATGTACTCATAGCGCTGATGTGCTCTTACTGTTTTCAAGTCCTTGGGAAAGAATAACTTTGCCTAAACTGAATGTACAGGCTGGTTTTTAATTTTTATGGATGCTGTAGGTCTCGCAGCATCACAGGATTATGTGTGTTCTTCAGGGGCTCTTTCACCACAGTATCTGATGTTGCAAAGAAAACAAACTTTTCCTGACTGATGCAGCTTTGAGTCACTGATTTGTTTTTCTCCTCTGTTTATGACACTGTTGCTTGTGTTGAGTTTATTATTTTTGTAGAGAGTGAGACATAGAATATAACACTCTGTATTTGCGTTATAGTGAAAATCATGCTGGAATGGGGAGAAGTTTTGAATAGTACAAATAAATCCCAAACATCTAGATCCAAACCCACAGTTCTGCAGTAATGTAAGAAAATGTCAGTCTCTAACGTCTGGGTTTGTGTGCTGTGTAAAGAAGTAGAGAGAATATATGATTCTAAAACTCTTTGCTTTTTCATGATTTTTTCATGATTTTAGACAATCTGTGCAAGTAATCCTACCCAGTCTTGACAGTTTTGTAACTAATATCAGTTATATGGGCAGTCAAAACCATAAGAAATACCACTTTAACAAAGACTAGTGTTAAAAAAGATCCTCCTTAATTATGTGACCCAAAATCATTTGGCTGTTGTGTTTCTGGAATTTCAGGGCTGTGACAAGCAGTTCTTTAATGCATCAGTTCAGTACTCTAACATGGACCTGTTGGTGGATTACATCAACAAGCACTCTGCTGACTTTGGAGTGACTGTCCAGTACGCCACTGTCAGTGATTACTTCCAAGCACTTTATAGCAGGAATCTTACATGGGAAGTTCGGGACTCTCAAGACTTTCTTCCATATTCAACAGGTAATTAAGTTCACAGCTGCCTCATGTCTGCCTCAAATGTACATATGTAAAATTTTAATCTGAGAAAATGAGAAATATAGAAGAAAAATGCCTTCTTATAAGACTTGTTTGCCCTATAAGGTGTCATCAACAGACAAGTTGATGCCAACTTAGCTGTGTAAAAAAGATGGGTGTGTGGCCAAACAGAAAAATGTCCCATTTTTACTGTTTAAAAGAACTGGATTATGCATAGCTTAAACCAGAGCTGGAAAATGTTACATGGAGTGATCTGTGGATGTCTGGAGAAGGTACAAGTAACCAAGGGACCAAAGCAGTCTGGAGGCTCTTGGGGAACTTCCGTGTTACTCGTGGGAAGGGAGCTCCCAAAGTGAAACAGTCAGTGTTGAGGATTTGATGTCCACACTCCAAATAATTGCAGCGAATATTTATATATTTGCTCATATAGGCTTGAATGCCTGTTAATGCTTGTTGCATCCATCAGGAATCCAGTTTGTGAGCTCCAAATCCAATCTTCTATGTAAAGCAAAGCATGCTAGGTAAGGATGACCTGATCCAAAGAAAATATTAATGCAGATGAACCCCTGCAGTCTCCTGTAGGACAATGTCTTGCCTATTCTATTAAAAAAACAGCTTGAAGTTCTTGGGGGGGGGGGAAGAATTCTCTTATAACTGAAGTGCCAAAAAGTAAAAATACTCATAATACGGTGTTATAAAAGTTCTTTGCAGCTGCTTGCTGATTGCTTGTATCTTACATGCTGCACTAACTTAGCTTTTCAATAAGAGTTGAAAAGTACTAGAAAAATATGAAAAATGTCATGCCATACCCAACATCCCTTTAATTCTTTTCCCCAGTAAATTTACCATTTTAGGCCTCAAATCAAAGTATGCAGAGAGAAGGCACAGTGAACTTCTCAATTTCTAAACTCATTAATTTATTTTATTGTCTGGTTTATTATTAAAATATCATTGGTTTCGTTAAAACACCTTTCTGTGTAGTTGTAGCTACCACTGCTATCACATTTTTTGGCTGTGTACGTATATTTCAGACTATTCTGTAATGTGTCTGTTAACTTTTCAATGAATAAAAATAACCATTGCTTCCTCTGAATCATGGCATGGACTGATCCCTGCCTCCCTCACCTCCCTCCAGGGATCATGTCATACCTAACAATTTGCTGATAAAAGCATTGCCAGCTCTAACTGCTAATATCCTTTTACATCTGGGTTCTTTCCTTTATCTTTTGGCATAATTTACCTGCAGGAGTCAATTGCTATTAGCTTGCATAATAGCAGCACCTTCAGTGTTCCAGGTGGGTGCCCACACATAGATGTAGTTTTTTCCCCGAATGACTTTCTGTGCCTTGCAATTGCAGTATAGATTTGAGTGCACTTTCTCCCACATACTGTTTTGTTTCTTGATGATTAATCCTCTCTTATTCTTGCTATGCCCTTTTTTTATGAGTCACTTATTGGGCTCAGTGTCACTTATGACATATGGAAAATCAAGTTTTAAGTCCCAGATAAGTATTTGCTTCTACTCTGCATTCATTGCACTGTGCTGATATGTATGTGTGGTTCTTCTGCTTGTAACGTTGAAAATAAAATGGAATTAATTCTGTTGAAACTTCTAGCACCTTTCAGGCCAAAAAGAGTTTGTGCTGAAGTTTTGTGAGCAAATGATCCTATTTTCTAATTGTTATCTTTGATCTTGGGCTGATAGCAGATTATTACAGTTGCGTGTATACTCTTTAGAAAATACTTTCTGCAACTTCTTTCTGGAAAAACTACTTATCAGTAGTGTATTTTAAAAGAAATCTCCCCAAACAAACACCCCACACACACCCCTAAGGAGAGATTTGGAGGTTTTAAAAACAAATATTTGTTTTCCTAGTTCACTCTGTGGGATACTGAAACGGTAACACAAATGGAATGTTGAAATACTTTCCAGTAACCACTTGAGGGCATCTTTTAATGCAGTTTGAAGTACTGCAGTAGTTTGGAGACATCACATCACTGTTTCTACTCCATTTTGAGGAAATTAAATTTAAGATAAATCTCTTTGTCTAAAAGGTTGGAATGTAGAGTGTGCTTATCAAGCAGTAACCAAGGATTATAATCTATTTTATTAACGACTAATAATACCATATACTTGAAAATTCTTTTGTGCCGATCCAGGTTAGCTTGGTTGGTACTGGCTTTGCATGTTACTAGGGCTGTAGGAGAGGTGTTAGTTTTCCAAAATGCATGTTCTTGGCTGGGTTTCTTTGTAGGACTTGTGACCATTCTGCTTGAGGGCTGCTGTGCAACCCTCGGTAGGATTCGTGTAAGAAGCTGAACTGTAGTAGACTAATAAGTAACAAGTAAGTGATAAATGAAGTGATATTTGACATGTACTGGATCTGTTCAACTCTAAACAGAGCCGTTTCAAGCATGGACTGGCTTTTATACTTCTCGGAGCACATTAAAAGGAGTTGCAAGGAGAGCGAGCTCACTGCTGTATGCTGGAGAATCCTTTTTCACACAGTATGTCCTGAAACACCCAGAAGGTTCTATTTGCAAATGTAAAGCCTTAAAGCAGCTTCAGAGTCTTAGATGGGCAGTTTCAGAGGTAAAGATTGATTTATTTTCTAATTTGAATGGAAATGTTTATTTTCCAGATGTTAAGTTTGCATAAGCATTTCAGCTGGAGTGTCTCAAAGTTGCTTTTGTGTTTTTAGAAATAACTTTCTCCTTTTGCAAGTCATAAGTAAAAATAAAGGAATTTTTCAAAAAACTGTCTAGAAACATGACTTCAGCCCCTTAGCCATGCATTCAAGACATGGTTACTGGCAAACGTTTTCTTCAACCAGTGAAAGAGTATGTGGTTTCAAACTCTGGATATAAAATTCCTTTTCTTAATGTTAGTTTTGTTATTTACAAGATTGTTCTTAAATGTAAATAAAAACCAAACAAAAATGGAACTAATTGAAAACTACTGATAATCTCTACTCTGCAAGTTAGAAGAGAAAGGCCAGATTTGTTTCTTCAAAGTTCACCAGCTCAGTGATTGCCTTCTTATCATTGACCATTTACAGTCCTTAGTGTTTTTGCAGGCAATAATTATTTTGTCTGCTAAGGTAATGACCAGATCTTAGTAGGAAATGAAAACCTGTTTTGTTATAGTATTTTTGCTGCATTCCTGGTTTTGGTAACTTGTTTGGTTTTTTTCCTCTAAGGATGTAATTATCATATATTGAAAGAGGAATATGTATGGAGGGAAATCTGTATGCCTCTTGTCTTTGACCATTTCATGCAGCATAGAGGAATTGGACTAGGCAAAATGTGAATCTGAATACAGCTGTAATCCCTTATTGTTTTAAGCTGTGTGTCTGCAGTTAAGTTGACTATTATTTTAATACAAATGCAAACCTGAAGTTGTCATTCTGTTGCACCTTTCAAATTTCTTTTAAATATAAGGTCCAACACCACGATGGTATAACAGGCACAGAGTCCCCCAAGGTGAAGGACATGTACATGAATAACTTGATGTATGGAATGTTAAATGTGAAGAAGCTAATGGCTTCCATAATCTTCGATATCAACAATGCAAAGAAGAACGGAGAGGTCTATTCTTCTGTTTACACTAAAGACTCAGGAAAAGCAGGTACTTTTTACACAGCTTTTCCAATTTTCAAGCTGCATTAAGAAAGCTATCGTGTTTCCCTCCAAAGCAATCAACATACTGTGTACATCTAAGTTCTGTGAACCACGGCTAGAAAGTCCTGTTTGCTTTGTGAGACCTGAGCTCTCAGATCTCAAGCATCAGAAGCCAGGATTCCTCAAGTGATGTTAGACAGAACCCTAGCTCAGTGCATATGTTAGAGGTGGCTCCCAGATTCAGATCTCAAATGTAAAACAGAGGGGAGGAAGAGGAGCTGATCAGAGTAGTTACTAAACTAACTTCACTGCAACATAGCATTACATGATAAGAAGCACAGAGTTGAGAAATGTTCTTGCTATAATGTACTGCCAGTTTGTGCAAAAAATGTAAAAGGGTTTTTAAGAAGTCTGTTCTAAAGACTGTACACTCTCTTTTATCTTTACTTTGGAAACTTTTTAAACTGTCAGATGTAAGCAGTGCCGTGGGCTGTGCAACAGACTGATTTGGATTTTTACAGGGCTGTTTTTAAATTAGGCTTCTCATTTGATCTTCTGTATAACTCTGATAAAGTTAATACTGCATGACAATGAGTTGTGGTAAGCAGCTTATTTTCACTAAATCCATTTACATTCAACTCAGGTGCCATTTTCTTGGTCTTTTTTGATTGGGCAGATAATAGAAGAATAAAGCAGAAGAGGCTTTATGAAGTACTGTAAAATGCATTCATTTTTCCATCATGAAGTTTTACTGCAGGTTTTTATGTTAAAAGTTTGTAAGATGGTTTTACCTAGACAGATTTCTCAAATACTTTTTAATATCGCATTTCAAAAATACATATCATAGTGACTGTTAGTTTTGTTTGTTTGCCTGCACACAGGTGCTGCAGATGTTGACCAATATGTTGTGGTCTATAATCCACTGGCATGGAACATCACTACCTTTGTCACGGTTTCTGTCAGCAGTGAGGCAGTGAGTGTATATGATGAACTGGGACATTCTGTACCAGCACAGGTACTTCAGCTTTGTTTCTTTCTGTTACTTTTCTCTCACTTGTAGGTTTTCATTGACTGGATTCTGTCTCCTGTCAAAGTGGGATTTTCCTAATTGTCCTTCAAGGGCTGTTTTTACTTGCCTGCTCTCTCAACAGAGAGACATTTTTTACTGTTCAAAAGGACTTGCTGCTCTTGTAGTGTGTTTGTTTTGCCCTTTGCATGCTGTGTGTGACCTCGTGCTTCTTACCTTGCTTTTCTTTCTCTAAAAAACAGTTTCAAATAAATCCTTTTACATTGAAGCCCTGCCTTTCAATTGACAGCCCTACTTGTACAATTGACAGATTGCCTTGGGGAGGGAGAAGAGGAAAATTAAGAAATATAAGTCTTAGAAACTGGTGTCAGTCAGCTGCCATTTGACAGCTCATTCTGTCATAGCCAAGGTCCAAGGCACAGCCAGCTGTTCCCTGGGAGGGAGGGAAGTGGCCTCAAGTGAAAGCTAGCACTGGCCTTTCCCAGCAGCATCTGCTGTACAGAATGCATCATCATCAGTGGCTTGAGCAACCTCCAGGAATGCTTCCTGCATATGAGGCCTGAAGAGGCCTGACTCAATTCCAGATGCTCCCCTCGGTCTCTGAGATGCCTCAGCAAATTCTGCCAGCTGGACAGAGTTTCTGTGACCTGTGGCTTATGACTGTGGCCATGCTTGAAGGCACATTTTAGTGAGGTAGTGATGCCCAGCAGCCATCCCGTGCTCCTGTCTATGTACATGTGATGGGGTGAGACCATACTGCCTTTATCTGGAAACCATCAGTCTCCTCAGGTTGGCATTGGTCATGCTTGCCTGTCAGTCACTTACCTCCCAGAACTCATCCTGCCTGAATTACTTCAGTCTTGTAAGATACAAAGACAAAATTGGCATGTATTCAAGGCATTTAGTCAGGATTTAGGATGGCCTAAAGGCAAGTTTCCCTTCTTTTAAAAGGGTGAAACTCTCTGTACCAAGTTGATCTGTACTGTCTTTTGCTAGAAGTTACTCTTATATGCATGTGGATAGTCACATGAGGCTAAGTGAAATGTCCTTAACAGTTATGACAAAGTGGTTTGGGGTCCTTTTAATTCCAGTATGTGCAGTTCAAAAGTGCATTCGTATTACACACTCCTACCTTTTGAGAGAAAGAATACTTCAGCTCAGAACATTGATGTGAATATGTGGCTGAGGAACTGAAGCTTTGGCAGGTGCTCTGCTGCCTTTTGCACCACATGCACGAGTTGTACAGTGAAGGGAGAGAATGGGAGTGCACCCTGTTGATGCCACTATTGTTAGGCTGTCTGTGGTGTAACTGGACATTTGTCAGTCCACGGTGTGAAGGTACAAACAGCTTGCTTGAATTGCTCATTAGTTGTGACTAAACTCTTTGTCCATAGAATCTTTTCAGTATTTATCTAGCCCCACTTTCTTTCTCCAAATCAAAAGTAGTACTAAAATATGTAACATGAATGGGCAGGATACATGTAATTGAAAGATGATTAAAAACTGTTGTTCAAGGTATTTCAGTATTACATAACACTGGTGTTCTGTTTACTGTTCAAAAGGAAGTTACATGCCTCTACCTCCTTTCCATGTGCCTTCCCTAAGGTGAGGGTGCATGTCAGTGCTTCCTCCTCTTGTCATGAATTTTCTCTTTTTTTGCATTAGTCGTGTCTCTTGCATTTCAGTCTCTTTTCTGTCATTTGACTGATCAATTTAATTTACGATTATTTCTGCTCATACAAACATTTTGCAGTGTGATCTTAAATCAGGATCTGTGATTCCATGTTCACATTAAAATAAGATCTTTTAATTTGGTTAGCGACTTTCTTTCCTTCACTAGAAAGGCTCAGCTTAATCCAAGTTCACCAGGCTCCCAATTAAAAGCAGCATGGATCTACATTATAATTTGGAATTATAAGAATGGCATGTTTAGAAACTTATTATTAAAATAGAAGCTAATTTTTATAATTCAGGGCTCACAGCACATGAAGGTAATTGCCTTGCTAATTAATTTTCTGTAATGAAGCATTTTTATGTATTCTAATGTACAGGTTCAAAGCTCAGTGGAATCCCAGTCTACCTATGATCTGTATATTGTGGTTGCAATAAATGGTCTGAGCTACAGAAAATACAGTATTAAACCCCTGAATGGTAAACAATCTGCATTTATTGGGAGATCAATCAAGTACAAGCGGAGAGACTTAACTCGTGCACATCAGCGAAGTCGGCGGTTCTTTCCTGTGGTTAACAACTGCTACCAAATCGTGTTTGACCAGAACACAAACCTAATGCACAGCATTACCGAGAGGTGAGGCTGCCTGCCTGTTTTTAGTAATGTTTCAGGGTCTGTAAATCACTTCATAAATAAGTCCAAGGACTGTGTTATATGTCTTAATTCCAGGACTCAACTAACAAAATCTTCTCTACAGTCTTTGCAATTCTATTTTATTCCCAGTTCACATGCTCTCCTTTTTATAAGGCACTTCAACTCTAGCATAGGTGTGATTCCATACTAGTTCTGTGATGTTGCCCTGTTTAACTATCTGGTTGGTCTAAGATGACATATCACAGTAGTAACTAGCATATCGCAGCGTTCTGGTGTACTTTAAAACAAAAGAGGGTTATCAATTGTAGTTTTTAATTAAAATGCATGGGTAAGCACTTACACTATGGCTACACAATGAGCCTTAAGTGATAAAGCAAGAGCTTACTTACTTTCTATTTTCTATGGTAGAAAGCTATAAAACTGTTTGAAAGGAAACTTTTAACTAAGGAATATCCATTTAATCAGGCAGATAAAATGGAAGAATTATCAAGACTTGGCATTTTCAGATTGTCTTTCTCAGCTGATGCGAATTGGCCCAATTTCTTCAGCTTCAGCACAGTTGTGCTGCTTTTTGCCTGCTCAGGATTCAGATTGTCAGCTATTATATACTGGTGGAATATTTGACCCCTTTGACACTGGCCTGGTGATGGCTACATCTCTTTCACCTTTGTGGTTTTGTTCATAATTCTGCCTCCTAGAGCAAGAACTTGTTGTCCAGTATAGTTAAAATCAGCTTTAAAAGTATAGATGGGCCCATCTAAGAGCCCTGGAGTAAGTGTTTCCTCAAGGTGCCTCCAGATCATAAATGTCTCCAGATTCTATGACAAATACAGCACAGAAGAACTGAACTCTAAATTCAGATTCAATTTTTCTCCATCCTGTTCTAGCAGGCAGCAAGATCTGGAATTCAGCTCTTGAAATTCAGTAGGAGAAATTAGGTACTCACTTTCTTCACAAACCTTCAGACAAGCTTAAAAGGCTTGAGTTTCAGAAAGTTTGCAGTGGGATAGTGGGAAAGAGTGAGACATCACAGGTCAGAATGGGAGGAAAGGTTAAAAAAAATTTGGAATCTTCGACTGTGAAGCCTTTTAAGTTCTACTGCAACAGTTAGAACTTCTAGATCCTGTGCCTGCCCTGCAAATGCCTTATTAAAGGAGTAGTAGAAAACACTTGGATATTTTCTCCTCAGTTACAAATTGTGGGTAGCTGTGTTAACGTGAGACAAAATGTTTGGCAGTATAAATTTATATGCTAGATGAAGTGATTTTTCCTGTTTTCACAGCAAGTTGCCAAAGGCAGAGCAGGTAGCTGAGAGCAGCATCTAAAATTGCCTTCATATGACTTTCTAAAAATTGTGGTAATAAGTCATGAATAGCTAAACTGTAAGCTTCAGTGGAGAGAGGAGGAGATACAGTAGGTACTGAGTAATTGTGAATGTTGCTGCCCTGTTGATTTTATTGTTACCAGTGTTAAACATGGAAACTTGCATCATGCTGGTTTACTTAGCTACAAAGTTAAATGAACCTAATTATTTGTTAGTGCAGTGCAGTGTACCTCATTGTGAAATGGGTAGTTTTGATACTGTAGCAACTCTCACATCAAAACAACAAGGGAATACAGGTGATGTTTGATCTTAAGGTGTTTCTCTTCTACCAAAGTAGAAAATTACATAGAAATTCCATTTATTTACACACTGACATATATCTTAATGGGAAGCACTTTAATTCTTTGCTGTCCTCATTTACTCAGTCTTGCAAAATCAATCTACTATGAAGAAACAGATTTTTTCCCTTACATTTCCAGCCTCATTCCTGTTGCAGTTCAGCTTTGCATTTATCATGTACAAAATGCGTTTGTAAGTAATATAATTTTTGCTCTTCTGTGGATTCTCAGGGACACTAACCAGACTGTCCAGTTCACCCAGGAGTTCCTGGAGTACCATGTAAATGGAGACACAACGAAAGGACCCATTTCAGATAACTACTTATTTGCTCCAAATGCTTCAGCTGCTCCAGCATCGAAAGCAGTGGTGTTGGAGGTGATGTCTGGAGCCTTGATGACAGAGATACGGCAGTATTTCTACAGGTACAGCACCGTTACAGCTTCATTTCACTGGAATGTTTCATTCTCTAGATATGTATGAGGTTACTTTGGTATAATTACTCCTAAACATTGAGCTCTGTGTGTTTGCACTGTTTAGGATTTAGACAAAAGAATTATCATAAGTCTGCAGCATGTTCTGCTGAGGAAGCACCTCCTGTAAATCATAGAATTGTTTGTGTTAGAAGGACCATAAAGATCTAGTTCCAGCCACCCTGCCATGAGCAGGGGCACCTTCCACTACACCAGGCTGCTCAAAGCCACATTCAGCCTGGCCTTGAGCACCTCCAGGGATGGAGCATCCACAGTTTCTCTGTGCCAGTGTCTCGCTGCCCACAGAGTAAAGAATTTCTTCCTCATATCTGACCTAAACCTACTCCTTTTCAGTTTGAACCCACTTCCCCTTGTCATATCACTACATGCCCCTGTCAAAAGTACCTCTCCAGCTCTCTTGTAGGTCTCCTTCAGTTACTGGAAGGCTGCCATAAGGTCTCTCCAGAGCATTCTCTTCTCCAAGGTGAACAATCCCAATGCCCTTAAACTGTCTTCAAGGGACAGGTGCTCCAGCCCCCTAATCATCTTTGTGGCCCTCCTCTGGTCTTCCGACAGGTCCTTGTGCTTCCCATGTTGAGGCCCCAGAGCTGGATGCAGCACTGTGGGTGGGGTCTCATGAAGGGCAAGCAAAGGAGCAGAATCCCCTCCCTTGGCCTGCTGGCCATGCTGCTTTGGATGCAGACAGGACATGTCTTTACATGGCATCGTACAAGGATTGTAGTTGAGGAGGACTTTTGGAAAATACTGTAGAATTCTTGCATCAAAGTTGATGTCACTCCGATTGAAAGAATACATGTATTCTGTACAGTGTAAATATGTTGCTTAGGGAGTCATAATAATTTTTATATTTGTTGTTAATTTTGAGAAAAACAGCCTTTGTGATCAAATGAAGAATCCTCTTGACACTTGCAACATGAAAAAAACTTACAGGATATCATCCAGGTTGAATATCTGTATATTTGAAATTTAAATTAAAATTCAAAATAATTATACATGTATACAAAATATGTAGAAAAGAGGCAAGAAAGTTGTCTGTGTAGGATGGCATGAATGCCTTGCAAGTTTTGTCATAACCAATCAAGTGCTCCACTTTTTGAACTCTGCATCCTTCCTCTCATTTTTATAGCAATGTTACTGCTCAGGATTCCATATATGCAGTGTATACCAGGCTGTATTCAGTACCAGAAGGCTACGATGGGAAGCTGCTTTGCCGTAGGATAGAGCAAGAATACAGTGTTGGGCCTTTGGAATTAAATCGTGAAGCAATTCTAAGAACAAGCACAAATTTGAACACTAAACAACTTCTCTACACCGACAACAATGGATATCAGATGCAGAAAAGACCCTTCAAGGCATATGTGAATAACACGGTGGCTCGGGTAGGTGCAAAGGTGTAATCCAAAGTCAGTTGTGTCTCATCTTTGTTCTCTGTTACTGTTTCCTGGGTTAATATTATATCTGCATGGTTTGCTGTGTGTTTACAGAACTATTATCCTATGGTCCAGACTGCCTATATTGAAGATGATACCACAAGGCTGATGCTGCTTGCAGAAAGAGCTCATGGTGTATCAAGTCAGGGGAATGGACAAGTGGAGGTAACATAAATTTTCATTTCTTTTTGTAGGTGAGCATAATTTCATGGCTGCTGATAATGTAAGTAAAGCCTGATGGCTGATTGCTGTTGTGACATTTGCCTTCCCAATACAGGTGATGCTACACAGGAGACTGTGGAACAACCTTCAGTGGAACGTGAATAACAATCTCACTTTGAATGACTCTTCAGTGGTTCGCCCTGTAATTTGGCTTATTTTAGGAACCAAGGCTGTCACCAATGCTTTGTATCGGGCAAGTGGACTGGCATTAGAGCATAGGCCAGTAGTGATGTTTGGAGCTTTATCAGGTAACTCATTCCATTTCCTGTGCTATCTTTAGCATCTGAATGGCTTGTTTATGTTGCTTTGATTTATGCTGTTAAGTTTGTAAATGCAGACTTCAAGCCTCCTGTGTGGCAAAGTTAGTATACAGTGAGTTAGGAGGCAGATTTAGAGCCTGCTAATTACTTTGCATTATTTTCAAACATGGATGTTGTCCAAGTATATGAAATGTTTCTCTTGTTATATAATTATCTCTATTTTCAGAGGAAAATAAATTTTAAAGCATCTTATGAGAACAAAATGTTCACACAGGGAATTAGCACAAAGTAGCTAGTGCACCATATATCAGCTTCCTGGATGCTGAGTCTTTAATGACTGTATTTGAGTCATTCTTTTAAAAATACTTGTTCTGCTTATTAACTAAAACTGAAGCCTGGTAGTGAAATAGCAATTTCAGACTGCAGTGAAATTTGTTTTATGGAAAGCTCTAATACACTTTTCTAGCAGTTAAAATCATGCGCTTTCTGCTTTGTATCTTGCAAGGAGGAGAAAGCATATCATCTGCTTTGCATCTGCCTTGGCAGAAAAAGCAAAAAGTCCTTTGCCCTTCCACAGTGCCCCAGCCAGGCTTATGTTATGATGGATGTTTAATGTTTGCTGTGTTTTATTTTGCATGGAGGAGATAAACCAAAGCTACCCAGACAACTTCAGCAGAATCCAGTCCATGATTCTGTCACTGTGCCACCTAATCTTCATCTCCAGACTCTGAGCATTCCAGGGTGGAAGTACAGCTCTAATCATGCAGAGCAGGTCCTCAGCATCCGCATGGGTAGGTGCCTTCAGGAAGATGGCTGGATGTTATACCTTTTTTTTTCTTTCTTGGTTTTCTTTTTTTCTTTTTTCTGTGGCTAGTACTGTGATTTATTCAAAGTGTTAAATTCCTCAATCACGAAAGTTAATTGTGCTGTATGATTGCTCTACTCAAATAGTAAAATATTTCTCCTGCATGAGTTTATCATGGCTTTTAGTGATGTTCCTGTCAACAGTGGGAGCTGGATATTTCTTGATACTAGTTCTCTTACTAACTTTAAAAAACAGAAATTAAGTTCAAATGATGAGAGTGTAAAGTTTAAAAAAGAGTTTAAAACTTGGGCTTATTTTTAAAGTAAGAAAATGTTTGCATTTTGATCTCTCTTGAAGGTGAACAGAAGGAAGATGATGCAGATTTCAGTCGTGTCCTGCTGAGAATTAGACACTTGTATGAAGTTGGAGAGGATCCTGTGTTGTCTCAGCCTGTGAAGCTAGATCTGAAGGTAAATCTAACACTTCATGACAGAATACCAGCTGACATGTTTTTATGAGAAAGCTGGTTCTGGAATGACACATCCTGTGTACTAGAAAGTCAACAAAAGATGGATACAAAAGTATGAGTGCAACTTTAACCGCAGAGTGAGCCTACTTTTTCTTGCTCAGCTTTGCAGCACAGAGACCATTTCTTCAGATGAAGTTGCCACAGGCACAGGGTGAAGATCTGCTTAAATGTGGGTGGCACTGGCTGTTGAGCTCTTGGTAGCATAATGCTCCTGCAGTACCAGTGCAGCGAGCAGGATTGTGTTTTGTTGTTTCTTTAGTTACTGACAATTGTACCTGTAATTAATGAAACATGGGCAGGATTAAAGGAAACAAACTTTTTTTTTTTGTCTATAGTTTATTTGGGCAGGTTGTTCAAACTTTGTCACTTCCATCATGTACTTGCTTTTTTTCAGTTTCATGTTTATTTGATCTTTCATATGGAAGTAGATTACTTTATAATCCATGGCAGAGAGGATTTTTTTTTTTAATTATTATTATTAGTGAAATTTTGATTGTCATAACAGAAACATGGGGAATAACATGTAGGATTCTCTGTTTCAGTAGAAAGGGGAGTGTGAGTTTCAGCCCTTTTAATAGACTCTTTACTACAATACAGAGGAAGCTTTCAGCACCTCAGTTTCTTAGTTTGAAGCCTAGTGAATCTGTATTTGCCCTTGTGTTCTATGACCTTGCAGATTTTTAAAGTCTCCCTGCTCTGCTTAACAGGCCGATGTTAGAGTTGAAAATTCTGTCTGGAATTACTGTGTACTAGGCTGATGAGTGTGATGCTATTCTGTATAAACTCTTGTTGGATTCCTGATGTTTCCTTTACTCACAGTCTTTGCTAAAGGGATTGGGATCAGTGACAGCAGTGGAAGAGCGATCCCTCACAGGCACCTGGGATGTGAACACTTTGGAGCGGTGGAAATGGAAGACTGCAGAATATCCAGGCAAAAGTAAGTTGAATAAGGTGGTTCGTGTCCGTATTGTTGTTGACTGTTGAATCTTGATGATGAGTCTCGTAAAAAATATTTTAAAAATTTTCAAGATTAGAAATGTATTATTGTTTTGTATGACAGACCTGAAAGTCTGCAGGTAGTAATATTTAGCTGAGCTTCCCTTGCAAGTACCAGACTGCTGTATTTCTCTGATGGCTTGTTTTGCCAAGAATTGTTCAAAAGCTTGGGATCCTTCTGGAGTCTCCTTTGTCCAGGTAGAAGTGGCTACTTTATGAATTCACACTTGTGACACAGACTGATTTTGTCAGGTGCTGATGTGTTGTGTTTATCTAAGCTTAAGCCTGTGCTGCAGAAAAACAGCTGCAGTTAAAAATCTCTGCCGTAATCAGCTTAAAGGACTCTGTGGCTATGATTCAAGTTAGGGCTGGCACTCAAATCAATGCTGTGGGTGACCTCATTTCATTTCATTTCTCTTTCCAGTTAGTTAGTTGGACAATGTCCTTACTGTCACTTCCATCCATATTGTGCCTTGTAAAAACCTTGCAGAGGCTTTGGAAAGGGCTAGGTGAGAGTTTAGAGCTCTACTTGGCCTGCAGCTCAGAGCTTGCTCTTTATTCATGATGAAGAAAAGGTGCACATTTTCTGTGTGAGTCAGTGTGTGAAGAGACATTGCATATTTTAATATTATGAATGGGTGCATCTTGGGCTATATACTAGTTAGAGTTGTAAGGAGGAGAATCTGCTCAAACCCTAGCTTTTAGGAAGGGGTGAGTTAAAACTGATGCGATAGAATAATGTGTCCATTTGTGTAAAGCTGCTTTCATAAATTACCAGCACTTTTGTGTTTTACAGGATACTTCAACAGCACAGAGACCTCAGAAGACTACATAGTAACTATTCATCCAAAGGAAATAAGGACTTTCTTTGTATACTTTCAGGTTCAATAGTGTTTGACAATGTATTTCAGGAGTGGATACATAATGTCTTCAAAGTTTTGTTTCAAAATACAAGTGATGATCTTGAAAAATATCCTACTGCTGTTAATGAAAGAAAAATCCATTTTTGAATAAACTTTGAATTTAATTGAACTGTTGGCCTGAGCTCTGGGTAGTTTTGTTGGTTAATTATTTGCAACTTTTTTCCCCTGAAACTTGTTCAATGCAAAAAAGAACCTGTATTGCAGAGTGAGCATATTGAAGATTTTTTTGCTTCCCGTGGGCTGTTTTAAAGTGATTGCTTCTATGATGCTTCACTGTGGAGCACTAACAAAGTCATATTAGTCCTACAGTCTTGAATTGTCTTTCTAATTAATGGTGATGCCAAGAGTCTTCTCTTAAGGTTTTTATTGTTAGAGGAGACGACTTCCAGAATCACAGAATAGGGATTTGCCGAGGGGTGTTCTGTTCCTACGTGCAAGAAGAAGTGCCTGTTGTGTTTCAGCTGCTTTGTCTTCTGGGTAACAATTGCAAGGTTTCTGCTTTGCTGTAAACTGAAATGGAATATAGTGTTTTTGTTCCTTTGCCCCAGGTTCATTTAAATCGTGTCTCTTTAAGGTTCAGAACAGATGAACTTTGCCTGACAGACTCCTGGTCCAGGATGTGTGTCTTGTGTTCAGAGTAAACTGAAGGCAGTTCGACAACAGAAGGTGTCTTGTCCCATGGCCAGTACCTGACTCATCATGTACCTGGAGGAGGAACACTGTTCTTGTGATGCTGTGAACTTTCTTACTTCTCAGGCTCAGAGAATGTGCACAGTGGTAGCAGGAAATGTCCCAATAGCAACAAGTCAAAGTTAATTATGGAATGCTGGGTGGAGAGGTTAAACTGGCAGTGAGTGCAAATTCTAAGCCGATCTGATTGAGCAGCAGCAGAAGGAAACTTGGATGACTTTCCCAATAGCTTTGTCGAAAATAAAAGGTGCATTTTTTTCTATTTTTCTCTTAGCTCTAGACAATGTGGACCTGTAGAATCTTATTCTGTTCCCATGCCATTGGGCATCTCTATTTATTTTGCTTATTCACCATGAAAATGCCCATAGCTGAGATGAGAATCAAGCCAGTCTCTTCACTGCAGTGGTAATGATGAATTATGCCTGGTGCAACTCTGTGTAAAGCTGTATTTCTGATGAGTGAAACATAAAACTGGAAGAGGAAATGGAGAGATTTTAAAGAGGATAATAGGTGCATTTTCAGCCAGTTAATAGTCCTAGATCTAGAATCATGTAAAAATGACATTTTACTGTGGTAATTGTTCTAATTTACTTTCACTGTTCAGCAATAATTTCCTCCACATGGGAGACACTGTTCAAGAACAAAGGAAAATGAGTGAAAAAGGCCCTTCCAGAATAGCTCTTGGGAAATAGTTATACTGAAGACCTGCGCTGGTGGTCAGTTTTTCTGTGCAGACAGCCCGTTTTGCATCTCATTGAAATCACTGCAGAAACTGTCACGTTCATTTATTGGATGAAGAAAGGTTGTTTCATGTTTTCTGATTGTTCTTTTTCATCCTTCATCCTATAAATATTCAGTGATGTGCCAATCAAACCTGTCCTACTGCAGTGAAAGAGATTTTCCTGCCTAAGCCAGAAGGGAAAGCACACAAGAACAGTTACTGTGATGCAGTAAAGCATGATGGCAGCTGGTTTTCATTGTGTTTTGTTTATGTATTTGAGAAATTAAATGTGTTCGGCTAGGTAATTTTCCTTGCTTGTACATCTTCTCTCATTCCCTGCTTGGTTCTGCCATGTAATATAATGCATAGGTTACACAGGGATATGATTGCATTTCATGTTTTTGTGCCTGAAGTGGTGTTCACTAATACAAGTGATGGTGACAGCAAATCACGTGTTGGTAGATTATAAAAATTGAACTGTCGCTTCGGTGGGAAATGTATGGTCAGCCCTGGCCAAGCAGCAAAGGATCCTACAGCTGCTGCCTCTGTGTGCTGCCTTCCCAGATGGCACATTGAGCTAGTCCTACAGAAACCTTCTTATACAGGATAATATAAGCAGGAGTACCTCATTACCAGCTGATTTATCTGTTTGAGGGCATTTCTGTTTTGATTAGTGGGGGTTTTCTGATTCAAAGGAAAGAAAATAACATAAAGAATATTTTATCTGGAGTTATTTCAATGCAATTGGCCATCAGGGAATAATTTGGCAGAGTCAAATCTTGTATTGCACCGGAGGCATCCCAGACTGTGGTCTGCAAAATCATGGCATTCCTGCCAGAAGAAGATATCATTCCATATTTGTATGTTCTTTTTCCTGAGAAGTCTCAGCCCAGGCAAATGAAAGCCTGCAGGCATTCAAATCTCTGTAGAGGGACCTGTTTACTAATGATCCCTTCTCTTCCCTCATACATGAAGCTAGTGAGGAGAAATTCTGCAGTGCTACATAAAAAATTGATAGAAATCAAGCCACTCTAGCAGACCATACATCAGACAGGACATGCAAAAGAAAGAGGGTTGATGTAATGTTATAACCAGAGGACAAAGTCATACACATGCAGCATATTTGTGCTGTGGTGAGCCTTGGCATTAGTTTCAGTTCCAGACATATTCTCCTCAGTGTTGCTATCTATTAATTAATTTTCCCAGCTGACAATTACACCTCCAAAAAGCTGCTGTCTCATTCATACTTGTATCACAAGCTCTCAAGCAGGTCTGACATATAGGTAAGGAGAAGGAAGAGGGTTTAGATCCTCCTTGTTTAAAAGTTTCGGGTAGTTTTCAGTATGTCTCAACTGGTGCTCTTTGAAAGTGACAGAGAAAAGTTTTAGGAAGACAGATTTGTAGAAAGCGTTTGGAAGCGACTGAAGTGTGACTGCACTGAGCAGCTGCTCTGCAATCATCTCCAGCACACAGGTAAGGTTACACATTTAGAGAATCCAAATTCGTCACTGCAATTTGCAGGGTTAAATATGTTTGAGTCACAGAAAGATCCCGTTAATGCTTCTTTTATTTTTGTTGTAGATGCTTTCCTGACCCACATAGTTATTTTGTGTGCTACACTTCTCCTGGCAGCAAAGGTCACTTCAGAAATTTTGACACCATATTTTTCCACCCACTCAGTAGTGCTGTGATGAGAATTTGTGGGGTTGTGTTGTAAAATGCTACAGAGAAGTAACCAGGGCTAAAAATAAACCTTTCAGCCAACCCCTGTTTCTGTGTGCTACTTCAGTTCATCTCTGACAGTAGATGCTTTGGACTAGAACCAAAGAATCTCTTAGAGTAAATATAAGCTGCTCTCAGCATTATGGAAAAAGCTTCACCTAGATTCTAGACAAATTATTCTGCATGTTGGAGCTGCAGAATAGTGTTGCACAACTCAACACTAAGTTCACAAATGCAGTTACTTAAATGCAAAATAATTTTTTTTCATATTTACACATGCCTTTTTGCATATGTAAATTTTTGGTGCAATCTACATCTTTGATTAGTATTATGGAGGATAACACGAATGCAAGCAGAATTATTTACATGATTAAATCATATCCTTAAATATAATTTTTTTTTCTTTTGTAAGCCCTGTTATTCATTTGAATTTAAAGGAATTATTTATGTCCTCACTATTCCTAAAAGATAATAACCAATTCAGCTGGATACCATCAGAAGTTAGTTTAGCCAACAGCACTTTGTGACATTTATCTTTGCCATTGTCTTGTTTTTAATTTTATGTGGCAATCTAAACACTGAAATGACATCTGTGAGGCAGATACAGCAAAGGAGGTGAGCTGGTGCACTGTGCTTTTGTTGCTGATAACTGGACAGGAACAGTGCCTTAGGCTTTAAACATGGCTGTGTCATCACTACAAATTGCAGTTCAGTTGTTTCTGGGCACCTGCCCAGTGCTGCTAAAACCTGATGTTAGTTCTAGGAAATTAGTGGCTGACAGATTCTTAATCAAGTTCTTAATGATTCACATTCTCAGCATGGGGTTTTTTTGAGGGTTTTTTTTTCAGTTCTGTCATTGCAATTTTGACATTATCCAACTTAATGTGTTTGTGGGACAATTTTATCTGGCCTGGTGTCTTGGTTTGATAGAGAGGTGTCTGCTAAGGATGGTGGGAACCTTCCTTAGAACAGAAAATGTGAACCCCCTTCCCTCCAAATTATTATAACTTTGGAATCAAGGGCTCTCAG
Organism: Acanthiza pusilla; assembly: GCA_036630365.1. Lineage (NCBI taxonomy): Eukaryota > Metazoa > Chordata > Aves > Passeriformes > Acanthizidae > Acanthiza > Acanthiza pusilla. The sequence goes on from JAXCHO010000164.1 coordinate 53,483,342, forward strand.
GCAAAGGTATGGGAAAAGGAATAAGTTTTTTACTAGTGTCTAGAATGAGGTAAACAATGAGTAACAAAAACAGTAAACAAGATTAAAAAAACAATAAACAAAGCAAAAAAATTTGGTGGCAGATGTCTCTGGATTGCCAGGCACTTTCCCGTTTGGTGCAGTCACGGTCACGGCCAGCAGGGGCGCTGTTGGGCTCCCAGACCCGCAGCGCAGGTGCGAGGACTCCCGGGAAGCTGCAGATGGCGCTGTGGCACCAGGTCAGGCTGGTCTTGCAGGGAGAATGGCAGGCGGCTGGGCAGAGATGGAGCGCAGCCACACTCGTTGGGCAGGGAGGTCAGTGGGAGGAGATGGAACGGCCAGGTGGGCTCACCCGAGCCAGCCAGCAGAGGAGGTGGCAGGAAAACACCACAGTTGTGGCAGTCGGGGCACAGGGTGGTGGCAGGCAGGAGCCCCGTTCCGCTGCAGCGCAGCTGGGAGGTGCACCCTCCCAGAGGGGACGAGAGGATTGGAGTCCCATGCCCTTCTTTTCAAAGCAAGAACTCACCCAGCAGGTAGAGAAAGCTAGTGCAAAGCCGGGCTTTTCTTTTCCTGCAGTTGCAGCCAAAAAGCAGAGAGCCGCTTCTTCCACTGCTCTCTACTCTGACACTTGCAAGCTAGTGAGTGTCCCCTTGTCAGATCTTGCAATCTCTTATTCCCCTGCCTACCCAGCCAAAAAGTCTTTGTCTCCTTCATGAGCGTAGATGGCCCTTAAGTACCGGTTGTTAGTTGCCTAGCAACAGAATGGGGAAAAATTCCACTTGCCCCCCTCAATCTTGAACACCTGGTAACTTTGCGTTTGAAACATGGACTAAGGTAAGTTAAGAAACAAATGCAATGTTTTGTCTTCCAGGGGATCTCTCTGGCCAGGCCATGTAAGCAATTCTGGGTTGGAACCAAAAATCAGTGCTGGAGAGTATTAAGCAGCATAGTCACCTGCATTTGCAGAAAATTTTTTAATAATTGATGGCAAATAAGTTTTAACATGACCCTTAACTTGACATAACTGTAGATCATTTCCTTTTAACCCATGCTTATAATCTTCCTGAAATCAGCCTTAATTAATGTCCGTGGCACTGGTGTTGCATGAACACAGCTGCACCCACAGAGGAGGTGGTTGATGCATTGCATACACTGCGTAAGGTCCTGGGCTGTTTCCCACTGATGTTGCATTGTGCTGGGGCCACTTTGAGTGTGACTGTGGAACTCAGCCTTCTTCAATTGCTCCTGCCAGTGGAACTCTGCTGCTGTTAAGGCAAAAGTACCAAATGCTTTTGACAGGAGGGAAGAATTTAGGCAAGATTTCAGCAAGGAGGCAATGAAATGTCTGGTAAAGAAAGGAGCAGTCCTTGATTTCAGTGTAACCCATGTGCAGTCATTGTCTCTGGCTTTGGATAAGATTGGTCAGGTTGGCTGGAAGAGGCTGACAAGCACGTGCACAGCAGCTGAGGAAATCTCGCCTGTATAAAGTGCTTTTAAAAGAAGGATTTTAGGACAATGGCAAAAGCTCCCATGAAACCACATATGGATGGAGAAGCAGTTCTTTATGTCGTACCAGAAGAGAGGCTAATGTAGGTTGAACAGCAACCAGTTACAGTTTAAAATTTAAAGAAGAAATTATTTAATTGCAAATAGGATGGCTGGGTTCTGAAACAGCAGTTTCACAGAGCATAGGGAAAAACTGGGTTGCACTTAGGTTGTATCATCGTCACCACATGAGGGGAGAGGAAGTTAAGCCACAAATTTGACATGCTCTCATTTGTTGTTTTGCTGATCTTCAACCAAGGCAGTCTGATGCAAACGTTAATAATTCTACAGAATGATCATAATTTCAATGAAACTTCTTTTAACAATGTGTTTTCGCTGCTTAGGTAAGTGTTGCTTATTTTCTTTGTTTTGTTTTTAGTTAGTTGTCTGTAAATCTTGAGCTGGATTTAAAAAAACTTATGGTCTATCCACCTCAAATACATGTATGAGACAAGGAGAATGTCAACTATTTTTTCATAATGCTGAAAGCAAGATCAAAGTGCGTGAGTAATCAAAAAGCATTTTCATGAAGAAATTGTTGCAGGCAAAGTGTAGAGGAACAAATTGAATATTTTCAACACCCAAATGGTGTTAGGTTAATGCAAACACCATCTTTTTAGGACTTCTGACTTGAATATTTATTATGACAAGCACTGAATATAGAATTTCAAAATGTTAAGGAGGATTTATTCTAGATCACACAGGTACTGAAACACAAAGCAGATAAGGATTCATGATTCTTATTCAATAAAAATTGCAGTGGGTAATGCTGAAGGCATTCCATAAGAGTAAAAAAATTAGCAGAGGGATATTTTTTCCAGTGATATTTTTCAGAAAAACAGTAAAGTCACCAGATGGTAATGTAGCATAGTCAATAGCACAACTGTGTTTTAAATGACAAACAAAATGAACTGCAAAACTGAAATTAGTGATCATTTCTTTAACTTGAACAGCTTCTAGGTTGCCATGTAAACACTGCATCAATTCTTTCCATTACTTTTTCTGCTGTCTATATTACCCTTACACTGTCCATATTGTTCTCTACAAGTTGTTAAGTGTCGTTTTGTAAAGATAAAGGTGCCTGACTCCTTTTAGTATGACGAATGTGTGGCTTTTTCTGTGGACAAAATAGAAAAGTTTATTTGCATATTTTTGATAAAATTAATCAGATGACATTTGAGAGTGAGATATGGGAAAAATAATCTCATTAGTTATGTGTTGCTGTGAAATGTGCCTGAGTGATAAGCAGGATAAAGTTTAGAAGAAAATCATGCAGTTTATTCTTATTATGAGTAGTTCTTCACCTTAATATTATAAATAATAGAAAAAAGGAAATGATAATTCTTCATACAGCATATGAAACTAATTGTCTCAGCAGTCATGGGAATAGATTTTATAGGATTAGCACTTTCATGATGAGCATCAATGCCATTAGAATGTTAAAAAAGTTATCTGATAGCCACGTAGTGGTTTCACTTCGGAAGAAAATATTTTGTACAGTACTGCACAATGTCTCATATATCACTCACTTTGCATGTTGACAGTGACTGATAAATGTATTCAAAGCAGGAAGGAATAAAATTTTGATTTCCTCTGATTCTGTCCAAGTCAGCCTTTTCTTAAAAGCCAGATAAGAGACCTGACGAGACAGCTGGGGTCTGTGTGGCATCTCTTATTAAACGAAGGAGGTGAATTTGATGCAATAAACTATTTCTCAGCAAGTATTTAATGGAAGAAGTTGAAACCAAATTAAAGAACCCACCTCTAAAATTCTGTACATTTGTCATTCATTAGACGCAGTGCAAGACAAGAACCATATGGTGACAAAAATTGTAGTGCCATTTTCTTTAACCTTGATGAGCTTTTCACTCTTGGCTAATGAATCATTCTAAATTACTTCTTTTGGTCATTCTTTATCTGGCAGAGAGTGTTTAATATGCTTCAGACTCAAACTCTTTTTATAAAGCTTTTTCTTGAAAATAAAAAATATGTGTATTAGCAAGTATGCAGAAAATCTTCATTTACTGCACACAAACAATGATGGAGGACTTTAACACATCAGATTAAAAGTTTACTTTAGCCAGAAAGCAACTGCCATCATTCAAGAGAGAAGTAGGTAGTAAGTAAGCTTAAAAATTAATGTCATAATGATTTTACAGTATTAGTATTATTTTTAATGTTTATTTTAATATTTAAATGCTTCTTTAGTGTCTAAATCATTTATTTTAAATACAGCTTTAATGACATCTCTTTGCTGCTTTAACTTTTAAATCTCTGTGTATTTCTCCACTAGCTACAGGTCCAAATAATTTAAGAGTCATCCAAACACCAACAAATATAAATCTGTCAGTTGGAGACTACACTGAAATGGCCTGTATTTGGGAAAAAGCTATTGTGAGGTATAGAGCAAGCTGGTATCTTGTTGATAAAGCAAACATCACTAGAAGTGTATCATCAAAACTTCTCTTGCCATCCAACACCCTCCGTGAAAACAAGGATGTGCTAGTCATCAAATCTGCCAGTGTAAATGACACTGGAGTTTACTACTGTGAGATAATTATTGAAATACCTTTCTTCGAGAAACTACGTGGAAATGGGACAACAGTGATTGTTGAAGAGAAAGGTAAGCTACCAAGAACATGTCTGTGCCATTTCACTTGTCATCATAGAGAGTCTTCAGTCTGAACTATGTTTTACATTTCCTGCTTCTCCCACCCTCCTGCCTCAGCACTGTGGATCTCAGGATGAGAGACAAACACAAAGAGGGCCTGAATGACTCTTAATGACAATTGACTTAAACTCTTTGCCTTAATACCCCCTGTGTAGTGTTTGTTTTCCTCCATAAGGATTTGCTAATAGGAATTATTACTTCAGGTTTAAGAAAACACTGTGCATGAGCTTTGTGTTTCACACAGACCCAACCACAGTTCCCCCTCAGAGGGGATTGGTAGCACAGATGTGAGACCCTGAGTGAATCTGCCGTATGGTAAAGAGTGATCACATGGTTACTCTGCTCAGTAATCTGTAGCCTTTACTGAACAGTGTATTTTTTATTACAGGTTCTTAATTAAAAGTGAGAAATAAATCAATATGGATGATAGAGCACTACGGGCCCTATATGGATTTGTGTCCAGAAAGTTGTTGTGGCAAATTGTTTTATATATGCTGTGTCTCCCTGTTTTACTGTAGTCATATGATAACTTTTACAGGGGAGCAATTTAAGGTCCCAGTTCTGAGTAAAGCATTGAAAAACATTAATACAATCAGTATTCACACACAATTAAAATTTTCAGCAGTAGCAGTGAGATCTGTTTCATCTTAAATTATTAATAGAATGTGAGACACCCAGAAGGCAATTTACCTCACTTCTGTTACACAACTGACCCAAGACACTGTGCATCAGTTCTGGAAGATGCTGATCTTCACCTCACTATATACCTCTCAAGTGTAGAGGACTAGGGGCTAGCTATGATTAGACCTTTAGCATTATCAAACATCACTCACTTGTTGACTGGTCAATAGGAAGTAGCCTTTCCAATCACCCAGCACAGTCCAATTTTGGACACTATTTTACACTATGGGTCAACTGGTCCAAAGGGAGGCACAAAAATTACCAAAAATTTAGAAAACATCAGTGCCAGAGAACCAATGAAGTAGTGTTCAAAATGGTGGGAAGTTAATGTAGATTGTTTTAATTCCTTAACAGTCTTTTAATGTCCTAAAATGAGTTAGGCGATCTGATCTCTTTCGTGGTCAAGTACAAATAGAAAAGACTTGTGTTAAATACTTGGATGGGGGGGAGGGAGGGGTTGGGGACAGGGACAATTTCCAATCTGCAGGAGCTGTAGGAGGGATTGACATTACTGCTCATCAGCCATGCATTCCTCAGCAATGGGAGAGTGACCTTGCACTTGGGTGGGGGGATGGACTGATTCACTCTCAAAGTAATTTTTAACTGCCTTTTTCTTTTTTTTTTCTTTTTTTTTCTTTTTTTTTTTTTTTTTTTTTTTAAATGGTGTTGTTCTTTTATTTTATCTTTGAGCAGTACATAACTTTATTTAACAGGTATAATTGCAGAAGCTCACTCACTGGATAAGAGATATTGGGTAACATGGGCCATCCTTCCTTTCTTAGTGGCAGTGGCGAGCTTATATCTTTGCTACAAAAAGAAACAGCACTCCACCCTATCTGGTGAGTTACTACAATATTCCCATTAACACATACTGTCAAAGTCAGATGTTTATTCTGAGATGGCTGGAGTGGCACACTAAAGATGTATTTCAGTATACAACTTTTGCTTTCCTGGTCCTGGTCTGCTGGGGCACCTTGAGCTGAGAGGAGGGATCAGAGGCACAGCCTGTAGCTCAGCTGAGTGTTCTTGCAGCCACCTGCTTTCACTCTTTATCGTTCTAAGGAGAGCCATCACTGAAACTGAAGATCTTGACCTGGCTAGGGTATTGAAGGATATCAATTCTGATCATTTCTTGCTGATTCCTGACTGAAAAAGCGAGGAGTCAGAACTTAGCTCTGCATCATATTCTTACTCCTGGTAGTGACAACTGGAAATGACATCTGAAAAACTCAGCCTTGGACATGTAGTTCTAAGTTATGTTTTTTTCAAGCTGTGATTTTAATTAATTATTAATTTGGGTTGGCAAGAGGTTTTGGGGGGCAGTGTTGTTTGTTTGTTTGCTTGTTTCTTTGGGTTTTTTGTTCTTGTTTTGTTGGGTTTGGGGGTTTTTCCCAAAATCTGGAAATTTAAGGGTGGAAGAAGTGACAAGAAAAAAACACTGAATGACAAGGGTACAGGACAAATATAAATGTAGAGCAGCTGTGGGTGGAGGGCGTGGATCAGTGACATTACCTAGGGCAGCCTCTTAAGTAGCTATTTGGGTTGTTTTCAGCTTATTTCCTTTACCACCTGGATAGCACTCTGGTGCCTGTCATCAAGCCTAGTCATACAAGAGCTCTGCGCTCCTCATTTTGGTGCTCATGGAGCTCTGGTAGAGTACAGGTGTGACTCTGGCAATGGACAGTAAGCACTGACTGCAACTTGGGTTTTGCTAAGGTGCTGCACAGCCTCCTGTGCTGACAGCAAGGCATGAGCAGGAGCAGATGCTCGAGGTGGTGGAGCTTCACCGGAGAAATGAATCCACCAGAGAAGCAGCTGAGGAAAACTCATCATGTAATTCTGCTGAATGGGTAAGTGGTTTATAAAAAGACTCTCGCTATGAGAGGATTTTCAAAATGAGGCACTGGGGAGTGGACTGAAGAGAAAGCACACAACAGCCTGCTGTTCCTAGGACAGCATCGTCCTACGCAGGAAAAAAGTTTAAAGCAAAAAAAGCCCACTCAGAAATAAGAGAGATATTCATGTGGCAGCAAAGTATTGAAATCTGTTGTTGTATTTAATGACACTCTAAATTTGCCTGGAGAAGAGGGCAGCAAAAAGTGGAAAATATCAACATAGAGACTGAGTGGAAGAAAGAAGCGTAGGAGAAGTAAAAAATGGCAATGAAGTCCCTTTATGTATAATTGCCTACCAAGCTCAAGGGGCTTGGACAAGCTTCAGCTCATAAGGACATTAGAGCAGGCAACACTCACTGACAGCAGGTAGCAGACTTCTGGCAAACGCCTTTTTCCATGCAATTATTCATCTTTTAATTACATTAAAACATAAAGTAGGCAAGGGAAAGAAGCCCTAATTTAACCCGTGCATAGGCAGGCACAATTTCCATTGCAATCAGCTGGGCAAGTAACACAGAAGTGATGAAAAATGCCCAAGCCATGGCCACACCTGCAGTTAGTGAGCCTACAGGTTCCCAGGTTCTCCTGTAAGAGAACCTGGCTGCAGCCTTGGTTTGGTCACAGTGGTGCTGTGGTCATGGTGAGAGAAAATATTAGGGTGCAGGTAGTGGAACAGTAATATCTATCTTTTATTGAGCAATAGTCATTGCTCTGATAAAAAAAAATTATTCCTGGAAAAATTCATTCCCTATAAATAGATTGCCACTGAAGCTAAGAGACTTGTTTCACTGAAGATATCGCAGTAGAAAATTAAAAGAATACAAGGCATAATATGGTCTGGTCATAGAAATAAAATATTCTAATTACTAGCTATAAAGGGATAACTCTTCTACTTGTTAATATTTAATGAAGATGTAAGCAAATGAGGTTGAGAATGAGAAAACAAACATCCTAGGGGGTGCCGAGTGAAAAGTTCATTAGCAGCCAGTTACTGCTCAAGATTTGGATGAATCTTCCAGAGAATGTGTGAATGCAATTATAAACTGTCTTTTGTAGCTGCTTTATAATTTAGCAACTACCAGCCACAGTGATGTGTCAAGACATAAGTTCAGACCTTTTTGCTATTTTAGTGAAAGCAGAAAGAGCGGTTTCATAGTGGTATCCTTTTAAATGTTAAAGCATAATTGGATCCTATAAATAATTCAAGAGATCCAGTAGGTTAGTGAAGTCAGTACATACAAAGTGTATGGACACCACATTTCAAACAAATTAAGCCAGCAGTGATGAGCAAATATTATGGTGTCTCTGGAATTGCACTCACTGCCTTTAAATTGTATTGCGGAATATGATCACCTTAATTTAAATTTTTTCTCTGATTGTGAAGAAATCTTTACTTACTTGGGAAAAACTAGTCTCACACTGGTTTTTATATAACTTACACTTTTCTTTTTAAGTTTGGAAGCTTGATGGATATTCTGGGTAGGTTTGGGCATCATTTCTGGAACAGTGAACATGAAGGTTCTATCCGCCTCTGCAAGGCTATTTACGGTCTCAAGCTTTTTTTACAATTCTTGGAGTTGCAAAGAAGGCTATGTACAGTCTCATGCTTTTTTTATATTTCTCGGGTTTGCAAAGAAGGCTATGTACAGTCTCATGCTTTTTTTACAATTCTTGGGGTTGAAAAGGCAATCCTGTAACACAGAAATTGAATCAAGGCATGGATTTTTTTCTCACCTGTATCACATGTCACAACTCTGAGCAGTTAGGTCAGGTGACAATGCATAGCTCCAAGCACCCAAGGTAAGTAACCTGAGAGTGAATATCCTCATGGCAAAGCTGTCTCCTGTTGCTGTGCTTTTACTGTGTGGTACTTGTCTCTGTCTCTTGAGAATCATCGTGTTTCCTCAGCTGAGATGCTCAGGGAGTGTTTCCCAGACAGCTCTGCCAGCTGCAGGGGAATTTGGCCTTTGAGGGAATTCCCAGTGCAGCTGACGATTTTTTCATCAAGTTGTACAGGTTCCAGCCGAAATCCAAGCACTGCTGTAGCATTAATGCAAACTTCCATCTCATTGAAGCACAAATAAAGTCCACTCTCGAGGAGGGGGTTCTGGTTGTTCAAAATGCACAGAATTGTGATACAGATTAATTGGCCACCCCTACCATGCCTCCTGTTTGACATTTGGCTGAACACGGCTCATCAGAACACAAGCAGCAAACCCCCACAGCAGAGCGTAAGAGTGAAGACAAAAAGCTGCTGCTTCATGACTTCCACCCATTTGCTGGTTTATGCCATCTCAGCTTGAGAATATGATTTTATATGTCTGCGAGCACAGGTCTTTGTGTACATTTCAGGCAGATCTTTAATTCTCACATTTTGCTAAAGGAAATGAAAACATGAGTCTTGCACTGTCCAGAATAGCATCCCACAGCAGTGTGCTAGTTTACTGCATCAAAAGAGCATCCATCCAGAAGGAAGAGTTTGATGAAGTTTTTTGGGAATATCAGATTTAAAAGATTAAGGGGATAAGAAAATTTTCCATTCCAGATATCACAGAATCCAGCTTAAACTGGAACCTGACATCTTTACTGTTCTAAAAATGTATTTTTACCTTGTTTCTAATTAACTAAGAGAATTGAATCTGAACTTAGGAAGGCTTTGCCTTTCAACATCAGGACTGAGGCAATCTTTCCTTCTGAAATTTTAAGTTCATGGCCTGTGTTTTTTTCTGTTTCCTGGGGCTGTGCTGTGTCATGGGTAAAAGTTGATTTTACATATACTTTATGGCTAAAAGTCTTGACGGGAGTTTTCTTTGCTTTTTAAGGCTGTGTCTACACTTTATGAATCACTTGAATTTTTTTGCAATGAATCAAGAGGAAGAGATGACAAATCCACTGCGACTATTGTATCCAATGGAGCAGATGAGCAAATCCCACAAACTAGGGCAGCTGAAAAGTCTAGAACAAGACTAGGATCTGCCATCTACTTTGACATTCAGAACTAAACAAAATATGACTGAATAACTATGAATCTGAAAAATATGATAATTTGCTGCTACAAGATGGATTACAGGTTTCCAGTCAAAAGCTTGTCAGTGGTACAATACACAAGAAAAAAAAGGTTGGTTCTGAGAAGTTTTTGAATGTTTTGTCACTAACAAAACATTCTAAGGAGTTTCTGAATTTGGTGGATATGTCATTTAGCAGACTGTCTTCAGCTCTTTTTCTGGTATCCAGAAAGAATGATGTCTGTGTTACCATGCTTTGAAAAATCTTCCGGATTGAACAATATTTGCAACAAAAGCATTTCTTCAGGAAGCCCATATATGAATAGCAGAAGGCAGAGAAAAAAATGCGTGGAGTCTGAGCTCTGAAACTGTCATCAGTACTGACCATTTTATAGACAGAGGTATGCCACAAAGGATTATATTCCTGTGAAAAGGGACTGTTAGTGTTAATTCATTCACAAACTAGGAAAAGTCTTCCAGAGAAAGAAGTCTCCTACGCACAGTGAAATACTAGGTTTAAATGAAGCTATATATATGTATATTATGTATTATTATTGTCTAACTGGTGGAGGAGGGCTGCTTGGAGGAGACGGGGGTGGTAAGACTTGTTCCACTTTTGCCAGCTTTAAAACTTTTTAAAAAATCACTGAAAAAAAACCAAAGTTGGAAAAAATTAAGGAGAACCTGTCTTCCAAGGTCTGAACAGAGGTGAAGAGCTTTGACAGCAAAGCCAGTGGCAGCTGTCCAAGGGCTGCTGAGTGCTAAGACTGGATACCTGAAATGTGAATGTATTTATGTACCAGCCTTATGTCATCTTCTGTTTAGGGTTTTTTCGGAGCTTAACTTAGAACACCTTGCCAGCAGTGCAGGTAAAAACAACTTCACTGCTTGAGATTTTTGTCCAGTGTGTACCTGGGCAGTGCAGTAGACAAACTAGCTTTCCCAGAGCCCTTAAAAACTGTTTGTGTAGTCTAAATGTGTGACTGGCTTGCTACTAAATATTGTCCATGAAATCTTTGTGGCCATACAGCACAGCTCATGGTGTGGCTCTGTCTATGCTCTGCTGACTGCAGTTCACAAAGCTGCCTCTCAAATTACTGTAGCTCAGCTGTGTCTCTCTCTGTGCTGTGGATCCTCACTCCTGGGTTGTTCTGTAACCTGCTCTGAATTCCCTGCTGCAATAAATATGCTGCTGTCTCAACTAGACTGGAATTACTGCTCTGTGAATAGATCTTTTATGAGAGAAACTGTTATAGTACATCTCATGGTATTTATGTATAAATTGAATAAAGCAAAAGAATACTTTTTTCTTCTTTTTGAAGTTAATTTTTTTTTAAATCCTGGTGGGTTTTGTCCTGAAACTCACTATTACAGATCCATTTCCTTTACTGCATGGTGAAGTGCTGTCATGTGCCATATTCCTTTAGGGATCACAGATGGGGCTCTGGATTCACCCAAACCCTGTAGCAGTGTTCGCTATACAAGAAAGTCATAATCAGTGAAACGGTGACCTTCAGCCCAGGTCCCTGCTCAAGGAAGGTCTCAGTTATGCACCAGAGCTGTAAGTGGGTGCAGTAAATTTTGATCTTTCTATATGCTGCTGGTTACTTCTCTGTTTAATCATGATGAGATGTACTGTGTTCAGGAAATGGTTAAAGAAAATAGTTAAATTGAGCGATTGACACTAAACCACATTTAAATAGTCTCCAAATCCTAGTTTCATTACTTTGTTGATTAAATGTGTCTCCTAACAGCAAAGAATGCTGCCTTCTTAACAGCTGCTCTCATTTTGTATGTTAACTTGGTCATTTCCAACATCTGGCAGTGGAAGACTACACCCAATTTATCATGACCTATTTTTATCTGTGCCTGACAGTGGCTACGAGCCAGCAGAGTATTTTTAGAGCTGCTGCTTTTGACACCTCTGCCTCAAATATATTAAATTCTCTGCTTCTGTACCACTTGGGAAGCAATAAATCCTTCTGTGTTTTAATTCTTCTTGGCTGTTTTGTTAGCTCTAAAACAAAAGGGAGCTCTGTAATTAACCTCAAGTCATGTTCTAGCATGCAGTATGATCTCAGCTTTAACTGTCTGTTTAACTGATGATTATATAATGAAGGCATCTGTCTAATAATAGAACTTGAAGAGAGTCCTGGGCCATTGCTTTTAGCCATGTTATTGGTTATATTCCCTTTTGAACAAGCTGCTGAAAAATGATGGTTCCATTCCACTTAATTTGATGTCCAAAGTCCTGTGTTGAGCACAGGTTAAAACACGCTGATTTAGGAGCAAGCCTGGCACAATGGATTCAAAAGCCTCATGTCTGTTCTGTGCTTTTAATATCTCATTAATGTATTTGGCTTAGTCATAGTCCTACAAACGAGGCTCCCTCTCTGTTTCTGTCACGCTCCTGATCCTGGTTCGGAGAGCTAGTGCAGTCAGCTTGAGCCTGAACTCTCTTCCCAATCCATTGCAAAATTGTCCAAAGAGTCATCTCTTATTTACTCTACCTAGCACTTAGGCAGCTGCTCCAAGCGGCTGGGTACCACCTGGCTTGAACCACACATTTTCTTCCAAGCTTTGGGTTGGGGCTCTTTCCTCTCATAATATCTGTGGAAGAAGATTATGGAGCAGGCATTCCTGGCCCCGTTACACCAAGGACCCTCAGCAGCAGGCAGGATGATGAGGTGTCCTAATCAATGTATTTATTGGCAGAGCAGTCCTGTTTGTGTGTGATGTGTGACTGATGTTCCTGTGCCTGGTTCTGGGGCTCTCAGAACAGCAGAGATGTTGTGGTTTGACCCCGTCTGGCCACTGAGCTCTGCACAGCCACTCACTCACTCCTGCCTCTCTTGGGTGGTTAATGAGAGCAGCTGTAAATGGCTTTTTCTTGTCATTGTTTTTCCTAAGTGCTCTTCTGTCAGTAAGTTGTAAACAGGAAACTGCAAACACAACTGACAAACAAATACGCAAATCGAAAGAGCATTAACCAATTTCACTGACCAAGAGAACGGGCAGGTGACTGTGAGTAAATGCTTCATGTTTTCTACATAAAGTGAAATACTGATATGGGGGGAAGAATTTTGATGAACTGCTACATTCTAGTAATAGAGCTTTGACTAGGTCTGCTGCTGGGTGCTGGTGGATTTTGTTGGCTGATAGGATGTGACAAAAACTAATTGCATTTTTTTTTCCAGAGCAGAGTCTGTTGGAGGGGCTCCGCAATATCTTATACAGCCAAAGCAGCTCTTCCTAACCTTGTTTCAGGAACTATTCAACTCCACAGAGGTGGAGGAGTATAGAAAGGGTAAGGCAGAGAGGCAATAACAGTGTTCCCTACAGCATCTGTGTTAGGTGTTATTAATGGACTTACGACAGCCAGAGATCAGAGGTATAACTAAACAACTTAAGGGTTCGAAATCATAATAAGGAACTGGGCCTGTCAGGTGCATTTGCTCTGAAATGTTGCATATTCTCTTATATGCTGACATCCTTGTCTTGTCCTAAACTTGAATGCTCAACTCCACAAGCCAGGAATGCTGTATCTGTACATTCCCTGGCCTAATCCAATTGCAGTCCATGGTTAGGGCTTCTGATACTGCTGTGGAAATAAATAATGAAAGAAATTAATAGGTGTTGCTCTCTCTTTTACTTTATAGCTTTTAATTCTGGAGAGAGGAAAAAAGCCATAAGCTTCTGTAACAAAGACAGCAGAAAAAGGTCGGGTAGTAGGGTGACAGACACTCCAAAATTATCAAATTATTGGTATTCTATTTATTAAATTATTTGTTTTACTCAGATAGACGAACTCTGCTTTTTCAGCTTAGCAGCTGTAAAATATTCAAAATTGTCATTTCAAGTTTCTTTCGAAATGCAGACTAACCTTAGTATAAAGACTCTAGATCTAATCTCAAAGAAGGGCTGCTATCAAGCAAGAAAGGAAATGGAAAGAGTAGTTACTATTTAACTATAGTAATAATATCTTTCTGTTTTTAATTATAGTAATAGTATCTTTCTACCCAGACCAATTGCCTCTGGGTAGAAAGAATTGCAAGTGCTTTCTCACCTCACCTTCAGATGTGCAGTGTGGTAGCAGAGTGTGTGAGGGGTGCTCTGGGTGCTGGGCATGAGCACATCAGACACGTTCAGGCTGTTCCTGAGACACCAAAACCAGTGTCCTGTCACAGCAACAGCTACCCTAGATAAGATACATGCTAGGGAGGACATCTACGTAGATATAAGCAGTTCAAAGGATAAATTTTGGCTAAAATAATGCAGCTCCTATATCTGTACTCATGACCACATTTCCTCAACAGTTAAGCATCCTCTCTTCTACGTGAGAGATTCACGGTTGGATTCCCCTCTCCAAGGCAAGGATTCTTCCCAGTTCTGTGCAGGTCATTTTTTATTTTCCTTTTCACTGAAGACCTTCTCTTTTTCTGATAAGTGAAATCTGAGTTAAATGATCTGTTACAAAAGCAGGCTCTAGTTCCCATTTCCCACCCCTGCTTCCAGCATTTCTGAGCCCAGCGTTTCCTGCTCAGTTAACAGAGACAGAACTGCTGAAAAAGCCCCACTCCATATCAGTTGCACTACTCTCTGTGATTGCTTTCAGGAAACTGAAAGCAGCCAGCTCTGTAAAATGTGTGTGCCTGGGGAACTTCCACTCCATCAATTCGCCTTGTAAATCTTCCTGGCGGCAGATATGGATATCACCTCACTTCACACACAGTTCTGGGATAGTAGGTCAGTCCTACCAATATCCTCAGTGTGCGCATAAATTAGTATTTCAAAATGAAAAGAAAAGGGTTTTTTAAAGGGGAATGCATAGGGGTTTCTTTGATGTGTTTCCTGCATGGGCACTCAACGTTAGGCAACTTTCTCTTAGGGATTCCTTCCTCTCAGAAAATGTTTTTGTACAATGAAGGAAAAAGAGTATTGCTTAATTTGTGCTTAAGCATGACAGCTTAACAGGGTCAAAATATTCCTCCCTGCATACAGAAGTCTCTTGAAAGCTTTCTTGGAATTGCCTTATTCATTTTTGCACATCCTTACCTCTTTATAACAAATAGGAACTTCCTTTAAAAGGTTTACTCAGTTGCTTTAAGTGTTACAACACAACCATCCTCCCTCACAGCTCCTTCTGATCCTTTCTGATTTTTCTTTTTCTTTTTCTTTTTCTTTTTCTTTTTCTTTTTCTTTTTCTTTTTCTTTTTCTTTTTCTTTTTCTTTTTCTTTTTCTTTTTCTTTTTCTTTTTCTTTTTCTTTTTCTTTTTCTTTTTCTTTTTCTTTTTCTTTTTCTTCTTCTTTTTCTTCTTCTTCTTCTTCTTCTTCCTCTTCTTCTTCTTCTTCTTCTTTTTCTTTTTCTTCTTCTTCTTTCTCTTTTTCTTTTTCTTTTTCTTTTCTTTATCCTTTTTGTTTGTCTTTTCCTTTCTTTTTTCCTTTTTTTCCCTATTCCTTCTGGCCATGGCATAGACCAACTTTTTCCTGTGCTCACTACAGCTCAGCAGGATTGGCTGATAGCTGAGTGGGATTTTACAGAAGTGTTAAAGTGGAGTAAATGACACTTGGGCTGATGGTGTGAGACTGGCTGAGGATCCACGGATTTAGAAACTACAGCACTTGCGTGAACAACATTCAGTTACCTTAGGGTGTGGCCTCTTTTTCTGCCACTACAACTAAAAACAAGAGGTATTACTGGAAAATTTAATATCAATAATCTTAAAACTGAAGTATAAAAGAACCCTGCAAAGAATGGTATCCAGGAAATTATTCAAACAAGAACTGAAAACTAGACAGAAGTATTTACCCTGCAAATATTAATTTATTGGCCGTAAATATATTCACTGATTTTACAGCATGTCTCGTGCACTAATAAATGTGTTTGATTAGAGTCAATATGCAGTGCTGAAAGTGTGTTTCTGTGGCACAGCTTTGCCAGATGACAGTGTCATTACCCCAGCTCTCGACTCAGGAAACCACGCAGCCGGTTAGCTGACCTTGATCTTCTCCATTTTACCTGCCTTTAAACTTCACTGAAATGGTATGTGAGCTTATTAATTGCATTTTTGAAATACATTGAAGGATATTTTGAGAAGTAAATTATAATAAAACATTGAAAACCTGTATGTCTATAATTAACAGAATTTATCCAATGTGAGACTGAACATCACACTGTGCTCATACGAACTCCTCTTCTGCCCGTGCCCCACCAGTGCCTGTTCAGTCTGATATTTTTTACTTTGTTTTGCAAAGCAATGTAGTAATTGCATCATTTGTTCACTAGATACAAATAAATTCACCGTGTATTGAGGAAATGAAGTGACCTTAAAAAACTGTTAAGCAGACTTAGAGAAAATGTTGAGAAGCAGTGCAAAGCAAATAAAGTGTGTTGATACTTGAAGTTCAACAGACTATCCAGGACACTGGAAAATTTGGGGGGGTTGATAATTTTATCTCAATGTAGAAAATGAAATGTTTATTTATTGTGCAGATGTTACCCTCTTGCTAAGAGAAAAATAGATTGTTTTTCATACTGCTGCCAAGAAACAAGAAAAATAACAAGTTCATAATTTCAAGGTATGTTTTCTTCCTCCTGTGCTTCTTCCATCCAAACACATAACAGATTTGTGGAAATTGTCAAAAATTCCTTCTCATGTAGCTTCCTGCACCTTTAGAAATAAGCTAAGCTGTAATGGACAAAAAGCTCTAACAGAAGTTTACCATTTCAGCTATCCGATTTCAGCTATTCATCTGGCTGTGACACAAATGGTACTTTACAGTAGAATTGATAAATCTGTTTATTCAGACTTTTCCAAAACAGACACTGCTGCAAAGACCATGGAATAAAAGTTATTCTCTAAGAGAATATCAGCAGAGAGTCACACAAATCTGGTGTAAACCTTAATATCTGACCAAATGCCATAAAACTTGGGTACACCTGGATGGGTTTTGAAAATTAAGCATGAGAAAGTTCACACTTGTAACACATATATACTTTAAACTTTTGGTCCAAGTTAGGAATAGCAAGACCTAATTCTGTATAGACTCTCAGTAGATGCTCATCCAAACTGTTGGCTATTCCTTTCTTCAAAGAAAGAAACCTGAAAGAAGCAAATAATGAGTATTGCTTACATGACAATTATACAACAAAATTTAAACAAGCGCAGAAAATGGCTTCTCTCACTGGGGAGCTGGACAGATGGGCTGGCATCAAAACACTGCTTGCTCTCCTATGGGGGCCTTCTATTTGTACTCTGTTTTGGTTTGGCAAACAACTGTAATAGTCTGTGCTGTGTGCACAAAGCTGCTATTTTTAATGACAAACAAATCACAAGAAAATATTTAAACAGTACAGAATGTGTGATTGAGAATTCTGAGCAGTACTGATGTGTGTGCACATGCATGAATACAAATAAAATACACATCAAAAATTAAAAAAACCCATCCAGGCAGCACTACCATGGTGACATTTCAATTAGTAAATATTCAAGCCCTGTGGTTTATTCTGTGTTTTAGCACTTTCGCAGCCATATCCTCGAAAATTGTGAGTCACCTATGTTTGCAGAGGAAATTGTGTGAGAACACCGTTTTTGCCAGGTTACGTGGCAGAGTTGTGGACACACTGACATATCCTGTTGACTGAAGCTGATCTCCCTCTCTGCCCTTTTGGGAACAGTTGTTTTACCTTCTTATACTAAAACTGATGTTCATGATTCAAAGTCATGAGAATGAGTGAAGTAAACAATTTATTTTTTTTAATTTTTCCTTTAGAGGGAGGAATTGATTTTTCTTTGCTGGCCATATATAATATTCACGTTACAGACACATGTCAGGAAAGAACAAAGAAAAGTTCCTGGCACTTGACACACCAGTGGGTGCCACTGTGTGTGTGTGCAAACACCAGATGATGCTCATAGCTGACAAAGGCCAGTTGTTTGCTTTATTCTTGTTCCTTCTTTTGAAGAAACCCCACAGGTTTCCACATGCACTTTCATGTAAAAATTTGCAACTTTACTTAAAACCCTTATCCCTGTAATGCAAATCAGTTGCAAGTATGTCATGAGGTTGAGGTCACAGGAAAAAAAATTCTAATGAAATATTTGAATAAAGTATACAGCCTGAGGTGCTGCTGTGATTTTTTGGGAAATGCAAAATCACTGGTTGGAAAATGTAAGATGGAAAATAATAGGGGTTTTGTTTCAGAACTGTTCTAGATTTCCACATACATATGATGTGTAGTCTTTCTCTGAGATATTGTTGATGTTAGAGGACAGATTTTGCCTGGGGAACAGGCATTTGGGAGAAATGAGTTTAATTGTTGAAGTTTTGCTCAATTATAAACAATCTTTGCTGACTTGTCTACAGCATGTTGTGTTGGTTGTGTATGAGTGGAAAGGTATCTGCAAGTAACTTCAAGGATGTCCAAGGACGTCCAAACTCAGGCTTAATTCTGGAAATCCACAGTCATGATCTTCTACAGAGAACGCTGCACCCTGAGGTCCATCAGCATTGTTCGTGCATGCTGCCCTAGTTTTGATAGGTTCCCCCAAATATTTTGCTCAGAGTGTGCCCATCCTACATACTCTAGACGTTACTCACCTCAAATGAGCTCCTCCAGGTCTCGTGTAGGCATCTCGAGTTTGACAGAGACCAAGATTTCTGTGCTTGGCCAGAAATCAGAACTTGTTCAAAACTCAGTGTGGCTGCAGCTGATGACCTCCCACCATCTGTGTTCCCACAGCTGGTGCCACCCAGCTCCCAGCACAGACCCCCAACAGCTCTGCTCTGCCCAGGTGTGAGTCCAGCCAGTCTGGTGTCTAATGGTGGGGACCTCGGCTCAAAGGCCAGAGAGGAACACAGGACTCGAGAGTGACCTTTGGTTTTCAATACAAGTCATTTTACTGCAAAATCTGACGTTGCCTCAGGTAAATAGCAAGTTATTTTACTGCAGATGGAGATGGATTTTGATACTGGCTGTTTGCTCAAGTATCAGATTTATTGCTTCAGATATCTCTACCTGAGCAGGCTCTTTGTGGAGCAGCTCTGCAAGGTTCCCTTTGCCGGCCCTGGAGAGATTCCGGTTTACAAGACCTGTTTGGGACATCCTCTACAGACTGAGCACAAGCCCAGGAGGGCTCTGTTAGCTGTCTGCATGGCAGATCTCTGCTTTTGATGCAGGGAGTCCCATCCCCAGTGTGTGCTAGTGCTCCATGTGGTCAGTAACAAGGTCCTCTGTGTGGCAGAGAGGGCAGTCCAAGTTTGCAGCTCCTCAGAGTCCCTAACTATGGTGGTGAGGGAGGGTTGAAATGCTCCTCTTCCTCCTGAGCAGGCTGATACTGCACCAAAACTGGGCTACCCACCCTTCTGCTCCCACGGGGATATCTGAAAGGACAAATCTTGAGCAAACAGCCAATAACAAAATCTGATTTTCGTTTGTTAGTCACACTGTGTACCTTGAAGGAGAGGCTGGTGAGCAACTGGTTGTTCCAGTCACAGCAGGGCGATAAACTGGGGTTTGAATAGGTGTTGGCACAGAGGTGTGAGCTCCAGATACAGGTGTTTGCTAGGGGATAACAGTCCCTGGGTGGGCAGTGATGGGAGGGGACAGGGGCATAAAGAGCCCCAGCAGCAGAGCAGGCTCCATCCTCCAAGAGAGCCCTGGGGCTGTGCCTGTTCAGCAGAAAGGCAGCCTCCAGCAGCAGCATGTCCCAGCTGGAAACTGCGATGGGAATGACCATTGCTGTCTTTGACCAGTATGCAAGGAGTGATGGCAACAGGCAAAGCCTCAGCAAAGCAGAGCTGAAGACCCTCCTGGAAAAGGAGCTCCCGAACTTCCTTGCGGTAAGAGAACACCATGGCACCGTTTCTGTGTAGCAGGTGCAAGAGCAGCCTGCAGGAACACTGTTTAGCACATTTTTAGGGAATTACATCCAAAAATATGCCATATTTTGCAGGAAAATACAAAATTTAAAAAAGGTTTTGCACAAACTATGTAAAATTGATTCTAATACGTAGGGCCATTCCCTGTTTGCTAAATCATCACTTGAGTTAGCAGGATGAACGCTTTGAAATAGATTGGGTTTCAACTTCAGAATTCACCTATTTCTCTTTATCTCTGGATTTATCAGCTCACTTCATATCACAACTGCTGTGAAGGTAGTTGTGCTGTCAGCAGTTGAAGATCTTGATTGCAGACAGAGAATCTCTCTAAATATTTATACATTTAACTTCTCTTGGTATTTATACCACAAACCCAGTATGCTCATCAAAATTATGCATTAACCAGAACAACAGATGAACTCAGAGCAAAGTGTTTGGCATTCGTCTTTAATAGCAAAAGAAAGACCTGAAAATATATTTTACTACACAGGTTTGTATGTAATCACAAAGTGCATTTAAGTAGGTATTTGAAGTGCTTAATATGTTCTAGTAAATGGTTTAGCTGCCAGGGAGACAAATGCTTTTCATTTTGCTTTTTTTTTAAATTTGCTTCCCTTCATTAGAAATCCAGAAAATATTCTTAAGTATGTTGTTCTTTCCACACTGAAGTAATGTTTCCCTATTTGCACATTTATTGTTCTTAATGGCAAAAGTGTAGGACCAAATGCTCCATGTGTGGCTCTCAGTGCTTTATTGAGCATAGTTCAGTTTTTTAACAACTATGGCAGGGCACTTGATACAATTTAGTATCTCTCCATGCAAGCTCTATGAATTCACCGTAGGAAATCCACACCTGCCGGAGTTATGCCTCACAAACGGAAGAGATGCAATATTCAGAATAAGGACCTGGGTGGCTCAGGGGGCACAGATTCCAATGTTTCTGAGGAAGCTGTGTGAGACAGATCAGTGCTTGTGAGCCAAGAGCATCACAGAAGGGTCCTGCTCCTGAGTGCAGAGCTTGTGTGTACCACAGCACCTCCCTGTAAAGAGACACAAAACCAACAGCAAACCCACGGTTCTAGGAGGGCGTGGAAATTCCCCAGACACTCAAACTTTAGTCTAAATGAGGCTGGGGAGCCACTGCAGTAGGCAGCTCCCAAAGGGGATGATGCTCAAAGGTGTCCTGACTGTGTTTAGTGGCCAGACACCACTTTTTCCAGCTCCCCACAGCTGCTCTTACTGGCTCTACTTATTTCCTGCAAGTGGTGGAAAAACTGGTATTTTCCAGGAAGATAATTAGCTATTTATCCTCTTATGTTCCAGTCTCCTTTCTTCCTTTATCTCTTCTAAAACTTAAAATGAAAAAGAGAAATCACTTCTTTGCCTGTACTTTAAATAAATTTAAACCAAAAATCTTCCTTGTTCCCATCCTGCCAGACTGATAACTGCAAGAAAAAAATTGAGAACATAAGTCTGACTTCAGAAAAAGACTTCTACCTGCATTTTCCTGCCATTTGTATCCATACTTCTTTTTTACTTGCAAGAAATTCTAGGAGACAGCGTTTTTAATTACTCATGTATGCTTTTGGCCTTAAAATTGGTTCTAGCTGACACAGCTCACAACTGTCTTAAATCAATCAGCCAGAAATACCCCAGGACTGAAGGAATGGACTCAGTTATAAAGAGTTTTAAAAAAAACGTTCCCACTTGTGCATTTCAGAAATTGTTCAAAGGCTAAAACTAGCTCATACAGTTCACTAAATAATTTTAAATATACACTTATAAAATTAAAACACTGTAATTTATAAAGTTACAATTAATAAAATCTTACAGACACATCAGTCACATCTAGGGAACTGGTTCAATTTTTAGAGATTGTAAAGCTAGCATATTTAAAGCGATACATTACATACAAAGTATTTAAAGTGTTACATTAAATATGGTTAATTATACCATGATCAAAAATTGCCTTCACATTTAAATTAAGATAGTACTTACTTTAAATTGGTGGATATTTCCAAAGGTTGGTATAATTTCTTTCTAATATAATATCAGATCTTTTTTGCTCTTCAACAAAATGAAGTTGCTTTTCAGATTAAATAGGTCTGTACTGCCATCCCCTGTTTAATTTTAAAATTGCAGCTTTTAAATCCCTGTAGATGATCAGAGCCGAAAAGATCTCTGGTAAACTATGTTAGAAAGTAACTGCTTTTAAAAACATACTTTGGCAAAATTAAAAAAAAAAACACCAAAAACCCCCAAAACAAACAAGCACGCTTTACTTGGATGATGCCTTGCTTAATATCAGCCCTGAGGTGTACTGCTTCACAGAATTACAGAAGCACAGAATATGCTGACTTGGAAGGGACCCACAAGGATTGAGTTAAACCTCTGACCCTGCACAGCAATGTTCCCAGGAGTCACACCTTGTGCCTGAGGCTGGTGTCCAACTTTTCTTGAACTCTGTCAGGTTTGGTGCTGTGACCACTGCCCTGGGGAGCTGTTCCAGTGCCCAGCCACCCTCTGGGTGAAGAACCTTTTCCTAATATCCAACCTCAACATCCCTGACACAAATTCAGGCCATTCCCCCGGGTCCTGTCACTGTCATCACAGAGATCAGCACCTGGCCCTTCTCCTCAAGAGGAAGTTGTGACTGCAGTGAGGTCTCCCCTCAGTCTGCTCCAGGCTGAACACACCAAGTGACCTCAGCTGCTCCTCACACAGCTTCCCCTCAAGGCCCTTCACCATCTTTGTTGCCCTCCTTTGGACTCTCTCTAATACTTTAACATCTTCCTTTTATTGTGGCACCTAAAACTGCCCCCAGCACTCGAGGTGAGGCCACCCCAGGTCAGAGCAGAGCAGGACAATCCCCTCCCTTGCCTGGCTGGCGATGCTGTGCCTGATGCCCCCAGGACAGGGATGTCCCTCCTGGCTCCAGGGCACTGCTGACTCCTGTTCAACTTTCTGTCAACCAGGACCCCCAGGTCCCTTTCCATGGCGCTGTTTTCCAGCTCCTCATTCCCCAGTATACGCAGGGCTGCCCCATCCCAGGTGCAGAATTTGGCACTTTCCCATGTTCCCTTCATATGGGTGGTGATTGTCCTGTCCTCTAATTTGTTGAGGTCTCCCTCCAGGGCCTCTCTGCCTTCAACAGAGTCAGCAGCTCTTCTCAATTTAGTGTCATCTGCAAACTTGCCCATTATCCCTTCCAGTCCTGCATCCACATCATTTATGAAGATGTTAAAGAGCACAGGGATGAGGATGGAGCCGTGTAGAATCCCATGAGTGACAGGTCCCCAGTCTGATGTCCCCCATTCACTATAATCCTTCATGCCCCACCCATGAGGCTGTTGCTCACCCACCACAGAATGTGTTTATTCAGCTGTGTGCTGGACAGTTTGTCCAGAAGGATCCTGTGAGAGATAGTATTGACAGCTTTAATAAAATCCAGAGATGACATCAACTGGCTTCCCTTCATCAACTAAGTGGATTACTTTTTCATAAAAGGAAATCAAGTTTTGATAAGCAGGACTTCCCTCTCACGGAGCCATGCTGGCAGTGACTGATGATTGTGTTCAGTCATTCCATCAGAGTAATGGCAACTTGGGAGAATAATGACAACTTAGAAAAAGATTTGCTGTGGTAACTCGAGCTCAGCATCCCACAGGCTCAGGAGGCACCTTCCCAGCCACCAGCTCCTGTAAGCAGCTTCTGCTGGGCCAGAAGGCCAGTGGCAGCACTTGAAGCACTTTTGAGTCTGTTTGCATCTTTTCTGAGGTGAAGGTATTCACTGAAGCTTAAATTTGACATTTGCCCCAGGAAAGCATCTTTTTGCAAAACTACAATCTGCCTGAGCTCCAGCTGAGCCTTTCCAGGGGAGTGGACGGGGAACTCACAGCATTTAATTCATCAGGGTAGTGTCCTCAGGGCTTTGTGTCACACAGCTTCAATCACGATAAATGCTGGTTTAGATGCAGCAAACATCCCTTTCTGTGACAGTGCATGACTGCAGCTCTCAGGTGTAATTAACCCAGGAGCACATGCTTTTGGGGGGTTCTCACTGCTGCTGTGCAGGTGGTGGGAAGACACAGGACCTTAGCAAGTGCCCAGAGCCAAGCCAAGGACCTTATTCGGGGTGTGGGTGGAGATGCTGCTCTCTGTAAGGGTCATGCATTCTCTCACCTCAACCTGCTCTTTTTCTTTTGCAGTCTGGGAAGGACAAGAATGCTATTGATAAAGTCTTCAAGAACCTGGATGAAAATGAAGATTCCCAAGTGGACTTCAAAGAATTTGTCATCTTTGTGGCAGCTCTGACTTGCTGCTGTCACAAATATTTTGAGCAGAATGCAGCCAAATAGTTGTCAAACTACTCACAGGAGTTGTCTTTGCCTGTGCTCCATATGCTACTGATACGGATCCCTTCACTCCTTTCATGTACTGCCATGAAGTTTGCAAGCATGCTGGACTGTAAAAATAAACCCTACTGAGCTTAATTCCCTGTCCTGAATGCTAATTTCTTCTCATTTGGAGAACAGCCTGGGTTTAATGGCTCACACTAACTCACACTGAGTATTTTCTCTCTTTCTCTGCTTCTGAAAATTCTTTTCTTAGCCAAAAGGCTTAATATTCATCCCAGTGCTGCACAGAAGTAAATGCTGCTGGAGCCATGAGTCAGCTGGAGGCTGTTTTTATACATCAGCATCTCTAGGGTGCAGCCCAGATCCACATGTGCCACCACAGCTGTACAGGCCAGGCCTCACTGGCACTGCCCTCGAGCCTGTTTGGTGCCCTCAGCTGTGTGCTTGCTGCAGGGCTGTCTTGTGGGTTCCTTCTTGGTTAAAACAGCAAAACAAACCCAAACACCTTTTTATTTTTTCCCCAGCATGGAGGATTCTGTGCAGTTTTGTGTGCTGGTGAACCTTCTCACCCAGATCATAGAGTTGTACTTCCTATGACACCATAAGGCTTTTGTACCAATATATTGATATTACTTTAAAATAAATCTCAATACACTCCCAAATAGCATGCAATAATAATTTTGCCTGAAGCAAGATTTATGGCAGCAATTATTGTGTGTGGAGAAGTGGAAGAGTTTGCTTTCAGAGGAGCAGGCAACAGATATTAGCAGGAACTCTGCAACTGGAGCAAGACTGAATCAAATCTGTGTTCTGAAGCACTTTGCAGGTGAGCATCCCAATGCAAACTGCAAAAACACTCAATTTTGTTCCTTTATCTCCAGAACAGTCCTGTTTGGTGCTATTCGTGTCCTACACCAAAAGCCAAATCTTTCCCTGTCCTACTGCACATGCAAACTTCATGCTGTGTAGGGAGAGATGCCACAACTCCCTGCACATTCTGGGGCCCCTGAAAGATCATGCAGCACAGCAAAGGCAGAAACAAGAGCTCTGTAGGTGTAGAGCTCTGCTTTAACTGCAAAAACATTCTCCCCTTCCTGCTGGAGCCTGGTACACTGAGCTGCATACCTGCAACAAGAGCTCAGTTTCACTGTGTTTCCTGAATCTGAAGTTACACCGCAGGTTTGACCCGTTCGTAACCCCATACAAACATATGTTGTTTAGGTGTATTCATCTTTCAGGGAACTCACTGGCAAAATTTGATCTTATTAGTTTATTTCAGCCTCTTTTAACCATTACAGGTGTTGTTTCATCTAGCTTGCTCCGGTGCTGGATGGCTGGAGATGAATTGCAACACATCCATTACACTTGCAGAAGTTCCATTACCTGTGTTATTGACAACAGCAATATTTTTCTGCACTACCTGAGTAAGAAAACTACTCATCCCCAACATGTGCAAAATTCTTCCCAAATTAGCCTTTTCTTCAAAGACTGCTCTATAGTATTTCCAAGTTTTGAGATATCTTTACAGCTGTAATCCAGCATGGCTCTGCCCTGTGGCTGCTGCGCAGCTCACTACTTGCAAGGGCAGATTCCACTATCACATCCCTCACTATTTTGTCAAGGCTGTAAATGAGCAAAATTCTCTGCTTGTTGCAAAGCAAGCTGATTCTAAATACAGAGTCAAATTTCCTATATTGCTCATCTTTCTAGCTGCTGATATAAACCATCTTCAGATGAGGAAATCTTGGTGATACACAGAACAAATTGATTAGTGTATCCTAATATTTTTGGAATATATTTTTACTTTTACAACTTCAGCATTAACATCTAATGTTCTGCATTGCTTCAGAATAACCATCCTCATTGAAATTCTTTTTTTTTACCACTATGTGGCACTAAATGCAGCCTTTTCATTACTCATTGAGCCCAGAAGTCCATGCATCATTATTGAGACAGAATGTAAAGAATCTGTGTTAAGATTAGGGAAAAAAATCAGAAGAGTTGATAATATCATGGCAATTTTATGTCTAGACAAATACTGTATGTCCCATCGAGGGCATTTCACTGATTGCAGTGGACGCAGCAGGAGCCAAGGGCCAGGCAGAGGCTCCATTCCTTGAGCTTTTGGAAGGGTTTAGCTGCACCAGCCCAGTTTCATCCTTGTGAAAGAGTTTCCCCTTATTTCTAAACTGCAAACACCCTGTGCACTGAATTGCCATGTTCCCCATGGCATTGAAATTGCTTTTAAAGCAGAGCTCTTAAAGAGAACGTTGGTGAAAAGCTCCGCCTGTCTTGTGAGCCAAGGGATTCACCTTGCTACTCCATTTTATCGATCAGATTTTTAAAACCACACTATTGAGCAGTGACAGCTGTGACATTCCCCACATTTCAATAATTCCCTAAACTTCCTACCCCCAGTTCAATATTCACACAATTTCACTCACCCATTAATGCCATTTTATCCATTTTCCTGATAATCTGTAGTTTTTTTCAATGCTGGAGGACTGCTCACAGCAGCCCAAAGCTGCTTTGTAATTGCTCCACCTCCCAAAAGGCTCTGACCGACTGTGATGAGCTCAAGAGCTTTGTCTCCCCGAGGGAGTACCAGGGCTACCCCTCATTGTTCTCGCTGTTCCTGCAGACCCCGACCCTGCAAACTCTTACATTTCTCACATCTTACCCCTTGGTCCCACGTGAGGGGACACCTGGAGAGCTCAGAGCCCATGCCAGAAGCACATGGATGCTGTGGGCTGCTTTGCCAACCCGAGGGAGCTGTACGTGTACAGAGCTTCATGAAGAGGGGGAAGAAAAGGGCTTGGGTTTTTTTTTTTTTTTCTTTTTCCCTACAGATTTTTCAAAAGCTGTAACTCTGCGATGAATATTCATTTCAATGTAGTACTGAAAACTCAACTTGATGACACCTCAGAGAGAAAATGATCCAGGAATAAAAGAAATTAACATATAGCTCCCACCTTACCATAGAACAAAAGTGACTTTTCAGAATATATTATTTAATCTAAAAGCATCTGAACAGAATCACTTTAGTATCTTTCAATCCATTAATTTTCTTTCCCAGTATTATTAATTTTCACTATGAACCTACAGTTTACCCAGAATATACTGTGTATTTCCTTCCCTCAGTAAACTTTTGTTATTCAAGGTTCGAGCTACAGAGATGCAAGACCTGGTTTTATACCTCCCACTTAATCTCAACTTTTAGGCCTAAACATATCATGTATGATGAGACAGTTTAAGAAACAGTATAGGCAGCTGTAAGAGAAAGGAAAAGCCAACATTAAAGACAGCTTGGAATATATAAGCTAACAGCTGTGGTTTGTGCACGTTTGACTTAGCTATGTGAAAGGGAAAAAAAGATATGGAAAAATATATTACCAGCAAATGGCAATATGGGAAACCATTGTCTGTGATGAGTTCCAAATTAAACAAGACTTAAAAGCAGAGGTGAGAAAGTCAGATACGCAGCAAATCAGCCCATAGGTACTTTTTTTATCTTGTACAGAAAAAAATATAAATTCTTATTAACATCAGATCAATTCTATAAATCAAGATACTCCAGTATCTCTAGTTGCCATTTTGAAATCTGGTGGGATACTGTCAAGACTCTTCAGTTTTGAAAACGACATACTGAAATTTGATTTCTGAGTGTATATGCAGGAGAAAACGGGAAAATGTTACCTAACCCATAAGTCACTCGTGCTCACTTATGCTGCAGTTTTGGCTGGGAACATTCCTTGCTATTTTACCTTCAAGTTCACTGAGGCTCATAAAAAAATAAAAATCACCCAATCAAGCACACTGTTTATCTCCCCAGTAAACCCAGTTTGGGGTTGAAAACTCAGAGATTTCTTTCCTCAAGCCCTCTGAGCATCCTACACTAGCAACTGTGCACTTTCAACACTTGACCTGGAGTGTCAAGATCAAGCTCTTCTCAAAATACATTTTAGCTGCGGTTTCCTCACAGAAGGCGGGCAGGGGAGGAGGAGGAGATGTTACCTGTCTTTTATGTAACAGGCTCACTGTGAAACGCTCCTGTAAGAGCTGGAAAATTGTGTTCAAACCTTTCCTTGAGTGAAACCCACCCACGCCAGCTGCGTGCACCAAACAGCAGGAGACCCAGGGCACCTGACACTGACTCCTTCCATCGTGGCAGAGGCTGCTGAGGCTGAGGGGGCCTGGAAAAGGGTGCATGAGAAAAAGGGTGCACATCTCTGCAGCCTGGGAGATGGAGTATATGGCCAGTCCTGCAGGTGTCTATGTCCCAGAGACACGGTAAAGATACATTCTCTATTTTAGTCAGTGACTATTTAATACAAAGCACAGAGCTGGTGTAACTGAAAAGGTGTTTCTTGCCAGGTGGGTTCCCAAAGCACTGAACAGTAGAAGTATGGTCACTGCTCTGGTCCTCTCTCTTGGACAATGTTCTCTGCAACAGGCTGAAAAGGTGTCAGCAGAGGAGAGGGAGCATCTCCTCCATCATTTTCTCCTCCTCCTCCTCCTCCTTCTTACCCTCATCTTCTTCCCCGGGGGAGCATCTCCTCCTCCTGCCCTGTGAGACTGCAGGTGATGCTCTCTGAGCCCACCACGAGCAGAGTGAAAGTCCTGCTGGCTCCTCTTCCCTGCCTTAACCACTCACCCGTGCTCAGAGCAGCTCTTAAATTTATTTAAAAAATAATAATAATTAAAAAAAAAAAAAAAAAAAAAAAAAAAAAAAAAAAAAAAGCTGACTCCTGCTCAGGTACCTGGAGGTAAGGATTGAGGTCTCTACTTTACTCAAAAGGGCTCACAGCTGCAGCCCAGGGAGGTTCAGAGCCTACCTGGCCTCCTCTGGGCCATTCCCTGTTGATTCTGTCACAAAGCTCCCCAAACTCGTGATTTTGGGTCCCTTGCTGAGACACCTCTCCCACGTGCTAGGAGCAGAGCCTTGGGGCTTAACACAGGTTTCTGCAGTCTGCTGAGATCCACCCACCTGGAAATTAGTCATTCCAGCAGCTAATTGACTATGCTTTTGTACAGCTTTCACAGGCCATTTTCTTCCCCAGACAAATTCCTTTCTTTTTCCTTCCTAGTCAATAATCTTTTCTTAATCCTGTACCAGCCTCTAAACCTCTGGGTCACAGCTCCATTCTGGAAGCTGCTCATTATCTGAAAGGAGAGAAAATTCCATATTTTAAGGACACAGCTCTGCTACTCTCCAGCAGGTGATCAATAGATGCACACACCATATTATGCTGCAGGACTAGGCACCAGAATACTTTATAAATAGATTTGAGTTTGTCTTTTAAACCTTCCCATTGTATCCAAATAAATGTACTGATTTTCTTTTCCTCCTGATTTTATAACTTTCTATTTAGATGCAACTGCCAATAGTATTTTCTTTTGTTTTATGACAAGGAGAAGTAGGTCTCTGCAGTATTAGGTAACTATTGACTGTTGTCTTCAGAAAGAACAAAAGGTTCCTGAAAAGAAATGGATAAGAAAGCTGAGCAGAGATCTGCTGTGAACACCAGAAACTTCCTTTCCAGGATGAAAGTACAAGAACAGAGAGACTAAAGCAACCTGCAGGCCACTGCTACTGTTTTAGCCTTGCTACCTGAAAGGATTTAAACATGGTGAAGGCTTGAAATCCCAGGATTGTGGGTTTGTTTTGGAAGCATTTTAATGTTCAAGTATTTATTTCCCTTACCCTGCAAAATCCTTGTTATAGTGATTGTAACTCCTTTCTTTCTCCTCATTTCCAATACCTACTCTGTAATTTAAGTCTGTGATGCTTTGACCAAGCAGTTTCAGATGGAGATGTTCTGGAAGCCACCAATACATCACAAAAGTCAATTTTGTGTTTCTGAATTAACTTCCTCACCTGTGCTGACCTCAGTCTCTCCATGCTCTCTGTGAGATTTCCCATCTTTCAGTGCCAAGTTAATATGTTTAAAAGACTGCAGTAAAATCTGCAGAACAGGCAAAAGGTCAAAAACCCAGTGCCCTCTGCTGCTCTTTCTGCAGGTACTAAGAAGGCTGTCTGAAATGAATATTTAATTTTCCATGAGAAAACCAACTTCTTCTTTCCCATCACTGACTTCCCAAATGAAATGGGCAAGAGAAAGAGAAAACTCAGAGTTTCAGCTGTAGGGGAACTGGAAAGGATCTAATGTAAATGAAAAATCCCAAGTAAGGCAGGGATGATGCTAGGCTTGTCTCAGAGGGCTCTGTAGTTGGAGGCAAATGTGTGTCTTGCCTAAGGCTCAGCCTGGAGCTCAGCCTGTGACCAGGGCTAGGAGAAAGGGACAGCCCAGGCTGCAGTTTTAGGGTGCTGGAAAGCATCTTGCAGAGCTAACTTGGTGCTGCTGCTTGATTATTTAGTCTGAACATGGAGCTGGGTGCCCAGCCATGTGCCACCTTACCTTCCAAATTCACACGGATGCTGAAAGACACACACTCCTTAGGCTGGTACTGCTGCCAGCCGTCATCTCAGGGGCAGGTGTTTTTCAGTCTGGTTTTGGCAGGATAAGTGCCGTTCCTGCAAACCCAGGTGCTGCCCTACCTACCAGATCTTTTGATAGGGAGATTCTGTCACTCTTCCACGTGCTGAGGCAGCAGCAGATCCTTGCTGCCAGCCTGCCCCTGCCAACAGACTCTGCAGGGACATCGCCCCAGCTCCCCAGCTGGGCAGGCAGGGGACACAGCAAAGGGCAGCATAAAGCCAGGGCTGTGGAGTGGGGTGAGGCAGACCTGCAGGACAGGACACTTCCTCCATATCCTTGTTTCTCCCTGCTTTTCATGCTTCCCTTCTTCTTTTCCTTCCTCTTTTCTTCCAGCCCCAAAATGAAGGAGCCTTTCAGCAGAAAGCCACTCTGTGGTTTATTCTGTAAATAACAAACCAAAGCACTTCTGTCCTGCAAAGTCCCCCAAACACAAGCAAATGAACTGTCCTCTTCTCAACAGAGGCTGCTGCTATTTTGGCTCCCAGTCCAGCCTGCACAACGTAGCTCTTTCTGGCGAGTCCTGCCCTGCTGCATGGCAGCTCAGTCGTTCAGCCCTCAGAGAATGAGCACATTAGGAGCTGAATATAAGCAATGTTTGATTCCAATTTGCTCAGGCTATGCCCAATTACTTTATTAATGGACTGGTTTACAGCAGGGTTCAGATAAAACAAAGCTCTGCTTTAGGCTGGGTTTTGCAGCCCTCTCAGTTTTAGAGCAATAAAAGTGAAGCAATGTTAACCTTCTTTCTGGGGGATATTGTCTGCAGAAGCATGAGCTAAAGACCTCTCTGTGGGCAGCCTGTCCTCTGCAGAGCTCAGTGTTAACGACAGCAGAAGGACAAATAATTTTATTTTCCTGTTACCTTTAATTACGAAAGAATGGCTCTTCAAGAGACAGTTCAACAGTTCTAAATATCTGTTTAATCATTCTTCTGGGATAATAAGTGCGGTGCCAAGCAAGTCCAGGGTCCATTTGGCTCTGTCTCCTCCTGCAATTATGCTTTTGGATTAAGTTGTCCTCCACAGGAATGTTTTAGGCAATCAGGAAAGCTGAGGAAAGGCTTTTTAGAGAGATCCAGGGAAGCTCTGGACCAATTCTCTGAGTATTAGGAACACAGCTGCTGACAGTAACACACAGGTAGTGATAGCCCTGTGCTTCAGAAAAAAACTGAGCGAGACAGCCAGCCCTGGACAGGAAGGGGAGTCAAGAATCACACCCACAAGCCACCTCCCATATGAGGTCTGAGTGTGGACAGGGTGACAACAGTAAGAGAAGGTAGGTTTACATAGGTTTCTGCTATTGTAAAACATCATTTTGGCCACGTTAATACTTTGCTTCTGAGAGATGAAAGCATCTCTGGGCTTTCACATTAACAGGACTTGGAAATGCTTCCTGTAGAAGCAGTGCAGGCAGAGCCACCTCATATGGAGCAGTACAAGACACAGAATTGTAGAATCACAGACTCTCTGGACGGCAGCAGTCCTGAGAGATATGTCCAGAGCCTGCCATAAACTGGCCCCATGCCTGGACTGATACTCAGCAGTGCTGTCCCATCTGTAACTTGAGCTCATCTTCAAACCAAAGATTTTCATGGTGGTCACTAGCAGCTGCACTCTGTAGCTGCTGGTATGACCTCAGCTTGTCTTCCAAATCTACCTGTTCTTGGAAAGAATCATCTTCAAAGTAATATAAACCAATTGTTAATATATTTTATCATCTTATGGGGTCTATTATTGTATTTCTTTTTTAAAAGTTTTTTTAGATTTAGAATTTTTTAAAGTTTTAAAAATTACTATTTTTTAAGGACTTGGGCTTCATATAGTGTTGTAAAATAAACTTAAAAATTAAAATTTTTGAAAGCGTTTTTTATCTCTGGAAACGTACATAGTACTGAAGCACATCTAGAAAAGAACATAAGAAGGAAAAGAGAAGTACAGGCCTGGTAAGTGTGCCACAATTCATAACCACATGATCATTCCAAACAGCATCAAGTCAGCTGTACTTGGACCACAAGTGGTGGCCCTCCCCCTGCCCATCCATAGGAATGATGATGTCTGGTCAACAAGCCTTGGACCTTGGCATAAAGATGTAGGGATTAAGATTTTTGCTTGGAAAAGCCCTCAATGTGACCTGAAAAACAGTGCTGGGGCCCCCAAATCTGGTGGATAGCAGAGAGTACTGAGTTTCACAATTAGTCAACAATATGGGGTGATAGAAGACAATTCATGATAACACACAAAAGAGCCTTAAATGCTTTGCTATAGGGCATGGCTTGTTCTCTGTTTGCATAGTGCCTTTGTTTCAAAGTACAAATGAAGGGTACCAGTAGCGAAAGAGAAAGCAATACTTGACAATGAAAGCAAACAAGTCATCAGCTCTGGGTCTCAAGTGAGAACAATGGATTGGGTTTGCAGAGGAAAAGAAAGATGAAGATAGTGGGAGAAGCTGCACAAAATGAAGGAAATGGATTCCTATGACTATACTTAGAGCTGAAATTGTGAATGATAAGGAAGTACATTTTTGCTGCGTCTCCTTGAGGGAAGATGCAGAGACCACACCTACCTTTCTTTCACACCTTTTCTAATGTTCTGCTTTGCTCACAATGGTGCCTAAGTCTGCAGCACCCAGAAATGGATGCTGCAAGCTTTGGATTATCTATAGTCTGCCTACCTTGCACCGATGTGTCCGACCTTCTGAGAAGCATTGCAGCACTTAGAAAAATCATTTTAGCTTTGGTTTTGTCCCTCAAATAGCTAAATTGTCCATGCCCTTTGCCCTTGCCTCACCCTTGTCATTATCTACCCTCCACTGGGAGATTTGGAACCCCTGTTCTCCTCTCCATTCTCTCCCATATGTCATCTAGTGTTTGTCTACCTCTCTGGGCTGGGACAGTCTCAGCTGGGCTGGGAATCACAGCAGCCCCCAGGAAGAGTGCAGGAGATGATGTGGGACAGCTAAAAAGTACTCTTCTAGAGAGCGTGGGGAAGGGATGGTTATGGCAGGGGGTGTGGGGAGAAATCACCTTTCAGGGCATTAAACAAAGCCTAAAGTTAACACTTTCAGTACAGGAAGGATCAAACCCCTTCAGTGTTGTCCAAATATAACCAGACGTATTAATTTCCACAGGCCTTGGCTGAAGAAATGCCATGAACAATCAACAGCTGAAGCACTGACAGTGGGGCTGTGCTGCCCTGCAATCAATTCTAGCCTGATGCACTGGACAGGAGCAGACTCTGTCTTCCCAGCCCAGCCTGGGAA
Source organism: Acanthiza pusilla (assembly GCA_036630365.1). Lineage (NCBI taxonomy): Eukaryota > Metazoa > Chordata > Aves > Passeriformes > Acanthizidae > Acanthiza > Acanthiza pusilla. The sequence continues at coordinate 53,517,155 of JAXCHO010000164.1, forward strand.
ATCCTGAAAGCAGACATTTTGGGACATATGGAATAATTTGGGGCCTGGAGATAAGTGAAGATTCTAGCAGACACAGGCTTTGACCTTCTAAAAATCCAGGAATTAAAATTATAATTAACAGCTATGCCAACAGGTTTTGGCTCCACTTAACATGATATTTCCAACCAAGTCTTGAGCCTTCGTTTTGTTCCCAGACTTGCTTCTGCAAGATCAAGGACTATTTGCTCCAACAGGATGGCCACTGACCTACATAGAACACCAAAGCTCAATGAAATAAAAGGCAAAGCCAAACTTCCTTTTTAAAAATAATCTAAGTTTAGAAACAATTTAGATGCTGTTGTAGCTGTGTGACTCCAGAAGCTGCAGAGCCTAAAGCTGGTGGTTTAATCTGTACCTGGCTCTTGGCAGATCCTGTTCAACTGCTGGTTTTCTGGCTAAAAAATCCCTATTTAACGGGTTACTAGTTCTGACTGGCACAGACATAGATGAAGGCACAGAGAAACCGTATTTCTTAATATGTAACAGTTTCTAAACATAGTATTTCATATTAAAGAGATCTGCTATAATTTATGTATGATGCCCAGCTCAAAGGAGTCTCAAATTCCTGACCTAGGCCTCAAGGCAGTATGGCAAGATAAGTAAAAAAGTGTTAATAAAATCTCTCATTATGTCTCTAGTTGCTTATACATCTTTTAACAGTTTTCAGAGCTGGGATTTTCCAAACTCCTCAGTGTTGGTCTAACTCCAACTTTGTTGGTTCCAGTGATTGAGGCATTCATTCAAAATAGATCCCAATATGAATATATAATTTGGGATATGTAAGTAAATTTATTTCTGTTCCTACAGAGTAATATTTTGATGTTTAAATCACATTAACTCAATCTTCTGTCCTCCCTCATATTATTTATCCTGGTAGGTCCTACGTTCATCTTGCTGTTGTTGAAAGTGGTTGATGTTTGATGACCCAAGCACATAGTCAATCATATAATTTCTTAATTTGTATCAGGAGATTTTAGAAGTGTAACTCATAACATATCTAAGCAAAAAAGCCCTTCCATGTGACATATTACTGGCCACCCATTTTGCGATCGAACGCACACAGCAAGATTAGTGATCATCTGTAGCTCAGCTGTTATTTTTACCAGGTTATCAAAGCCCTGGGGAGGATTTTGCAAAGCTATTTAGCCTGAAGGAAGGGATTAAAGAGGTTTCTCCCCATGAAACATCTGTTGCAAATGTACTTTCTAATATTCGGAGCAGAATGTTAAAATTAATCAGAAAGGGCAGAAGTGTCTTCCCTGGTCAGCAGCTGTGCCCTGTGCTCAGCCATCCACTGCTTCTTTCCCAGCCCAAACCAGAAGCTGCTCCCAGCACTATGGACCACAGGGCTTCTTTGATGCTGTGCCCTGATAAGATACTTCAACTGTTTCCTCAAGCTCTCTTCCCTTTTGTCCATTAGTGATAAAATAGGACCTGGAGTGACTGTTACTGCCAGAAAGTCCAAGCATCCATGAGCTCCTTCCCTTCCTGCCCTAATTCCCAGACTCTACACTCTTGTGTTTGTGGAATATGCATTTGCACACACTTTTTTTTTCCCCCAAACAGGTACCTGCTGGAACAATGTGTAATCATGTTTACTTTGAGCAACAGCTGATTATTTTCCCAAATGGAGCCCATCATCTGCAATCCCCCTCTGTGATCTGTGTGATGTGAAAAACCAAAACAAATACAAAAAAGAAAATACTAGGGAATTAAACAGACTTGGGTACTAGCAGTTCTGATACTGATATGGCCCAAGAGATGTTGTCTGTACCTTTCTTCTCCTCACACAGGGCTCTCTCAAGCCCACTTATCCCAGCTCCTAAATAAAGCCTATACTCCAGGGGCAAGGATAATTTTTTTCTCTAGTATCAGATAGGACTAGATTGGACTGTGCTTTTACTGCTCATAGTATTGCTTTCTATAGTACGTAGGGGGAAAGGAAATATCTGACAATAAGCAAGTATATTCACTACAGAGCAATATATACTGAGCAAACTCCCGTGCTAAAAGAAGTTGGATAAAAACAAATTCTCAGTTTATTCTCCTGATTAATGCAGAGGACATTTCCAGAGAAATTGAGGAGAACCAACTTAGTCTTAGTGTTTTTATTCATTACTGAGTTTAAGAAAACAGTCCGGGATTTTTTTCAGTATAAGTGGGGAAAGAATTACCAACTCATGCTTATAAATGTTGGGCTTTGCAAATTGAAGCCTCAGGATGGTGGGGGAATTGCTTACTGGTAGCACCACAGCAGTGTCCTCGTCAGAGCCATAAGTGACACTGATCACCCTGTGTTTCTGTCCTCAGTTTACCCTGATGAGAGATAGACACTTTAAAAACACAATACCATTGCTGCTGCTGCTGCTGGTACCTCATCAAACACAAGAAGCACAGCTATGGTGGCTGCTGAACGCTTAGCAGGACATTCCTGTCCTTGTCACTCCATGCCCCAGCTCAGAGGACAGGGACTGAAGTGTCTCATTCCCTGGGCCAGGTTCACCTGCTGCAGGTGTGCTGCTAACAGATGTGAGTGCAGAAACAGTGCTGAGCTTGCCCTAGGAAATAACAAACCAAGGATACTAAGGTGACAAACTCCTAAAGCTGATGCTTGGGGAGCTCCCAGGAGGGCCCTGGGCCGACACCACCTCTAGGAATGGAAGAGGTTTATTCTCACAGAGCCAGGCTGTGGTAACAGAAAGTAGAACGGACATTTTTAAAGGACTTGTTTCAGGATGATATATGGAAGAGTCAGAGAGAGAATTTCCAGTGCTGAGTATAAAGACAAGGTCATAAATAAGAAGGCAAACAGTAAAGCTCCAGCAAATGCCTGTACCTGCTCCTACAAATTGCAACTCAAAGATTAATCAGTATAGGTAGACCAGCCAAGCTTTTCTACTATGGCATGGGTTTTAAAAAGTCCTTAGACACATCACCTGTTCGAGGTTGTACGAGAAATCCTGGTGAATACATCCCAAAATCTGGGAGGATACAATGACCAAATGACCAGGATTTCCTTCCAAGGCAATGGGGGAGGGGTTACAAGTATTTTCCCATCACTTGTAGGTGCAGGCTGGACTGTGGTAATTTGGGAGTCCACCTTCAGTGCCTTTTCAGACCTTGTGGATGAGAATAAAAAAATAGTGAAGAATGTGAGTTCTTGCCTACTAAAAACTGGAGTAAATCCAGAGCAATGTCACAACAGGTCATAAACCAGCCTGTAAATAACCGCTGAAAACCAGGGCTGTATTAAAACTGGTGATATGTGACTAAAAAAAGCTCTCCTTCCCCTCAGCCTCTGTGCCCACAACCAGGTGACATGCTGCCCCCTCCTTGGGGATGGCTGGGACACAGCAGTTGACTTGGCAACTGCTGCTGTAATAAAGTATTTTCCCTCTGGATCAGAAAGCAATAAAAACATAGTGTCATAATGCACCCTGCATTTTTTCTCATGTAATAAATCTGCTTTTATATTTAAAAAACATGCTTTTTCTCCCGGGAGGACACAACTACAGCATATTTCTGTCCTCAGAATACACTGTACCAGCCCAATTTCAGTGTATAGGGGTGATGCAGAAGTGCAAAAGAGGGGTTTTGTGCAAGTTGCTGCTGGTGGAGGCAGAGGATATGTTCAAGGGACATCCATGGGCTTTGCTGGAGATTCTGCAAGGAGCAAGCCATTAAACAGCTTGCAGACTCAGCTGGCTAATGCAGGACAGAGGTCTGCCCAAGCCCTCCCTATCTTGGGAAAAGGACTCTCAGTCTCCCACTCTAACATGCTTCTGAGCTTAGCCCAAGGCAGGTGAGAGCACTTACTCGAGCTGTAAGACCCCTACAGAATATGCACAGCACCTGTGACCTGCTCTTAAAGCCTTTTGACTCAAGATAATCAGATAATAGCTTCTGCTGAGGGGTGGGTGTATGAGAAAGGAGCTAAGGCACTTTTCAGGAACACCCTGCCTTAGGGGGCTGCTGCCTGGCTTTAGAGGACATGGAGCTGTTCCCTGAAAAGAGGAACCAGAAATAACTGCAATCTTACATGACATCTGCAGCCAAGTCTCAAACAGAGATGACAAGTACCTTGCCTTGAATATATTCTTGGCTTTTCTAGTTAATAGAGGTATCTATTAACTAATCGTCAGTGGTTGTACAGCCTTCCCAAGTGCAGCAGAATCAGGATTTGTGCTGTGCATGGTAGCTGCCTCTTTTTCCTACATTTTTTGCAAAATAAAGGCATGCAGCAAGGCAAGCCTCTGAAACACATTTAATTAGATAAGCTGAATCTGTAATGTAGAATTTGGAAACTGTCCAGGCTCAGGATGGATAATTCAGTAATCTGGCTGGGTGATAGCAGACTCTGCTGATTTGTGTGTGAATCAGCTGGTGCTCTTCTGGCTTTCCCCTCCAACCGAGGAATTCATTTGACCACCCCTCCTCCCTCCTACACATTGTGGGGTTTTTCACATTGCCATGCCTCTGCCCTGAAACACAAATACACAGGAGTAGAGAAGTGGAGGTGAAGAGATGAACTTGCACAGTATGATAATCTGGAACTCAGGGTGCCTGTAGTCCTTGCCCAGGTAACTGCACCCAAACTACAGATTCCCCACAGGTTGAAGTTAATTCACTGTGATCCCAGTCACCATCTTTTAGCATTGTCTGAGAAGTGTTTAAAGTGTGTCACATCCACTGCATGCCCATGTTTGGGGCCAGAGACAAAACCCCATGGGGGTTTTATCACCAAGCTCCCAGTGAGTACAGTGATGCCTTCTGCTCTGGGGGGAAGGGGGAGACTGGGACCTGGGGTGAATGTCTTCGGTGGAGGAGAGAAAGCTTCAACTCTCGAAGATGCACAGCAGATGAAAAAGACAAGTCATTTCCTGGCATTTTCTCACTCAACAGCAAACTGCTGTCCAGCTGCTGTGAAAGGAGACTCATCAAATTGCTTCCAGTGTCACCTGGAGATCTAAAATAATTCTTAGGTAGTTAGAAAATATTTGGGCTTAACTGACTGTGGTAGTGCTGCAACCCCATGGAAAAATGTGTGAGGAAGGGGGAGACAGGGCTGGAAACGCAGGAGACGTGCTGTGCTTGCACAGCAGGCTGCTGGTCCCCGGGCAGCCTGGCATCACTCCCCGCTACTCACAGAGCAGGTACTCCATGTGTGCCTGCAGAACACAACAGAATAGCACATCTGTGCTCAGAGGATGCTTCAGCTTCAGTGGCCTTTGAGCAGGGATCAAGGCATGTCTGACAAATGAAGGATTTTTAAATGACAGATCATGTGAAGGTTGATTTCAGAGGGCTTTGTGTGCTTGGCTGGGTTATTATGTGTGTAATAAGGTGCAGGCAGTGATTGAAACATTTCCTGCAGCTCTCTCCTCCCTCATGTGAGCTCCCTGGTACTCACTAACACATTTGCTTTCACAGTATAATCCGCCTTACTGCGAGGAGTGCTTATTTTCATCTGCCTCCCTGACGAAGTTTTGCAAGGCTGTGAAGGCAGACTATCTTTGAGATATCTAGGATTCAATTCCTTTTGGATTAAAATTTTGGGGTTCCATTTAGGGAAAATAGTTGTGGTGTAGCTCCATTGCAGGAGACCTTTTTAAAAGCCTGATTCCTGATGTCTCTTTCAATTACTGATACTTTCCAAGAAAGTTTATTTAATATGTCAGAGTTAAGCAAATTGCACATATGTCACGCAGATGCAAATAAATTATCTGTTCAACTCCAATAGTATTCAAGCCTCATGAAATTCCTTCGCTGGTACCTGGATGGATTAGCTGAGAACATTTTGCATAAGTATAGTCTCTTCAAATTAGAACTAAACCCTTTTTTTTTGTGTGACAGGGCAGCAAGGAAGCCTGTGCTTTACCACCTTTAATAAAATAACAGGAAGTAATAAGCGTTTTCTTTTTCCAAGATTCTTCAGTGAGTATTTTTCACAACCAATATATTTTCTTCTTTCAAGGTAAATATATTGCTCTTTTGCTGGTTGAAAGATGAAGCCAAAGAATCTACATTAATTGCATCATTTAAAGCTGAAAAAAGGTACCTGTGCTCTAAGAAGCTAACAAGAATACATGGCTGACCAGCATCAAGGTTTCCACTGTGATTTGACTCTTGCTGCATGTCTGCTGACCAGACAATTCCTGAACTACAAAGGCCAGAGGAAAAGTGCTGTCTTTATACTTCAGAAGAGCACTTCAGCTTTAAGCAGGTTTAGCTGTGGGCACATACCAACTCCATTTCTTCTAACAAACATCTCCCTGTTTGTCTCCCCAGCACATACCAGCATATTTTCTGTGGAACAGTCACTACCACTGCTAGTCCTCATGCAATGTTCACATCTGTGCAAGACAGAAAAAGAAACTGAGAAAAACTCAAGCCAAATTAAATAGCATAAACTCCAGATACTGTAGGAATATGGTGAGACTGGAAAAATCCGATTTACAGTTAACAAACGCAATTCTGGCTAATCTCAATCAAATCTGATACACAGCTCCAGAAGTCACTGAGAACTGAGATCGAGATGAACAAGCAGACAGAAGGTTCCCTACAAAAGCAGAATAAAAATAAATTCACGCAGGGACTCCTTTGTACTGTTAGGACTCAGCTTAGAAAACATACACCACTCATAAAAGGGCAGGAAAAACTTCTTTAGCAGGCAGAAAGTCATGCTGACATACTGCCCTAAGTGCATGCCTTATTGCATGCACAGATCTTCTCCAAAACACACCTTCCAGCTGTGTTCTTCTTTCTGTGCAGGACAGATGCTTGGCCAAAGCAGTATCTTTTGCATAAAGGTCCTATTGTCACCCCACTGAACTTACCAAGGTTTAGAGTCCCAGTGTGTAGGGGTAGAGGCTGCCCAGGACTTGCTGTGGTAATTTCTCTCCTTTGGATACAGCCAACTGTACAGACAGAATGGTCTTGCCATGTGCTACAGATGTTTTTTACCTCTTACACAAAGAGTGTGACTTATAAAACAAAATTTTAGGATTTTTACAGGTTGTAAAAGGCAGGTATTAAAGACAAATGAAATATTATTGAACAGATTTTTGCAATTCTTAAATCCTGCCCACATTCTCTTCTGCACCAAGACCTTCTTCTGCATCAAGAAATATAAGGCCCAAAATATATTTCCCCTGAAGTGCAAAGGAAAATCCTTTTATCACATCCAATGTAAATGTGAAATTCAGGGCAGCACATTGTCCTAGACATTTTCAGGCACAAGCATCTCATTTACACTAAGATTCTGCTCAGTGTCGCAAGGTTGCACCTCTAGCAGTGGCATATTCACTGGGTTTGAATAGTTTAGCACGACTTTAGAGAAATCACAGACTTTTAAGGAATATCACCAAACCCATATAATGGTAAAGGTTGTGTGGCATGAAGAGGTAACTGTGGAATTCAACCTTCAGAGGATCATCCTGGCCATGGATGCAATCCAGATTTAAAGGACAATCCACAAGGGACCCAAGACCCATTAGAGTGAAATTAAAACAGATACAGATACGTACTTTAAAGGAGTGAAGAGCTTAGTTAATAAAAAAATAATGCAAATTCTAGCCTGATATCATGAAAAAAAGGATATTAAGGCATTCAAAAGTTCTCTGTTAAGAAGTACAAAGTTGCCTTAGCTGGAGAAGCCCCAGACTAATGTGTTATTAGTGGTTGGATGGCTACTATGTGCTTCCACAACAGGACAAAATGATGTTGAAAAGTTTCCAACACTATTTACTAATGTATTAGGATGTGGTTTAGAAGGAACGATTTATTTTTAAAAGTGTCTAATGAAGAAACAGAGCTGCTAGTCAAGGTGACAACCAGCCCCAACTGTGTGATACTTTCTTTGGGTACCCTATGAAGACACCTTTAAGATTACAGCCTTTCCTCCCAGGTTAATGTTCCTCACTGGTGGACAGTCAGATTGGCCCTATTCCTCAGCAGATTTGCCTTTCCCTTCTATCTCTCAGCTTTCACTGCCTTCTGCCTTTCTCCATCTGATCAGATGAATTACCAAAGCCTATTTTTTTGCTGAGCAGAAAACCTCATCCCAGTGCAGCATGAGCAGATTTTCAAAAGAACCCAATCTTGGTTCTGAGGAACAGAGAAGATGAAGCCTGATAGTCCATGCAGAGTCCACCAGGTACTCCTGGAGGTTCTCCAATGGGTTTTATTGCTTTGAAAACCTCTAAGATTTTACTTTTTAAACTCAGGCTCCATCACTGTCACCTCTCTGTCTCCACACTCTGCAACTTCCTGCTGCCTCCTTGCCCTGAGCCTCTCCACGACATCTGCCACCATCACCTTGCCCCACGCCTCTCCTGCTCCTGCCTGGATCTCGGGGCTGGAGCCAAGCCAGGCAGCCTCGGCGGAGTTTATCAGCTCAGGATCTGCCAGCAGCAGGTCCTGGATCCCTCTGGGGCTGGGGCACCCTGCCAGCAAGGCGTGCCTCTGCTGACTGAGGAGCCTCAGTGTCACCCAGGGCCAGCGGGGACCCACAGCACTGTCCCCTCCAGCCATGCCATGCTGCAGCAGGAGCCTCTGTGCAAATGACTATGTCTGTGCACTGAAGAGATCTGCCTGGCAGAAACAGCACCTCGGTTTGCAGAGGGTACGAGGGTGCTGCTGCTCCCAGGCTAATGAGCACACTCACTCTCAGCAGGGCCAATTAGCCTGCGGAGGATGCTGGGTTAATTCACTTGCAGCACTGGCTTGTTTTCCAGTTGTGACCTTGTCTGCCTCTAATTTGGGTACCTTTGCACGTTGTCACACTGCATCCTCAGAGCTGGCAGCATCCATGCTACTTCAGAAATGCCACTTAGCCCTTTAGTTCATATGAGCCTTTTCATGCTCAGCAGAGCTATCCATAAATATGTTTTAAACATCAGGCACCAGCACACTTCTCAGGTGTTTCAGGAATCCAGCCCACACAGCCATTTTATGCCAACCTGAGAGTGGCTGATTGCTGCTTCATGCAAAACCTGGACTGACACATTTTTTGCTGTATCTGTCACAAAAGGAATCAAAATGCAGTGTGAAATACAATAATCAAATTAAAATTCTAGTGATCACCACATTAACTAATTCACATGATGAAGGGACAGCTTGAATGGGCACCTAGAAAGCTGAAAATCCACAGGAAAATCTAAGTTTAGTGACAAGTCCTGAGAACTGATTACATTTACTTGAAGATTGAAATCCTGTTGTCTTCCTTGCTTGCTCTTGAGGGAGGAAACGAACACTTAAAAGTTGTATATACAGCCTTCAAGAAAATATTTTAAATGAGGTGACTATCTTCAGATTTACTTTCAAAATTAATTCCCTTATACTGGGCTCAAAGTCACAAGGCTCAAGGCAGTGGTAGCAAAATATTTTAGTAGGCCTTTACCATAAAGACATAACTTAAACCAAAAAAGAGTTAAAATTTTAAAAAACCATGATAAAATTTCGCGTTATACTTGCAATAACCTGAATTATTCTACCATATCCATATTTTAATTTTACCTAGTCATCAAGGTTGAAATATCTTGCTATTGCCATAATTCTCCACGTAGCAACAGTATTATTAAAGACATTATGAAAAAAAATAAGGAATTTTCCTGATTAGTAGAAGCAATGTAGCAGGACCCAAAAAAAAAATAAAAGAAAAAAAAAGAAAGGTTTTATTCAGTATCTTTGAGGCATAGACAGAACCAAATTTCTGGAAAATTGTCTCTTTCATCTCTCAGAAAATTGAGCCTGTAATTATGTTTTAAATCTTGGTAGAGCCTTAGTATTTATATAATTGTTATGCAGTTCTTCTTTAGATGTATGTTAATGTGCCATTTTTTGAGTTTTCATAATTTTCATGTATAGATGATTCATTTTCAGCAGCAGCAAAGAAACCTTGAAAATTTCCATCTCTTTTTTCCACACATTTTTGCAAATCCGGCCATTGCTCTGCACGGATGGGAGTTTGCAACCGAGTGTATTCAGGCTGAGTATTTACAGAAACATCTCCACACTAATGCGAAGTAACCACAGAAAGCTGTGACAGGTTTCAAACTCAGGCAGCACTGTAAGGAGATATTGGAAACAAGCTGCTGTTGAGAATAACCCTGCTAAATGGCAAATACAGATGTCGTGGTTGCGCAGGGCGTAGGGCAGGGGGGGTGGCAGGGTGGGGAGGTGCGATTAGCCAGGGCCTCCGGCAGGGACGGGGTTATCGCTGCCGGGGACTGCTGCCAGGTCACGGGGCAATATTTCCCTGAAGCGGACAATCTGCAGGAGTTTAGCCATAATAAAACAGGATAAAGTGTGTTTTTGTAAACATGGAAAGGACGCAGGCTCACGCTGCAAAACTGACGGTGTTTCGTAGTCTGACTTTATCAGCTTCAACACTTAAAATATTTAGCTCCTCATAGAATATTTGAACAGGAATCAGAGGCCATGAGCAGAAATTTAAGGTCTGATTGGGGGAAAAATATTTTCAAAGGAATATGATGTTTGGGATTTTGTTTATGCAAAATCTGGTAAAAACAGAAGGAATTGAGGGGGAAAAAGGAAGTAAACTTTTTTATCAGACACATATTCCCACGGAATTATCAGTGAAGCACAGATGCTCGTTTCAATTTGTGCAATACCCAGTTTGGGGAAGTGCGTGAGTATCACAGGGGGAGTTTCCAAATTAAATGTCAGGATCTCTCAGACCCGGATTCTGCACAGAGAAACCAAAAGGAAAACCTCGGGCACTGCTGGCACTTCCAAGATTGCATCAATAACTGTGTTGCTTCACGCATCTCATGCTTGCTGCAGGGCAGTATTTTTGTCTGCAGTTGTAATGCTGCAGCACAGTGATAACTCACTGGGAAAGTGCGTGGGGCTCCACTGAGCTTGAGCTGATCTTCCAGCCTGAGCCCTACCAGGTGCCTTGGCAGAACTCTGGATCTCTGGATAACTCTGTTTCAGACTGTCAATGCCTTCCTTTTTTTTTTTTTTTTTTTAATAAAAGGGTTTCCACATTTAGTGCCTTAATTCCTGCTCAAATTTTAGAGATTTGTCAACAGATAAAAAAGTTGCATGTGGGCACCTAAATGCTTAATCCATCTATTGCTAGATGACTTGGGCATTACTCATATACTCTTGTACAGCTCAGAAAGCTTGTGCTTGCAGTCCTTGCAGGACTAGGGCCATACTTCATGAGTTAAGAACAGCTCTCAGCCATGTTTGGCCTTGGCATGTTGCATATGACAAGGTCAGCTGTACTCGTCAGGGGATGGATGTCTAATCAAGCAGAAAGAGCAAGCAGCTATCTCTGGCGGCCTCCCCCGTTCCCCAGCAGAACACATTTTTCCAGAGCCACTGATACTCTTGCAACACAGACTTGATTTATGACTAGTGCCCTCAGGCGCTACTGCAATGTTCCTACTTAATTTGATAGTAATAGAGTAGCACAAACTGATAACATTTACAGATGATCTTTCTGTAAGTTACTCGTATTTACAGAAAAAAAAATCCATTAATATTTCCGTTTTTTGCAACATTCCATTGTGTCAATACACGTGCTCCTGCATTTGTATAAAAATATAGTCAAGATGCTCATGCTAAAACATCATTGAAACATCCACAAATATATACATATATAGATGTACAAGAGAAATACAGGATGGGAATTAAAGAAAAGAAATACACTCAATATACTCTATCAGAGAAATGCACTAAATAAATACCTCTTTTAAATTGCCCATTCAGCCCACACACAGTCCAACAACTACGTGGTGCAGTGGGAAGGTCCCCTCCGCTACTTTCAGCTGAAGTACACAAAGCTCAATTTAGCAATTAGATAAAAAGGTTGAACTACTTTCTAATTTCCACATGTTCAAGCACATGACTCAATTAGCAGAAACATTTTGTGGATTAGCTTTTGCAAGCCCTGCTAGAGGGGCCTCATGTTCTGAGCCTTGCTGGAACTGCCCACGGATGAGCTAATACACAGGTGAAACCTGCACAGCCCCGTGCCGCTCGCTGGAAACTCTCTGCACGTGGGGCTAGGGTCTCTTCTATTAGCTCCAAATGTTTTCAACATCTCGAAGGTATTTGTTTGATAGAGGGCAGTAAAGAAAGGTGAGAAGGGCTGTCCCTTTGACCCACAGTGCAGCGCTCTGCAGCAGCACTCAGTAGCCTCGGGTGGTTTTTATGCCCAGGATTAACAGGGATTGGGAACGATGCCGAAGCAGCATGCTGAATCAAGGGGCGGAAATCGCTTTGCAGGGCAATTTTTCTGGTAAGATAAAAAACAACGACGATTCCCAAGTACAAACAAACACCCTAATGCCCTATTTTCAGAATTTGTTTATTTAATCTCAATTTTCATACAGTAAATGGCGCAGCTAAGATTTTGTTTGGATGAGCTGACGATGCTGTGTTTCAAGGCACAGAGGTTCAGCTGCAAACAACAAAATGATCAGAAATTTTGGAAGAAGTGAATGCAAAGAAGTTTGTTAGACTTTGCAAGCAAATGAGAGAGAAAAGAGAACATTTTCAATCAGAGACATCATATTATGCCTTTTTTTCCCTTATTAAGGAAAGCAGTGAAGCATTTCTGTTTATGCCGAACTTGCTTCTAGTAGTTGTGGATACAATAACTTTAAAATATGCGTTATTTAAAAAAATATTTGTCCTTCAACTATGCATTGAACTTCAACAACAACAACAAATAATCTCTTGGATCCATTCTCAGTCAGATGGATTTCTACCTCTGGCTTTATTTTTTCCTTTAATCTCATTTTAGCCATATGAAAGATTCAGCATTAGGGAAGGTGAAACATTTCTTTTGTTGCAAAGTCCTCCCCTCATAAAAGCATCATGCCTTTTTTTACCTCATCCCTGATTCTCTGTGCCTTTCGTCCATTTCTTCTCCACAGTCTCCAAGGTGAGAGAGCCAAAATAAAAGCCAAAATTCTCTTTTCCCAGGTTTCTGATAATTATCTCTTACTTGTTTCTACAATTTTTTTTCTATTCCCTTAAAGAAAATTGCCAACACTATACAAAATGCATAATGAATAATAAAGAATTAGTTTATTGCAGACGTTGCTGTAAGCACACTCATTAATTATTATCTAAGTTTGATTGTGAATGAAGATTTACACTTAATCTTGCCTCAGATATATAAATGTATGGAGAACATCAGTAATATCTGTTACAGACAGAAATGTCTCCAAGTTTTCTGTGACAAGGGGAAAAAATCCTGTCTTGGTTTGCACTTCAGCAGTCTCAAGAATACGACTGTGGAATAAAAGTACTTTCTCCATTTCCCTGAGCTGAAGGACAGATCCACATAGTTCATCACAGCAAACTAATGTATTTATGGCCCAAAGAGTTCTCCTCACCCCCAGACTTGAGGCTTACAGTGGAATCCAAGGCATGTAACGATGATATGAACATGATATACTTTACTGTAACCTGTGCTTCAGGCAGCTGTTAACGCCAGTCTAGCTTTCTGCAGTCTGCAGCCAAAGGAAAGCTGTCTGCAGCATATGTAGAGCTTCAGTCCCCAGCAAACGTCCTGGGAAGTCGATGGCATGCTGAAGTAGATGCCACAGAAGCAAACAGCCATTTGCTGAAACTCAAGTCTCAGATGTTAACATATATTTGGGATCATTTCCCTGGCGAAGAAAGAAATTAATTTCCTCCCTGCCAAATTACAATGGCGGTAGTGTCTGAAGTCTTGAACAAAAATCCAGAGACACAATGTACCAAACTTTATGGAAACACTGGGAAAGATGGTCTGGCTCCAAAGAGATAAAAGTCAAAGGTGGCAAAAAGGTCAAAACACAGAAAGGAAAAACCAAGAACTTCAGTGGGAAGGGAAACAGAGAGAGACACTGACCTCTTCACAATTGCTGAGCAGATCAAGAACAGAAGGATTTGAACTCAGGCTGTTGGCTCCCACTCTAGTCTTCTATTGTATGCTGCAGCTTGTGACAGTTTTGGTCAGGAGGGACATGCCTTACTATTCCAATATTGCCCCAAATAATCTCTTTTTAAGATGTTTTTGCTATGCAGACCCTTATATACCCCAAGTATACTAAGTAATTTTGCAGATGACACTAAATTGAGAAGAGCTGCTGACTCCATTGAAGGCAGAGAGGCCCTGGAGGGAGACCTCAACAAATTAGAGGACAGGACAATCACCACCCATATGAAGGGAACATGGGAAAGTGCCAAATTCTGCACCTGGGATGGGGCAGCCCTGGATGTACCGACAGACTGGGGAATGAGGAGCTGGAAAACAGCACCATGGAAAGGGGCCTGGGGGTCCTGGTTGATGGAAAGGAGTCAGCAGTGCCCTGGAGCCAGGAGGGACATTCCTGTCCTAGAGGCATCAGGCACAGCATCACCAGCCAAGCAAGGGAGGGATTGTCCTGCTCTGCTCTGACCTGGGGTGGCCTCACCTAGAGTGCTGGGGGCAGTTTTGGGTGCCACAATAAAAGGAAGATGTTAAACTACTAGAGAGAGTCCAAAGGAGGGCAACAAAGATGGTGAAGGGCCTTGAGGGGAAGCTGTGTGAGGAGCAGCTGAGGTCACTTGGTGTGTTCAGCCTGGAGCAGACTGAGGGGAGACCTCACTGCAGTTACAACTTCCTCATGAGGGGAAGAGGAAGGGCAGGCACTGATCTCTGCTCTGTGGTGACAGTGACAGAACTCAGGGGAATGGCCTGAAGTTGTGTCAGGGATGTTGAGGTTGGATATTAGGAAAAGGTTCTTCACCCAGAGGGTGGCTGGGCACTGGAACAGCTCCCCAGGGCAGTGGTCACAGCACCAAACCTGACAGCTCAAGAAGCTTCTGGACAACACTCTCAGGCACATGGTGCAACTCTTGGGGATATTGCTGTGCAGGGCCAGGAGCTGGACTGGATGATCCTTTTGTAGGACCCTTTCAATTCAGGATATTCTAGGATTTTATGATTCTAAATTTTCAGCTCCAGTTTATGCAACTCATGTGCTGCTTTGTTAAAAGGGAGATCATTATATTTTTTAATGAGTGTAAATGCTTTCAGTGGCATTCAGGTCAATAATATCCTACTCCCTTAGTTTATGAACATGACATGCTTGTGTACATGATGTGGATAAAAAATGTGCACAGTGAGCTTCTCTGCAGCATCTGTTAGTGGTTCTGGTCCTGAACGGTCAAGGAAGGGAATCAATCAATCTTATAGCTTGTCCTTGTCCTCTGACTGATCTGCAAAAAAATAAGAATATGAGCAATTTTTAAGTTTAGACCTTCAGAAAGCTAAGTAGTGTGGAAGGATTGTTTGGTTTTATTTACATACAACATTTCTCCTCTGATATCCTCATAGAATGTTTACTTTTGTGCAGCAGTATGGCATTGCTTACTTACATGTGCTCTTTTCCCCTTCTATAATCTTAAAATATTTTTATATCGAGCTGCTGTTGGTAAGCAGTTTCCATTTTTGGATTATTAATTTTAATTTATTAACATTCAACTATGTTTATCAGTACCTAAATGTACCTCAGCTATGAAAATACCAGGTGAAGTATTATCAAAGGCTTCATTAACCTCATCACATATACTTGCAGCTTCTCTCCATACTCTTATTTATGTGCATACATTAGTGAAAATAATGGCAACATGTATTGATTCTACCATGGATTAGATTTTAATTATTACAGCTCATAGAACAAAGACATCATTAAGTTCATACAATGCACAACTGCTGTAGGATAACTTCACCTTCTTTGCAAAATTTTCTAAAAATCTGGTTCCCTGTGACATGACTGGTTTTAATCACACTGCCAAAATATAGAACTGTGTTCATAATTCAGATACTGAACACCAAGTACATCTTCAGTGTGGGGGGTCTCAACAACTTTTTGGAGTGGAGGGGCATCAACCATGCTTGCAGAGAGGTGGAGCTGAGGTGTGGGTGCAGCTATCACCTACATCTGAATTTCTCATTTTCAGAGCCAGCTATCGAGGCTGCATTTGCATGTGCACAGGGACAGGCAGGCTTTGTGGTCAAGGGAAGATAAGAAGTAGGTGCAAAGTTTGCAGCTGATCAATGTGGACAGCACAGACATGCTATTTATCTTCCCAGAGCTCCTTGGAAAGGGCTCAAGGCACCTTCAAGGGCATTTCCTCTTACAAGAGAGAAAGTGAGCTCCTCGGTGGCTAAAATCCTCAGTGATCTATGAAGGATTAATCGTAGGGGGAAACAAAAACAGTCAAAGTTGTGGAATTGATTTTTTGGCTGAGAGGAACACTGAAAAACACCACAGATTTTGTAGTAGCAGGCAAAGCTGATTTCTTGGATCTAGTGCTGCACAGAGTTATGGAAAGGGTGTAGACCGGAAAAGATGACAGCAAGGCCACAGGGCAAAACCAGAGAGTAGAAGCTGGCTGCGTGTTAAGAGGACATGGAAAAGAAGGACAAAAAAAAAAAAAAAGTAAATTTTCTTTCCATAAAGTCAATTTATTCTACTAATTTTTTTCAATTAGCCTACAATTTCCATGAATGGTGTCTGTTCATTCCAGCAATAAATCTAACCCACAGTTTCTAAATCTCATTATTTAATGATATTTTGTAACTTTGTAATTTGATTACTTGCACATTTCTATCTGATTATTTGCATGTTTCTACTGAAGTATTTGTCTGTGTGACATTCTGACCACTACATTCATCACAAAACACACTTTAGAGTAAATGTAACAGAGGGGGTTTGCTTGCCAAAGCTTTTTAAAAATGGAAATGCAATTCCAAAACAGGATCTAGCCAGCATGTGTATAATCATGAGATTACTTTAGCATCCTTCAAACATGTTTGCAAAGAGCAAAATTAACCATTTAAGCATGCTGATCAAGGCACTGATTCTGCAAATACTTACTACCAGGCTTAATCCCTTTGAAAGCACGGGGACTATTCACGGTCAGAAAAGCTGTGCCTGTGAGTAAACATTTGCCTCTCTCAGCCCTTGCAAGCAATTGCAAGCAGTATTTTTCTTCTAGATGGACAGTGCTCTCTTGTTGGCAGTCCACAAGTATGAAATGACATATACTATAATTGTGAAAATTATACAGAGCTGCCCCTAATAATAGTCTGTAGCCAGCAATTGGCTCGGTGGTGAGAGAGAAGCGCTTAGTCATTCTGTGAGAGGCAGGCAGGAAATGTCGAGATGAACTGTCGTAATTAGACACGTGTTATTAGTATTTATTAAAACACAACTAGTCACACTGGTTGTGCATATTCTGTAGGCAGACCTTTTGCAAACCCGAGTGATCTAGCCTTAGCTGTGCAATACAGACCTTGTTTACAGTGGAGAGTTGTGCTGACCTAACTACATCAGTACAGTTAAAGCTGTACATCTCCAGTTTAGGAGCTGTGGAAGAATAGCTTATTTTTCCTTAGCAGAAGGAAAACCAGAGGGAGTGTAAAACACCTTCATACCAGTGTAAGCACACATCATTTTAACCAGTATAACTAAATGGGTTGTGAAAATTCACGCAGCTGAGATAACATAGTTAATTTGGTGCATGATGTATGAAGAGGCAAGACTATTCCACAAATAAATGTCAATGGATGAATTTCACTCCTCTTGCATGTCAGAAGGACGAGAAGTGAAAATGACCAGTGTTTACAGTAGAACCTTTTATATCTGAGCAACTTGTGACCTAACCAGCATTTGCAAACTCAGTGAAATGCAATGTATTCATTTGGTGGCTGCCTGTAAAAGTACTTGAATCAGTCTAAACTGATTCTTTGCATAGGAATGAAGAGGGAATCACTACGGCTGGATGGAGAGAAGCTGCTCATTTAAGAAAACAGTAAAAGATCACAGAGGGATAAATGTTTCTGGCAGCATAAATCTTCCTATGTTCCAGTTTCTCATCTTGAAAATGGGAGGGATTTTCTGTCCATTTTTTCTTCCATTTTCATTCTTCCAGTCAGATAAAGTATGGCCTATACATGAATAACAAATGGCCTGTGTTATGGCAAAGGCTGGCTAATAGTCTCTGAAGAAGATTTCTGTTTCCCAGTGATCACTGCTGAGCACCATGGCACTGCTGGACAGAAGGCAGAAGCAGGCAGCATAGACTAGGTTTCTGTTTGGGCCCCTGCCTCTAGCATGCTGCAAAACCTTTGGTAAACCACCTTCGCTCTCTCTGTCTCAGGTTCTTCCTTTACAAAATGAGAGAAGGTCAATTTGCAAAGCAATTTGAGAAATAACAATGGCAAACAAGTGCTCTGTATTAGTTGGGTGGAATTGTTATTAACTTCTATACCTTCTTTTCTTATGCAAGAGCCACCATTACAGACAGAAACTTCAATTTTGCTTATTGGATAATTAACGAATTTTTGATCTAAATCTGAATTCAGAATTCAAGTGAAGTTCAAAGTTTCAAATTATTCAATGTATTTTTTCAGTTTCATGTCAAATAAAAAGCAATTTTTCATAGAGAATACTTCAATAAAACACATTTTCTTCCTTCTTATGATCATGAGTATCCAAATGGAGACAACAAATCGACTCAACAATGCTACCTCTTTTTGAAGATTCCTCCCACTATGTATTTACAGAGAAATTGATCCAAGTACTTCCATTACCAAGCACTACCAGTAATTCCATTAGGCTGAATCACTGAGCAACCTTGTTTCTGACACTATAACCATAACCATAACCATAACCATATACATCTACCTATCTATCTATCTATCTATCTATCTATGTCTATATATATCTCACATGAAAGTAGTGAACCGAATGCATCATGTACTGGGTGCAAAGAGAAAGATAAACTGAAAGTAAGGAAAAGAGAAAATAGCACACAAAAATGGGATCTAACAAACTAAGCAGGGATTGGGGGCCCACTGTTCCTTGCTGTATCTTACTAGTAAACTTACTACAATTACATTGACAACAACAAAAAAGTTTTGATTTGCATAATTGCCTGTACTGTGGCACATCTTTCACATAAACTCTAGAATATGGGCATAAAACTATTCATATGTCAAAATATTTTCGGGATCAGAACTGATATACAATCATGGAATCAAAGACGAGTTTGGGTGGGAAGGGATCCTCAAAGCTCATCTAGTCCAACCCTCCTGCAATGAGCAGGGACATCTTATATTAGACCAGGTTTCCCAGAGCCCTGTCCAGCCCAACCACGAATATTTCCAGAGATGGGGCATCCACTGCTTCACTGGGCAACCTGCTCCAGTGTTGCACCATCCTAATCATAAAAAAATCTCCCCTTTGTAATTAGTCTGAATCCCCACTCCTTTCATTTAAAACCAACAGGTCCATGGCTTTCTTCTACTGAGGATCCCAAGCAGGATCCACTCAAGGTGGAGTCTCACCAGAGTGGAGAGTACAGGGGCAGAATCACCGCCCCCGACATGCTCCCCCCGCTTCTTTGGACGCAGCTCGGGATACGTTCCAAGCTGCAAGCACACACTGCCAACTCATGTCCAAATTTCCATCCACCAGCATCACCATCTTCTTCTCCACTGGGCTTCTCTCAATCCATTCATCCCCCAGCCTGTAATGATACCAGAGGTTGCCCCAAAGCAGGTGCAGGACCTTGCACATGACCATTTTGAACCTCATGAGATTCCCATGTGCCCACTTCTCGAGCTTGTCCAGGTCCCTCTTGCTTAATTGAAATTATCTCTGTTTTGTTTTTACAGTTGTCTCTATTTTGTATATGCTAGCTAAATTTATGCACATTAATCACATACTTTATATTTGAAATGCCTCTGTTACGATATTTTTGTTAACATAGCACCAAAAATAATCTAAAGCATACATTTTAACACATTATTTGTCAAATTATTTAATCTATTTCAAAATGGACTACTCCTTTACTTTTTTATTTTCTGTGTCCTTGATAAGTGCAAGAAATTATCTTTATATGTCACCAAATCTATGAATTCTAATATTATTTTCTGTAATATAGAAACTTTGTTTGTCAAAAATGTTTCATTACACAATTCCTGGTAAATCTTTCCAATATTTAAAGGTATGATCCTGAATACTGGTGACCCAGACCCCACTGACTTTAATCAATATGAATTTTTGCTGAGCTGTTCGCCAGGATGCACATAATGAAATATGCTAATAGCTTTTGTTTTAATAATTGTCTTTTGGATATCATCCCAGCATCTTCTGGTCATTCCAAATCATGTTTGCAAGAGATGGGTTTGAAGCAATTCTCCAAATTCAATGACTTCTCAGTTCAATTAAGTTCAGAGGCAGGCTCTGTACTCCCTTCTCCTACCAAGCTCTAATTCTGCCCAGATTTGTACGAAAATGCATTTATAAGCATGCATATATGGATGGCAAGTGCAGCCTAGGATCTAAACAGGTTGTGTTCTTCCTGTCCTTTAGTTGTAAACTGTCTCTGGCTCTAACTTAGGAAACCACTTTAACCTGTGATAAAGCCCCAGTGAAATCAAGACTTCAGCACACATTTAAGGCTCAGCCTACACTTCAGTGTTTAAAGGGGCAGATTAATAACATGCATTTCTGAGAGAATATTTATCACGATAAACCATTACTTCCCTGTGATTAGAAAACAGTCTCCAGGCAATCCACCAAAAGAAATCTATGAGATCATGAGACACTGAAAAATATATTAAATAACGCTGAGACAAGTTAAATATTCAAATTTTTTGAGGTCTGACGTAGTGAGTGTGGTAGCTCCACCCCTTCCATACACTGCAGGTGATTCCTGGCATTATCTCAGTCCTCCACAACCCCCACTCCCTTATCATTCACCTTCAAGAATTCAGTTGATCTCTTGAAACACGCATGGAAAATATGTACACTTATACTGAGAAATGCAGGGACATACCATTCAGCACTCCTTGCTGAAAAAAAGAGTATAATTTATAGACATGAATATATAGTAGCATACAAATGTATATTTATGGATTTCTGCTTTTACTTTTATGCACCTCTGTGACAAACTTTGCAACACCAGTATTTTCTTCTTTCCAGGGAAATAAGGAATTTGTGTGTATTAACCCAGTAAACATAGATTCATCTCTGTGTAGCACCTTATCTGACATTTCTCTGAACTGCAAATTGGCTGCATCAATGTTATTCTGTGCTTTCCAGAAGTCCTCAACTAAGTTGTCAGCATGCTGAAGGTGGGACACTATCAGGACATTCTATATATGCTATATCCTGTCAAAATATGGCAGAGCTCATATGGTCCTTTCACAGAGACATTCCAGGTATTGGGATTTACAGGGTGCATTCTGTTCTGTAAAACCAAATGTACACCATACTGTTTAATGCAACCTGTATATTTTAGCTAAGGTTTAATCTTCAGAAGCAGGTCTTCCAATATCATATGAATGGAAATATTCTGTGGTGGCTTCTTGTGAGTCCCCCATATTGTAGTGCACAAATGGCTCTTTTGATTATCTTATGACATGGAAAAGGGACTGAAAGTGAAAGAAACAACCCTAATGCCAGACAAAAGAAGCATTCACAGTTGTATGTGATAAAACCTTCCCGAAGAGATAACTTAAATTATGAAACTTATTTTTTTCATTGGCATTACATTAACCTTTTACCAGGGCATTCAGCCACTGTGAACAGCAACCAATACTGTCTGCAACTATGATGCTCTACTATGGGTGTTGTTCCAGCCAAATACAGCCCACAAGACAATTCCTGTCATACCATCATCTTATACAATCTTGGACTGGAGATGAAAGGAAATTAATAATTCAGGAGGTGTGTGAATCTCAGCAGAAGTTTCTGCTCCCACATGAAGGAGTGGTTTGCTATTGCATATTTGTCCAGCAGCTCAAGCGTTAGAAAACCCAGAGAATGCAGGTGCATGAACCTCCTAAATCTTTTCCACTTCTAGGAAAGGGTTGCTGCTGCAATAATATTATCACAAGACTCTGTCTGTATAGTTCTGCCACCGTTCCAGTGAGTGCAGAAATGTGTTGGTACACCCCATAGATTCAGCCCTGGGAAGTCTGAGGGCCTGGTGAGACTGTGGAAAGACCGAGTTGCCACCAGATCAGCACCACACTGTCCACTATGCCAATGATGACATACTCTGGGCAGGTGATAAATCACATCAACCTCCATAGCTGCCATAATATTTCCACTGTGACTATATCTGTGCATCTATTTATTGTGATGTTTTATCATGCGAGTTCTAAATATGATGTATTAAAACATGGTGCAGCGTAATCCAAATGCAATGAAGCAAGTAACTGTAAAAGCCAAAATTAGGATACAGAGAACAATGTGTTTCAAATTAAGTGGGAACAAGATTACTTGTTAGCTGAAAATAATGAGCACCTTCAGTGCCTTATGTGTATGCAAATGATAGGTGTGCCAAAAGAATATAATCTCAGCTGATGTTACACAATCTACCACCGCGGAAAATAAGAGAAGTGCACTCGAGAATCGAATCGTTATGGAATTAAAAGAAAATCCCCCCCAATCAACATCACAAGCAAAGAAGAATGTTAATTTAACATACAACTGCATAAACTCAAAACCTGCCTGCTCCCAGTGAGACATGCCTCAGGTGAACCCCTGAAATGGGGTGGTAAGCAATTAAAATGTTCTCTGCATCTACAGTTTAAAAAAAATAATTACCAAATCATGGGAGCTTGTTATCATCTGTACATCTGTATCATAACTGTACATAATTCTGTACAAAGCAGAATACTTAATGCAAACAATCACACACTCCAAATTTGAGACCAATCAGAGAAAAAAATTAAGCACTTATCATTGACTTCAGATTAGACCAGCAGCAGCAGTGAAACCAGGCAGATATTGAATTTCAGCTGAGCTATTGCTAGGATTTTCTTTGTAAAACAAATGAGGCAGTACTTTTAATGTACATTGGAAGTACTTTCTACCACTAGCTCATGTAACAGTTTTCAAAACTCCCTTGTCACAAATAATGACAAGCAGTGACTGTCTAGAAAAGTCAGTTAATGAGTTTGCTGAAAAGAAATTGCAGCTGAATACCTCACTTTCACTGCATGATACATTCCCAGCAACAGTTGGTGGTGAATCTATGAAACAAGGAACATGGACTATACTATCATATATATGGATAACTTCATTCACAGAAAGAAAAATGCACAGACACACAGGAATTGTATCAAATATCTTAAGGAGTTGAATCCAACCTACAGGAATTTACTCCCTCATTTAAAAGTGTGTGACTGTAAGCAGGGAAATGCCTTCTTTACTTTTCCAAATGTGCATGTCATGAAGATGAGAGGGCAAAAAACACATTTCAGTTATAAGAGCCTATTTCTCCTCATTGGTCTTCCCACTAGTTTTGTAATAGCTCAGTCTGCACGGTGTCTAAAATTCAAGAGAGCTATTCAGGTCACCTAATATCCATGGAAGAGTTTAACATTTACTAGTTTCCATATCAGACTCCAGAGTTTTCTATATAGACCCCCCCACCCAGATACTTAAAAGTACCCCAAACTGAACTCTTCAAGTTGTAATTGAGAATGAAATGCCTAAGTTCATCCCCAGAGAGGCCATTCCCACACCTAGCATCCATGAATAGCTTTGAATTTAGCTCAAATTCCATTTAGTATTCCCAGCTGACATTAGCACTCTTATCCTGCCTGTGGAGTGAGCTCTTCCAGAAGACTGCTCTAACCAGCAGTGTAGAGAATGCCTTAGGATGAGGTCCACATCTCCCTCCTTTCAACTCTCAGTAACTCACTCCTGAGATAGAGACAGTATTTACAGTTTACACTGCAAAACTGGGCAAACTGCATACATATAAATGGAAACAGAGTTTGAAACCTAAGACTTTTAGACTTGCCATTTCACAGGAGGATCTTCAGCAAAAGACAAAGGGAGTTTGGGCCTGGTTTTGTGGTTCTGTCTTTCCTTTCTGAACACTAACCTAGCTGCAATTAGAGGGATGGAGAGTAGCCTGTATCCTTGGGCATTCTACTGTATGCTCATTCCTCGGGAAAATCAGAATCCGTGGGATCAGCTCACTTAAAACTGAAAACTGTTTTTTCTCGACCTAGAAAAAACATTTCTGTCTTCCAGGACAAATGCCCAAATCAACAGGTACCTTTGCACAGGACTGCATAGCATGTAACTGTTAGCACACCTGGCCAACAACTGCCCAGCATCATCAGGAAGCAGCTCATGCCAAGGACCATCCCTGACAGGAAACCTGGATGCAGACACACTGGTTCAAGGAGTGGGAAGAAAGAACAGTCATGTGGATGTGAAGTGGGGGCATCTCATGGCTCCTACTTACTTGTAAAAATGTCTCAATGTCAAGAGTTTGTTCTGGCAAAGCCAAACCTGCTGACTCTTCAGATGGTTTTCAAAAATGTTTTCCACTGATGAGCTCTAAGCAGTTCTCTGTTTCAGCACGTGGGAGTGCTGGATCAGCTGGCAGATGTAGGCAGGCAGAGCAGAGAAGCTGGTGCCTCACACAGGTGCCCTGAATCCCTTTTTACAGGGCCTTATAGTTTTTCATTGACTATGGACAAATGTTGTCGTAATATTTTTTGTCACAGCAATACTTCAATTCCAGATACAGAAATCACTTTTATGCACAACAGTGAAGCATGGAATTTTCAATTTGTTTCTTAAGGATATAGTTTCCTACCTGGAAAACTTGGAAGTCAAATATTGTTCAATGTACAGAAGCACATGCATCTGTGAAAGTATGCTCCCAGGATTAAAAATCTATAAAATCAAAACATTGCAATAAGCCAGAAAGTGATACCCTTGGCTATCAATTCTTATTCAATGCTGTGAATATTGACATTTGCATTTAGGAGGAAATTATTTATTCTGAGAAATAAACTATTCTTTTATTTAATATTACTGCATTCATTTTACCCCTCCAACAAAAAACATTCAAGCGATCCATCTTGCAGGATTATACTCCCATCTCTGATCTGTACTTGTGGCCCAATCCTGCCATCTAATATTCTCCTCTGAGACACCACCCTGCATAGCTTGATTAGCTCAGTCCTTAGTGCCTCCTCCCTACGTTATGTGACCACAGCAGGGCCTGCAGTCAGCCTCAGAGAAAAAAAACCCAAATATTACATTCTTAGGGGAAATGACCCCTACAAATGAATTCTCTACACCTGGAAAAGCTGGCTGGATCTAGGAATTTAAATGTTCCTTTATTTCATGACCTCTTTAACGGCCAAAATGCATGTGGGTTTTTAAACATCAAGACAGCAATTTTCGTTCAGTCAGTTAAAGCTATGCCTGCTTTTTTGTTTCTTTGCAGTTGATATGGAAAGAGTATCAAACTCAAAAGCCGCCCCTATTTTAACAAAAAAAAATCCTAATGAAACCAGAACAAGCAGTTTTCATCTCAACAGCAATAACTCATTTAAGATAAAACACCTTTTTAGCATAAACACATAAACTGGCCTTGGAAAGTGAGTGGACTTTTCTTCCCATTAACAAGTTCCAATGAATAACTCTTTAAATGAGCATCTAAATCTAATCCAGTTAGAATTACAAGCCAAAATATAATGAAATGTACTTTAGAGAGTGTATTAGTGTAGCTGCAAAATATTGAAATATTAGCTACTTCTTGACAGAAAAATACCCTCTCCTTCTCTCGTGCTGCTCAAATGGTTTCTATTTCAGGCTGACAGCCCTGTAGTCAATCACACCAGCTAGAAATCTCTTCCTAGTGCAGCTACAGCTTTGGAAATGCAGATACTAGAGCTCTGCATGTATTGCCAATTTTTTCCCCCTAATATCAAAATAGTAATGTTTTTGGTTGAGATTCAACACTCTTCTTAAAATGATGCTTTTGTCAAACTTGACTTTTTCCACTATTGTATGTGAACACTTTGTAATGGCTGCTGGTATAAATCAGCCACTCTTCACAGTCCTGTGATATCTATGGAATTAGTTATTTCTAATGGCAGCACTTCCCAGCCTACCAGTTCTATCAGAAAGCAGCAATGCCATTTTTCCTTTTGTTCCCACACAGATGAAGCAGTTCACACACATAAAAATATCAACATCATTATTATTATTATTAATAACAACAACAATAATAATCTCATTGCAGCCTATAAGTCATGGATACAGATTCCTTCACCTGCCTCAGCTTTCACACCAAGTTTGGGGATTTTTTTCCCTTTTTTTTTAAAGCATTTGAAAACATGTGACATTCTTGCTTTGCAGTTTTTTACTGATCAGATAGAATCAGTAAAAACTGAGAAGATCTTTTAGGATCAGATAAGAAAACTTTTTTCATCAGTCAAAACATAATGTCAGTGCCAGGACAATAAGCCATTAATACACGAAGGAATACTTTTCTATTACCAAGGTCTGCAACAGAATATCTTGTAAAGAAAATGCTAAGGAAAAGAATAATACCTTCAGTGCAATTGCTTTAAGACTTCAATAAAATTTCAAGTGTTTCTTTCACCTTTCATTTTATATAGATCACTAATAAAGATGGTAGTACATTCATCCCAAAATCTGTGGCCAGATTGTCAGCTAGCAGAAAGCATTCAACTCTGTTTTCAGCATTTTCACAGACTGAGAATATAGCCAATATCTGGAAAAAAAAAATTGGTGGAATTAGTGTAGAACAATAATTGTAATAATTTCTGATGAGCAAGGCAAGGATGGGATGCTGATGCTGCGGGCTACTCAAGGATGTTTAATTGTATTCATGAACTATTTGTAAGACGGTGAGCTGCCAAAACCTCAGACATTTCCAACATGGTAATTCTGGAATGGCTGTAGTATACAGGAAAAAACAGATGTCATAATGTGTTTCATCTAGTTGAAAACTTAACATGTAATTAACTTAATAGCTTGACAATAGCTGATGTAGCAACAAATATAATGCAATTAAATTCGTACCTCATTATGACATCAAATTCTTCCACATACACATTACGAAAAGCAATCAGATTTTGAGACACTGGTATATTTAATGGTGACTAACTGTCCTTAAAATGCAATTGCATGTAATATTTGCTTTGTATTTCTTCACTTGTGAAAATGATTTCATTTTTGTAACACTGTACTTCCTGTGGTCTTTCATTACGCCACAAGTGAAAGCTATTCCTTGGTGTATGGTTTCAAATGCTGTATCTGGGTACTTGGACTTTTACATTCATTATGTATTATAACACTTCCATTTTCTTTATCTTGTTGTACTGCTTGGCTGTTTGTCCAAACTGCTGCAGGCAATTATTGTGGTTCTTTATCATCTTCTCTGAGTACTTTATACAGTAGACCTCAGGTGGTCTGTTTTATGCACACAGCACCATGTTGAGACAGAGTTGTGTTCATGTATTACTTTGGACTGCCCAAAGGTTTCTCAAGGTATTATTAGGGTTTCCCAATTGTTAGTGCTGCAGGACAAAACAGGGTAAGAGTACACTGAAGCAAAATAAAAAAAAAAAAGTAGAGTCCTAAAGAAATACCAACACTGAGCCCAGACACTTGTTACAGAACAGCACTGCCTGACCTGCAGTTTGTGTGACAGTTTCCTACATGCAGTTTGTGTTCAAAGAAAACAAAAATACATTCTGAGGTTATAGTGATCAAATTGCATTAAGCAGAAAATAAATTTACTTTGAATTATGTAATTGATTTTTCAAGTGACTCAGATCTTCCAAGCTCACCACGCTAGTGTGTTACTATTAAAGATATTGAAACCTCCTCAAGAGAGGTCTGAAAGAAAAAAGGTTATACTGTAGCCTAACAAAAGTCCTACTAAAATTTAATGTCACATTCCAGTCACTGCAGTAGAAGAGGTCCTTGATGCTGACAACAAAGTGGCCCTCTGATCCTGTGGGTATCTACAGCTTGGTTTTTCACTGCACAGGGATATTATTAGGAAAGAGGGATCAGTAAAAAGGAATCTGAAACCTGATCTAGTGCTGAGGAATGCCTTTTGAATGTGTCATTTGAACCAAGTTATTACTTCTGGGAGGTGTGAACGTCTTTGCTAAAAACCTGAAATGGACCCTGAAAACTAGTAAAGAAGTTAGGCAAGCCTTCATGGAATTAAGAAAAGTAGTTTCAAAGAGATAATTATAGTTTTTAATCTGTGCATCAAGACTTCAAATAAACTCTTCATGGATCTGTTGAATATCCCTTGTTTCAGGTTACACTAAGGTCCATCTGTTTTCTAGATTTTAAAAACATATGTGAATTTATGTATATATTTAGATCCTGCCTGCTTAGATGATCTTTTTAGCTATTTATTTATAAACTACGTTTATTCCCTCATGAATGGCACTAAATCTCCATTTCTAAAATGCTGAATGGGCAGATTGTTATCAAGCATTTCATGTGAACAGTTTATGAACTGTGAAAAAGGACTGTCTAATGATTGGTTATCATGACTTTCAAAGTTAACTGATACATAATCCCTGCTCAGGGAAAATCAGGGGATTTTTATTGCACCTACAAGGAAATTTTAGGGAATATTATAAACTGACTGATTTTAAGGAAGTAAGAGGAATGGCTGGCAATAAAATGGCTATAAACTGTGGCTATGTAATCCTGAATTGTTGTGCAGTTTCTCCTTCAGTAGGTTCCTTAAAAGAAAAAATACTATATGACAAAATGAATATATTTTTAGAAATGTATTGGAGACCCCTTCAGCAGGGGTCACAATGAAAAAGGGAAATGGTGCTTCTTGCTAAGGCTGACAGCTAAAGGTGTATAAGTCCATCAGTCAGCCAGTTGTGGTTTAGCATTCTTTTCCACAGAGATCATTTAGCCTTCATTTTCCAAACAAGTGCTGTCACCTACAATACACACCCACATAGTTGTTCTCACTGAGCGCAGGTTGTCACACAGAGGCAACAAAACAGGGATCCCATAGAAAACTTCCATCTCTGATAGCACTTCAGAAAGGAAAAGCCACTGATTGAAGCTCACATGTTCTATCCCTACGGCTTTTTGGAGAAAAAGTTCATTAGCTGCTTCACATGCCAAGGGACCAGCTGTCCTTCAGCACATGGAGCAACTCTGATTGACCAGGAGGACAAGTGGGAAATAAGCTCACAGCAGTGCCAGCGCGGCATATGGTTGTGTACCAGCTGTTTCTGAAATGCTTGCCAAATGGAGATCAGAACTGGGTTGGTTGTTAGGAAAATAAAACCCAACAAAAACCAACAAACAAATAAAAAAGTTCCACTGTCGGGATTCCTGAGATCTGACCACAAAACCAGAACTGTCAATTTGAAATGTCACACAACAACTAGGTGAATATTCAGAATAATCTGTCATTGGCCTCCATGCTCTGACTTGCTCCATTAGGAGAGCACCAATGTTCTGAGCATCTGTTCCTTCCACAAAGCTTTCAGAGAAAAAATGTATAGAAAGGGTGAAATAAGGTAACTGGATTTGTATTGATGATATACATTACTAATACATGAGGATATGTGCAGAAGACTGTATGGAAATTGATTTAAACTGGTGCCAGTTGTTACTACAGACAAACCCCAGGTGCCACATATTTTACTATATTTTATTCTACCTTGAAAAGGGGAATTCAAATTCTGAGCTCCTGAACAAAAGGAGATTTGATTGCGATTGGCGCGAGTTGTGTTACAGTGGTGTTGAAATGCTTCTGAAAAACCAGGGGAATGACTCAGCAGAAAACAGTCAGCAGGATTTTTCCCCCAAAGCTTTTCAGTTTCAGCTTTTCATAACAAGAAAATAACTTGAACAGTAATTAAATGGTTCAGACAACAATTTTGTCCTTTTATCGCAGGGTTTTTAAAGCACTACTTTCTCTTTAGATCTCTCCCAAAATACTCCTGCAAGGTATGGAGAAAGTAACTGATTAACTGCACGTTCATGCGACATCAATTACTGCCTCGGTGGCATTTAAGAGAATGCTGGTAGTTCATGTAGCTACACAATCCTGCATACTTAACTTTTGGCTAGCCTAAATCGGATTTATGACTAAATTAGGTGCTAAGGATGTTCAAAATAGGCAAACCCTAGCTGAAACAAAAATAAGAATAAAGCTGCTCTGTATCAGGAAATGAGTACACAGGCTGGGAGGCAGTGTTTGCATTCATGTTTCTTGCGAGATGTATTTTTATATACAGACTTAACTTGTTGAAAGGCCTAAATGAGACTACATCCGGTACTGGGGGATCATCTTTTCAAAGACAAGTTTGGTTCCAGTGACAGAAGATGTTGTGCACAAAAGCAGCAGTGTGAGCCAACATGGATGACACACTGTGTTTTGGAACTCTAGGAGCCACACATTGAGCAGGGAACAAAAGGAAGAAAACCTCAGGATTACACAGACAGAAGACTTACTTTGACATATTACATAATATTGACTTTCCTTAGGCCTCTATATGTTCATGTATTTGAGAAATGTGGGGTGGTAGTGTACACCTGAAAAGGGCATCATTATTTTCCCAATTAAGAAGCTTAATGAGTACTTTGGTGTGTCTTGTCATATTTTCAGCCTTACAGTGGCCCATTTTCACCCATCTACTATGCTAAAAATGTTGCCCTTTCATTACTCCACGGTTGTGTAAACAGTTGTGATTAAACTGGCATTTAATCAACTGGAACAAGATCTCCGTGGCTCCCGAGGAGCTCACCTACTAAACCCGACTTTCAATGGCACCAATCTTCTAACCGACGACTTCCCTACCAGACAGGCTTTCATTGCGCAGCAAAATAAACTTTTTATTTGCTAACCCTGCCCTCGGAGTCGTTCGGGATGTCAAAAGGACCTCACATGACAAACACCGCTACGCTCCATCATTATCCCCTACTCCCTCCCTCGCATTCCTGCCCCGGCCCTGCCTGGGTGTTCCCGGCCCGGGCGGCACGGCCCTCCCGAGGGGCGCGGGCGGTTCGGGCCGCGGGCGGTTCGGGCCGCGGGCGGTTCGGGCCGCGGGCGGTTCGGGCCGCGGGCGGTTCGGGCCGCGGGCGGTTCGGGCCGCGGGCGGTTCGGGCCGCGGGCGGTTCGGGCCGCGGGCGGTTCGGGCCGCGGGCGGTTCGGGCCGCGGGCGGTTCGGGCCGCGGCTCTCCGGCCGAGGGGCTGCCCCCAGGGCCGGCGCCGCGCCCGCCACTTCCCTCCTCAGGCGCCCGGCGGACAGCGCGGCGCTCTCCCGGCGAGAGGGAGGCTGTACAACCAGGGCAAAGGGACACTTCCCCTCCTCCCCCCGCCCTTCCTGCGCCGCGGCCCCGACATGGAGGCGGCTCGGCGGCGCCCGGGCCTTACGGCCGGCGACGGAGATAGGGACAGAGACGGGGACAGGGATGGGACGGAGCGGTGCGGGCATTCCCCCCATCCCGCCCACCGGCGAGGTGCTCGCCAACCCCTGGCCGCCCGCCCGGCACAGCCCCACGGCTCTGGGATCACGGTCCGGGCCGCCCTCTGGGCGGAGGGATACGGGGCGGAGCCGGCGGCGCGGTCCGCCGGGGCGCTGAGTCCCGTTGCCGGGTGACGGAGCGGCCGGCCCGGCCCCCTCCCTCCCTCCTTCCCTCCCCGTGGCGCTGGAACCGCCGCCGCCGCCGGTTTACGTAACGCCTCCCGGGGCAGGTCCCGGCTCCGTCCCGCCCGCCTCACTCGGGGACGGCAGCAGCGGGACGGAGTCCGCCGCCTCCTCCGGCTGCCAGAGGCCCCAGGGCCCCGCTCTGCGCCGCCACGGCAGGTAAATGCCCGCCGCGGGCCCGGGGAGCAGAGGGAGGGGCAGGGCTGAAGGGAGGGAGGGAGAGTGGCAGCCGCCCTGCCCGTAGAACGGGAGGACGGAGCCGGGAGGCGGCGGCGGGCGCCCTTCCCCTCCCCCGCTTCCTTCCCGCCGCTGAGTTGGGACAGGCGGGCTGGACCCCCGGGAGCGCCGGGCCGGTGGCTCGGGGCCCGGCCGGGAAGGCCCGCGCATCCCTACCCTCTCCGCTAACAGCCCGGGAAGAGGAGGAGTTGCGGGGCCGGGCCTGGTCCCTCCGGGAGGACGGTTTCCCGGGACGGCGCGTCCCGCTTCTGGGCTGCGCCTGGCGCAACGCGGCGGGAGCGTTCCGGGGGCCGCGGGAGGAAGGGGCCGGGGAGGGGGTGACAGGAGCGCCGGGGGCCGGGCGGGGGGCGGCTGCCGGCCGGCGGCGGGCAGGGCTCGGGGGCGGGGCCGGGGGCCCGGCCGGGGTGCCCCGGTCAGAGCGCTGCCCGGGAGGGAGCTGAGCCCTCCCTGGCTGCCGCCGACTCCGCGCTCCTCCATCCCGGCGGGACCCGGCGCCAGGTGAGCGGCTTGCGCCGCGGCCGGGAGGGAGGCGCCGGCCTGGAGCGGGAGCCGCGGCTCGGTGCCCTCGGGCCGGGTCAGGCCCGGGAGCAGAGGAGGAGAAGGAGGGAGGGGAAGGCGGCACGCAGCGCCCACCCGCCGCGGGTGCCGGCCCGCGCCGGTGTCACCCGGCGCCCGCGGACGGGAAAGCGGAGGATGCGGCGCTTCGGGTCGCAGTAGGGAGAGCCCGATCCGGGCAGCGTCTCGCCTGCCCCGCCTGACCCCGAGGTTGAGGTGACGGGGCCTTACGCTGCCCGGCCCGGCCGGTGCTCACGTCGTGACCTTTCATCCTGTGCGAGCGTTCAGAGCGCAGCAGCGGCCGCGCACCGGGGAGGGGGAGCTGGGGACGGGCTGGGGCAAATGGAAACCGCCCCGGCTGAGCCGCGGCGTTGCAGCGCTGCCCCGGGGGCCGATCTGGCGGGACTCGCTCCCCTCCTCTTTTTTTTCCCCCCTTTTTTTTCCCTTTCCAGCAGCATTGTCCTTTAGGGCCTATTGAAGGCAAAAGGCGGATAGGAAGGCTAGGGCTGCTGCTGTGTGAGGAGGCGGAGCTGGGCTGATGGGAGACTGACGGGAGCCGCATCCTATGGGCGCTGGGAGCCGGGCGCCGCTGGGGCGGGACCGCCGGCCGCGGCCTCTCGCGGGCGATGGGCGGGGTGGGGGACAAGGTTTGGCGAAGGTTACAGCTGAATGCAGAAGTGACACAAACTGACACTTTGCTCCAGCAAACTCGTTTCCATCTTCTCCTCGTGTCATCTCGATTAAAAGTATACACGTATTGAGTCGTGTTATGAAACTTTGAGAAAAGCCGAAGTGCGGTGCTTTTTTTTCTGTCTTGTCTTTGTTTTAATTACTCATTGCAGTACCTGATAGTGATCTGAAGGGTGAAAATAGGATGATTTCCTTGTCCTTCCTTTCAAATAAAACACATTCCTGTGTTCTGATGTTTTCCGTGTATAAGTGATTTGGGTTGTAGTTTATAAGCTTGGGATCAGAGGACACTGTGGTTCGTGTAGTTGATTTTCCTTATTCAAACCCTTTTAAATGTTCATCGTTTCTGTTGTACACCACGTATTACTTCTGTGTTCCTGGCATGAAGTGGGAATTGCAGATCGACTTTGGTTTCTCAGCTGTCAAAAGTGAACTCGTGATGATTCAGTAGATAATTGTGTAAAACAAACTACTTCACTGCAGTGCTTAAACCCCAAGTATTGCAGGCTCCTCGCAATCCATGGGAGTCTGTAATTGACATTTTTCTTTTTATTATTTAAGACAAAAATATGCCGTATAAAAGTAAATGACATGGAACTTGATTGTTACTTGACATGTAACTGTACAGATTTTATTTTGTACTAATCCTCCATCTGCTGTTTCTTGCTAGTATGGATATGCTAAAATGGTAGTGTACAATCATTCTCTTCCAATCGATAAAGCATACCACAGAGGTATCAAAGTCTTCTCTTTTGGTCATTGGCTTATAAGAGGGGATGTAGGTGATTTGAATAAAATGAGTAGTGTGTTATATGTTCATAATGTTATTTATTTTCAAAGACTTGACAGTTACAGGGGAAATCCTGACACAATCCATTGAAAGCATCAGCAGCTTATATCCCCACCATGTTTTGCTTGACAGATATTAACACACGTACAGTGGCAGAACTTTATCAGTCTGTTTGGGGCACCATTGGGATAAAGATCCTTTGAGTCCATAGATTCTGCAAATTTGGATTGGCTACATGACCCTCTAGCTTTTCTGCTCATGAGCAGTGGAATTGGAAGTAAGGGTCAAAGAGATATGTGTGTGACCCAAGAGGAAAAAATGGAGGCCTTGAATTTCTCTTACCTTAGTATGCCTATTTCATAGTCTGCATTCCCCACTGCTTTTGTGGTTGTTGCTATTTGTTATTCTTCCAAGTAAGAGAAATTCCATAGGGGTAAAATGATGTCAGCATTTTCCTTTGCTCATTTGTTGTGCATTCTATCAGGATTAGGGACAGAGGAAGATTTAGACACTGCTCAAAACTTCATTTTTTGTCCATCTTGAGCATCTCATTTCTAGGTGAATAGGGGTAACAAAGCAACCAAGAGATTGCATGCATGCATTTTCTTGAGCAATTCTATTGAGTTTTAGGCATAGTGTTGTGGAGTCAGAATAGACATTTTATATACTTAGCTAGAATCTTAGCAAAATCATGTTTCAGTTTGCTGCTTCTTTAAGCCGTAGCTAATAACTAAAAGTAACAGCCTAGTGCTGTGATAGGATAGGCAGCAATGTCTGGTAAAGCAGAATGTGGTGAAGGCAGCAAGACTTAGAATTCCTGTAGGGTTGGAGAGGTAGCAGGAAATATTCCAGTTGTGGAGCTTGGAATGCAAATGATCTTCTAGAAGCTATTTAATATGTTCTATTTATTGGGATATTCTGGTTTTGGGATATTCTTCTGTCTTGTGAAACAGAGATTGGAGTCCTTCATTTTAGTCCAAGAAAAGTGACAGGCTCATTGGATAATTTGTAAACATAATTGTAGAAATGAGTTGTTGTGTTGGCCATCTCCATAGTCCCGCCCCAGGAATTTTTTCTGACTAAAGTCAATTGCATGATACAAAATAAAAATGTTCAAATGAGTATTGGCACGCTTAGTTACATTTCAATACACAGACAAAAGGAAAATTGTCTGATTGGAAGGAAAATTATGGGTTTTTGTTAATTTAGAAATAATTTATGAGATTTTTCTAGTCAGAAGTACCTTGCAACTTCAGGACTGTCAGAGTGTTTTAGTAGATAAAGATCTAGATAAACTAGTTATAATTCTTTTACTAAAAAGCGTCTTGTTTTACTTTTCTGAAAGTTGGTTGGGTACATTTTTAATGGATGTTGAGAGACTGAATGTGTATTTTACTGTCCCACAGAGGTAGTTGGGGATGGGGGGAAGGGTTGAGTAGCTTAAACATTCAGTACAAAGATTATTCTTTCACAGACATCTTACTAGCAGCTATTTCTGTAGCTTCATTGGAAGCTACTGAATATTGTAAATTTTTAATCATCTACTTCCTTTATAATTTCATGTGCAGGATGTTTGAGTCTACCTGCATAAAACTATATGTTGTTTATTTCTGCATCTAAATTCTGTTCATAACTTATGGAACCTGTCTTTCCAAGAGATTTATATCTGAGGCAATAGTGTAGAAATTTAAATAATGAAGTATTTAAATTAATTTTTCACTCTTGTGATATTACATGTAATAGTTTAATTATATTAGCATGGAAATTTAAATTATGAAATATTTAAATTCATTTTTTCAGTTCTGATATTACATGTAATAGTTTAATTATATCCTGCTAAGTCTGTGCTCAGGCTTGCTATAGTAATTTTCATTTTTAATATTATTTGGGGAATGTTTAAATTTTTGGGTTTTACTGTATTGAGAAAGAAATTTCAAATATGCAGTCCATGCTAATGTCACTTGTGTCTATAACTTTTTAGGCCATATTCTAGAAAGGATTGCATGTGAAAATTTATACTCTGTGCAAAAACTTTTTTAATAAATAAAAATAAATTGTATCAGGGATGAAATCTAAATAATTTTGTGGGGTTTTTGCAGCTTTAAAAAATCTTCCTCTAGTTACTGTTAATTTACCAAAGGCACAGGGTCTGCTGGATAGAATGCTGGGCTAGGATGGAGAAAAGAGACCCACAGTTTTCTATCAGCTCTGCCACTGAGTGAATTCATGTGAAGTTTCATTTTACTGTGCTTGTGTTTAAGATGCTGTATGGAAAGAAGTAGCTGTTATCCCTTTTGTAGGTTGTTAAATTGTGTGAGTTTGTTTTTATGGTTTGGTTAGATGGACTAGCGTGGTTGTAGAAGAATTCTGAAGGGAGACATGGTTGTATTGCAGATGAGATTTTGCATATATAGACTGTGGAAGAAAGTACAGAGAGAGAGAGAGATAAGGCAGTAAGAGACTAGGGGTAGCTGAAGGCCAGAAAAAATGAAGTAACCTGTCATAAGATAGTACAGTTTTAACATCAGAGCAGCAGAGCGGAGTTGCAAGATCCGTATCTTCTGCAGGGTTATTCAAGGTAGTGTTAGCTTAGTCAGGACTAAGACTGAGATAATAATCATCAACAGTAAGGTGGGAAAACATGCTAAAACATACACAGATTGATTCAAGAAGTTATTTTGGTAGTTTAGCTTGTGTCATATATGCTTTTAAAGAAAATAAAGTGTTTCACTAGCCTAAAGAAAAGGATCTGCTTGAAGAATCACTAGTGAAGGAATCAGCAATGCATACTGCTGCCACTGGATGAGTAATTAATTCTCACCAGATCCTTGTGACACTGTAATGTGTTATTATGAACTTGAAACAAATTTGAAGACTGTGGCTGAGAGGAAGTGCAACTTTAAAACACTGCATTGTATTTAGGACACTGGAATGTCCTGAAAGAAATGGAGCCAGCTTCCAGTTACTTGTCAGGTTGATATCTTTACTTTTAAAGCTACAGGAAAAGCTTTTACTCTTTGATGATATTTGATTTTGCTCTCTGAATATTTTAAGCTAATGACAGTTACTAATTAGCTAAAGACTGCTGTTCAGTGAATTCTTCTTCTGGTTCTGTCTTCTGGGGTAGAAGTTCACTCCGCTGCGTATTCAGCTCTTGCACTTGACAGAGAAACTGAACTACCTTTTGCAATTTTTGGTTTATTGATATTTTTACAGTTGTTTTGTTAGAAGTCATGTTGAATTGTGAGGTGACACAAAAGTTTTAAAATGTCACTGTAAATTCAGATATTAGTTTCTCATATGTAGATGATTTTTTCACCAGCCTCTCTGAACTGAATATGCTACTGACTTCAGAGAAACCTCAGAGTTCCAGTTTTTAGTAACTTTGTTCTTGAATTGTGAAAGAAATGCCTTGGTTAACAGTACAGTAACTTCCTTGAAGAGAATTAATGTAATGCTGACCTGCTGTTTTTGTAAGAGGTTTTCTGGTTGCATTTTGGTAAAATGACCTTTTCAGCTGTCATTTGAAGTATCAAGTAGCAAATGTATTATTTTAAGAGCAATATTAAACTGTCCTACCAATTCACTTAGTAAACTTTGGGGTTTTTTAATAAGTAGAATTTTTAGGCAAAATACTTAATTGAAAAAGTGGAGATATAATATGGTAACAAATATCACCACTGTTTTTATGGAAAAAGACAGCCTGGCAGCCTTACAACATAAACTGAACAATCAATGCCTATGCAAATGTATTCAAATGCTAAAATATGAATTGTTTCATGTGACTAGCTATTCTCTTCAAAATTGCACAGTATCCTACTTTCGATCTAGATAGAATAGTTAGATTTAATATACTAATATTTTTGGAATAAAAATTATAGGTGCTAGAGGGGCAGGGGAAAAGTGTTTGAAACAATTTCCTTTGTAGGCCTGCCGTATTTTATGTGCTGTAAAGTCAGTATCTTCTCTGCTGGTTAAGTTGTAAAGCTTGCAAATTCAGCTTGTCTGAACTCTGCATTTACTGAGCCTCCTGTGGCTGACACATCTTGTAAGTTTTTACACAGTTATTAATGGAAACATTGTCTATATGTGACCTCCAACTTAATTTATGGTAACCTTTTTTAAAATTAAAATAGCTGCTGAAAAGGTATATAGTTAGGTGAGTTTATATTTGTTTTTAAACTCTTCATGAAGCTATTTTAAGCTTTTCAACAAGATAGCAATTAACTCCCTGAGCTGCACACCAAGTATTGAAATCATCAATAGTAAGTATTCAGAAAAGACTTTCATACAAATTGAAGAAATTAATAAACCAGAGTTAAATGTAGTGTGGTCTTTAACTAGTTAGCTGTGTATATATGGCTGGGTTATGAACCTTGCAAATATAAATAGCAGGACAAATACCATAGCCTTTAAATGAACACTTGTGGTTGTATCTTTGGCATTCATAATTCATTCTCCTTTTCCTTGCCCAACTGAAAGATGAAGTGTATGCCTAGGAGTAAATTGTACATTAATTGAAATAAATCTTGTATGGTTGCACTACAAGAGTGGCCACTGGATTCCAGCTGATATGAAGGGCGCTGAATATTTTGTCAGGGTGGCCCCACTGGTGGCCTAGGGGATGATTCCACCTGGTGGCTGCCTGTGCCTTGGAGGAGTCTGCAACATGTATTGGGGCACACGGGTGCCTATGTCTGCACACTGAGGTGTTCAAAACTGGGGACATGTCTGTTTTAATGCACACATGTGTAACTTGGTGCTCAGGCCTCCAAGCATTAGCATCTCATTTGGGAATGGAGTTCAAACATAGGCAAGTACCTGTTGGCAACAGATAGTGTTAACTGCTCTAAAAGTTGAGTAAATAAATGACATCAGGAGGGCAGGAAAGAAAGTGGTCAAATTGTCAAGAGCATATGTCTGGTCTTTCCATTACTTGACTGCATCCTCTGTTGTGTTTTGAAGTCCTGTATATATTCTAGGTGATACTAAGGCTGGTAAATATAGTGAGACAGAAGTAGTAGAAAGCTTACAGATTTTACATGCCAAAAATCCTGAAGATAAATGTATTGGTGAACTTAAAATATATGCATCTGTGTGATCATAGTTCCATTTGGTTTTGGTGTCTATTAACTCTATTTATGTTTCCCTAAATCTGAGAAAGTGTTATTGAAGTATGATGATGATAATCAGTGATGTGTGGTCTGTTGCTTGTGCACATAGTAAAAGATACAGCTTTTGATAAATAGTGTCCCTGTGAAGATTCTCATAGGACTGAACAGAAAAGACTGTAGCTATCTCCTCCTTGAAGTGGCATCTAGAAATGTATTTCTCCCCAGGATCTCTCAGGCCCAGTAGCAGCCCGTCCAGGCAATCCTTGTGTAATAGACTTGAGCTAAACAGGGGAGAGCAAGATGCTTTCCTCTGGCATCGCTCTGGTATGCTGAATAAGATCTGCAAGTTTAAACAGAAAAACTTAAATCATACCCCTGTCTTCAATGGTAAAAGAAATGTAGCAGAAAGGTCTGAAAGCTGATGTCAGTGGTCCTGAAATTACAGTGGTGGTTGGAGAGTAAAGTATGAGGTGAGGCAATGCCTCAGTGTTTCTGAGGTCTGCATATGCTGCCTTCTGCATTACCACACATTCTCTTGGGTTCTCCACGCTTGGAGAGCCATCCTATTCTTGGTTAGTTACAGTGCAACACCTGCCTCTCTCTGGGCAAATCTGAAGCAACCAGTAATTTCTTTGTCATCACTAGGGTACTGTTTGAGGCTGACTCTGATGAACGCCACAAGTAGAGGGTTATGGTTGCATGGGTCCCTAGGAAATTTCCGTAAAGATTTTGGAAGTGAATATCATACCTGTTGAACAACCTGGATTGGCTTCTACACTTCGTGTTCCTAAGAATAATTGTGGTCTGAAAGACCTGGATTTGAATTAGCTAAAATGTAGCTTCTCCATTCTGCCTTCCTAATGTTTTCTTATTATTCTTGAGTGGATCCTATAGTGAGTTGCTGCTGAAAGGGGCAACCCCACTTCCTCTCTTATGCCAGATGTAGAAATTTCATGGCAAGAGAGTGAGTTGATCACCGATGATTTTTTGAAGACTGGGTTACGAGAAATGAAATTTTTCCATTTGGGACAAAAAACTGATAACAGTTCATCCCTGCAAGCACATAATGGATGTGATAAGTACAAGGATAAAAGGGTGAGAACAGGAACAGGGAGGGAAGGATGAGAGAAACAGTAGAAGATCTTGTCCTCTCTTGGTGGCAATGTGCAGTGGCAGTGCAGTTCCTGTTGCATTAACTCACCTTTAAGTCATTCTCACAGGTTTCTCTGTCAAAATGCTGCTGCTATTGTTCTCTTGAAAGTTAGTTACTGCTGCTCTAAAAATGATCACTTCTGGGTTTTGCAAACTGGTACTTGTGCTGGCAGCAGTAGTAATTCCATCAAGTTTTTGTGTGACATTATTTCAATTAATTTTTAATGCAAAAAATATTTACCTAAATTCTTTGTCATTAGATGCTGATTTGTATTTTTAAACTGCTAAGAAGTTATCATTCATCTAAGTTATGCTATGTGTGTACGTTTTTCTTTTTTCAGATAAGATTTTTTTTTAAAGTAGTCATGTTTAAACAAAGTAAAATTTGGTTCAAACACCAGTCTATACAGTAACAAAGTAAAGTGGAAAAAATTTTTTCATGTCAATTTATGTTTGTTGTTTTTTAAGTATAGAATGGAATTATTAGGACTTTATTGGTAGCTGAATAACCTTTTGGACAAATTCTTAGTTAAATAATGTAATTTTTGCCATTGTTAATGGCAGCTGGGCATTTGAAAATTGTGAAACGGCATTTCACTTCTCTAGATTCAGACAATTTACAGATATCTTTGCATTTCATAAATCTGATCAGTGCAGGTGTTTTTGACGGTTTTAAGTCCTTCTTAAATAGCAAAATTTTTGGAGATATTGCTCTTTGGGTTGAGGTGCTTGCTGTTACAAATGTGCTGTACTTAAACTTCTCTGGTGCAATTGCATAAACTGTGGTACCAGAGATTGTTTTATTTGTCATGTGCTATTTTGTCAGAAATGCTCTGAGCTCCATTGTGTTTATTGAAATAGAAGTGGCGTCTATGCTCTGCATAATGAAGTGCTTGCTTTTGGATTTTTTTAATGCAACTTCAATATTGAGTTGACCTCCTGAAAGAGTTTCTTGAGTGGTGCTATGAAATAAAAATACTTCCATCTTGAAGGTAACATTTGCTTCCTAAATTATCAAGGCTCCCACTGAACCATGATCTGCAAAACTTGCCAACTATTAGGCTTATTGATGATTTTTTTTAAGTCGTATTAGATATACTGAAGGATCACTTCATAAGTCTCCGTTTTCAGGAGGTGATTCTTTACAAGTCTGCTGTATGTAATAAGAACTTTTCCAAACGAGTCTTGTTTATAAAGGCACATTCAAACCTTACAATTCTGTGAAATGATGAAGTTTTGGGGGGTACACAGTGTCTGCAGGTTTTGTTGTTAGGTCATGCTTTTTTCCCTTTTCCATCTTTCCTTTTTTCTAAAAGTTTTACGTTTTCCAGTTTATATACATATTTGTTTTGCAGAAGTGAAGAATACACAGGTTACCAGAATTTGGGGTCTTTGATATCCAGCTGACGCCCTAGCTCAAGTGTCTCACCTGCTAATTGTGCAGTCTCTTAACAGTTGTTTCCCATAGCTCAGTTTTTGCTCCCTGACAGGATTGATGTTTTGACATCTTGTAACAAAGTTCGTGTGTGTTAATAATGAGCTGCCCTGTGAGTGGATTAGCTTATTGAACTCCTCCAGCAACTTTTTTTGAAGTGTTGTTCTTGTGTGATGGTAAACATAAATGTTTTATAAGAACATCTGTACTGGTTCAGGCAAAAGCTTTGACAAACCCAGTATGCTTGTCTGCAACATCTTCTCTAAAGGAGCAGTTAGGGACAAAAAAAGAACAGGGAGAATGATACCTCTCCTAAATACTCCCTCAGCCACAGGCTATTTTTGGCCTAGGGGATTTCCTGACCCTGATACGCTTTGTCTAGTTGGAAACTCTCAAGGGATCTCTCACTCAATTTCCATTGAAGGCCATAATTTTTTTTTTTTTTTAAAGTTTTTTTTTTTTTTTTGAGTCTTGGGTACCTTTTGGCAAGGAATTCTAGACGTTGAACAGTCTCTATCCATGGAGAGACATGGATTAATAGCTCACAACTCATTGCATCAGGTGGTTATTGCCCCTCTGCTTGATTTCAAGTTTACCTATGCTGAATTTTGTTTGCCTTTTTATTGCCCAATCCAGTTTCATAATGTCCTTCTGTGTTTTTTCAGTTGCTCTGTAGTCACTATCCCTGATCACTTGCTGTCCTTTGGTAGCTTCTTAACTGTGTCACCCATCTCATCTTCCAGGCCACTTAGGAATTTATCAGATAATGCAGGTCCCAGTGCAGAATTGTTCAGAACTTTGCTGGTGACTTTCCCTGCTGTCATCTTGATTATATCTGTTCTTTTTCTTTGCTAACCTAAGTAACTGAGGCTTATATGGTAGCTCTTGAATCCTTTGAGTAATTCCATTAAGCTTTTATACGGGATTAGCAGCTTCAGATTTTCATTTGGATAAGTGTTATGAAAATAAGCTTGCAGATTTGCAAGAAAAAAAATCCT
Organism: Acanthiza pusilla; assembly: GCA_036630365.1. Lineage (NCBI taxonomy): Eukaryota > Metazoa > Chordata > Aves > Passeriformes > Acanthizidae > Acanthiza > Acanthiza pusilla. The sequence goes on from JAXCHO010000164.1 coordinate 53,559,699, forward strand.
GCAGTAACGCCCACACATTGGTTTCTGTCTCCCTTGTGGGTTCTCTGACTTGAGTTACACTAGAACCATAAGCCCAGCCTCGTTAGAAATCAGTCCCCCAGAAAACATAAACCCATTACAAATAGGACTGTATCACTCTTGCACCTCTTGGTAATGCTTCTTAAAAAAATTTGGTTCTATGTATATTTAAAGTTGATTCACAGAGCTGCTTAATGCTTCTGATCACTTCTGGTGCTTTGATTCCAGCCAGGTGTTAAATCTCTCTTTCTCATGGCGGGAATTGTCTGAACTGAGACAGAGAGGGAGCCATAAGCATTACAATTCTTTTTCTTTTACAACAGTGTTTCAGTGCCTTGGTCACGAATCAAGCTCCTGCTCTTGCTGTTTGTTGTGCAATAACATCAAACATCACCAGTGCATAAAAAAACTGTCCTTGCTCTGAAGACTACACAGCCAAATTTCTTAGATTATCGAGGAATGTGGTTAAAAAATAACAACTTCTCTTACTTCAGAATTCACATGTCTTTTAAATACCATGTGAAATTTATTAAGCACACAGATTCCATTGTTTGCTAGACTTTAAATAGGCTTTGTTTTTGGGCTTTGACAGTGCCTTCCCCAGTGTGAGGCTGCTTGGTTTGTATGTTAAGAATTTGTTCAGTTTTTTCATGGAAAGAAACAAAAAAATTAGGGTAAAATTGCAGATTCTTCCATAATATATAAGAACAATTTGGAATTCTGTTGCTATCATATGATGTCGTGCTTTTGACTATCAGCTTTTTAATGGGCACTGAAACTTACTGCACTGTGTATGTGATTTTAGTATGTTGACCAAACTTGATAAAATTTTCACTTTGTTTATTACTAATTAGGATTTCCATATTTTTTTCCTACCTGTATTTGCCAGAGAGAGGACAGATTGTTTGCTTTTAGTAAAACCATTCTGAAAAGAAATACTGCTTTGAAACACTGTCCTGGTTAAAAAATGTGGACACTTCTGTCCACATGTAAAAAAAAAGAAAGTATATAATATTTTTTGCTCTGTTGATTGAATAATTGTTATACATTGTCAAAATGGAGGAAAAACTTCTTAAATTAGAGCTGTTAATTGTAAACTCTGTAATGTACTGGTATATTTCAAAGAATAATAGAGGAAACATTGTATGAAACAGCAGTTTCGACTTAACTCTTGTGGGAGAATGTGTTCGGTCTAATTGGTAACATGTAGCAGGAAGCAGAATGAAACACTGGAATTACAGATGTCATCCGTTTTGGGAACTGAAAGAAGGATAAAGGTAGTATCTGTAGGTTTATCAAAGAGCTCAGCTTCTCTGTAGTAATGTATCAAAATGTGTAAAGAGTAAGTTTGAGTCTTGAGAGACTCATTTGCAGATTATGCAAATAAACAGCATATTGGTTTTCAACTTCCTTCAATATGTAATCCAATGACATTTTTTTGTATTGATGGTATGGACCCCAGTGTAGTGAATTTAAGCCTGCAGGCAATTTGCTTTCTTTTTAAGTTACCTTTTATGATCTCTAAGACATTGTCTGTGGACCTTTAGTTTACTGATAGGACAGTTGTAAAGGGTGTAGTTTTTACTCTCTTATTCCAATATTTTCTACTACTTTAAAAGTTGATATTTAAGAAAACTTGAAAGCTTGTTAAATCATTCTATTGTTTTGGGTTTTTTCATTTACAAAACATGTTTGTTTAAGACCTTGCTGCGTGGATGCACAATTTTCAGAGGCCTCTTGGTGCTGATAAAATACAGATGAGGCTACCTTAGATTAATTCAGTGGGTTTTGTGGTTTGGCTTTGGTTACTGTTTTCTAACAGTATGAAAGAGACTATGGAGAAAGAAAGCTGTTAAAGACATGGAATTGTCTTGCTTGGCATAAGCTTTTAGTTAATCTTTCTGTTGATAGTCCATACATTAGCACTTTCATAGTGTTCTTGTATCAAGCTTCATTGAAGAGTGATTTAATTATACCTTTCTTTTACTGCACTCCTTGGTAATCTCTGATTTTATGCTGTCATCCTCTGTTCTGTAGACACAACTGCCACAAGAAGCTGTTTGTGTTGCTTTCATTATTGTAGTACCAAGATACTTTTTAAAAAAAATTCTGTGTATTTGTTACTACAATATCCATATTCCATTTAATTTACAGGGAAGACTAGGATTACTTAGTGTTAAAAAAAGGTTATTTACCATGAAAGAGCAACTCTGTTGTAGGGAACAAACCTGGAGTGCTCCAGCTTCACTTTCTGTACCATTGATCCTCCTTTCTGTTGCTTGCTGTAGCTTATCTAAAGTTGTTGCTTTGCTGTAGCTAGATCTCAGGAGACTAAAGCTTAGTTATTTTCTTCTGCTGTCTGTTGTAGTTCAAAAGAGTGCTCAGTGTCTATTACACTGAACAGAATTTCTAGAAATACATGTATTCTGAGATAGTCTAAGTTGAAAAATCTGAGTGCTTATACAATACTGTGTTCTCATTCCTTTGCAAGACACTTCATAAATTGGCTCTTGTGCCTCTAGTGGTGAAGCTGCTGACAGTTTATCTAGTGTGACCTTGTTAAGGTCATTGATTAGTGTTGCAAAAATTGAAGGTTACTTAAAAGGAAAAAATACACTAGGAAGGGGAGTAAAGAGAAATTATTTTGAAATAATTTAACCATATAGGTTTTTATTTGGTAAATAAAAAGTGGTTTTCACAAAGTATTGATAAAGATGTTTAAATTTTTATTTGGTAATTCTTGTTATAAGGCACGTCCATCTGTCATATTTTGTATCTGGAAATTGAGAATTCTTTCCAGCTTAGTAGTTAAAATAACTAGCCTGCTGCTAATTATTTAGGCTGTAATGTGCTCCCTCTGTTCAGATTAGCCCTGGTCCTTCTGAGGATGGAAGACTTATTTTTAGCAAGACAGTGTGAAAAAGATTTAAGAGGGATAATAACTTACTTGTCAGAAAGTGTTAACTCTAAAATCAAGCTTCACATCTATCAGCAGAAATGTTTGCTCTTTGAGTGACTTGTATTAATTTGATATGAAACATCTCTAGTACTGGGGTGGGAAAATACTCTGTATAAAGTTTTGTTAATTCTAAAACATAATGGGAATGTTTAAGACCATCTGTGAAACAAAGTACTTGAGAGCTGTAAAATGAGAGCTCTCGAAATTATTTAAGAAATTTGTTTAAGTTTTCCTTTTTTATATCATGTAACTGAATGTTAAAAGAAGTAATTGAATATGATATTCAAAAAAGCTGGACTGTAATACAAAATACAAGAATGTTGTTGTCTGATTTCTTAATTCCTCTTACAATGTCCCTCTCTTGCTGGCTCTTCCCAGTCCTCCCCATCTAATAAAAGCAAGACACATTTTGTGTGTCACACAGTGTGTCAGCTGAAGTCAACCAGATTTTGTTAGCCTAGATCTCAAAAAACTGAATTTCTCAAATGCGTCACTTAAATAATTGTTAATATAGAAAAGAGAGGCCACATTATCATCTCATTCAGGGAAAAGCTGAAGCATAAACTCGGTCCTTAGTATGTGCTAAGGACCTAAACAATGTGTGAAAGTTTTGATTGAAGTGACTCAGTATCCAGAAGCTTTGCCACATAGAATCAGAATGGTTTGAGTTGAAAGGAATCTTTAAAGATCATCAGCCCCCACTTATGTGGGCAGGGACATCTTTCATTAGATAAGGTCATTCATAAGATCATTCAAAGCCCTGTCCTTGCATACTTGGAATAGATCATCCACAAATGCACTGGACAAGTTGTTCAGTGTCTCACCCCTTCCAATGTAAAAAAATCTTCCTTATGTCCAATCTAAATCTGCCAGATTTTAGTTTAAAACCCTGTCACTACAGACCCACAGAAAAAGTCTGTCCCCATTTTTCTTCCAAGCCCCTTTAAGTTCCCTCAGGACCTGGGAATGCATTTCATTTAGTTCTGTGGGCTCATGTTACCTTCAGGTTCCTTAGATGGTCTCAAATCTGACCTTGTCCTGCAGCAGGCAATTCTTCATTCTCCCAGTCCCCACATTTCCCTCCTGCAAGTGGGGCAGTGCGTCTGGAGCACTTGCTAGTGGAGACCAGGATAAAAAAGTCATTAAGTACCTCATCCTTGTCTGTGTCCTGGGTCTCCTTTGTGAGACGGCCCCTTTTATCAGTGATGTACTTAGAAGCTTTTTCTTGTATAGAAGTTTCATCCCTCTTGATGTCCCTGGCCAGATTTAATTCTATCAGGGCTTTAGCTTTCCTGACCTGATTTCTGGCTGCTTGGACAATTTCTCTGTATTCGTCCCAAGCTACCTGTCCTTGCTGCCACTCTCTGTAGGCTTCCTTCTTCTGCTTGTGTTTGTCCAGGAACTCTTTGTTCAGCCATGCAGGTGCCTGGTGTTTTGCCTGACTTTTTTGGTAGGCATGCATCGCTCCTGAGCCTAGAGGAGGTGATCCTTGGCTATTAACCAGTTTCCTTGGGCTCCTCTTCCTTCCTGGGATTCTACCAAGCAGATCCCTGAGAGGCCCAAACTGTGCTTGCCTGAAGTCCAGAACAGTCAGCTTGCTGTGCACGCTTGCTGCCCTAAGGGTCTTGAACTCCACCATTTCATGGTCACTGCAGCTCAGGCTGCCCTTGAGCTTTATGTTCCCCAGCAGCCCCTGCTTTTTGGTGAGAATGAGACCCAGCATAGCACCTCTCCTTGTTGGCTTCTCTAACTCGGGGAAGGAAGGTATCATCATCACATTCCAGGCCCCTCTTGGTCCTGGATTGCTTATGATCTGCTGTGTTCGCCCTCTAGCAGATACGGTTGAAGGCCCCTATAAGGATTAGGGCTTGTCAACATGAGGCTGCTCCTCTCTGTCTGTAGGGAACTTCATAGCTCAGTGTTCCTGGGTGGGGAGCCTGTAGCACATCCCCAGTGTAAGGTAACCTGTCCCTGCCCTTCCTTTCATCCTGACCCCTAGCCTCTCCGTTGGCTCCTCTCTTGTTCCGAGGCATAGCTCTGTGCACTCCAGGCAATCACTGACATAAAGAGAAACGTCCCCTCCTTGTCTCCTAGGCCTGTCCTTCCTGAACACCCTATATCCTTCCATTCTGACACTCCAGTCATAGGAGTCATCCCATCATGTCTTAGTGATGCCAGGAAGATGACAGCCATGCAGGCATGTTCACGTCTCTAACTTCTCTGTTTTTATTGCTTTTGCTATGCACATTTCCACAGAGGCATTTAAGCTGGGCTCCCAGTGAAGCCAGTTTACTGGCTGGAGTGGCAGGAATTCCTTTGTGATGCTCTTCACGTGCTCTCCTGCTGACCTATGATCCCTTTCCAGTCTCTGAGCATCTTTTGCTGGCTCTGGCATCAAACTGGTAGCAGTGGGATGGATTGAGGCTCCCATTCACTTGAACCTTTAGGTAGTTCTGCTCCGTGTCTCAAAGAAGATGTATGAAGAGTGCCAGTTTTCCTGTATTTATGAAATATGGGATTTGAGGGCCAATGGGGACTGTGGCATTGACTTAGGGGGAGCATTTGTTGCATGCTGTGCCATGGAGAGCCAGCAGGGCTAAATAGGTCTTCTGGAATGTTGTTCTTTAACAATTAAGATAGTTTGGACCTGTGGCTCTTGGGTTTGGACTACCTTGGGTCACAATATTAGACTTTCCTTATATTTTCTGTTCTCTAATTGTGGGATGAAGCAATACCCTCAATGGCCTTGTGGGATGTTTCTACCTAGTGTTATTTATGCTTACTGAAAGGATTCTGACTAATTGAATCATGTTGCTGAGAAAGATTGAATAATGTTGTGTTACCTTCTTTCTCAAAATGAACTCTGCCACCAGAACAGTAAGGTCATTTTAGGAGAAGGCAGGGTTTTGTGAACTCTGTAGCAACTGATCATAATGGGTTTCTTCTTGGTGATGTTGCAATTGACTCAGTAAAGGTCTGGAATATACAGTTGTACCTGGGCGGTGGTGCAAAGAAAGATCCTAAAAACTATTCATCTTTTGTTGTGTTGTTGTGTACCAACTTTGTTTGGCCACAAAACACACACTGCCCACATGGAATGCTGCCCCCAGTATGTAGTTCAGATTAGTTGATGTCTATTGTAAGTGTGTTGGTTATCTTGTAGTGGGGTTGAAAGAAAACAGTAGATTTTGCTTAGTCACTTGAGTCTGTTTTGTTTCCTTTCAGTGAAGGGATATTTCCTGCTTGGATTTGAGCTTTCTTTTTTCATGCTAAGAAGCTGGAGAGGAGAGAGAAGGCCTACACAAATGCCAGATTGGCATGTGGTTGATAAGTAGACCAATCCAAAAATGCCTGTTTTGGGCTGACATCCTCTGCGTTTGAGAGCAGAATGCTGACGTGTGTGGTGCTTGCACCTTCTGCCCCTTGCTTATCAAGATTGATTTGTGATTGTGGGTGGTATAAGTCTTAGGATGGTTTGTCTATTTTAGGATATGATTTAGTTTAAGCTCTCAGGTAAGACAGGTGTATGCTTTGTGTAAAGAGGGTTGAATGTTAATTTTGGCACAGATAAATTGTGTTCTGATCAAATTTTTGAAGTTATTCCAGGGATTTACATTTTTATAAGGACAGATTTTGGATGATAAAATGTTACACTGTCCTGAAACAAGGCAAATAATTGAAACTGGAAAAAAAAAAGCCTACCCAAAAACCACAACCACCAAAAAATCTGAACCTGAAGGTAGTAGTAACTATTTAGTAGTAGGATTTATGAAACTCCTCTTCTGGTCAGATGAATTTCATAAATTCAGTGTTTCATAAACAGAACACTTCTTTTCTATTCCAGAAATGGGTATCACTGCTAAACAGTAGGATTATATTATGTTCAGGTGATGCAAAATATGCAGTCAGTCTTTATTCAAACTAATGCAGTTTTTTTTGGTTTTTTATGAAAGTGGCTTTTTTTTTTCAGCTGATAGTGAAGGTAATAAAATGTCAGCTTTTCCATAAAGCTAGGTCAAACATATATTTCAATCAACAGATTAATTGTGAAGTCTTTGATGAAAGAGTCTCTTTTCCTGCAGTAAAAAATACCTTTTCTAAAAGTCACCTTTAAACTTGGAATAATTCGTGTCACTCTTCAAAATGACACCGAGTAGATGTACTGTATGCTTGGAGTAAGCAGTGTGTAAATGACTGCTTTCTACTTCGGGTGGTTTTTTTCACTGTTTAATATTATTCATGTATGGATACATATTATCACAACTTATCATTTTTTCCTCTTTATAGGTCCTGCTGGGGACTTGCATCTGGCCTCAATGTGAAATTAAGGTAGAAAAACACATCTACATATGTGTTTGCTATTAGGATTTAGTTTATTCACTGGTCATGCCTGAAGAGTGATGTTCGTCTCTAGTCGGCTAACAGCCAGGAAATATAAATGATTGTCCTAGAAGTCAAGCCTCTCTCCTATTTACTGGAGTGAAAATCACCTCCAGATATCGACGGAAAATCAACTGCAGAAAATGCTTCACGTTATAAGGATGCCAACCACCTAGATTCATGCGCCCTATCTGTACAGTTGTTGTGGATGGTTTGCCATCTGAAAGCTCCTCAAGCTCTTATCCAGGCCCTGTATCTGTTTCTGAAATGTCTCTGCTACATGCTTTGGGTCCAGTGCAGACCTGGCTGGGACAAGAGCTAGAGAAGTGTGGCATTGATGCCATGATTTATACTCGGTATGTCCTCAGTCTTCTGCTGCATGATAGCTATGACTACGACCTGCAGGAACAGGTATTTACATATTTTAGATGTTGTCCAGTGAAAGTGAGTTTTTGTACCAGTTATGTTTTGTGTATTATTCCTGGGTATGCCTCAGTTGGGTGGGTGGTTGTCTTTAAGTGTGTGGGTGGAAGGAGGGTACAGACCACGCAGGAGTCAGATCTGATGGGTGAACTGGGATTAAAGGAGTTAGGTTGCTGTATGGGAATTACATTAAGCAAAGTTTTCACATTGCTACAATTGATGTCAGAATTGTTAACACTGGAATATTCTGTGTCATAAATGCAGACCATCACTGCATGTGATTATAAGCTTAATTTAATATTGGAACGTTAGTAAACCAGTGTAATTCTTATCATTTGTGTGTCAAATTGCCAGCTCCACTGTAGTTTGTAGACGCCCCTCCCTTCCCATGGATTTCATGTTGTGCTATTTTCAGTAAAGACTAAACCCCCCTCCATATATTTTTTAGTGTTCATGTATTTGAAATACATTATTATACATACATTATTCACCTCTTCTAAAATAATGGTAATGCTGAATGCTGATAAAAAGCATGCAAGAGAGTTTTGACCCTAGAACATACTGCTCAGTCTCGATACCTTTTTTATTTTAAATTTTTTTAAAAATTTATTTCTCTGGATCATGAGCCTGTATCGAAATACTTTTAATAGTGGAGTTTTATGAATTCAGGACTCAGGGAAATCACAGAGTTTTCAAAAAGAAGTGACAATGCTGTTAAACGTAGACTTTGTCTTTCTTAGAAGGTGGTGGTGGTGACAGTGGGAAGGAAAGAAAGCAAATACTTATTATTTGATAGCTTAATTGTTAGTTCTTTTTCATTGCTGTTGTTTTGGTTATACTTCAAACATTGCTACCTATCTGCTTCAGAACTTCCATTGTCGTCTAGTTTATCTTTTTTAAAATCCAGCAAGAGCAGAGCAGGTTATTGTGAGATAGATGTAAATGTAACAGAAACAGAAAAAGGTTCACGTCCAATGCTGTCAGTTTTTGAGCTCTTAGCAGCCAGTACTGAGCATAAAAGCCTTCATGCTTCCCCTGTGCAAACCAGAAAACTTGTATCTGTAAAAGGTTTTTTGTTTCTTTTTGTTCAGAAGTGTGTCTGGCAGCAATAGATGCCATCAGCAACAACCCCATGATTAATAATAAGAATTAAAAAAACTCAGGGTAGGCACTTTCTGGAATGTACCTTACCATGTAGGCCTTGGTCAGGTAAGAATAGCTGCGTTTTAGAAGGGGGCAGAAAAAGGTTCCAGAACCTGTTTGAAAGGAGCACGTGGGATGAGGACATTAAAAATGAAACCAATTGAAACCACATGAGAACTTGAGGAGCTTTATAGATGGGCCAGTGGCCTTGGGGAAAATGAAGACGTGTTTCTTTTCAGTCCATTTCAGACCACAGTCATAACTTTGAAGTCGCTACTGTGATATTTCAAATTACTGAAGTGCCAAAATTAGTTTTCTTTTTATCAGGCTTTGCAAGAAGCAGGGTAACTATATTATGAAAATCTCATTCAGTTTATTTCTCGTTTTGATACCTTAACTGGATCCTTTGTGGGTTTGATAACAGAGCTTTAAGGAATGTGTCTGTTCTTTTTCCAAGTTGATTATCTGAACCTAATGAGCCAAAGGGAGAAGAATACCACATGCTGACAGGGTAGCCAAAACCTGTGTTGCTGAGCGGGTGCTGTGGTACCAATGTACAGGATGTCTTCTGAACAACATTGAGCTTTGAAGCTGGAAGATTCTTTTCCACCTCCTCCAATTTGATCCTGTTTGTAACATGCTTCTACTGCATTTGTTTGCTGTACTTCAAATAACCATTTTCTAGATTTTGAGACTTAATATTAATTTAGTTTTGGGATTATATTCTGTAATAATGATTAGATGCATCTGTTACGAAACATACTGCTCCCTAGTTCCTTTTTCAAATAGCTTAGTCTTTAAAGCCTGCAAGTACAAATTTCTTACATAGAAAATTGAGGAAATCTTTAAACACATGTACTTGTTTTGTTATTTATTTTATTATTTATTTTAAAATTTATTATTTTACCTATTGCCTACTGGTTCTTTGTATCACCTGGCATTTTAAATTAGTTTTGGTTTAGTGAAGTTATTCAGAAACAAGAAAATCTTTACTTTAAAACACGTATTTACATATAAGCAATTTCAGTCCAATTCTGGTGATGGGTACAATGTTAAGGCAAAGGGGAAAAATATGTACTAATGTTGTTTACAAATAGAAGTCAGGGAAGGGAACAGGAATTAAATATCCAAATGAAAAGTAATTTAGGAGTAAAGTACTTAGAGATGCTGAGCTTCTTTAACCCAGATTAATTCCCATTGAAGATTTGGTCCTTGGCATCTCAGGAATTTTTTCTCCCATGTGATTCCTTTAATTCTTATGAAAGTCGAGAGAATTCCAGGGAAAGGACTATTCTCAGCAGTGTGGTTATTGTAATGATTTATCTCCAACTTAGAGGATAGCTACAAAGAGGACTGAATCACTCTCTTCCTGTGGAGAGGACGGGGACATGTTGCACTGGGTATAGTTTCATCTTGATATGAGAATTTTTTTCTTTTTTCTTATAGTGAGAACAACCTCTTCAGAACTGTGATAGAGTTCCTGGAGGAACTCTAGATAGAGTGCTGGAGGTTTTGGAGATGCAGTAGGGTGCTAGATAGTCTTGTCTGGGCTCCTTCTCCCTTGGAATGGTAGACCACATGATTTTTTGAGGTCACTTCCAGCCGGAGCTGTTCTATGATTTTATGATTCTTTGCTTTTAGAACTCTGTTTTTGAGGAGAGTGACTAGCCATCCCTTTTTTCCTCAAAATACAGCAGTTACTTCTATTTTGAGCAGGTTAGAAGGAATGTGTGGTTTCTCAATGGGATAGATTATGCATAGGAACAATCCATTGCAATTTGCTTTTCGGGGGGTGGGAGTGAAGAGGACTAATTTTGGAAGTCTTAATCTTATGGATACTGTCATCTTCATTAGAAATGTTACACACAGAAGTTAAGATGGTCATTAAGATCTTTCCACCTCAGAATGTTGATGGCATCATTAGCACTACTTTAGTTGCTTCAGGGAGCTTTCTCCAGTGCTTTCTTTATAGTTTTTCTGGTGTCATCAGGTGTAGCAGGGAAATGGAACTCTGAAGTCTGGACTGAGGTTCTGTCAGGTAAGTACAAAACAATTTAGTATCAAAAATAAGTAAAAAACCGTTCTCAACCTTACCAGGCATACCCAGCTATGCAAGATATCAGTGTTGTCACATTATCAGTCACTTCTGTTTACATTTAAAATAAGAATTTCAAAAGAATATGGGGATCTTGTTTGACTATGGGAGTCTTGATTGATAAGATCTTCAGGGTTATTTTTGAGAATAAGCAGGATGTTCCCATCTGCTCTGTTAGTAATATTAATATGTGGGCTTTGGTCTTGATTCTGACGCAGACTTCTGTGGGTTTCTCCAGTGTTACTTTGGAACAGATTTGTGTGGCTTTCTCCAATATTGTCTGTTTTTGTACAGTGGGCTAGTTTGATGTGTGGATAGAAGATAAGATTAAGGATGTGTGGGGGGGGTTGTGTTGGTTTTCCTTCCCCTTTTTGTATGTGTGTGAGGGTGGTGGGTTTTTTTTGTTTGTGTTTTGTTTGTGTTTGTTACTGGTGTTAATTCTATGCCTTGCCCAATTGGAATGGTGTATGTTGGGTGTTGTTATATGGATTCAGGCTCGGTATCACAAAATGTTAGATCAGTAAGTCACAAGTTTCCAGAGGGCTGATAACAGATTTTTGTAAGTACAGAAAACATAGGTGAAAGTAAAACCCTAATACATTGTAACCAAATTTTACTGGAATGTGTGCAATTTCTATTCTGACTCATTGGCTTAAACTGAAATAGCTGTTAAAATATTGAGAAAAATTTTAAGCTAGTATGTTTTACCCAGCTGTATTTCAAAGGACTAGAGAACTTCCAAGAAACGAATCTTGTTTATGGTAAATTGCACTGTGGTACCAGGTCTTCAGGACTGCTATGGTTATACATATGTTAGACATACCTATCAAGAATTACTGTAAAATCTTCTAAATATGTGCACTTTAAATGTATGTTTGATTGTTTTGTTTTATTTTTAAATACTCAGGTACTGAAGGTAACTTAGTTATTGTTGGCACCTAGAGCACAATTCCTATCCAAGCCACACTTGCTACTTTTGGAAATGAATCTAAAAGCATAAGATGTAAAAGTCCTTAAGAAGTCTTTCATTCTTACTGTGCACTCTTTTTTATTTTTTAAAAAATTTCCGTCTCCCCTCAGGTCTTTTTGGAAGCAGTCATATTGCTGGTAGGAGGGTTTAAGCAGGCAGAAGGAGGAGGCTCTTGCAATTTTTTTTCCCCAGCGTTGGCTGATGGAGTAGAAAATACAAAGATAGTACAAACTGGGTTTGCACATTTTTCTTGATTCCTGTGATACAGTTCATAGAAATAGGTTTGGGGTTTTTGTGGCTCGTTTAGGTTTGTCATATCAGAAGACAAGTAAGGATTTCAGTGGTAGACTTGCCTTTTACCCCATAAATAAAGATGTTGCCTGCTGCAGTCTTTATAGAGAACACAATTCTCAAATTGATTTACGCATGTATTAGATGTCTATATGGCCTCAAGGTTACTAAAGAATTCTCTTGAACCATGTTACATAAGATATTAATTATTTAGGTGTGTTAGGGGTTTTTTTCGTTCAGTTTGGTTTTGTTTTTTTAATATTTGAGGCCTATCGATGGTCTCTCTTCAAAATGTTTGAATACCACAAGGTATTTGGTGCTGAGGTAGATGACTTTTTAGTCACTTTTGGTCCATTAAGGAAAACATCATAAAACTCATATGGGTTTTACAGACTGTTTAATGTAAGTAAAGTGCAGAATGTTTCTGCCAAGTATACATGCTTTCGTCATTTGCGTTTTATTACTGAATGTACTTACTTTGGAATAAATGATAAATTAAGCAGAAAATCATGAAATTGCTGTCAAGTTTTTAACTTTTAGGGACCCACAGAATTGCTGTTGGAGGAGATCTGAACATTGTGAGACAGTGTTTTGACTTCACACTAGACTGATTTTTAATCAGAATACCTTGCTCTTAGTTTCCTAGTGGCAAACCAACTAGGTGCTTTTAAGATTTGATTGTTGTTTAAATGCTAATTAAAAGTATGTTTGTAGAAGCATGCATTCTCAAACCAGTTTGTGATGCAGTATACATTGCATTAAGATAGTATAATCTGTGTGAAGCAGAAGGCATTGCCTTAAAATATATTTTGTGTGAAACATGATTTCATTGATCTTTCTTTGTACAGTATTAAAATCAGTGTTCTGTGTTGTATCTTTCATATATTATTTGTAAGCCTAGCTGGTTTTGAATATAACAAATTTGTGGTTTAGAGCTGTAGACTTGTTCCTGTAGACTGTTCTCCCTTTTGAAGGGATAGAGCCTTTCTTTTAAAAAGACCCAAAACCTAACCCCAACAAATAGACACTCTGTGAGATAAAGGCTTTGTTTGTAAGCCTTTGGTCATGCAGCAGGAAGATTGAAATGCATTTGTTATGCATACTTTCCATATCAACTGTCTTCTGTTGCTTTTGATCTTCTTCTTACAACTCATTTTTGGAAGTTAACAGTTTTTTCCTGACCCTCAAAAGTAAAAACCCTTTTTATTTTTTTTAAAGATAATGTTTTCCTAATTCTCAGAATTAATTGGCTCTTGCACTGCAATCTATGTACTTCTGTGACCAGGATGAGATTTTTCAATTTTTAACAGGGAGGATTTTATGCTGGAAGACTAATTATTTGTAGACTGGTCTGAAATAGTTCCATTCAGGTAATCTTTTTGTGGAGACATAAAAATAATAAATTCAGAATGATAGTTACACTTCTGCTGGCTCTGAACATAGTTTTTGTGCTTGCTTTTTCATCATCTTCACTTACATGCTTAGAGTCCAAAATGCCGTTTTCTTTTTTATATTAAGAGAGCAGTGGAAGAGACAGCTCAGCCCATGTGTGATATATTTTAGGGCTTTACCTTGTGGTTTTAACTCCATAAATGATTTTGGCCTGTCTCTCTCTGCCCTGGGATGGGGATATTATTGCCAACTTTAGTCTATGTTTGGCGTGCACGTGCTAATGACGCACGACGCTTTGGTGACTGAACTTGGGGTGTGCTTGCTAGGTTTCCAGATCCAGTGGAATGTGGGATGTTTGTTCTCCTGCCATCCCATATTAACCCAGTAGAGGGACCTGATGTCTGGATTTATATTCTAGCAATAGATATTAGTTTTTTACATGTATATTTTGGGGGGAAGAGGATGTGGGGTTTTGTATGTGTCTTGTGTTTTTATATGTCTCATCCATAACCTAAAAAAGGAGGAGAAATGAGGATTTGGTCCTCTGTACTCCACTAACCCTGTGTTAAATGTTAATCTGGCTGGTATGCCTATTTGACAAAAATGACAGTGCTGCTTCTGGAATAATTACACCTGTTCTTTTATCATCCCTAAGAAATACCTTTGGGTCACTCAAACACATTTTTGCATAATGCCTTACAATATGCAGAATGGGTTCAGCTACAGTAGGGAAGTTCTCTGTGACTGCTGCACACAAGTGTCATTGAATTTCAAAGTTCACCAGCAACATATAGAAATAAATTTCTTAAACAAAAAGCATTTTCTGATTAGTTTGTATTCGTGTTACCACTTATTAAACTGTATAAAAGTCCTGTAGGAACAATTTTTTTTATTTTCTGACCATAGTTTTTTAGTCATTACCCCCACTAAGTATGTAAAATTCAAGTTGTGGAAATCAGTGTATGAAGAAAAGAATAGGTAGGAAGGGGAACTTGTGAGACCAAGACTTTTAGCTGTACTTTTTTATGTAACTAATTTGAAATCCTTAGATTACTCAAATGCGTGTTTTTGCAGCATTGGGAATAACCCCTCTCTTTTTCTCATATGTAAATGTGTAAACTGGAGAAAGGACCAATTGATCATATTTAGGAAATTGTACTATATCTTGAAATTAATGTGCCCATAAAGCTTATAATACAAAAGTTAAACTATTTTCTAAAAGCTCAGATAATTAAGATCAAAAGTTCATAGAGGAAAACCTAGCTGTGGTTCTGCCCTCCATCCCTTTCTGGGAAGGGGGGCTGTACTTGAGGACTATATAAATTAAATTTTGGGAAGTAATCTTTTTGTGTTCAATATTAATTTTTTGAGACAGGTTGGATGGATATGGATTCCTCGTCAGTTAAGCAATGGAAGACAGCTGAAATGTCTTTACTGTAAAAGCATGTGGCTCAGGAAGCTTATTTATTGATTTTTATTGGCACTTGTCTTGTTAATTATGCAATAACCGATCTGTTCTGTTAAACGTGGATCATATTTGGAGTATTAGGGACTATGTTTGTATTCTCTATTCCATTTTAGGGGTGGGAATTGTGGTGGCAGGGATTGGAGCTCAGCAGTAGGGTTGCAGGGGCATTGTAATTGTGCAAATTTTACAGGTTCCAGGGTAGTCAGCTTCAGCTCATGTGTTAGTGCAGAAGAGAAGCATTAGTTCTCAAAGACTGTTATCTGAGAAACTTTATTTCCGGGCTCTCTGCTGTATTTGTATTGGTGTGAGTGTGTTGAACTGCTTGTTCCTTTTTATTGTTAAGCTGTGACTACTAATATATTCTCACAAAGACTTATGTAAGGCAATGCGGAGATGGAAGCTCCAGTGCCAGGTTGGTGATTCCTCCCAACAGTCAGGATTTATTTGCAGCCATCTCTGTGCTGATACAATAGTACTGTTTGGAATTCTGGGGGTAACTGAGATACTTCCTTCATGATCTTTGGATATAGACCATTGCATGACAGTACACTTGGCCACATTTCTCCAAGCACAGATGTACGCTGTCTATATTCTCTGAAATCAGATTATTACAGTGGTCTGTGATGTTTGCCACAGAACTTTTATTTCTAAATCCAAGAAAGCAAGCATAAATGCTATGAAATAACTTCTCCAGTAATGACATGCTCCTTTTAGACACCTTGACTCTGTAGTGACAGTTTCTTTTGAGTTCCTGGCTTTCTTTTCTGCAGTGTAAATCAGATATGTAAGGAAAATGATGTAGCTATACCCTTGCTAAATTTTCTTCTTTCCTGCTTTTACTTTAATGGGAAAAGTCTAAAGGCAGCCTGCTCAACGAACATAAGATTTCAACAGATGCAGCATTTGCATGTTCGCTCATTCTTTGGAGTGGGTGTGACAAATT
Organism: Acanthiza pusilla; assembly: GCA_036630365.1. NCBI lineage: Eukaryota > Metazoa > Chordata > Aves > Passeriformes > Acanthizidae > Acanthiza > Acanthiza pusilla. The sequence continues at coordinate 53,575,781 of JAXCHO010000164.1, forward strand.
TCTTCAGCTTAGGTTTAGCCTAGAAGTAACTTCTAATTAGTGAACATCACATGGACTGCCCTTTCGGATTGGTAGGATTGTAAGCAAAAGTTTGTAATTGACGAAAACTCAGATCACAGGATTTTATACTTGGATTGATTAGTTTTGATAGGTAGAATTCTTCCCTGCCTGCCATCCTGAATACCCTCAGGACCCTGAGGTTGTAGCAGTGCAGGTTGTGATGTGATGTTCAACTTCTCGTCAATCAACAGCTCCCCCTAAGTCCTTTTCCTTGGGGCTTCTCTTGATGCTTTGTCTGCCCAGCCTGGATTTGTGTTTGAAATTGCCCCAGCTTGGGTGGAGCACCTTGCACTTGGCCTTGTTGAACTTCATGAAGCCCCCAGAGGCCCACCTCTCAAGCCTGTCAAGGTCCCTCTGATGGCATCCCTTCCCTCCAGTGTGTCAACTCACCACAGTTTGGTGTCATTGACAAACTTGCTGAGGGAGCACTTGATCTCACAGTCCATGTTGCTGTCAAAGGTGTTAAATTGATACTGACAAAGGTGTTAACTGTCAGTACCAATACAGACCCAGAGAAACACCGCTTGTCGCTGGGCTTCGCTTGGACATCAAGGCACTGACCACAACTCTAAGTGTGACCATGCAACCAAGTCCTTATCCTCTGAATGGTCCGTCTGTCAAATCCATGTCTTTCCAGAGGCAAGGACAGTGTCACAAGCTTTGTGCAGGTCCAAGTAGTTGACATAATTTACTCTTCCCTTACCCACCAAAGCTGAAATTCTGTCATAGAAGGCCACCAAATTTGTTAGGCATGATCTCCCCCCAGTGAACCCATGCTGGCTGTCACCAATCACCTCCTTATTTTCTGTTTGCTTTAGTACAGTTTCCAGGAGGATCTGTATTATGATCTTGCCAGGCACAGAAGTGACACTGGCTTGCCTGTCCCTGAGTCTTCATTTTTGTCCTTTTTTGGAACAGGTTATTTCCCTTTCTAGTGTTGGCATTTATGTGGACTGTGAGCTTCATAATGTTTTTATTTCAGTCTCATCATGAAGTGTCATATTTGTTTTCTTATGGATAGTAGATATTTCTCTTTACAGCAAGTGAAAGGAGAATCACAGTTGAATAGAATAAAACCATTTTGAAATGTTTCTAAAATTTGTGCCTGTGTCTTAATTTAAAATTGAATTAAGTACTCAGAATACTGGATTTCTTGAGGCACCGTTAGTGTGAAGAATACAGATACTTCACCAATATCTTTTTAGCCATATGAATAGTTCTTCAGTTACTCTTGTTATGAAACGTGGCACTTCCAATGTTTTCATTATTAAATATCTCTAATGAAATTATCTAGTTATGTAGTAGGTAGAGAATAGTAGGACTTTGAAGAGTAGATGTTTAAAGAGCAGTTTAGATATTCAAGCTTGGGTTTTTTTCAGTATCTAGATGGCATCAGCTTTCTGTTGATATTTGTTTAATATTGGATGATCGTCTCTTAAAAATTTATGTAACGGTAGTCTGGTTTAAATATTAGAATTCTGTAAGCCAAATTTTAGTTTTTCTTCTGTGTGTATGCACACATAAAATCTGTAAGATTGTGGTGGCATTGCTTTTGTGAAATGTTCAGTGACCAGTGTAGAGCTCTTGCATTAAAACGAGCATTATCTTGTGATCTCTCGTTCTGCTAGGAAACAAGGTAAATGAAGGCACCTAGTAGGTGAAGAGATCAGAAGTCCTTGGTTTTTCTTTCCAGGTGGAGGAAGTAGTTTACTTGTCTTCATGCATACAGAATGTTTCTCTGAACTGGTTTATTTCCTGTTTGTTATGGACTTTATACTTTCCAGTCTAAGGGGTAAACCTATTGATGGACTCCAGACCACTGAAGACAGAGAGAAAAAGAGAGGAGGAAAAAATTTAAGAGACCAATTTAACTAATTTCAACCATTTGGAACTACCTTTTTTTTCTTTTTTTTTTTTTTTTTTTTTTTTTTTGTGGTCCATGTAGTCATCACAAAAGAAGGGGATCACTCTGTGTCTCATTGTTCTACAAGTTCACTCTCTAGGGTGTATTACATTTTCTTTTACTGTAATGTTGGCTTTTTTTAGTTCTTTGTATTTGATCTAGAATGGTTCTGGTACACAAGAATTATGCCTAAGGGTTTTATTTTCTTTACTGTTCTGTAGTGTTTTATGGGTGTGGTGTTTGATTTGTGGGCAGGAGGTGCAAGACCCTCAGTAACTTAGGCTGTATCAAATACATATATAGTGCTGATAAATACTGCAGTTTAGATGAGGATTTTTATCTGCAAAATTTTGTATGGAATAGCTATAATCCCTGGTCTTTGCTAGTCTTGTAAAATCTGAGGCTATAAAATTTATGGGTTTCTCTAGGAAAAAAATCCAAAACCAAATTTTATACTTGGCAGTCAGGTGTGACTGAAACTCATGTGTCCAGAAAATTTTTTTGTGTGTATTGTATAAAGAGGTAGAAAGGAAACGAGGATTCTATCGGAGCTCTGTCCTCAATTGCTGTGTCCTGAAAGACAAGCTATGTTCCCAGAATGGACAAACAACTCACTCACTCTGGAAGGAGGGATGAGACCATGATACCACAGCTCTGGGGTGGGGGCCTGAGAGAGAATTCTATTTAGCCTCCCTTCCCTCATTAAAAAAATTGGATATCTATTAAAATAGATTTATCAGTTTTTAAAAGTTGAAAACTGTTCAAGTTTGTAGACAAGTGTCAGATATCTTTCAGATTGCATGTGTGAAGAGCTAAATGAAATGCTTTATAGATTTCTGTGAGCATGAAGGTTCTTGCTGCTCTGCTGACAGATAGTTGCTAAAGCTGTAATGTGCCAGTACAAAGCAAAGCTTTGTTAGCGTAGAGAAAAACAGTAATACACAGCATTTTGGGAATGTTTTCCTACTGTAGATGTTGTATTAATGAACTTTCCACTTAAAACCAGAGTAAATGAAGTTAACCCAGGGCAAATTTGCTGGTGTCCCTGGATTTTCACCCACACAGATGGGTCTGTATTTTTTCATTTGCAATTGTGCCCGTGTGGATGAGCTGGATGGGGTTTGGGAGCTGGTAGGGGGTAGGTGATTCTCATCAGTTTATTTGCTTTCACTTGAATATTGGGAAGAGTTAGAGTGCTCTGCAGCCTCATTGGTATAAAGAAATACATAAACTGCAATTTTGGAGAAGACTTAAAATTTATTTTTAAAAAACAAATTGTAGATATGCACAATCTATTAAATCTATTTTTCTGATCATTTTTTCTTATTTTTTCTGTTATTTCTTTCCTTCTTCCTCCTTTCTTATGTCCTTCTAATAACAGTACAGTAGCCTGTTCAAACTTTTTGTTTTAAGTTAATCACTGGCACCTTGCATAAGTACTAGCAAAAACAGAGTGACTGGTAGCTTTTAAATCTTTTAGCACTAAATGGAATTCTCCAGTTTTGGTGCTCAAACAAGACTTTAAGAGGTAAATCCAACAAATTGCTCTGCTCCTTCACAAAAGACTGTCATGTGAACTCACAAATGGCAGCCCTTTGATGGCTGCTCCTGAAGATGATTGGTCTCTCTCAGCCCCCTTTTTTTTTCCCATCTTGTTCTTTGATTGCACAGGGACAACTGTTTTCACAACAACTTGTTTTTACTTTGTTTTGAAACCATGGGGAATTAGGAGTTCTTTTAAATAAGGGTAGGCCTTAGCCTGGTTTTCTTTGGAAACAGTAACAGGTACATTGAAAGGGTTGAAACAGGTAGGCTGAAAAGCATCAGGTGTTTGTGGATCTCTCTGGAGAAGATGTTTGTAGACAAGCATGAATTATAAGATGTTAAAGACTATTTTACTGATAGCCAAAATATTTCTTCCATGAGATGAATGTGGGAAATCATGTATACATATGTGAACACACAGAGAAGAACAAGCAAGTCTGGTAATAAATTTTGTAAATTCTGAAAAGCCATGTAGAAGGGATATTACATATCTTCAGATGATTGCATGTAATACAGTAGCCATCTCCTTTGATTTTATTATTCTTCATTGTTCTTACATGTATGAGAAGCCAACCCCACCCATTCACCCTCACTTCTCAGTTACCTGAATTTTCTTCTGAAATTAGTTCAGGTTTATTTTATGATGGGTACTGCTATCTCTAGCCATAATCATGTATATCGTAAGACTGAGTTGAAGGTTTCAGGATCTAACATTGCATTTTCTTCTTTTGGCTTGTTTAACTTTCTCTCAAGTTTGATCTTAACTCAGAACTACTTGCTTTTCATTCTTATTATTTCAGAGATCAGTGAAACTCTCTAACATATTTTGTGTAAATTACAGTAATACATTCAACCATAAGTTGGCCATAAAATTGCCTTTGTGGATATGCTTTGCAATTGGAAAATATTGCAGTGAAGTGTGAGTTGCCTCCATGTCCTGTGAAAAATGCATGTGCTTTTCTGAATAGTAAGTGCAAGTTTTATGTAATCAAACTAATCTTTAATTTGGCAAAAAGTAGTTTTTAGTAGATAGAAAGGGGTTGGTTTTGTTATGAACAGTATGTTATTTGTAGACCTGTTCTGCTGTAGTACTGAGATATGAATGTATTTTAAATAATGTGAGTTCTTTATTTTGATTTTAGGAGAATGACATCTTCCTGGGCTGGGAAAAGGGAGCTTACAAGAAATGGGGAAAGAGTAAGAAAAAGTGCTCTGATCTAACACTAGAGGAAATGAAAAAACAGGCTGCTGTCCAGTGTCTTCGCTCTGCTTCTGATGAAGTAAGTTTGGACTACTTAATAGATTCTTAAGGCTTTATGTCCTTCTTTGTGCAATGTATATTTAGCTTGTGATGCTTATCTTTTAATTTGTGTCTTCTTAAAGTTATAGTTTGCCAAGAGTTCTCCAAAAATTCTTTATTTTTCTTCAGGAAATTATGAGATCTGTGTACAGTAGAATGATATCACAAGAGATTCTGTACTGTGTAGTGTCATGCTTTCCTTTCTGTAAACCCTCACCTGTTCTTCTCAGGAACAGTTGCAGTTCACCAGTTTGAGTTGAAATTACCACAAAGCTTTGTATAAAGGTTATTCTAAAAATTCTAGATTTGTATTGCATATGAATAGAAAGGACTGGAATATTTGGGCAGAAAGCCATCTTGCTCTGTGCATGCTACGTGCGTAATCCAGAATTCGTAAATAAAAAGCCATGTATAGTAGCAAATGTTCACTTTCCAGATTACATGATTGAGTGGAAGAGGAGTTGAAGTGCACTGATTGGAGAAGGTGAGGAGAGGTGAAAGCAACAGGTTGAAGGAAGATAACAGAGGTGGCAGATATCGTGTAGCTGAGCAGAAAAGTGGACAAAGGGCGAGGCAATTGAAGGCAATATTTATAAAGAAAAAAGAATATATAGCACAAGTCAAAGAAGGCTCTCCAGGGAGATTTTTTCAGACAGCAAAAATGAGATATTCTGGTTTTTTAATTTACAGAACTAGAAATGGTCTGGTCATTTGCTGCTGTTAGGAGAACCTACCCCACCTGTGCAGCCTGGTTGTGTTATTGCTCCACACACCTTCCTAGTCATAGCTTGTGCTTGCACAAGCCTTTGGCTGGTTATGTGGAGACCTGGTTTGGGAAAGTGAATCAGTTTCCTGAGATTAACCTGGTTGGGGTGCAGGAAATGTTAACCCAGAGAGGTTTCCTGGTCAGATTGGTGGCACAGACACTTGTGCCAGCAAGGCTGTGGAAAAATAATTGAGGAAGTGGGGATGATTTGGTGGTTATTCCCACTCCTTCAGCAGCATTACCATCATGTTCTGGCTCCCTGCTTGTGAAGCTACTTGAGTATTTGTTCAGTTACTAAATTGCTAATTGTCTAACCAGGAGATTTCTGAGCTCCCATTTTCCCATTACTTATTATCCTAACAAAGTGATGCAAAGTACAATTTTGTTGGTAATTTGCTCTGCTCTCGTACTTACAGAATACTGAGGTCAGCACTCCGACTACCATAGAAGTTAATTTAAATATGAAACAAATACGGAGCAATAATTGCAAGAAGTAATGTCTTTCTTGAGGATATGTTTGTCTTTTTATATTCATTTTATGAACAATAAAATGTAGGTCTCATACACAGACCACAGGAATACTGATGATTGATTTTTAACATTAGAAATTACTCTCTTGAAATTACTCTCAGCATCTCCACGTAGCTGAAAATCAAGGATCATCACTTAGAGCTAAATTTATATTATATAGAGAAATTCAGTTGCAGAGAAAAAGGAATGAGGTGAATTTATTAATAACCTAAAACAGGAGAAGAAGGGAAGAAACTATTCAACTACAGTTTTGAAAGAATAAAAGTACATGGGATCTGAAAGGTTGAAAAGTAACTTCACCTTTGACCCCTGTCACCTTGTCAGATTTTTAATGTTCAATGTTAACCTCTAATCTGCAACCTGTAGACTTGAGTTATTTCAGAGCTATTTTGACTTCTGTTACCTGCTCGGACAATTAAGCTTGCACATTTGTTGTCATTAATGAAATTGCAGGTCATAATTTTTATAATGTATTTTCAAATGCAGAACTGAACCTTTAAACCTTTTTAAAAAAGTTGCTACTTAAAGCTGCTTTGTAGGTAGTTTAACATATGCATTGCATGAAAGAAATACAGACTTGTTTTATTTTTTCCCCTAGAGTTGCAGGGAAGGGTGATCCTGCTTTAATGCTAGTAATCCTTTAAAGTAACTTGTAAGATATCTTTTATTTCTGCTTTTTCAAACACATTCCTCATGTTGTTGGGTTTTTGTGTTTAAGTTTGTGTGTTGATAAGATGGGAATAATCAGTAGATTTTGGACTGTGAAAGATAATGTTAAAATACTATTTCTGCTGAGGTATTCAAACTTCTCCATGGAATGTTCATGGCTTTGTCTCTACAAAAAGATAAAAATACTCACTGAACTGTAGTTGAAATTGAGGATCAGTTATGTGTAAGGAGTGTTTGTATAAATTGCTGAGATACAAATAAATACTTTTTTTTCCAGTGCCACTTAAATTTTTAAAAATAGCTTTCTGAATCATCTGAAAAATGTTTACCTGTAGAGGTTTTCTTCGTTGTCAGATGAGGCAGATGTGTTCTTTCGGATGTTCTCTTTGTGCAAGTGGCCTGATAAATGGTCCACATGGGCAGTTATGGAGCTTGTTTGTAGTTTTGCTGTCCTTCTGTGGTCCCTTTTTCAAAGTGGGTGGGTACAGAAATGCCAGTATGCTCACATGGATGTGGAACACTTGCTCTTCCAGCCTAACCATTTCTTTCAACCTTGGTGGAAAGTTGGAGCAAAGCAAGGAAGCTCAATAATCTTTATTGGAAGTAATTGGGAAAAAGTTTTAGTGTATTTCAACTTAAATATATTTAAATAAAATTATATTTAAGTGAAATAATTATAGTGTTCACCTTGCGTATGTCAGTAGACAGAGTATACGTACACATGTGTATATAGGCACACACAAACAAACACACAAAGGACCCAAAACAGGGTGACAGTTCAATGAAGACTTTAGGATTTTGCAGCCTGATCTGTTTTACAGAGAAGAATGCACAGAGAATGAAAAAGTAATGAGGGTCAATAGTAACTTTTCTAACTTTCATAGGAAATTACTGAGATCCGGGTAATGTAATTCTGATTTTTGGATTTAATTACTTAAACCAGTAATGTGTTGAGAAATGTCTGCCTCTTCCTCCTACCAGTAATCAAAAACCTTAAAATTGGGTGATCACTTCAAAAAGGTGCTGGATGGGGAGAGGAAGTCATAAAATAGATTATATGAAAATTGGCTTGATAGCAGTAAATACTGTTTTGTCAGAGTTACGTTTAGTGGTTTAAACAAATATTTTGAAATCACTTCTTGTGGATATTCATTTCCACAGTATTCATTCTTAGGGTGTACTTCATTTGGTAGCTTAGTTTTGCTTGAATTCAGTTTTTCCTCTCATTAAAAAGAGTAATGCTGTAAAGTACTAATCTGAGATGGAAATCCAGAGCTCTGGTTTTAATTTCATGGTGCTGAAAACAAACGTTTGACTTCAGGAAGCCAGCAGTTGGGTGTTTATTTCTAAAACATTTCCTACATTATGGAGAATGACAAGTCAGAGAAGCTGCTCTGCCTCACTGTGTCTTTGCAATGGCAGAGCCTGTTGTGGACTAAGTGCTTTTGTGAGAGGAGGCCTGATTTTGACAGATACCATCTGGTATTTGTAAGAATGCAAATTGTTAATGTATGTACATTCTGAGGACAGTATTTTTTGTGTGGCAAGCATTTTGGTGTCTCAAATTGTCTATATTCGTATGAATGAGTCTTCGGCTGCAGATGCTCTTGATGCAGTCAGGAGCAGAGGAAATGTAAGTACGTTGCAACTTGCCAGAAAATGGAGACAGAATGATGGTGAGAAGAACTTTTAAGACAAGTACTTTAATGTAGCAATCAATTGCTATTCTTACTGGAGCTGTAAAGTTTATTTTTTCTGAAACACTTGAATAAATAGCAGTTTAAATACATGCTGAAGAATTGCTCAAATTTTAAAAAGCTTGTTAATATTGACCTTGGGCAGAGATTTTATCTTAATTTTTATCCTGCCAAAGTGTGGAAGAAATTTTAAAATGCAATTAACTGGTCAAGTAGGTATATCAATTCTAATGAAATGTTGGGTAAAAAAATAATGTTTAGGACTGGGAAATATTTATATAGAAGTCCTTCGATGAAAATAAGAAATTTTATCCTGAAATTACTGCCTCAAATTTTAAGTAAAAATGTCAACATTAAATAACTTTATCGTTAGTTTTGTTGTTGTTTGTAATTCCTCTTTGAAACACAGACCAGTTTGTTCATCTGCAATTTGAGATTTTTGGTTTTTCCCTCTTTTTTAACCTCTTAATTCTGAAATTCTATATTATTTTGTATTTGAATAATGAGACATGTTGTTACTTGTCTTGTTACTGTCAGAAAAAAGACAGAAAGCAGTATCTTTGAGACTCAGAAATGTATTAAATAATTAAGAGTTCAGAAATTCACATGTGTTACTATTTACAAGGTGGATACTGTGAACTAGGTTGGAATTAGATGTTACTTATGGAGACTGATACCTGTAAGACTTTTCAGTAGGTCTGTTTCCTAGTAATAGTACTGAAATTACTGTCCATTGGTCATAAATCCAAGCTTAATTAGCTTTCATCTGACTAGTTCTCTGCTAAAATTTGCATTGCTCAATAGAGCAAGCAGGACTCCAGCTGTGCTATCGCAGTTGCTATGGAGTGCAGTTAATTCTCTGAACACTTGCAGTGTGCCACGTGAAGCTGCACCCCGAGATGGTGCCAGAGTTTGTTACAGCACTTGCTGTGTCCTTCTGCTGAGATGTGTGAGGACTTTTTAAGAGTGAGCAAAGGAGATAACTTCCTATGCACCTGACTTTCTGCACTGATGAAACCAATGCTCCAAGACTCTTTCCTTCTCCCAGTTCATGTGGCCACTTTACCTAAGCTGTTCCACAGCACATCTGAGGTATTCCCAGTGGCTAATGCTGCTGATCTCCCAGGGCATGTCGTAATGGGGTTCAGGCCATGTGTAAGCAAGGTCTCAAAATCTGCTAACTGCCACAGGAAGCTGTGTACAGCATTATAAAACAAGAGCTAGTCTTGGCTGATACATCCCATGATGAATTTTGAAAGGGAACTGCTCTAATATATTTGACAAGAACACACAGTGCCCTCCAACCCACTGAGAAATTACTGCTTGGGGGTAACATGGAAACATGATCAGTGAAAACTTCGTAACAGTAGTTTCTTTTAAATGTAGTCAGGTGTGGGCATGCTAACAGCATAGAGCATTGGCTTTGCTTACTTTGAGTTGTGAGGGGGATTATAACTCTTCTGATACTTGTATTATTGCATGAGAGCACATAGAGGTGTTAGCGTGGCTCTAGTGAACAGTTTTGTTAAAAATTTTAAATGGTAATTTTATTCCCAAATGTGCCTTGCTTTCAGCACAAACTTGAGATGTGCCTAAAATAAGATTTTGTTGAAATTTTATCATTTGTCATCTTTCTTACTTGAAGTGCAGAACTGTCAAACTTTCATAGAATCACAGAATCCTAGAATGGTTTGGTTTGGAAGGAACCTTAAAGATCATCTCATTCCAACCTCCTGCGATGGGAAGGGACACCTCCCAATAGACCAGTTTGCTCAGAGCCCCATCCAACCTGGCCTTGAACATTTGCAGGGGTGGGGCATCCATGCAGTTAGTACAGTTCTGCACATGAACCTTTTTTAAAGAAATAATCTCCTAATTAGGCCAAATGAATCAACTGGTTATGGTTTCACATCTGAACATGTTTTTATTGATGGGTTACTGTGGTCAGCTATTGCTGTCTCCAAAGATTATGGTATCTGTGTGCCAGTTAGACCAAGGCACTGTTGCATAATCTGCCTTGCACTTTGCAATAGTGATAGGCGAGAACTGAGGAAAAAGGACTTGTGCAGTTTGAAGCACAGGAGCTGTGTTTCTTTTCTTCTTAAGTAGAATGGCATGTTAACTAGATGATTTAAAATTCATTTTAATCACTGATTTATTCCTGCTGTTCCCTCCTGTAATGTAAGCTGGTATTAATTAGGTAATACCACTACGCTGGGATACCAGAGAATCAGGTTGTAAACATTCGGTGGTTTCTTAAGTGATTTAAATTGCACATCTTCATATAACTAAAGTGACATGAATGAGAGTGTTAATGTAAAGGTATGGGATAGCACAAGAATGAAGGAGGTTGTGTAAAAGCCATCTTAACAAATCAGAAAGGTGAAGTGCATGTTGAAAAGTTTGAATTTACTAAAGCAAAAAAAAAGAGGATTCCAAAACAGCCTTCATGGTTCTTGAAGCATATATCCTGACTAGCTCAGTAGTAAGCATTTCTGTGTGTCTGAGGATGATTGTTCAGCGTCTTTCACCAGAAAATGCAAAAACACTTCACAAATTCAGTGAATATTATCTTTCTTTTGGGTTGTATCCAGTTGTCCTTATGGAAAGGGATACACTAGCTGTTTCTAGAATACACAGTATTACTTAGGAAAGAATTCTAAAAGTAATTTCAGATACCATATAGGAAATGGAAGTCATTTGTCTTGCCAAGGTAGCCATCACAGAATAAACTAATTACAATAAATCAATTCCTTTATGACTTTGGCATTAAATGGATATTCATGGTACCACATATCTGATTTGTCATGTTACTGAGGCTGCTTTGCTGTATGTAATAATAATATTAATGGAAGTTGACAAAAGTTTTAATTATTCCAAATTTTGTATGCCTCTTCTCAATGTAGAAAAGGTATATCTTGAACTGGAGAAATTCTTTGTGGGGGCTTAGTCTACACAAAAGTTGCTTCATAGCATTAAGTATTTCCCATAGTATAGACGACTGCCTTGGAGGCTGAAAGTAGGTGTTTGGTGTGATTGAAAGTTATTTCACCTTGCTTGTACTTCCAATGAAAATGGGAGCAAACTGGGGCAAGGCAGTTCTGTCCTCGCAGCAGCTTCTCTGATAAGCCTGGGACAGAAGGGAAGTTGGCGTATGCATCTCTTGGTGGGAGGAGCTGCACAGTCTTTCAGACACACAGGCATCGCCAGGAAAATGCCAGAGGAGTTGGTTACAGAGCTCTCCTGAATAATGCCTCGTGCTCCGTCACAGAGCAGTGTTATTAGATTATAATTTTCCTTAATGTAGAATGATAATTTTCACCAAAATTTTGAGTTGGGGTCCATTATGAATTCTTATCATACACACATGCAAACTTGAACAAATCTGGCAGAGTACCTGCTGAGGAAAATTCAAGTGTCCTTTCTGCATTTCACTTGATGCAGAAAAGAACTTTCTCATAATTGGTGGGAGCACACTTTAAAAGTTTCTCCCATTTCATTGATAATACAGATATGAACATTTTAGCATCTGCAAGCTGAAGTATTGTGATTAAGTGAAATGTCACAGCAGCACTGCTTACAAGAATAGCAAGTCTGTTGTGGTTTTGAAGTCAGCATGTTTGTTTATAAGTGATGAATAATAATCAGGAAGAATAGTTTCTAGTGAGGAATTATCCTTTCTTGGGAGGATAACTTCTATTTCAGTGTAGCCTGTTATGAGAGGGAGCTAAAAGAATTAAGTTTTAAATAACAGAAGTCAGATTAGCTGCTCTAGTAACCTACATTTAGGGATAGCGTGTTCATTTGAAGTTAATTTGAGCTGGCAGATGATCTCTTTTATCCAGAATTAGTAAATAACATGTGCTATTTATTATCTCTCTCTCTTAGAAGGTGTTGTGTGAAGTGGTGAATTACAGCTCTAAAATCTGAGCCTGATCCTACCTATGTGCTAGATATGTAATTTACCTTTCCTAATGCTGTTTTAATACCAAAGACAAGATTGAGAGAGTTGCAAGCAAGTATTTTTATTTCCTGATTGGAGAGCTATTGCTCTCATATTTCTTGAAATGGCTTGGATTTTTCTGATATTAAGTCGGTTTGCTTGGAAATTATATTCTGAGGTCACACGTTTATTGAAGATTACTTTGGATCAAGTATTCATGATCCCCAAAAAGACAAGTTAATAAATAGAATCTGTTTTTCTGACTGGTCCGATATCTTTGTTGTAAATCATTACGTATTCAGGTGAACAGATAAAGATTTAATTGCGTTTTTACTACTAAAGGGTCAAAAAGGTTTTACACGTTCATACTCTTAAATGTTTCTTGGTGTCATCCACCTTATTTTGATGAAGGAAAATCCCCTAATGCTAGATGGAACCTTATTTTATTTCTTTGAACTCTACCTGGATTGAACACCCCAGGGATGCTGCTGTTTTAATGGATTGATTTATTTATTCATTTGTTTGCATAATGCTGATCTTGGACCAAGATACTTTTTTAGTCCCTTTTTAGTCTTTCTTGAGCACCTCTTGTGAAAGTGCTTGTAATCAGCTGGATTATACTCTGTCAGAATGTTAAAAAATGAAAACCTAGATTTTTTACTTTCTCTCATCATCCTACAAAATATAGAAATAGATGTGTGGTTACAGTGAATCACATTTTGTGCCTTACTCAGTTCACGTGGCTTAACAGCTGATTCATATAGAGCAGCTACCTAATCCTGTACTTGGTGATAGGAGACATGCCAAGAAAACAGTCTTGGTACAGTCAGAGTACCATCTCCTCAGGAGAGCCCTATGACCTGTTAAATTAATGAAACTATGAATATATTGATTTACTTCAATTTCTAGATTGTTTGAACTTGTATTTTATGAAAGGAATGTCAATATTCTCTAGTTTATCCTGTTTCAGCAGGGGTTTGGACTAGATGATCTCCAGAGCTGCTTTCCTACCTAAACAATTCTGTATGTTTGGGAAAGGGAAATGAGGATTTGTTTTGAAAGTGTAGGCTGGAAAGTTCTCAAAACCCTAACAGCAAATGAGTGATTATTTTAATTTTTCAAATAAAAGGAAGTGTAATGCTTTTGCTTTTCAGAAAGCTTAAAGAGGAGCAAGGACCGTTCCCCATATCTTACAGGCCTGAAGTAACAAGCCATATTTAGTAAATATTTACACTGCACAGTTCAAACCTTCTGGAGGAAGCTTTTAACTTATGTTAGACTAGAAGCAAAAAAATTGAACCTGCCAAAAACCTAAACCCAAACAACCCCACCTCACCGCCTCAAAACAACACTTTACTTTGAGTTGTACAATCTGATGGAATTTTTCAGTTTCTTGTGTATATTTATGGTCTGTCAGATGTGGAAATCTTGTTCTAAGTACTGACTATCAGAATTTTGCTTTCCTTTGTTTTGTCCAGAAGACTTGGCTATTGCATAGGTGCAGATCTGCTGGACAAAGTGTATGTTTGCCTGGCATTTTTTTGTTGGAAATACGAGACCCAAAACCAGGTGTCATTACTGGGTGATAGGAAGAGGTGAAAGCTCGGTGAAAATGAAAAATTTTGCTGAACAATCCTCTTCTCAGTTCCATAGTATAACTCCGTGAAATAATAGTGGTGCTGTTTGTGATCAAATTCAGGAAAAACTTGTTAAATTTTCTGCATGGTTGCTGCACTGTGCTTGTTTGCAACATTCAGAAATAAACTGCTAGCAGAGATGAACATCAGCAAGAATTCAAGTGATTTGTCAAGAATATGGGAGAAGCTAATGTTTCACAGCTTCTTCCTCAAAACTGTAAAAACGTAGAAGCCAGTGCCCACAGTTAACATAGGCAATGGTTTTTGTGGATTTCAGTTTGGTGCACATAATATTGGGTTTTTCCATGGTTCACAGTTTACTAAATACTTTAAATTTATAAAAGTGTTTCAGAAGTGACTATTCTTGTGGATTTAATATCTTCTGGGGACATTTTCTGCCGCTATACAGTGGAGTAGAGGGACATAGGAAAGCAATTGGATTGCTTTAAGGTGATGAGTTATCACTTGTCATCTCTGACCACTCTACTTCCAAAGCAGAGTGTGTTCAAAAGGTCTTTGATTTAAGGTTTGACATTATATATATGTATGGGCTTGTATGTTTAGAAAAAAAATCCAACCTCAAAAAAAGGTCAAAACTAACATATTTACAAGTACATATAAAAAACCAGGGCTTTGCTGTATTTTTTCAATTGATCTCATTCTTCATTATGCAGAACTGCATTAATTAGGATCTGAATAGGCTCATAGTGGTCAGTAAGGAAGACAGTGGCTACTGGAGCCCTGTAACTCCAGCAGTCAGATTGACTGTTCTTGTTCATGCTGGCTGAGTTCAGAAGCTTAATTTATCTGTTAGCACCATCATTCCTATGCCAGTAACATAACACCTATCCTTTATGTAATCCTTCCCATGCTGCAGCCAGCTGATAAAAAGCCAAAAAGAACAACTTTTGGTGAAACTGGATGTACATTAAAGCAGGGGAAGGAAAGAGAAATTTGCTAAAAACAGTAGAACAGAATAAAATGTGTTTGGTGTCCAGTAAATATTTTTATGCAAAATGAAAAATATTAATTAAAAAATTATGTGCTGCCTTTTGTAATTTGGATAAGAGAAACAGGTTAGTAGAAATCTGGGACAGACAATTTTGAGATGTAAGCCTTTCATGATGGAATTACAAAATCAATCATAAGTGGGCACTAAAACTTCTGTATTTCAAAATGTTTATAAGGTGTTCCAGTATTTGTACTGTATGGAGTCTGTCTTAAATTTTGAATATAAGCAAAGTACTTCAAGCAGATCACCTAGTTTTGTTAGCTAATTATGTACTGTTGAATCAAGCCAGTGCCTGGAACATGTTACTTTCTAGCCATGGGGTTATTACAGCTACAAGGCATTAACGTAAACAATAAAAAAAGTAACTGAATCTCATATTCTGAGAACACCAGTGCCATATATGAAATAACTGCCATGGCATTCGTTACATTAAATCTGCAGCACATTTTCATGTACTGCAGTGAGAAGTTGAGCAGGGGGTCTCCAGAGACCTGGCGTTCTTCTCAGTGGGTCCCACCCACCCCCCCTTTTTTAAAGTGAGCGCTGTCTCCTTCAGCGCTGTGCAGGACAGCGGGCGGCGCGTCAGCTGACTCAAGTATTAGTTTCATGGTGCAGGAGGAAATGAAGCGTTTGATTCCAAAAGTTTTCACTTCTTCGGTGTAATGGTAAGCATATTGTTGCTGGTTTGGGGGATTTTTTCGGCATGATGTTGTAATTAAGTTAAGGAAGTGAATCTGTATCCCTTGGAGTGTTTGCTACAGGTGTCTGTTTGATTAGACAGTTCGGGGAGCAAAGGAAAACCAAGGCCAGCTCCTCCTCTGTTGACCTTTTGGGGGGAGGAGGGGGAGTCAAGAGTGTTATAAGCATAAAGTGACAAATTATTGCAACTACGTAGCTTCATCCATATTACTGTCCTGCTTGGTTCTTGCTAAATGATTTAATTTATACTGGTAAATTTACTGATACAGAAGATGCCTTCTGAAGTTTGATATTGCTAAGTCATCCTCAGTTAAGTATGTGGCATAAAGGTTTATATTTAGCACTTCAGTGCAGCAATGCAGTGAGGAATAGAAAATTGCTTTCTCTCTCACTTGGCTGCAAATAATTAAAGTTTAGAAGTTAGCATATAAATCATAGCTTCAGTGTATGATTTGTCAAGTGTGTTTTTCTGACTGAATTAAACAAGCTAGGCTGACTTTATGAATTAGTGTTCTCTTTTTCATAATATTTTCTTGTGCTTTAGCAACATATATTCACTTTTCTCAGCAATTTCTGGACAGTAATCAGGAGAGATGAGAAACTCTTAGATCTTGGAAAAATGCAATCTTCATACCACCGTTGTGACACATGAAATCAAACTCTTTTCTGTGCTTTTCTGTAACCTGATATTTGATCAGCATTACCTTTGGAGAGAAAACATGTGCCATAACTATGCACAATAAGATCATGTTAAATTCAGACGGCGAGATAATTTTTCAGGGGCGTTTGTGTAAGTTTCTCCATGTATGATTGGAACTGGAGTTCCAACGGTGACAGAGTTGACACTGAGCAAACTGTGCACAGAGTACAGTAAGTTGCATGGTCCTCCCTCATTACCACTCCCAGCTGTAGGGTGATGTGCAAGGGACCACTTGTACCCTCCTCACTCGTTTCAGATTGCTGTGTTGTGATTCCAGCTCTCTTTGCCGTTATGGAAAGTGTGAAGTGTAATCTCCAAGCACAGTTCCCCTGCATCAAATTAATGAGAGCAAGAATATCTACACAGTACCCACCTCACCCAGTTCTCCTTCCAACAGGAATGGTCATTTCAGGCTGTAGGTTGGAGTTTAGTGTTTCACTGACTGGAATTCAACTTTTATTCCATTGGAATAGCATGACCTTTTCCTAGATAGGTGATATATTGGACTGTTTTATGTGTTTATTTTCAATATTTCAGTATTTATGTATGGGAATGAAGGAGGAAAATAGAGGCTTACAAGGAAGATGAAGAAGGTGTTTATTTTTCCCTCTGCTCTCAAGAGCTAACAACATGTTGTTTAAAAGTTAAAAATACCTGGGCATTGTAAACTGGCAAGGCTGTGGGATGGGTTTTGCATATAGATACTGTGGAAGCATTTCCTCTCCCTCTGCCACCTATGCATATACGCCTTCCTACTGTTCTCCTTTCCACCTTCATGCCTGATTTTCTGTATCCTTTTAACAGTCCATTTCCCACAGGTATAAATTGTGCAGCCAAAAGGATCAGGTTCAGCTTTTTGAAATACATCTTAGTGATCAGTGGGTGACCGAACTTCTATCCTGAGACTCCTGGCTAAATCTGCAGCAGTACCGTGCAATAAATGTGACATGCAGTGTTTGCAAAGCCTTGGATATCCAACAATGTGACTTGTAGTTTGAAACCTCTGTGTGAATGTATCTTCATGTTTTATGGAATTATTTGGACCTCTAATTAATGCATTTATAGGATTGGATTTATACCTAGTAATAATTCTTGTTGATTTTCATATATAGCTACTGTGCAAAAAGAACTATTTGTTTGCTGAGATATGTTTACTGTATTGGTGTATTTATATGAAATTAAAATTATTTTAATTCTTTTTATTAAGTTATGTTTTCTGGTTTTTTTTTTCTTTTTTCCCTTGTGGTTTTGTTGTCGTGCAGAGCTCTGGGATTGAAACATTAGTGGAGGAGCTTTGCTCCAAACTGAAAGACCTTCAGAGTAAGCAAGGTAAAGAAAAAAATGTTTAAACTGTTGAGGCCATGTATTGTACTATCAACTGTGCAACATTCTGAGATGGGGGTGGCTGTGGGGGAGTAGGCTGTTATTTCAGTAGCTTTTAGTACAGGCCATGCAATTTTAAAATACATTTGAATAATTTCATTCAAACAATTTAAGCAATTTTGTACTGGTATGCTTTGTTTATGTAAGAAGTAGCCAGTGACAAATGGAGTTTTCTTAGTGAAAAGCAGTAACTGTTCATATCCAGCTATGCCTGCTTTTTTAGTAAATATTCCAAATTCAACATCCGCTTCCGTACCAAAATAATGAAAATAAAGTAGGCTTGATTCTGTTCCTTTTGTGTATTGATGCTTACAAAGAGTAGATTTGCCTCAAAATAATTATGTGGTAACTAGTCCTGTGAAAAGCAGCCAAATAACCATTACTGCATAAAATTTCTGGGCTTTAGGGGAATGATAATGGGCACTTTATGTTGTCAGGCTTAGAGCAGGGAGTGTAATGTAAAGTTGTGGTGTCTCCAGTGAAGGTTCATTGCGCATAAATGTTTGTTCAGGCACACAGCAGCAGCCTTGGACACTTAGAGTAAAATTGATATGCTTATCATGTAGTATAAGTAGATGTAAATAAGAGATAAACATTTACCTG
This sequence comes from Acanthiza pusilla, assembly GCA_036630365.1. Lineage (NCBI taxonomy): Eukaryota > Metazoa > Chordata > Aves > Passeriformes > Acanthizidae > Acanthiza > Acanthiza pusilla. The sequence goes on from JAXCHO010000164.1 coordinate 53,594,229, forward strand.
CTCAAAACATGATTTTAGCTGTTTCCATTCCCTTTTTTTGTTTTTAAACTGTAATCATTAGCGAGCTCTTAGTATTTCATAATGCTGTGATGTAACAATTTCTTCCTGAGCCAAGATGATGCTGAGCATTTCTTTTGAAAAAAATAAGTTAAAAAATAGTGTGTATCACTTTTTTTTTAGGTTTTAATATAAAGAATAAGAAAATCTTCAGAGTCACCTCTCACACAGGAAATACACCTTTACATCTGCTCAAAGAAGAGCAGCTACTGTGAGAATATTTCCTTTTAGTGAAACACATGAGAAGTTAGATGTGGCCAATGATAAAAACATTTAGTTAAATAGTTGATTTTTTAAGAAACATTTTTTGTGTCTGTAGCAATGCAAGAATGAGATAAGGATTTGGATATGAAACAATTAAACATTCAGCAGGAATTCTCCTAGTGAGGAATTGCTAGCAATGAGGTTGCATGGAGCTGCTGGCCAGTTGTATTCGGTCAGATTTGCAGGATGGGACAACTGTGAAAAACTTGAATCTTGGGTGATAATTTGTATTTTCTTTATATTACTTACAGTATTTCATGGGAATTTTACTACTATTACAGGTATACATTCTGGTGCTTTTTGTTAAATACTGTTATAAAGTATACTGGCTTTTTAAAATCTTTCTGTTAAGCATTTGGAATTTTCTTTCAAAACAGAGGAGAAGATTCACAAAAAGTTAGAAGACTCTTTGACTCCTGAGACTGATTTATCTCCCACAGCAAAGGATCAAGTAGAAATGTATGCATTTTTTATTATTATTATTATTATTATTATTATTATTATTATTATTATTATTATGTATGCTTTTCTCTTTTTACTCCCATATTTTAATACAATGAAGTTAACTTAGTGGGGAATCTGGAGTTTTGTGGATATTCAGAAATACATTTCTTTTTCTGCCATCTTGTTTTGTTAATCTTGTTTATTTAAATATAAGCACTTGGTACCATGGGCTAGATTAATTTAATTAATTTCTGTCGAAGTCCTGACTGCTTTCATTTGTCTATATACAGAACTCAAACTATATTTTAGTTTCCCGAAGACTAAGTCAACCAGACAAAAACCTTTAAAACAGCATTAATTGACATGTAGATCTGCAGGGAGGGAATAATCTGTTTCCTGCGTTCAAAACTTGCTGTCTTCTATTGCAGAAATGACAAACAAACTCTCTTGTAACCTTTAAACTCTTGATAATCAAAGTGATCTCCTGGTTACCAAGTACCTGAGTCCAATGTTACTGAAGTACCCAGGAGCTTTATTGACCTTTCTTGGAGATACAACTGCTTCTGTATCTCGTAATAGCAGCAACAGCTTAGTAGAATTGTTACTAAATGGATGATTCATGTTCAGGGAACTGATTGTGCTAATGTGCATTTAACTTTACTGACTTCTAAAAATTTTTAATAGGCTTTCATTGAAATATATGTGATTCAGTATAAATCTCTCTACCACCAAACACATACTCAATTAAATGTTGCAGAAAACAATATGTTAATCTTGTACCTGTTGCATAAAGCTGCTAAGATCTTAAACTAGTACAAAACCAATTTTTTTTAAGAGCTTTTTCTTAATAACTGGATGATCAAACTATGTAGAACTTAACAGATAGTGTCCCATTTCATAAACTAGAATTTTAAAATCTGAAATTCAGGACTTCTTCATTTGTAATCTAAATCAAATATGTTTAAGAAGACTGTAGTGAGTTGCTACAGTATATAATAAACCTGGAGCCAGGCTTTCACTGTTGTAAGCATACACAATTTCTCTTTACAGTGATGTTTAGTAGTCTCTGGAAAGGGAGTTGTTTTATTTGTATGCAATATATTTCTAAACATACATTAATAGAAGCACTTTTAAAGCTAATTTTAATTTTCTCTTTGATATCATTCAAATAGTGCAATGAGTGGCATGTGCATATGTAGCACAAACTAGATTTCTAGCAATTAGACTGTCAGTGTTTTCTTGTGTTTTTAGTAATACTTTCTAATTTTAATGCCTTTCTGAAACTCTATGATCCAAATGTCCCTTTTGTTTTGCTTTCAGGTACTATGAAGCGTTTCCTCCTCTTTCTGAAAAGCCAGTTTGCCTGCAGGAAATTATGACTGTATGGAATAAATCCAAAGTATGCTCTTACTCTAGCTCCTCATCTTCATCCACCGTTCCACCAACTAGCACGGACACGTCTTCTCCAAAGGACTGCAATAGTGAAAGTGAAGTAACTAAAGACAGAAGTAATAAAGCATCTGCCACTGTACAGGAAAGAACCCAGCAGAAGAAAAGTAAAAACGAGAAAGAAAACAAGTTTAGTAACAACACTGTTGAAGAGAAGCCTGTTTTGTACAAGAAGCAAGTCCGGCATAAGCCTGAGGGAAAGATGCGTCCCCGCTCTTGGTCATCTGGATCCAGTGAGGCTGGCTCGAGTTCTAGTGGTAATCAAGGTGAATACAAGGCATCAATGAAATGTATTAAAGTAAGACACAAAACAAGAGAGGTTCGGAATAAAAAAGGGCGTAATGGGCAGAGCAGGCTGTCAGTGAAATCTGTTGAAAAGGCTGATAGAAAAGTCCACAGCGGAAGCAGCAGCAGCAGCAGCAGCGGGTCCATCAAACAACTGTGCAAAAGAGGTAAAAGGCCATTAAAAGAAATTGGAAGAAAAGAAGCTGGCGGTAGCGATGGAAAAGATTTGTATTTAGACAGCAGAAATGAAAAGGAATATAAAGAAGAGCCCTTGTGGTATACTGAGCCGATTACGGAGTACTTTGTTCCTCTTAGCAGAAAAAGCAAGCTGGAGACTACGTACCGCAACAGAGAAGATATATGTGGAGTAACATCAGAGGCTGTAGAAGAGTTGTCTGAATCAGTGCATGGTCTTTGTATTAGCAACAATAATATTCATAAAACATACCTCGCAGCAGGTACTTTCATCGATGGTCACTTTGTAGAAATGCCTGCAGTTCTAAATGAGGATATTGACCTCGCTGGGACCTCAATATGTTCTCAACCAGAGGACGACAAATATTTAGATGATGTTCATCTGTCAGAATTAACGCACTTCTATGAAGTGGATATTGATCAATCCATGTTGGATCCTGGTGCCTCAGATACGATGCAAGGGGAGAGTCGGATTTTAAATATGATTCGACAGAAGAGTAAAGAAAAAACTGATTTTGAGGCAGAATGTTGCATAGTGTTAGATGGAATGGAGTTGCAAGGGGAAAGTGCAATATGGACTGATTCGACCAGCTCTGTTGGTGCTGAAGGGTGGTTCTTGCAAGATCTTAGTAATTTAGCTCAATTTTGGGAGTGCTGTTCATCTTCTAGTTCTGGTGATGCAGATGGGGAAAGTTTTGGAGGAGATTCTCCGATCAGATTCTCCCCCATCCTAGACAGCACAATGCTTAATTCACACATGCTTGCTGGCAATCAAGAGCTCTTTTCAGATATTAATGAAGGGTCTGGTATAAACTCTTGTTTTTCGGTGTTTGAAGTGCAATGCAGTAACTCTGTTTTACCATTTTCTTTTGAAACACTCAACTTGGGAAATGAAAATGCAGATTCTAGTAGCACTGCTAATATTCTTGGGAAAACACAGTCTAGATTGCTAATATGGACCAAAAATAGTGCCTTTGATGAAAATGAACACTGTTCTAATCTTTCAACAAGAACCTGTAGTCCATGGTCACACTCGGAAGAAACACGTTCAGACAATGAGACTTTAAATGTTCCATATGAAGAATCCACGCAATTTAATGCGGAAGATATTAATTATGTAGTTCCTAGAGTGTCTTCGAATTATGTAGATGAAGAAATTCTAGATTTTCTGCCAGAAGAAACCTGCCAGCAACAAGCTAGAACTTTAGGAGAAATGCCCACTTTGATTTTCAAAAAGAAATCTAAGCTAGAATCTGTCTGTGGTATTCAGCTAGAACAAAAAGCAGAAAGTAAAGACTATGAAACTACACAAGGGTGTAGGGAAAGCAGTCCACATGGAGATGGCTACAGCTCAGGGGTTATTAAAGATATTTGGACAAATATGACAGACAGAAATTCTGCAGCGATGGTAGAAATAGAAGGAATAGAAGATGAATTGTTTTCCACTGATGTAAATAACTATTGCTGCTGTTTGGATACAGAAGCAAAAGTTGAAACCCTCCAGGAACCCAATAAAGCAGTGCAAAGATCAGAGTATCACCTTTGGGAAGGTCAAAAGGAGAATGTAGAGAAGAGAGCCTTTGTCTCAAATGATTTATCAAAAGTAGATGGTGGTGACTATACCACACCATCAAAACCCTGGGATGTTAACCAGGATAAAGAAAACTCATTTATACTTGGTGGTGTGTATGGGGAGCTCAAAACATTTAACAGTGATGGAGAATGGGCAGTGGTGCCACCTGGTCACTCAAAGGGGAGCTTACTGCAATGTGCAGCCTCTGATGTGGTGACAATAGCTGGTACAGATGTTTTTATGACTCCAGGTAATAGCTTTGCCCCTGGCCACAGGCAATTATGGAGGCCGTTTGTATCGTTTGAACAGAACGAGCAATCAAAGAGCGGAGATAATGGATTAAATAAGGGTTTTTCTTTTATCTTCCATGAAGACTTACTGGGAGCTTGTGGTAACTTTCAAGTCGAAGAACCAGGGCTTGAATACTCATTCTCTTCCTTTGACCTGAACAATCCATTTTCACAAGTTCTTCATGTAGAGTGTTCGTTTGAGCCAGAAGGAATTGCATCATTCAGCCCTAGTTTTAAACCGAAGTCAATTCTGTGCTCTGATTCAGACAGTGAGGTTTTACACCCCAGGATATGTGGTGTTGATCGAACGCAGTACAGGGCTATACGGATTTCTCCGAGGACTCACTTTCGCCCAATTTCTGCATCTGAACTTTCTCCAGGTGGTGGAAGCGAGTCAGAATTTGAGTCAGAAAAAGATGAGGGAGGTATTGCTGTCCCTGCTCAAGTAGATGTATTTGAGGATCCACAAGCAGATCTCAAACCTCTGGAAGAAGATGCAGAAAAAGAAGGGCATTATTATGGAAAATCAGAGCTTGAATCTGGAAAATTCCTTCCCAGATTAAAAAAATCTGGAATGGAGAAGAGTGCACAGACATCATTGGATTCCCAAGAAGAGTCGGCCGGGATGTTGCCAGTAGGAAACCAAGATCCCTGTTTAGAATGCAGTATGAAAGAATCTCTGGAAGGGAGAGTGGTGGAGAGCTCTAAAGTAAACTGCAGAATAGTGGAGCCACGTGAGGAGACTGGCAGGTTTTGCAGTTGTAAAGCAGGGTGTCATTTCCCCACGTACGAGGATAATCCTGTTTCTTCAGGAGAGCATGAAGAGGTATGTGGATATATAAAATTACAGAATTTGCAGCTGGCAGCTGATAACCAGCAGTTTGTCATGTGACAGTTCAGTTTAAATGTTTGTGATTGTATAGATCTCTAGAAAATACAGTTTTGTAGAGAAACTGGAGGTTCCATCTGAACATGAGAATAAACTTGCTTATTGTAAGGGTGGCCGAGTGCTGGCACTGGTTGCCCAGGAAGGCTGGGGAGTCTCCATCCTTGGAGATTTCAAAAGACATCTGGACAAGGTCCTGGGCAGCCTGCTCTACTGGGCCCAGCTCGAACAGGGGGAGTTGGATGTGATGACCTCCAGAGTTCCTTTTGAACCTCAGTCGTTCTGTGATTCTGTGAAAAATTAACCATCTTCAGGTATTTTGGTGTCATCTTGCATACCTTTAGAAATATATGCATGTGTACACTCATGTGACTTTAAAATCTGTTTACCTTAGGTTTTTAGGTTATCTGATTTACATATAAAAAAATGTTAAAATGTGCATAAATTTTGAGTAATGAAATAGTACTGATTTTGATTCAAACATATTTTAAAATTCTGAAGAAAAAGATCTGAAGCCATTCTTTACAATATAGTTAACTTCCAAGTAGAAGAATTTGGAGTTCAACTACTGGATGTAAACTTCAGCAAAGAAAGGCTTGTACAAAGGCTTAATTGTTTGGAAATTAAAGCATCCTCTTGTCAGCATAGAGCCAAAAGGAAATAAAACATGGATGCAAAATATCCATCACTACCACAGTACTATAAGAAAGCCTCAGTATAAATGTGGGTTAAGGTCAGAGTTTTCTTTCTGGTAATTATAGCCATCAGTTAAGTAATAATGGAGGTAAAAAATCCTTTCTAGCCCAGAGAATCTGTGGCCAGCCCAGAGATATTGTCTGGATAGGTATAAGTTACATCTTACATTTTCTTTTCCTTACATCTTACATTTTCTTTTCCTCTTCAGCCTTCTCTTGCACATACTCAGCAGCTGTCGTATTTACATTTGGATGAAGTTTTTTCATTTTCAGCTGAAAAGTTGCACCCACCTTATGTTGTGCAGTTGCATATTTCTCAATTATAAGTTTGAAACACTAACTCATATATAGGCAAGCTAACCTTTCTCTTGCTAAAACTAAAGCTCACCTTTTTGTTGAACAAGATCAGACTTTCTTATTTTCCTTCTTCCTTATTTGTTTCTTCTCTCATCCTCCTTTAAATTAATCGCTTCTTTTCCCAGCATCAGTAATTTAATATCTGCTGCTTGCACAAGAGAATCAAGTTTGTGACTTTTCCAGACCCTTTCTAGACATCTTGATTCCTGCTGTTCTACTAACAGAGGTGTAGTGGCTTCAAAGATCTTTGCTGGAGTCTGGGAGGTTTCTGTGTTTGTGCCAGGCCTTGCAGAAAGAGTCATCGAAAAAAATTAATAAACTTAGACTGTAAGTCAGAACAGATTCTGGAATTGCCTTTTATCAGGAATAAGTGAAATCTAACTTCATCATGCAGTGGGGCATAATGAACGCACAAATGATTATGCAGTTATTTGGGACAGCAAGCGCCTGAAGTTCCTTCCAGACCTTTTCAGCTCTTCTTTCTGGAGGTGTAGTGCTCTGTGAGGCTGCTTATTCTCATCTTCACTTCAATCACTTATCCATTCAAGAAACTAGTAAGTGGCTGGTATAAGTTTACAGTGATACTGTAGTTTATGGTAGCTCTGAGGCTTGTAAGAGATCTTCTGGTAGTGAACAATTCTCAGAAAGCTCTGATATTTTGTTTTAAGTTCCTTAGTGCAAGAGGAAAACTTACTGCTTCCCTTGCACAGGTCACATGATTTTGTAGGCATTTTCATAGCTTGAAAGTGATAAATCACTGAGAAGTACAAAGGGCCAACAACCCTCTCAGCAGTCTAGACTCCAGTTTGGTTTGCAATTAAGCTCTTCCTGGGGGGGCTTGGGGAGCTTGGGGAGCTTGATTAGCCCCTAAGCTCAGACAGCTTGGGTTAACTCATCCCCCTGTATCTACCATGTCTCAAGGAGTTTGCACACTCTGGGCTTTTCTAAGTGCCAGTACTTGGAGTCTGAAGGTAATTAATTGACTTTTTGGCTCAAGAGAATTTATTTAAATTTCTTACTGTGCTTAAGTGTCTGTAAAAGATGTGTGTGAGCTTTTTTCTTTTTAAGAGTGATATTATTTATTTTCATGAGCATTAAGCAAAATCAATGTAAAATACCTAGAGTTAGAACAGTCTAGGAGAAACTTTTTTTGTGGACACCCCACACATACATGCATGGGGGAAAAAGCTTGAGCAGGCACTGTGGTCTTGACTGATTAGTATAGATCAATATTTGTGAAGATTTTTTTTTTAATGACACTTTCTGTGTTTCTATGCTTGACTTAGGACAGAAATTAAAGTAATTGTTTAACTCAGTCATCTAATGTAAAATTTGAGTTGTGGTCTGAGGTACTTCCAATATTTTTGCATAAATAATGGATGTGAAAATACTAATATAAACCACAGTGTAATAGTAACACATTCTGTTTTGCATCACTTAAACTTGAGTTATATATGTGCTGTGCAAACACACATTTCTGAATACCTCCTATTTATAAACAAGAGTGTAGGAGAATCTGGTTCAGTTTCCTCCCTCTTACCTTCTATATTAGAGCAGTTCTTTTAGAATTATAGTGTATTTTCCACCAGGAATTTGCAAATAGCTCCTGTAGAATTTCTTCAAACATGAATGGTATTTATATACTTAGCCATAAGATTAAAAAAACCTAAAATCAAACCAACAACAAAATGAAACCAACAAAACAATACAAAAAAAGTCCAAACCAAACAACCTCTACAAAAAACCACCAGCATGTGCCACCCAAACAACTACATAAAACCCCACCAACACAGCTCACTTGCCCCCACAAAGTACAGTCCTTTTTCTTCCGAGTAAATGCTCCTACCATTTAGCTGTGGAGTCATGGGTAAGTACACAATCTGGACCAGTGTATGGCCTGTGAATATACCAACAAATTTTATAAGGGCTCCAGTCCAGCAGGTGTGCTCTCAGAATGCTCATAGTGTTGGGACCTTGAGACAGACAAAAGGACCTGTGGGGTTTTAAGGTCTGAACATGCCTAAGTCACTGGTCTAGGGGATGAAGAAATTTTACTGACAAAAACTGTTTGTGGATCTCATGACTGAATTGAGCATGAGATTTGGTGAGGTTCTGTGCTGGATTGGAGTAATGTAATGTAAGTGCATTGCCCCTTTATAGGGAGGGCTGTCAGAGAGAGGAAGGTAAGAGGGGTGCTTTATAAACATTGGTTCTGAGGTCAGCAGTGTAGAAGATAAGCTGCTGTAAATCCAGGTGGTGATAAGAGGGAGAAAAAATTCAGAGATGTCTGGTGTGTGCCTTAAAATCAGGGGAATCATGGGGAAAAAGAGCATGTGGAGTCATCCACATAGAAAGCAAAAGGACTTCACTGTAAGAGTGATAAATTCAGAGGCTAGGTAGGACAGGACTGGTCCAGATAATCCTTGGTAAGTGTTGATCATGGCAGGTGATGAAAATACCTACAAAGACTCTTAAGCTCTAACCTTCTATTTAAGAAGACATTATTTTGCAAAGATATGGAAGGGCTTGTATCAAAGGACTTAAAAAAGACAGAGTTCACAGTAACAGTTTAAAAATCCCGAGGAAAAAATCCCAAGGTTTAAACAAAGCAAATAAAAAGATTTGATACACCTGAAAGTTATAAAAGTAAATCAGAAGGATGACAGAAAGATATTTGAGAAACAGAACTAGCAAGCTTGGAAAGCTATGAAAGTGTAATGTCCAAGGTATTGATTAGTGCATCTATTGTCATTGTTAATGAAAAGACAGACATAACACTGTTTCAGCTAGTCATAGCAATATTCAGCTGAGTATCATGAAGAGCAGCAACTAAGTTGAGAAAAGCCTACTAAAATACTTGTTTGAGAACATATGGAAGATAGAAAATATATGAAAAGCAAATCTTGTTTTTAAAGAGGAAAATGGAACTCAGGGAAAATGGAACCAATGACCCTCTTAAATTGCCTAAAGAAATATTGTAAACTATAAATGGCCCAAATGCATGAGTAACAGAGAAAGTTTCCAAGTATTAGTTTAGAAGAAAGATTGCACTCTCCAAATAACAGTCAGTGGCTTATTGGAGGACAAGACATGATTACTTTCTTCTAGTGTGTGGCATGTTTATGAAAATCCCTGATGATAACACACTGGGAAAGTCTGCAGTTATACTGGAAGACAGGATTAGAATCAAAAGGTTGTTAAAGCAGTGTCTGAACCATAAAATGCCATCCTGCAGGGGCAACTAGAATTTCTACAGAATAACCCTCTTTACATACACAATGGGAGGAGTGACAGGTGAGGAAGTGATGTGAAAAGCATTTTCACGTAGATCATAGTTGAGTGTAAATCAGGAATGACACACTGCAAAAGACAGCAGCATTGAGAGCTGTGAACAGGAATGCCCTTCTGTAAGAGGGGAGTTGCACTAGTGGAGTACCAGGCTCCTTATATGAGGAGAGATGTCTTGAGACAACATGAAGGTCCCCACTTAAGAAAAGAGAGTGGAGGAACTGGGGGTGTTTCATCTCAGATAAGAGAGACTGGGAGCAGAGGCAGCAGTTCTGCAGGAGCCATGTTCACAGTTAGAGGTAAGGGAAAAGCTGTGTTGTTTTGTAGTCTCTGGTAAACACAAGGAACTGAATGTCATGACCTTAAATCACAGTAAGGGAAATTGAAGAATAAGAATTCTAACCACACAATGAGCATACTTTAAGGCTCAATTATTTTTCAGGGAAGCAGTGGAAATTCTGGCTTGACGAGACAGAATGTAGGAATAGTGCGTTGTAGTTGATTCCAGCTTTGTGCAAGAGTAGACACCAAGTTATGCCATGGAGTCCGTTGCACATATATTTTCAGTGAAATTCAGCAATGAGGTTACTGCCAATTAGGTTTTAAAAGTATAAAGTCTAGACTCAGCTCCCTTTGTTCATTGTGACTGGCTTATTGAGCCAAGTGTATCTTCACTGGGTGGCTGATGAACTAAAATTAGGACCTGATCTTTTGGAATGGGACTCAATGGGTTCATTGCTGTTTTTACTTCTGAATCATTCATGTGTTGTATTCTTCCTGATAATAAGGGGTTGCAGAGCAGGTTCAAGGAAATGTGTGCTTACAGATTAATATGATTTTTACTGTCAGTTGTAACACTTCTGATAATATTCATTCAGGCCGTACTGAGGCTTTGGTGCTTATTCTGTTCACATTCTGTAAGCCTCTTGTCAGCCATGACCCTTGTCAACAAGCATTCTGAAGCAGTACAAATAGTCAGTGATGGTGTTTCCAAGTAAATATCTAATAGTCTAGGAGAAGGCTTAGTTACCTATGCCTAGCTGTAAAACCAGAAAGGAAACCAATCAGCTTCTCTCTGACCTGCAGCAAAACTTGGAGTGAAACAGCGTTGCCGCTGGTTTTGCCCTGCTGTCTGAGTTCAGCTTAAGAATAAAGTAAAATAAATAGTTTCAGAGAAGAAAGACTTCCAGTCACAGCTGGAAAATTTAATAAAACTTTTCATAAAACACTGGAAGTGTATGTATGTATGAGAGAGGAGGAGAAGGAGACATAAATTGAAAATCCTGTTTTAAAAGGGAGAGGTTGCCAACAAAGAAAGGTAGACTCATGGTGTTCTTCTGGGGTTGGTATTTTGTATTTACTGGTTGGGAGTGTTTCTTTAATTCACAAAAAAATTCACAATGTGAGACTGTGCATTTCTAGGAAATGCTTAAACAACTGTAGGAAAAAACTCTTTTCTTCTGCAAATGTACAAAATTGAGATTAAAGGTGCCCTCCATCCCCTCCCAAACAAAACCTCTCCACTGAGCGAGGAGCTGTTTGTGACCTGATCAGCTCTCCAGGTATCGGGGCTGTGATGGAAGCACAGAGGGGCTGAGGCAGCTGGTGCCAGGCAGTCACAGAGCCATCCCCGAGCACATACTGAGCTCTGCCGGTGCCTCAGCCCAGGAAGCAAGGCTGCTGCAGCTTCTCATGCCCTGCCAAACTCCAGCTGGCTTTGCTTGTAACTTGCTGGGGTTCATCCGGCTTATCCAGTATGCAGGTGTGACAGCAGCAGTGGGAGAGACTTTGAAGCTAAGAAAGCATTGTGCCTGTGGAGTTTAGATGCCTCTATCTATAATCAGCACAGAGTGAGGCTCCCATGATTGAATGTATGTGTAAATGTGCATATTTCTTACTAAGCCCTGCTTATACCCTTGAGCTGCCTTTTTTTTTCTTTTCTTTTTTTTTTTTTTTTTTTAATGTTAAAAGAGACGCCAACTGATGGTTTGAGTTCCTAAGAACTCCCTTTTCTGGAATTAAGAGTTTGAATTTTTGGAGGGTGGTTCCAAAAAGACTGTTCCTAGGTCTTATGACAGGAAACCAGCATGGATAAGTCCAAATGAGTTGAATCTAGGACATGTTTCTAAATTCAGCACTATTGAGTCACTCCTTTGGTTTGAGAGGGGCTTCTCCTTATTAAGGAGTAAATGTTTGTAAGCTTAAGTTCTATGGGTGTGTAGTACTATAGTAGCTTTAGGAGGAACAAAAGGATGCTCATTAATTTTCCATGTTTAAACATTCTCAAGTTTCAAGAGGAGGAAGCTGGCTAGAAAGTCATTGTTGAAGCTCATTTGTTAATGTTTGTTGTAGGCAGTGGCACTATCATTTGTTTCTTGAATCATTCTAATATATGTAGGGGATGTTACAAGCTGACATCACCTTCTGAAGGCTAATGGGGTTACCTCAGGTGCAGCCATGAAACTGGGGACATGTCTGTTGTGACAAGCCCTTGGTATTTTAGCCATGTCCATCAATGTCATAAGGAAAGGCCTCTGGTAAAGTTAAACTAGCATTAAAATATGGGGAAGGGGGAGTATTTTGGCAGTCTTAGTGAATAGATTACTTTTAGTATAAAGACAAACAATTGATCATCCTCATGAACGCTTTCTCCTCATGTTGACACATAATTCTCTAATTTTGTGTTTTCACATTGGATAATGGTACTGTTGATTCATCCTTCCGAACTTCAAACATGAAATTTTGCCACTTTTTGTTTGCTTTCTTTTCTGTTTTGTTTAACACTGATCTATTTGTCATGTTGGCTAACATTTCACTATACTTCCATCTCTCGGGTAACTCTCTAGATTATAAAGTGTAGGGCTGGAATTCATTTTTTTTTCTGGACTTGCATAACTCTGTGTGGGCAAGGTCTGAGGCCCAGCATGAAGTTCATCTTGGCTGTAAGAGTTCAGAGAATGGATATTCCACTGTAGTTTGACAGTAATTTCCCATTAGTATTACAAATTGAGCAGCGTGACCTGTAAGACTTAGCAAATTCGTTTTAATACCAGAATTTCCTCCTTTACATGTAAGTATATTATTTATGGCATAATGAAGTGTGATTGTTGTCTAAACACTTTCCTATATTGAATACTAATCTGCAGAGAATGAGTGGCAGCCAGGAAAAGCAATGCTGGTGGGAAAAGGCGCTCTATTCTCCCCTTTTTCCTGCATCACAGTGTGAAGGTAAGCACCTCTGCCTGTCAGAACTAACTTGCTGTTGCACCCATGTTAGAAATGCTCCTTATTATGGACTGGAATTGCTGTAGATGAATTGGATTTACTGTCTGTATTTAAAAAACTCACGCCAGTAAGCTTCCACAAAAAATTCTCAAATCTGAGAGAACTGGGATGCTTCAGTTGCTTTTGTAGTAGACCTCTAGCATGATTCTAAATTAGTTTTAAAAGAAAGTGGGTTTAAAATAGTCTTAACATTTATGCAAATTTACTTAATTCCAAAGCCTGCAATTAAGTAAACAGAAAATCCCTGATTCTGAAAACACTTAATTACATTTTTAAATGTTTCATCCTGAAAAATACTTATTAGGTAGGCAATTTTATAAGAATGTGAAAACATGATTATTACCTTTTATGGGTGTGCATAAATAACATGCCAGTTATTCAGTGAATGTGTGGAATCTCTCTGAGACTGGGAAGGAGAGGGATTTGCCACTTGGCCACTCCTTTCACACTGACAGTCTGGGAATTCTTCTGTCCTGCAAAGAGAGCAAGTCCAGTGTTAGCAGGCAGGCTGCTCGTGACCAGGAGCAGGTGTGCTTCCAGCACTCCCAGGAATCCCTAGCATCTGACAACTGACTCAAGCCCAGGTTTTCAGTGGACCGGCAAGAATCCAAGCGGCTATTTTTTGCCTGCATACCAATTCACCTTTTCTGGGGTGAAGGCAAGAAGCTAAATAAGAACATTCTGTATCCTGAATTGACAGGATCTCTGGTGCTTTCCGTTGGTACAGGCTGAGGGCGAGAAAGTTTTGAATCAGTGACCTGGTTCCTTAATAATCTGAAAGTAGATCAGCCCGTTATTATTTTTGGAGTACACCTTTAAGTGCAACCAACAAAACTGTGTTCTTGGTTCCAAAACAGCCTTACTTTGGTGTTCAGGACAGACTTTCAAGAACACGTTCAGTTTTAGTTCAGTCCCAGCTGTAGAAACGCGCCGGGGAGCGGAGCGCGCCGTGCCGGCGCAGCGCTCCCGACGCGCGGCCCTTGGCTGTGCCCGGCAGAGCGCGGGGCCGCGCCCGGGGCCGCGCCCGGGGCCGCTGCTGTCCCCTGGCGGCCAGCGCGCGGCACTGCGGCACACTGAGCCAGCGCCTGTCAGGGACACCAGTGACAGGCTTTGCTCTGCGGCACTCAGGTTTTAAACCAGACCGCTGATGTTACTCTTCCACAAACCTTTTTCTGTATCCAGTTTTCAATATGGGTACTTTTTATATAATAAGGGTGTTGTTGCATGTGATCCATATGTGTCTATCTATGTGATAGATGTTGATATTATATATAGAAGTTTACTCTGGTAAGTAGAAATCGCAGCCATTCACATCAGCTGGGGTTTTTATGTTTCAGTAAGGATCAGGCTACTGTTTCAGGCTATATTGTACGAATAGAAATAGGAATTATGTGGAATAGAATGCAGTATCAGAATTGAAAATATACTGAACTATTTATCATTAAAAAGCAATTCTTGCACGTTAGTATTTTAGGTGTTTTCATTAAGTTGAGTGGCTTCTTCTTTTACTATTTGGTTATCCAGGTAGGATTTGATGAAATTTCTGTGAGGTATTATGCTGATTTCTTTAAGGGCGTCAGACCATAAAATCCCCCACAAGCACAGAGTTTACATGGCATAGAGTGTGAATTCCAAGAATACTTCTCTGGATGCTTTAATTTATGGTAAATGTAAATAACAGTGTTCCTCCATTCTGTTTTTTCTTCCTTTGCCTCTGAAACACCCCCACAAACACAATGTAAGAGTGCTATACAAATGCCAAGGGAGAGAATGGTGTAGGAGAACTTGCAGATGTAAAGGAAGTATCCAATGATGATGAACATCTTTTAGATTTTAATATGGTAAGTTTGTCAATGGTTTTGGGGAGGAAGTTTTTTACTTCTTTCATAAGGGTGGGCTACTGCATCTTTACTTTCATCACAGTTCTCAGTCTACCCTCAAATCCTGCAAAAGCCTTCAAAAGCTTCTCTTCTCTTACTTTGTTTTTTAACCTTCTCTGCATCTTGAGTATTCTTCTGAAAATTCCTCAAGGTGTTGTACTTTGGGGAGTACAACCCTTTGTACAAATAACTGTACTTCTAGTAGATAAGCAAAGCCAGTTTCCTTTGGGAATGCTTGGCATTTGCTTGTCATGAGTGTTAAACATGAGTCTTCTTTTCCTTCAACTTCCAATTTCAGTAAGCGTAGAGTGAGCTGAAGTGCACTGTGAGGGCAGAAAGGAGCAGTAACTAAAGACATAAAGAGAATATATGCTGAATACTGTTCCCATTACAAGAAAAAAACCCTGGTTTTTTTTCTCTAGGGAAAAAATTCCATGTACACATGTATTTACTGATATACCTTTAAACTTCATAGTGATGATAGCACTTAGTTTAACATTGTGACATGCTTACTATAGCTTTACTCATTCAGATGAAAATATATCTAAAATATATTTGCTTGAAGTTTAGTCAGATCTGTGCTGTGTTTTCTTACTATTTAATACTACCAAGTTTTGGAAATAACTTTTACAGTAATTTTTCTAATATGAACTGTGATAACAATACATCTTGAGTTTACTTTTGATTCTCTTGCTATTTTGTGCAAATCCTAAAATTAAGGAATAGAAAAAAACAGTCAAAGCCCCACCTTTTTTCCCTGCTGTTCTGCAGTCCTTTCTATATAGTGGACTAAGTCAGGAAAGAGGAGGACTTGCCCTGTAATCATGGCATCTTTCTTGGACAACTACAAAACCATAAAACCTCCCAGCCCAGAGAAAAGCAGGCGTGTTCTTTATTGTTCCCCATCAACACTGTCAGTTTAAATCCTTAGGTTTCTTCTGTTTATGAAGCAAGATGTGCAGATGATATAAATGCTGAGGCAAAACCAAATGGCTTCAGGAAGAAGATCTACTCCAGTGATAGCTCCAGCTCTGAAGACACAGCTTCAGAAGGTGGAAGTGAATGGGCTGATCCGTGTGAGGAGGAGCTTTTTTCTCGAACTCAACTGTAAAAACTGCAGAGTAGAACAGATGATTGAAAAGTAACATGAGATGGAAAACTATCCTTCTTGAGGGTCTGTAGCTCTAAAACAACAACTTGAGTTTCCTCTTCAGTTAATGGATTCAGATGTGTATTTATCTTTCTCTTCTTGCTTATTTTATAGATGAGGACACAGCTGTCCTGTTGAAGATTTTTTTTCCCCCAAAAATACTGTTAAATTCTTGGCTATTTGAACTAGACTAGATTGTGTTGTCAAATCAAGAATGGATGTGCATGTGCTCGTCTTAGTAGTACCACTGCTTTTTTGCATCTTAATTGCAGTTATTTTCATTCGTAACTGTAGCCCTACCACTATTACGATCTTCTTAGCATCGCAGTGTCTACAACTACTTCTGCTATTCAGAGACTTCAGCTTTCTGCACATTAGGCTTTGTTCTTTAAGAACTGGGAGATAAATACTTAACACTGTAATCTATCAGTGCCTTTCTGAATGCAGGAGAAAAGCATGAATGACTTGTCCAGTCTTCATTCAGTAAATCTCATAACTTTGAAGTAGGAACAACAGGGTTGTGCTTTAGAGACTTACAGAAACTGTGTTTTCTATCCTATGATTCCCCCCCTCCCGCAAACCAACACTGAGGACACCATGGTTTGTATTTTTGCTAACTGGAGAAGCCAAGGATTTTTTGTAGGTATGGAGGCAATGTGGGGTTTTTTTTCCTTTTTTTCTTTTTTTTTGTCCTTTTTAGCAACTTGCCGATGTGGGGCAGAAGTTTAAAAAGTAACACCAAAAATAATAAACCACTGGGGTGATGTGTGGATTGTTGTGAATTTTGTTAACAAGTAATGAGAATGTTGTCTTGTTGCAGATGAAGGCATTCATGTAACCTGCAAAAGCATCCTGTAACTGAACTTGAGCCTGAATGACTGAAACTCTCTAAAATGCTCAGAGTGTTCAATGTTTTAAATGCAAAGGGTCAGTGCTTCACTTGAAAGAAATCCTGTGGCTGCTGCAGTTAGCTGCTGTTGTGGCTGTAATTTAGTAAATCTCGTAGTTCATTTTGTGTTTCTGAGAGAATGTGTGGGGCAAGTTATGTGTGTGGTGGGTGGGGGTAGGGAAGGTGATGACTTACAACATACATGTGTGATTGCAGTAGTGATTGTTGCTTTATGTGACTTGCTTTTAAATTTTATTTTGTTAACTTAGAAAGTCAATACATTGTCAAGTTGCATCTGTACAAGACTATCAACTCCTTGTGCTTTTAACACATTATGCAAAATGTATAAGCCAGGAGGAGCAATATTTGCAAAACTAAACATTCTAAGTTTTTACCATCTCCTAATTTAAAAAATGACAACTAACTAGTCTACACGATCGCAGCATGTCTATAACACCAGGAAGTGCAGAAAGTGCAATACTGACTTGAAAAGCTTCACCATTATTTTTGACAGGCAATAAACCTCACAAGAAACGTAGCTGTTTAAATGTGAGCTGAACTGCCTTTGAAATATGTTCTGCGCTAGAAATGCTTTCTGAGTAACTGGGTTTTGTTGCCTTTATTCAATTGACAGTGTAAGAATTTAAACATGTGGTTGGGAAACCATGCCGGTCTTCATGCGATGCGTTTGGTGAGATCCTTACTAAAACTGGCTTGGTTGCCCTTACCCAAGGACTTTCTTTGGTCCTCCTCTTAGACTATGTTTTAGGGTTTGTATTCATACAACAAATCTTTTGACACTTTACAGTTTCTTTTCTTAATTTATTTGCAGACTTTGGATAGATTTTTATATATTTTACTTTCTTCTGGAGCTTCCTTGAGAGGTTGTTTAGCACCTGCACTGAAAACTAGTTAACTGTAACATGAAAGTAAAAAAGAACTTTACACACAAATTCTTCAAATCACTACAGTGAAGAATGGAATAGAACTTCATTTGAGAACAGGAAATGACCAAATGGACATATTTCAAACACAAACTTCAGCTCAGTTAATTCTGGCTAGAGCTGGTTCGTTGGTAAGAAAGGGCTCAAAAGTAACAAAGGTGTTGCTCATAGTTACATTGTGGCACGTAATGATTCCAGCACCTTTGGGGAAAATAAAATCCTATACTGAGCTTGGGCAATAACAAATTGTCTTTACTTGTTTTCATAGTTTAATGGCTAAAGCTCTAAGGCTTTCAGTGAGAGTTGAAGTGTGGTTTTTAGTTTTTCTATATGGATAGAAACACACACCAACAACAATAACAACAACAACAACAACAACAACAAGAGCATTAAAAGGTTGGCATACGCTGAACCGCACTGTGGGATGAAGCGCATTGCATATCCATAGCACTGAAGTATCAGTTTTCCATTCCTGGGCTGAAATTTGTTTCTACTTTTTGCTTCAAGTGGTTGTATTGTTCTGATTTCACGTACACCAGAGTAACTGATTTTGTTTTCTTGTGGAGTTACTTAACACCGAATAAAAATATAAAAGGACAATTGGATGGTGTGTGTGTGTCTTCATTTTCTTTGGCTGGCGTGTATAACTTAGATACAACATGCAGTTAAGCATTAAACATTCTGGAGAAATAGCATGACATACCTAGTTTGGGAGTCCTTTTCATTGCTGTAATTTTTTAAACTATTTTTAGGCTGTAGGAGAATTAAATACATTGCATGTGTTCTTTAAAAAAAAAAAAAAAGGCAAAGTGAGTTTTATCCCCACTTTATTTCCATAGAAATTAATTTATAATGACAAATTAATGTTTAGAAAACGTGAGACCTTTTCAAAAAAGAAATTAAACCCAAGCAAACCCAGAACCTCTCTCACATAGCAGTTACAGAACTTGTATGTAATACAATATTATGGAATCTAACCTGGCAGACTTCATTTTCTGCTTTCAGCTTGTGTTCAGCCATCAAGTAATCACTATCTCACTTCTACTTATAGAAAACTGCATCTATGACAAAGTACACTTTCCTAATTCCATGGCCACGCCTCCTTTCACAGAAAGGAAAGAAGTCCAGACAGTTCACCTGCCACTTGGTGGAGCCTTGTGCACTGAGGTGCTGTAAGTGCAGCCAAAGTGACCTGGGATTCTGTGCAGAATGATCCCAACTCTGCTGAATTAGAAGTGCAGTGAAAACAACACAGAAACACACACTTGGAAATAATGGAAGAGTCCCTCTGTAAGGAAGTGCCTTGGGTTAATACTTCTGTTCAGACTCAGTAGTTGAAACTTTTAAAGGCATACATTGTTTTCAATTATTTCTTAAGTACAGCAGAAGGAGTATATTTTCATTGTGTTTATAGAAGATGCTTGATAAAAGAACCACATTTTATCAGCCAGGTTTTTCAATTGCTGTATCTGAATTAATATGAAATACACATATCATAAAGAATTAATTTCCAGTGTAAACAATGCTTCTGTCATATTAAAACAACTGTATAGTCCTAGCCAGCAAGTGCATCTGTCAATGGTAGGACAGGCTGTAAATGCATGTCACACTGTGACTTCATGGGAGTGTCCGGTGTGAAAATACATGGGAAGGTAGCAAACCTTCTGGAAAGCCAGGATTCCTTCACAGTAACTCATTCTTTGCCTGCCAGAACCAGAATAGTTAAGTATTATCCCCAATGAATTAGTCATTACCTTTCACATCCAGCATGTCACATAATTTTCTTTTATGACCTGTGAAACTAGTAGCAACAAGACTGCAGAGGTTTGGGACAAAGGAGACTTTACTGATGTATTTTAGCTTCCTACTGTAAGACTTCTGTTCCATTGTTGAAGTTCCTCTCAAAATGTAGTATTGCATGCAAATGCTTATAAATTTTATGATCTACCTCTGCTCCAGTGGAATGATAATGGGATGAACAGGAAAAAACAGCTGACAGAGCTGGCAGTGGGCCAACATGCTGCTGAGAAAAAGCCACTGAGTGATAAAACAGTGATGCCCCTGGCCTACTTCATCCATGTATAACAACTCAGCTATAAACAGCGAGGATGGAGGCTGAGCTGAGAGGCTGTCATGGACGCTACCTTCTGCCTGATAGCCTTCCTGTAGGGCAAATGAATCGGGAAGGACAGTGTCTGCCATTACTGTATTTGCAGCTAATCCAAGAACAGGGGCTGCAAAGGCAGTACTAAGTCTCTGTGTCCCTCTGTAATGATGCAGGCTCCCTTCGATTAACGGCACTAACAGCCATTTCATAGTGCTACAACTGCTTGTCACATAAAGATTTCAGGAGCTGTTAATGAAGGGCTAACTGCCCATTATTCTGCACAGGCCTTGTTTTACTCAATACAGACACAGAAGAAGCAGCAACTCCCCTTGCCTCATAACACTAGGAACTCAAATTCTTGAATTTCTTCTCAAACCACTCTAAGCAATCACACCTGTTAAAAATACTCTGTAAAAGTATCGATGAGTACATTTGCAGATTCATCTCAATGCTTTTCTTGTTCATAGCCATGGAAATGCTCAAGCAAAGAGCAGTACTGAAAACAAATACATAAGCACTGCCTAAAAAAAGGGATGCCACTTCCACCACTAGAGATTTTTAGGAACATATTAGACAAATGTGTCAGAAATTACGTAATGACCTACAGAAACTTGTGTAGTTTTTTCCTTTATTGATCCCCAACTTATGTTTGAAATAAGGTACAACTTGTATGTTGTTTAGGTCCATTGTCTGAAGAATAATTTGCCTCATTAATCTCTACCTGCTATGATGGACTACCCTGATCCCTTCTAGATATGGGACAGAAACTGGTGTTGAATTTTTCATTTTTGCAGTTACTTTAATTGTTCAATAACGAATATTAAGAACATCCCTTATGTTTCCAATTCCCTTTTAGTAGGATTTTGCCTTTTTCCTTTTTTTCTTACATTTTATAACCTCTAATTTTTGCATTGATGTTTGGCTTCTACATGTCCTCATTTTGCAATGGAGTCCTAGCCCTTGGTCACTTGACTCTTGAACCCTCATCTATTTGACAACAAAGTCTTCAAGAAGTCTCAGTTTCATTCATGGGTTTTCAATATTTTTTTCACCATTTTCCCCATAATTGTATTCAATACAAAAATATTAAATTCTTTGCAGCACTGCAAATCCATGGAGACATAATAATGGGATGTGTTACCTGCCCAGACTGAATGTTACTTAGTTTCATTCATCCTCACTAGGTCCAGACAACAATTCATTTTTAGTCCAGTACTTCTTTTGTTCTTCCAAGTGAGTTCCAACAGGAAGTTGCCATGTTGGCAACTGCTACATAATAGATCTGTAATTTAAATTGTGCTTGCTTAAGAGAATAAATTTGTTACAGAACTCCAACTTTTCATTATGCAGCTGTGCATAATAACCATGTTCTTCGCTGGCATGATTTAGTGATGAGTGAAGATCTGTAACAGAGGTACCAGAGAGGCTTTGTTAGCAATTATTTATGGGCACTTAGGATTCTGCAATTCTGAGATACTATACAAGGACTAATACTTTTAGTTGATATAGTTTTACTCCTTCACACCTTATTACTCATTTTGTCTTCCCTAAACAGCTTGTAGACAGTGATAGAAACAATCCTGTCACGCATCATGTTGCAGTAATACCAGTTCAAACATGCTGGAAAATCTCATGCACTCTTCCCCTGCCTTTTCTGCTCTTCATTTTCTTGCTGTCTCATGGAAGGGAACACATCTCAATCTATTCTTACCCCGTGGTAACAGAAAGGTTAACAGTGATGAGGCTTCCTCATCCTTTATTAGGTCTAAGTTCCTATAGGAAGAGGCAGCCTTTTGTGATAATCAAATGTCATATTCTCCAGCTATTCCTGATTCACCCCAAACCAATTAAAATGGCCTGGTGTACATATATTCCATTGCTAGTAGGAATGCCTGTGCAGGTAGTGGCCATGCTGGAAATGGACTGCTGTCAAATACAGACAGGCAAAAATACTTTTGTGGGAACAAAATTAATTTCTGATGAATCTGAAGTAGAAGAGCATAATATTAAGTTCTCAAAAGCATCAGCATATGTTTCCAAGGTATTGGTATTTGTCACAGAATTACTACCTTTTTCATTGCTACGAATCAGTAGAAACCTGGATTTATTCATTGTTCCAGTTTCTTGTGCCATATAACATGCATTAGTTACTTCCCTGTGCCTACAAGCACTTCTGTAAGGTAAGGAGGAAAAGGAGGAATGTCTCATCTGTGTGCTAAAATTTGCTTTCAGGTAGAACTTCTCTGTCTTGTGGCATGATGGATGGTAACTCAGAGTACCCAGCACTGCCACATTTGGTACCCTTGCACTCTGGCTTGGGTGAACTAAAACTGCCTTAAATGACAGCGAAGGCAAGTGGAGGCAGGACCTGTTGGTCAGATCACATTCAGTGTTGTACCTTCACAATATGCAAATCTTTGGTTAACTAGAGAAAAAAAAATGTATTAAAATGTCCTCTACCTTATGACAGAGAATTACTGACTTCCAAGAGCTGCACAGCAGATTCAAATGAAGCTCAGTTTGGCTGGCTCTGAAAGCTGCTTGCGTCATACTTGGCTTGTGATGAATGAAAATTCAATCTAGATGTTCTCATCTAGCTCTTTAAAAACTAAATTTGAAGTTGTATCAATTACAAAATTGCTGAAGCTTCAAAACAGAACTGAAAGCCTAAGCAGAGAATGCTTTCTCACATCTACAGGCATAAGAAGTATGACAGAAACTTACATTTCTGTTCTCGGCTCTAATCGAACAGGAAGGACTGGCATTTTGTGTACTTTTATCATATGTAGTATAGTTTGGAAAAATCACTGAGAGGGAGCAGAGCACGAACTCTTCACACTTTCTTGCAGAATGACCATAAAACTGGCATATCAAGCTCTGCTGGCATGAATATCAGCCTGTATGACAGAGCTTTTGAACTGACTTTAAAAAAAAAAATAAATTCTCTAAATAATTCATTTCTACACAACAGCTGCAGGCAGGACACTCTTAAAGAAAACAAGAGATTGGGATTTTATCCCAAGAATTTTTACAAAGTGCACTACAGGTTTACTTGACCCTGAATCAGTGGCAGAAGACTGATAACAACCATGCTGATTAAGTGCCACAACAGACTTCTTATCACACTTCTGAGGATTTATTTACAACCCACGTGTTTAAACAGGAAGCCTTGATTTCTGTGTGGACTTTAAATTTTGCACAGCTGCTGCAAAAGAAAGGTGCTAAAGGTCCCCTTTGCACTGAGTTATGCATTTATACTTCCTGTACCTGGCAGTACCTGTTCTGTTTCCTTTTTGTAATTAGCACATGCCACACTTCCATCAGAGCTAGTGGTGTGACACTGTATTTAGTCCCAATGTGAGCCCTTCAGCTTCTCCCCATACAGAGGAGTAATAATAAACATTTGCAGACAGAAACTACCTTATCTGGGAGGGAGGGGGCATGAACAGGACTGATGCTAACTGCTAAAGCAAAACACCTTTTCGTAAACCAGAAATGCTACTTCCCCTTTCCTATGAGTTGCACAGCCATTCATGTGCAATAGAGGTTTGGGGGTTTTTTGTACTGACTAGGCTGTCATTTTCTGTGACTTTCCGTATGCTCTGCTACTGCTGAAAGGTTTTCTGCAGCAGGTTTTTCTATTTGTTTCTTCAGTCCAATTACATTATGAAGCTGGGAGTATAATTATTTCCTGTGTGGGCACTCTGTAGACTTACAGAATTCCTGACGGTGTGTTTCCATTCTGTTATTTACCCTGGGAACCAAACAGCTGACCCAGGTACCATGACACACCATGATGACAATACTCTCTTCTGGTTGCTCCAACAAAAGAATTGATTCTCACTCTCAAAAACAGAAGGAAAAATATTAATACTGGAAAAGGAATTAGTGACAGTATACGCTCAAAAAAATCTTTTGCACATAAACAAGTGCCTCGAAATGTTTGCTTTTATTTACCTTTATTTATTTACATTTAATATGGAAGCTATCTTACAGAGATAGATTTTCAAAAGACGATACGGAGAAATTAGTGCCAATTTGAAATAATTTTATGTTGATACCCACCTTAGAAATACAGCAGACTAAGGACTGATCCAGTCACAGAAACAAACTATCTGCAGAGGTATGATTTTTGACTGATGGTCGATTTTCAGAGCAGTTTCATAATGACCTAATTCTTATCTTTATAGTATGGAACTGGTGTGAACAGGGTCACGGTGACACGTACTTCTGTACAGGTTTACCTCAGCCTCTCACAATTCATTCACGTGTAACTTGCCCATATCTAAGCTTGAATAATCATAGGTTTGCACTGCTTGATATTGAACCAGCTACACCAGCACAAGTTCAGATATTTCCGCGTTTGCTACTCTCACACTCCCAGATTCAGTGTAGACATGAGAGGTGTGAGGTGACGAGAGTACTTACATCCTCGGTTCAGATGGGGGACAGCTTTATCTTAACACCATTCTAGACACATAATCACCGAGTCTAGGTGCGAAACATATGACCTTTGTAGAAAAAAAAAAGAAGCAGTACCGAGTTTCACGGATGATAAGGAAACACGAAAGCTCTGCTCCTGTCAGGTGCTGACTGCTCATAATTTCAGTGTGGAGGCAGAGCAGGGTACGCACAGCTCCATGTGAACTGCGAAACGGTTCACTCTGAGACAGAAGGTGAAGAGAAGGGAAACATAAACATACAAAAAATCGCAATTACCACCTTAGAGGGTCCACTTTTCGCATTACAGAGCGTGATGCCAAAGTTCCAGAGCTAAGGACACACCCGCACTTGATACTTCCACACCTTCCCCACCCCACACTTGGTAAACCCACTGAATTTTGTTTTCGTGCTAAACGCAGGCGGCAACACGAGTGCAGCCCGCCCGCCTACCTGCTCCCCGCGGGGACGGTCAGGGCCCCCCGCCGGCCCCAGCAGGAACGCGGGGCAGGGTGCAGCGCCCGGCAGCCAAGGAGCGGCCCCGCCGAGCGGGGAGCTCCTCGGAACCAGCGCCCCCAGACACAGCCCCGCTTCCCCCCGAGCCAGGGACTCCTCCGAACCAGCGCCCCTCAACCACAGCCCCACTTCCCTCCCTTCCAGGGACTCCTCGGAACCAGCGCCCCCAGCCCCTAGCCCCGCTTCCCTCCGCTCCAGGGCCTCCTCGAAACGAGCGCTCTCAGCCTCAGCCCCAGCCCCCCTTCCTTCCATTCCAGGGGCTTCTCAGCATCAGCGCCCACAGTCCCGCTCCCGGGCGCCTCCGCGACAGGGCTAAGCCGGCCCCACCACCCTCCCCTCGGTGGCCGCTGAGGCGATTCAAAATGGCGCCCGGCGGCCGCCCCTCGCCCCCCTCCGCGCAGGCGTTCCCTGCCCCGGCGGGCGGTGCTTCCCCCGCCGCGCCGGGCAGGGGGAGCGGCGGCGCGGCGGGAGGAGCCCGAGCCGGGGGGG
Source organism: Acanthiza pusilla (assembly GCA_036630365.1). Classification (NCBI taxonomy): domain Eukaryota; kingdom Metazoa; phylum Chordata; class Aves; order Passeriformes; family Acanthizidae; genus Acanthiza; species Acanthiza pusilla. Next base: position 53,619,712 of record JAXCHO010000164.1, read on the forward strand.
CTGAGCATCGCCGGAGGAGCCCGGCACCTGTCCCGCAGCCAGGTGTGCGCCGCCAGCGCCATGGGAGGCCCCGCGCTGCGCCGAGGGGGCGCCCGGCGAGGGGCGGCTGCTCTGCCTCAGCCGCGCTGAACCCGGCGCTGCTCCGCGGGGACCGGAGAGCAGCGACATGGACCACTCGCCGCAGCCCCCGGCCGCCTCCTAGTCCCGCAGCAGCGGCTGTGGGGCGGGTCGGGCATGGCCCAGCGTGACGAGAGCGACGGAGGGCAGCGCTACCCCGGTGAGGTGTCCGGGGTTCCTCGGGGCTCTTCCTGCTCGGGCGGCGGCGCAGCCCTGCCGGGGCTGGGGGTGTTGGTGGTACCTGTTGGTGTGAGGGGCAGAGCTCGGGGCCGAGCGCGGCGGGCGGGAGCAGCCTCAGCACCGAGGGGCTCGCCGGGGCCGGGCTGGCTCGGCTACTGACTTGTCTGGCCGTGGTCACGTTAAAAAGTTAAGAGGAGCAGGTGGGCTGTGTCCTCGGTGTGTTCACCGAGTGGGTTAAAGACCGCAGAGGAGAGTGAGCGCTGCTTGCTCAAGGCTTTGGCTTTTTTTTTTTTTTTTTTAATTTTTTTTTTTATTGGTGCGGTTGGTTTTGTTTTGGTTTGGGTTTTTTTTGTTTCAGTTTCTTTGCGTTGTTTTGTAAGCGAAGGCCGCCAGCTCGGAAACCTTCGCAGAGCGAGTCGGGCTCAGCCCGTGAGAAGGAAGAAACTTTCACCTCGCTGCCTCTCTTTTAGTCGAAGTCTCCCAGGCAATTCCCAGAGACCAAACAAAACTACATCTAACAGTAGCTGAAGTTCTCTTGACGCTGCTGCTAATTTAATGTGGTTCACAGAGTTTTCAGTAATAATGGCGTGGGGAGGGAAAAAGCCCTCTAAACCGCTTCTGGAGTAGAGGCTTTAGCAGAGCACTGTAACTTGTTTGTATTGCCTGCCTGACGGAGCAAAAACAGTCGAAAAGTGGTGAATGGCTTACTTATGATTGCTCTCCGAGCACTCCGCTCAGAAGCCAGATTTGTAAAGCTCACGCTTCTAAAACGTCACCAGCTGAGAGTTAGATAACAGTCATCTTAATTAAAAAAAAAAAAAATCCCCGCTTGTTTCTTTTTTGCTGTTAACGTTTCAGCAGTACTTATATAGGTAGCCTTAATCGCTGTATCTCATGCTTTGTTTAAAGGCAGACTTTTTGTAGCTTCAGGAGTTCTTCACTGTTGGCAATGCTGTGGCTGTTAGAACGTGCATATAAACAAACTGAACCAAGAAATCTTTAATTAACAAAACTGAATTTGATGCTCTTATGCACCAAGATCACCCAAAGGTGCACTTTATAGCAGCAATGTGTTTCTTGGTACATGCAACAAAAAAATTTTAAATGCATGAAGACTATAAACCCTTAATTTAAAGAAAAAATATTTACCTTCAAGAAGAAAAAAAGTTGTAACTTTGTAAGTGAAAAAATTCCTTGTTCTTAAAAACTTAAGAAAAATGCTTGCAGAGGTAGATGTTGAAGAGATAAGGAGTGTGAAATAAGTTGTGATGTTAATTCTTTGACAACTGAGCAAAATGTGTAATCATTCCTCTTCTCGTTCCTGTGAGGCAAGAATATATAAATCCTGTTTTGCAAATTGTTAACTTACTCTTGTTGCTTGCCTAAATTGCATCATAACTCACAGCAAACTTGGAAGAATGGGCCTTGTGTTGTCATCTTTCGGGTTCTGTTTTACTCTAATGGTTTGGCATTGCTGTTATCTTTCTTAAACTTTTATATCAAAGTGGGTTAAAAAGGCATTTTATTGTAGATTTTAGAAATCAGAATCAAATATTACTTGTTCCCTCTGTGTGGTTGAGTGATATGTAAAGCCAAAATCTGTTTTAAAGCCTCTGGTTATTGTCAGAACATGCCTTCTTACATGCTGTGATCAGAATTTGGGGAATGTGAGGCCGCGTGGACAGCCCTACTGAGAAGGATCAAAACTCCACCTGTCAGAGAAAAATTTACCCAGGAGAGGGCCTGAAAGCAGAACTAATGTTGTTGATGTTTTCATGAAGTTCTGACACTTGCGGTTTAGAGACTTTCTGAGTTTGTGTTTAGGAGTTATCAGTGATTTTTTATTCCCAAGCTTATGTGTAAATTTCTGGCGTCCATGGTGTTCTGTGATAAGGAGTTGTGCAGTTTAGCTGCCCTTTGTGTAAATTGTTGTGTCCTGATGTTAATTTTGAACCTGGCTTCAAAACTGTCTTTATCAGGTGCTCCTTAGCACTGAAATTGGAAGTGTTAATGAGTAAATAATATCTACCTGCTCTCTCATTGCCAGTTGTGACCTGGGCTGTATTTTCCTAACTCCCTTTCCCTTGTTCTCTCTTGTGGGATGTTCACTCTTATGAGATCATGCTCTCTATAAGACATAGCATGTTAAGACTTTACAAATATCTATTTTATTTAGATCGTAATATATTTAAATAAACAATGGGGATCATGAATGTTGTGCAGACAAAATTACTTACGATTTCTCAATAGTTTATTATACTCGGATGATAATGTTTCCACATTGTTATGTTATAAATGATTTATGGAAAAAAGTTAACATTGGAGCACATGACAGAATATTTGACATCAGTTGTCAGATTTTGCACTTATCAGTGAGGCAGCTAAAACAGTGTATAAATATCACTTCACTCCATCCTTAAAAACAATCCTACAGCAACCTAACACAGAATGAATCAAGGAGTTCTCATGTGTGTTCTTGACAGCTGATTGCATATCAAGTTTTCATTTGAAGCCCTTGATGGGTACACTTCAAAGCCTCCCACAGTTTCGCTGAACTGTGTAAAACCTTTGTATCTTGCTGTTGCATAATTTGCTCCAGCAAGCTGTAGTGTTGTATACTTCTGCATTTGCTGGTTGCCCGTTTAAAGGATCTCTTCCTGTTAAATTTATTGCTTGAAAAAAATACCAAGCCAAGTTAAAATAGCTTCAGTACCTGGTGTGGAATTTTCTTCTTCTTCTTCTTTTTTTTTTTTTTTTTTTTTTTTTTTAACTCTTGTTTTGTTTACAGTATTTGGCCTCTTGAGCTGCTGTGGTCACTGCCTCTGCCAAGGTCACTTGAATGCTTACCATTTGTAAGCTTGGTCGAGAAGAGCAATGCAATTAAACTAAGGACTGGCTGCTACTTGGGAAAATCATTGAGCAGAAGTGAAGGCAGTCATCAGAGGAATTCATTATGGAATGTGCTTGTGCTGTTTACCCAAACATCATCAAAGCTGTTCCTGACAGATTACATTTCTGTGTTTTGTTTTCTGGATGGCACTTTCTCAATGCATTTACATGTGTGAATTCTTATAGGTCAAACACCTTGGATATACTCTTCTGAAGTCTTCAGAGTAACATTGGGGCTGGGTGGGCTGCCTATTTGAAGAGCTATGTAACGTGTATGAAGGAATAAAGGTGAGCACAGGGAGGAGAAAACAGACTTAGATTAAAAAAAACCAAGTGAATTCAAGCAAGAAGGTCTGAGAACAGGAGATCCCAGTATATACAGTAATTATATCTAATGCTTCATGTTGTGCCTTATTTGCACACTTCAATTATCACAGTTGACTTGTTGAGTGTAGTTTGTTGCCTGTATTCAAGGATTGCTGTTCAGGGTTGTTTGTTTTTTTGCTGGCCCTTGCAATTTTAATTTTTTAGTGAATAGAGAATACATAATGTACACGGCTGGTGTGCCAGCTATTTCAAGATGTCACTTTAATTGCAGGGGATGTAAACTTTTCAAACCATGGTAATATGAAAAAAAAAAAGTTGCTATAGCAACTCTTTAAGAAAAGTGTACATCTTCACAAGCTTTTTAGTCAAAACAATACACTTGAAACCTTGCTTATGCAGAGGATTAGGCTTTTGGTGCATTGATTAGTTTAGATGGGTAACATATAGTTGGCTGTTAGAAAGTTCAGAAGTCTAAAAAATGAAATATCCAGGGTTGTTTCTCCTTGTCTTTTGTCTGTGCTTAGGAGTGGATTGAACTGGAGTGTCTTATCAGCTAGCGAATACCATTTGGGTAGTAAGTTAAAGATTTAGTATAGCCCACAAAGTACAGATGGATTCCTGAACTTTCCATGTGACTGAAAACTTGTGGGAAAAAAAATATTTCTGTTTGGTCCAATGAGATATGGTTGAAATGAGTTTTTGCTCACTTACTGCCTGTTGGTATCACAATGCCAGGGTGTATTGATGTCCTCAGATCTAAGAATGGACTGCGTGCCAAACCTTGGTGTTTGGCAGGGCTTAGGTGACATTAACCAGGGGTTTAGAACTGCTGTGAGATACCAGTTTTTGCTGATGTTTGATACTGAGAAGTTTGGGTTTTCTTTTGGGATTATGTATGTATTTGTTTTTTTAAAAATTAAAGGTGGGGAGGACCTTCTAGAGAGCAACTGGCACCTTTAATTAAGTGCAACAGTTGAGAGAGGAGACAGAAGCAGGAGACCAGGCTTCAGCAACTGGAGAAAAATCTGTCTGGAAAGCAGTCTTTGTGCAAGATAGAAGGAGTGTTCTTCACTCATTCGCACTTATCCCAGAGTGTTTCAGAGAGAAGAAATTGGAGCAATATGTGCATATTTGTTCTGCCAACTGCTGCAGAGTAATTGCGTTGCAAACTTCAGCAGAGCTGTAGACAATTTACCTACGCATATAGACAGAGAAGACCTGTGTAGTGTGAGATTAATAATCATGTAGTGTTTAAAGTGTTAGTAGCAGTTCTGGAAGCCAGGGCAGTACTCCTGATGGTGTTCCAGGTGTAGGAAAGTAGCCAATGAGTTTGATGCATCCAACCTGTAGCTCTTATTTGACAGCCCTTGCTTTGCAGGTCATTCAGGTTGAGACTGGAAGTGAGGCACTGATGGGATTAACTGACCTGCTGGAACCCTCTGGGGAGAAAGCATGGATGGATATTGCAAAGATGGAGTATCATAGTCCCTGAGTGCAGTAAATACAACGAATTTGCAAATGTCATTGTTACTGTATGTGCACTGAGGAAGGGCATCATGTATATTGTCAAAACACTATGTGGATAGCTTTGTAGCTGTTCAGATTTTGCATCTCTTGTTTAATGCAACAATGATGCATTAAGCATTCTCTTTTGTGACAAATTTATTATCAGTTTTATCTTTTCCAGAAGACTGCTCAGAATTTCTGTTTAAATGAACACTTGAGAATATGGTCTAAGGGTATGGAAACAAGTTTTGTAGCCCTCTGACATCAGCAAATATGAATTTTTGACTGTATAAAAATAAATTTCATATGTTTGTCTCAATATGGACAAGGAACATTAAAATACTGCTGGTTTTATAGTATGTAATTTCACTGTCATGTGAGATGTGTAAGAAGCAAACACGGGCACACAAACTGCTTATGAAAGGTTTTTCATGCTTGACATTTTCTAGAAACCTAATTTAAGTTGCATTGTCATGGTTGTTCCAGCTGGGGGAAGGGATAGCAATCATGTGCAGGAGAAGACAAATAATTTTTAATTAAAAGGCTAAATTAGGACAGGACTGAGTGTATTAAAAAAAAACAAACCAAGAAACAACAACAAAAAAACCAACACCAAACCCCACCAAAAAAACCAGTCAAGAACAAACCATAACCTTCCAGCAAACTCATAATCTTTTCTTTCTTTTTAACCAGTTACCAGCTGGGCCAAGACAACTGATGCAAATTTATCCAACTCTTTAAATGGTTTGACCTTCGTGGGAATTCTGGATGCAAGAGTGGGCAGTGGTATCCAGGGCCTTCAAAACTTGAACTCTGGAACCCTGAGAAATCTCTCATTGCCTGAATATGGACCTGGCCGGCTGTCCAGTGCTTTAGAAGATTGTCATAGCCTTAAATCAGTGGATTCTGGTATTCCAACTCTAGAAATAGGAAATCCAGAGCCTGTTCACTGCAGTGTGTTAAATGTGAAGAGAAAGCAGTCAGAGCCTGAGCTTGTGCCTGACAGGGCTTTCCAGAGCGCGTGCACACTGCCGCCGTATGTGCCTCCACATTCCCTGACTGCTGAGCATGACCATGCTGTGCGGAAATCCTCGACTTTCCCAAGAACTGGGTATGACACTGTCAAACTTTATAGTCCAACCTCAAAAACTCTGAATCGAAGTGATGATATCTCTGTTTGTAGTGTGTCTAGTCTTAGCACAGAACTGTCAACAACTTTATCAGTTAGTAACGAAGACATTTTGGACTTTGTGGTCACAAGCAGTTCAAGTGCAATTGTGAATCTCGAGACTGACGAGGCACACTTTTCAGATGTTACCCTGAATTCCAGTAAAGAGAGCAATGACCAGAGCCAGCAGCAGTATTGTCACGAGACAGATGTGGACAGTAAACGGAAGATACTGGGACCTTTTACAAACTTCTTTGCCAGGTAATGTTTCCATAAAATATATTCTAACAGAGTATGCATGATCTTAGGAGAAAGGTCTTGTTTGATATTCCACTTTGAAAGATGTAATAGCTTGGTGTTTTAATTCAAATTGGTATTAACGTATTTTTTCTGTTATCAGTAAATGGGCAAATATTGCTGGGGATTAAGGCTCTGCATCCTTCTCTATATTGCGTTTATGGTGTATGGAAACATCTTAAATCTTGGAAGATTCCTTCTACATTACAGTAAAAGGATTTCTGAACAAGGTCTTTTTTCTTCTGAACAGTGGGTTCTCCAGTGATACCTCTTGTGATTTTGGTCAAGGTTCTTAATCTTGTGTCACATAAATAGATAAGTATAGGTAGGATCCATACTTGTATTAAAGAGCTTTGACATCTGAGGATTTATAAGTAAAGTAGTGATGGAATATTTTATTGATCATTCTAAGGGTATGAAGCTTAAAATACAAATACTTTACAAACACTTAGTGTGACTACTCTGACCTTTTCAGATCTCAGTTACTGTTTTTTAAATACCCTTTTCCTTAATTTTTGTGTGGAATGAAGACATCTGACATTGTGTCACCCACTTGTTGAAATAATAACGTTGGCCACCCAAAGCAGTTTCTAAATGTGGCCCTTCTATGAACGGTAAGGTTCTAAACGCAGATACCCCAGGGAAATGGTGAATGAGGAAAAGGACTATTCTACTTTTGGGGGGTGGAGTTGTTTGCTGGTGTGTTCTTTTTTGTAAGTTATGTGAGGCCTTCATAATGTCTCTTACTTGTAAGTTATGATATTTGAAGTGTGATATATTTTAGAGAAATTGTTCTAGAAAGAAATTTTAGACATCAAGCAGAGTTGTCTGTATAACTTATTTTGCACATGGCTTCAGCTAATCTCTTTTTCCTCATGCAGTTTGTTTTTTTCCGTGAGACAAGTTGGCTAATACAGTATGTAGAGAATTGGCAAAAACTGTTCTTTGAAAGGCTGTCTTATTTGCAAAGCTTAAGAGAATCAGTTTGTTTAGACCTACTAAACTGGCTGAAGCCTTTGTTGACTTTTATTCTTAGGTTAAAGTACTGTGGAGCAGAACTCCAGTCCTCAGTCGTGTTTGAGGTGCTGATGCTTTTGTGGACCCTTTTCTGTTTGTTGCCATGGAACCAGACTTAATTCTGAAGCAGGAGGCTTCTCAGCACTTCAAAGCATGAACTTTTGTTACCCATTCTGGTAGCACAACTGCTAGCTCAAACAAATGTTGTCCTTCAGTCTGGAGGGAGCACAGTGGAACAGGCACATTTAGACCCTGCTCAGAGTAGGATATTTAACTGCTTCCCAACTTTTCTTATCCAACAAAGCAAAGCCATCTGTCCAAATTCTATTCTAGTGTAGTTTGTGGTGGTTTTACCAGTGTTACAGAAACTTGTAACTAGACTGAGCTTTTTAACCTGAATCTTTGCAGGTACATTGAATGCCAGGACACAAAGGCTGTCATTACCCCCTTTTAAATGGGGAACAGATAATCTTGGTCACTGGGTGATGTCATCGTAAGAATATGAGGATTAAGTTCAAGCTAGGTGATCAGCTTTGAAGTTCCAGGTGCTCTGTCTGTAACCTGACCTTGAATATCCTTCTCTTTGGCACCCACTTTCTGCTCTGTTTTGGAAACAAGAGTTGCTGGCCTTTTGTCTGTACTTGCACACCACACGCCCATATTTAATACATCTGTCTCATGTCATGAGACCTGGTGGTGAATTTCACAGATATTGAACAAGCAGGGAGCCTTGGAGGTTGTTCTGTGCCACGGGGAGTACTATCTATATTTATGCTGTCAGAATGGTTAAGGCTCAAAACATGCTGTTGCTAGTTTTTGTTGATATTTGCAATCTGCCATCCACAGGGTTGAAAACTCCCTGTTCCCTGGAGTTCCTGTGGGCTCCTTGGATTCCCAGTGCTTAAACCAGTACTGAAGTAAATGAACCTGGGCCTTGCAGTGTTTTGTTTGAAAGTAGCTGGTTTCTAGAGGCCTCCCTACCCAGCTCATCCTGTGCTCTGTACTGGGGTTTGTGTGCAGTGTGAGATGAAAAGGAGGTGTTTTGAATAGTATTATTAAGGACCAGCTTGCTGAGAGGGAGCTCCCTAGAGCAGTTTGCTAAAAGTGCTGCAGTGGTGGGTATAAAAAAAGTCCCAGAAAGGAGTGTGTTCTTAGCACTGCACTCTGTGCTGAAAGAAGGTTCAGTTGAGATTCTGTCTCGCAGGTTAAGAGCATAAATTTCACTTTAGAGAACCAAGGGTGAGTTGTAGCAGGAGAAAGTCAAATTGCTTTGGCTCTGTTCAGTGGTGGCACACTTTCGTAGAACATGGAAGAATGAGAACTGAGTGCTTTGTACGCAGCCTTCCAGCAGCCTGATGGTCATGGGGTAAGGCTGCAGTGCAGGGACTCGGCCTTAATCTGCAGGTTTAGCTCTTTGAGGGCTTCTCTGAGTAATAGGATACAGGTTTGAACCGCTGAGAGCAGAGACGAGTCAGTTTAACTTTTTGCACAAGTTGTTGATATTTGGTAAAAGGAGAAACCTTGCTTCTTGAAATGGTGCCTGTGCTTGTATTGAACCCCAACTGGCCGCTGAGGATGTGTTAGTTTCTCTCATCTTATCGAGAGTAAACTTGGCCTTGACATGTCAGTTAAGATTTGTGGCTGCCTGTAGAGATAATACTGAGAATAATTAGATGCCTCCAGTGCTTGGTCACATGTGCTTAAGCTACTTACATATCAGATAGGGGTAAATCTTCTGCAGTATCAAGAAAATGCTTAGAGAAGTACTTGCTTTAGAATCTAAAGTTATTTTTTTGCACTCTGTATTTATTTTTCCTTTTGAGACTCTATGTATGTGTGTACTGTGCGTAAGGTTGTGTGTTCATGTCAATTCTGTGGTGAGTAATGAAGTGTTGGTTTGAGAGTGCATTTGCAAACTGAGTTGAAGAAGAGATCAAAGAAAAGGGAACCCTGTTGGCTCATTTCCTTCAGTCCTGGCACCTTCAAGATCACTTGGGAATGGAGTGCTCATGCCCTGCCTTCTTGAGCACTATGGTGAAGAAAGTTTCCTGGACTGCTTCTCTGGCTCAGTTCGTTTCTTCAGCAGTTTGAGTATCCAAAAGGTCTGGTTGTTTCCTCAGGCTGTTTGGTGCATTTCTGGGTGTGGGCAGGAAGATCCAAAGTGAGAAAAAGAGGCTGCTTTCTTGCTTACGCACAGCTTTCCTCTTGAAAGAGCTTAAGGCACCACAGGTACAAGTGCTCTCATTAGGCTCCAGTTTGGCATATGAAATGGATTACTGCTTCTGAAAGCAGCTGTAATGCTGACTGTTGACAAAAAAACCTGACACGCTGGTTGTTTTCAAGTGTCACTTGCACCTGTATCAGCTTTAAAAGCCCAGAGGTCTTTCACATAAGAATGAGTTTGAATTAATTTCCTTCATTTGAATATATGCAGGAACTTGGTTTGAAAACGAGTGTGAGCAAATAATTGGCTAGGAGACTAAAGAGTCAGTGGCTTGTCTGCTCCCTTGCCTTATTGACCCAGAGTAGTGTGGGTTAATGAGTTTTACCTTTGGACCTCTGTACAGTACTGCTGAAACTTTTAAAATGTGTGGGTCTTAGACAGCTTTGCTGAATCAGGGCTGTTGTGATCTCACTGCAGAAGTTGTACTTCTCATTTATTATTTTCAATTATCATTTTGGAGACTGAGAATGAGGATTTTTGTGGTTATGTGGAGAGTGACCATAAAGGGACTAGGACTATATACAATTAAATAATAAGCCATACAGTTTCTTTCATTTTAATGGATTACAAGCAGTGTAAGTCTTTACTTAGTCCACTGCCATGGATATTGTCTGTTTTTCTAGGAATCTGGATCTTCTTTCTTTTCAGGCTATTCCTACAAGTTTTTGATCCAAGTGTTCTAAGTATTCGTATCTCAGGAAACCTCTAAGGATCATAGGCACTACACATGAAATACAGGGCTTTAAGAAAAACATTACATTTTACTATTTACAAAGAATCTGCATTTCTGGGAGAAAGCTTCTGGAGAAGGATTGGCATCCTATACTATACACAGAAGCACATACCTAGTCTGGGCTGTGACCTCACTAGTAATCTGATAAGAAAAAGGTTTTAAATTTCGAAATAGTAGCTACTGGTTTCAGTATTAAGTCAGAAATCATGTGAATTTAATGTTCGTATCACATATGTACACACATGTTTTGAGATTACCGGTCACACATAATTTGGAGCTCTGAATTTAGCAATTAGGTCCATCGATGGCATAGATCAGTCATCTGTGTTAATGAATAGGACCCTTTCATAATGCTGTTTGTTACTTTTAATGAGAGGATACGTTATTGTACTTCTCTAATTTTGGTGTTAAAAGGAAGGTAAAATGACAAGGGGCATTGTAATGTTGATTTCCCACTTTCATGTCTCCAAAAATGGGAATTCACTGACTACAGGAGGGAAGAAAAATTATTAAAATAATTGCAATTGACTAATCTGAGATATTAGATATGATGTTGTCTCCTCTTCCATGCAAGTTTCTGTTCAATTAAGCATCTTAGAGTATTGGCTGTTCAGGAGGAGACAGGCTGAGAACAGGACTGAAGTGTGTAGGAGGAGGAACAGAAAGAGCTGGATGTGCTGTGCGGGCAGATATAAGCTCACTGCTTTTAACCACAAATGAGCAAAACCAAACTGAACTGCAGGTGGAGTTGTCCAGAAGCTGATGGGAAGGACTCCAGAAATGCAGCCTCTGAGGGAGGGAACCTGCATGGCTGCCCAGCATAGGCTGCTTCCCTGCCCTGCCGTGGGCTGGGCTCCCAAGTGTTGTGCTTGCCTGGCCCCACAGGATTCACTGCCCTGTTGGAGGGAAGAGAAGGATTTGGTGGCAGTTTTGTCCTTCCCTGCTACTTTATCTGAGTGCATTTCTAGCAAATTGTTTTCAGTAAGAGGAGGCTAAAAGGTCCAGGAAGAGAAGAAGGCAAACAAGCTTGTGCTTCTATGGTGTGGGAAGCAGCATGGCCACTGAGGTTCTGTTTCACAGAGGACACTGGCAAGAGTATTTCAGCAGCCCCTGAGGCATTCAGATGTGCTCATCTGAAGGGTGCTTCAGTCTTCACAGTGAGGTTTTGGATAGTTCTTATTTGAAAGCCACTCTATCTACTTGAACTGACAGACTAAAGGTTCTCTCCTCACCTGTATTTACTACCACAGCTCCGTGTGAAACAGAGGAAAAGCTGCAGAATTTCTGAAATAGACATTCCCTCTCAAAGCAAATCTTCCACAGGTAAAAAAGTTGGAATTCTACAAAGATAACAGCCTTTGCTTCTGATAAAGGTTGAAATTTGTATGATACAGTTTTCAGAATTCCCAGTTTCTTATTCAGAGTATGAAGTTTTGAACTTTGTCATGTGGCCTCTTCTCCACTAGGTGTTGAACTGAAGCTGTCTAAATTAATTGCAATCCTTATTTTCCCTTTATGTGTGGGTAATGTAAGTCTTTACTATTGCATTTCTTTTACTTCTGCCTTAAACTTTTCACTAAATTTTGAGATTTGGCTCTTTAGAATAAAGGGAAGTTGGTTTTGTAGATTAAAATCTTAGTTTTGCTGTTGAGTAACTGGAAACAGTTTTGCAAAAACAAGACTTTAAACAAAGAGGCTTGTCAAAATTATTATAAAGTTCCCATTATGGAAGCTAAATGAAAATCTGCTCAGTGATACTTTGAGTTTTGGAGTTTTTTTACTAATGGTACAAAACTATGCAGTAAGTGAGGACTTAATGTGGTCTAGTTGTTACTTCAAAGCAGGTAAAACGTGTATGTTTCTTTTCTAGTGGCTGGTGGGAGGCATTACAGAAGTCTGATACTGTCCGGTGAATGAGATCTGTAGCAGAGATGGGTGTTGTATGTTGCTTGCAGCAGTGAACTCTAATGCTCCCCCCACCCTCCCTTCCCCTGTGGGTCACAAGTCCTGCCAGCAAACCTGTTCCAGCATGGACTCCTCATTCCCAGGGGCCACAGGTCCTGCCCGGAGCCTGCTCCAGATCACAGAGTTTCCTTTAGGCACATCCACCTGCCCTGCTGTGGGGTCCTCTATGGGCTCCAAGTGCATCTCTGCTCCGTCTTGGTCCTCCAGGGGCTGCAGGGGCACAGCTGCCTCCCCATGGTCTGCACTAGGGGCTGCAGAGGAATCTCTGCTCCAGCACCTGGAGCACCTCCTGCCCCTCCCCTGCACTGACCTTGGTGTCTGCAAGGCTCTTCCTCTCACATAGCCTCACTCCTCTGTTTTGACCACTGCTGCTGTTGTGCAGCAATTTTTTTTCCTTCTTAACTGCTATTCCAGGGGAGCTACCACTGTCTCTACTGGACTCAGCCTTGGCCAGCAGCGTGTCTGTCCTGGGGCCAGCTGGCATTGGCTCTGTTGGACATAGGGGAAACCTCTGACATTTTCTCACAGCAGCCACCCCTGTAGCCCCCCACTACAGAAACCTTGCCATGCAAACCCAATACAGCATTGCACACACTTGCTTTTGAATAGAAAGAGTGAGAACTACAAATGTTTCTCACAGATGTATATGAGACTTTAGGAGCTAATTCAGATTAATGAAATGAAGGTCTGTTTTCATTCTGATTCATTGTCTATATGAAGGTTTAGTGAATGGGTGAGTTAGATGGTCTTTGTATCTTCATTTAATTTGCAAGAGCTTTCCTGATGTTTCCCTTTGTTAAAAGGAGCTGTAAGAAGTAGATGACATGTGGAATGGAGAGTATCAGCGCAATTACTGCTGTGTGATGCTCTCTCTCTTTCCATCTGATCAAAGTACTGTTTAATGTTCAGCTGACTTTTTCTTTCCTGAAAAATGCAGTGAGCAAGGTGAAATGAGATGGAATAAATATAATTTTTGCTCCCTGATGTTTGTTTTTGTAGTGTCTCCCTGTGTTACACAATCTGTTGAGAAGTTGGAGTCAATATTAACTTTGGTTTAAAACACATTTTAAAAGGCTCAAACAAGAAATGGTCTGTTGAAGAAGTTTTCATCCTTATGTAGAATTTTATTAACAGGAATGGTATATGGGAACCATGAATTTTCTGAATCCATTCCTTATTTGTGTTAAGCCTCTCTTTTTAGTCATTAAGTGCCTCCAGAGTTCTCCAGCCATACCGCAAGTACAATATAGAAAAAAACCCTTAAATAAGTGTAACGGTCATTCACACCATAGAGCTGACAGAATAAACACAACTAGGCAACAGTTGGAGACAGGACAAGGTATGTTCTTGGTGCTTGGACTCCCCTTTGTGAGCAGGAGCCCTCTGCAAGTCTCGAATCACAGAGCAGTTCAGGTCAGGAGGGATTTCTGGAGCCCTGTGTGAGCCCCTGCTCAGTGCTCAGTGCAGGGCTGGCTTCAGCACTAGAGCGTGTTCCTCGGGACCCCGTTCAGTTGTTGTGAGTCCATCCAAGCTTGGAATTAATCCCTCTAGACTGCTCAATTTGGAATTTATCTTCTACCACTGTGATTTTTTTTCCTGTCCCCTTTTATCCATTTGAAACTTGCCTTGCAGCACCTTCCTGCTTTGTCTCTTGGGTATTTTTCCTCATTGCATCTCTGAAGATGTTCATCCAGGCTAAATGAAAACACCTTTCTCAGCATCCCTGCTTGTGTGTTGTAGGCCTCAGCACCCAGCCATCACAGTGGTCATTCATTGGACTTCCTCCAGTTTTTCACCTCTTTACTATAGTCCAGAGGCACCATGCTAGATACAGATATAGTCTTGTAGGTACCAGGCAGATCTTTTATTCACTTTTTCCTCTTGATCTTAATGCAGAAAGGTCCATATTTAATCTCTATTGCTTCGAGATCTTTAAGTTTTCTCAGGTTCAGCTTTTTGCTTAGGATGATGTTTTGTGTATTCTTTCTCTTTATTTGTGTGGTAATAGTGCTTCAAATCAATAAAGAAATATACTTTCAGATTTTAGGAATGGAATTTTGAATTATTCTGATAACATGAGGATAACTGGGAATTTGTCCAGTTAGAAATGGATCAGTAATTATAGCTGGTTGACACTAATATATTAGTTTGAAGTGTGAGTGTTGATTTTGTATGACAGTCCTAACTTGCTGAAACTTCAGTTTCTGAGAATTCTGCAGTATTTGCATTGTTGATCAGCACTGTGCATTATCCATGAGCAAAATAGTTTTTGGCTTGTTGCAGCCAGTCCTAACAGCTAAACTCACAGGGTTACTGCCCAATTTATCTTTGCATGTCTTGGATGCTTCAATGCAGTCAGCACTGCTTTGTTCCCCTGTAAAATGAGGGCTACCCTGTAAGAAAAAAGATAAATGCAGAATATTGTCATTCTGATAAATAGTTTATTAAACCCTACTCTTTTTCACAGAAATTTCTTTAGAGAATATGGTAATCCAAGTTACCCCATTGCAAGCTATCAGGTGTCCTGTACTGCTAACTTATATTGTATTACTGTTTCTCACAACTGTGGAAGTCTTTTTTTCCAGACCTGCAGGTGTCTGTTACACTGTAAAGGGTTGTTCTTGATTCTCACTGAATATACTAGAATGTCAGTGTTTGGAAAACTTTGTTTTTAAAATGTGGTAGGAATTAATAAAACATAGTTCTGTGATTAGTTACCTCTTTCATGGGTAGGTCAACTTGTAGGCTGTCTGGTTCCATTTCTGTTGATTTGTTTATCCATAAACTGAGCATTGTTCTTTCTTTAGTCTGACCTTTGGCAATCTCCCAGAGATAAAATTCTGCAAATCCTGCTTTTGTATGTAATTTTGGAATCTTATTCAAAGCATGAATTCTGCCTTGTTTATGGAGGTTCATCACCATAGCCAAAGTACTTGAACTTTTTTGATGTTGTTTTGTTCTGTTGGTTGTTTTGGTTTGTTGATCTTTTTTTTTTTCCCAAAGCATAGCTTGACTGAGAGGCGATGTGGGTTTGAGCAGAGGGAATGTAATAACTGGCAGTCACTGCATCTAGTGAATTATTTCTAGTAACCAGTGTTACTTGGTCATGGGTAGCAATTGTTGGGTTTTTCCTTTGGAGAATGTAGGTTTAGGGTGTTTTAGGAAACTTTGGTGGGTCTCCTGACAAGAATACCTTCCAACTCCATCAGTACTCCAGTCATCGTGTCGGTCTTGTTCCTACACTAATCAAGCAACAGAAATTCCTTTGATAGAATATGTTGCTGGTTTTTCAGGATTTATTTTCTCAGTCTCTGAAAATTGTTTAAATGAGGAAGCTGGGAACATCTAGATGTGAGAATCTTTCTTCTTTTTATTGAAGGTAAGTTGCAAATGTTATGGTTAGTACAGAATAGAGAAGGTCATTGGAGGATGAGAAGAAAACAATGTTGTTGTACCTTTTGACTAAATTCCGTAATAGAATGTTTCCTAGATAGTATTAATTCAATGAACACTATGTCAGATAAGGTGGCTGGACATTTTTGCTGACAATGCAGCAAATACTTAATAGAATTTATCTTGACATATTTTTTGCACAATGGGTGCTGTACGTTATTTAAAGTGTCTTGTTTCAATGTTGTTTTCTGGATGCCTTGTGGAACAATGTCTGTGGAGACATCTCTTACAGTGTTTATGTGCTCGGTGTGGGTTTACCTGCTCCTTATGATTAATGTCTGCTTACTTATCTAAAGGCTCTACATGGATAAGTAAGGCTATACATTAGCCTTGAGTAGGCTGAGGGGCTCAAGATCTTGGTGCTCTCTCCTTTTGTAGTTTAGAATTATCAGGGAAATTTAGGGTCTTCCTTCAGAAGCAGCTGAAACGAACTTTGACTTGCCTCTGTTTCTTTCTTGCTTCTTAAGAATACATGCGAGTCTGATACTCATTTGAAAAATTGTCTTTCAAGATAAAATTGTTCTACAAAACTGAACCTTTTGAACTTTCTCCACTGTCCTTATTTTTCATCTGTTCTGCTTATGAAACTGGTAAGTCCTTCCAGTAGTTAAGTTGCATGGCTATTCCACTTACTTTGTCTTCTGGAAATAACCTTAATTGAAAGACTAATTAAAATTTGGAGTATGCATCTTGAGAGCAGGAGAGGATGTGTGTATTTTTGAAACTCATAACAAAAATTTACTTGCATTTGTAAATTAGTGGTGATTAAGTGCAGATAAGAAATTGCATCAGTCTGCATGAACTGGGTCAGTTTCTAGACAGTTTTCATACATTTTTCTGTGCACCAATTGTCTTTTTAAGAGTAAGGAATCCATTTACTTGCAAATATAATTTCTATGCTAGATCAGTGTTAGTCTACTACAGAGCAGCATACTCCAGCTCACTTTTCTATCGCTTGCAATTGTCATTCTGTGCTGTGTGCCAGTAGTTCAGGTACTGTAGAACTTCATCTAAGGAGTCCTGGCAAAATAGTCACAGCAATACAGTTAAAATTCAGATTTTCTGAAGAACCCAAATGCTCTAGTTGTAAAAATTCCTAAATCCGAAGCTCCTCTACCCTTTTGTTTCAGGAAACTGGTATATATTGGGAGTTCTGGTAAAAAAATACTGTGTGTTGCCTGGAAATCCAGGTGTGTGTGTGCACCAACAGGTGTCAGGGGGTGTATGTGTGCCTGCTTTGCTCAGTGTCACCTCTGACAGCTACCGCATGAGCACATCCTTTGTTCCTGTTGTTTCAGTGACGTGCCAGAGAAACAGTTCCTTGACTCCAGTGGTACCAAACTTCAGAGATCTCTGAATGGGCTCCATATTGAGCCTGCCTGGCTAGGGAACACTTTGAGACTTTTCAGGAAGAGCTTTACGGCTGACTTCAAGACTTGGAGTAAATTGGCAACAGAAACCGTGGCAGCACTGTCTCTGCTGCTTTAGTGGATAGGTTTGCATACTGAACACACTGGGGGGGGACCTGGTGGAAAGGGATGACCTCTTGAGAGGTGACTTCACATACGTTGCTAACCTTGCTTGGGACAAAGCACAACTGAAATGTGGAAAAGATGAATGGTTAAACGCTTGTGGAGCTGCTGCTCTCAACCCCTCACAGGGCAGTAATTGTTGGCAGTTGTGTTGCAGAGTGGTGATGCTGGACTCTTTAAAAAAGCAAAAGCTTGAAAATGCTCTAACAGATGCCATATGGATAGGTTTGACTGGATTACTTGTTTCCTAATGTCTTTAGAACCACATTTTTAAAATTTGATTGAGGCTTCAGCCTGACCATGACAGCACACAAGGCTACATAAATAGTGGCAATATATACACATGCAGTACATATATATGGTAACTATTTTATTAGTTTATTTCAGCCATGCCTAGAGAACAAAAATGGAATTGTTTATTAAATTTTATTAAAAAAGAAGGTTTTCCTGACACCACTAAACTTGCTTCTTGGTATTAATTTCCTCTTTTCCGCACAGAAAAGACAGCTGGACAGAGCAGTATAAGGTGGTGATGCAGTATCTGTATTTTCAAGCAAAAGATTGTTCCATCTCTGTCCTGTACTACAGGATGTTCTTTGTATGTAAAAATTAACTCTGGAGTTAGAATTAAATTCTCTTCAGGTAGGTAATATCTCTCCACAGCTCAATTAAAATAAGAAGGTTAAACAGCTGTTTGGGGCCAAGTACTGTTTTTAGGGGACTGTACAAAAGCAGTTTTCTAATTGAAATTTGATCTCAATTGAACTTCTGTGCTTAGCTTTTCTAAAATAAGCAGCTGCAGACACTTAGTGTAAAATAGTTAGCACGTACAACAGGAATGCAGATGTAACCCATGACACTTTAATGACTCCCCACTAATGAGACTGCAGACATCATGCATCATGTCAGATGTTCTTGTTAATATCCCTATTGTAAATCATCATGATGTGCTCTGATAGTTGCAAAGAGGACAGCGAGACTGAGCTAATGATGAGCATGTGATCTTTTCTTTCAAGGCATGTCAACCCTTTTTTATGTTCAAGATCTCAAATTAATTTTTGTCTTAAAAACACTTTTAATGAAATTTTGACGTCTTTTACCCTAGAATTTGTGAGCTCATCTTCAGAGTAAAGATTTATTTGTTTAGGATTTTGTTTTGTTTTTTCAAATAGAGAAGTTTTGCTTCTTGTTGACCTGTATTTTCCACTAGTAAGATCTCCTTAAGTTACCTTTAGTGTGGAATTTGTCTGAGTGAATTTTCTCAGAAGTGAAACTGCTTAGTACTTTCCTTGAAAATCCCAGGGAGCTGTGTAAAAATAGAAGGAAAGTAATTCCATTTCTGTGCTGTAGCAGCAGAAAAATGAAAGGTTTTGCTATGACTTATTTGCCCTGACATATATATGGAAGAAACTTCCTCCTAAGGCAGTTGCATATTTTAAGGGTTTACTTTCAGTTCAGGTATCTCAAGTAGTGGCTTTATCAGGACCCTGTGGTGTTGCCCTGACTTATTGCAAAGCTCTGCAGAAATTGAACCAGAGAACATTCCATAGTTCTTTTTTGTTTGTTTGTTTGTTTGTTTGTTTTTTCCCCTCAAGTTTTCTTAGAATAAGTGCAAATTAGGTGGCATCTCTTCTGCTGCTTCCATGCCATCCTGTCATGTGGTTTACCTTTGGTGTGTTTCAGTCTGGGGCAGATCAGGGTTTAATGCTGTGTGCCCTCAGTCAAAACGAGAACAGGTTGTTGTTTCCTGTTCCACATCTGATTGTGCTGATTTGTGGCTGCTGATAATTTTAAGCCTTTTGGGCATTTTGAGACTTTTTGGAATTTGTAAAGAGTGTGGACACCGACCAAACACTAGGACTTAGGCCCAGACAGAGGGCGGAGGAAAAGGAGAGTCCAGAATGAAATTTGTATATTGACCGTGCTGCTTTCAGTTTGATATACATATTTTAAATTAAAATTGGACTGGAAATCCCTGACATAATACAAAGGCATGCCTGGTGCTGTAAAATGTAGGGGCAGAGAAGAGCAAGCTGAACAAGTGCTGTGCCATCTGCTAGATAAGCTGTAGAACAGATTATTTATTATGACGCTGCCTCTAAAGGGAAAGTAGATAGTTGGGATTGTGGAATTGAATTGAGAGGAAGTGTGTGAGATTGACTTTTCAGATTTAGTTCATCTTACTCAGGCACTTGCAGCAGAGAGCTGTTATACTTTATCATTCCAATTAATCTTTATTTTGCTCTGAGTGTAAAGACCTGCTGCTGTTCTTAAAATCCCTCAGAGGAGACTGAGGGAATTGTTGCTTGTATATACACTTGTGCTAGCAGCCTCTAATGTGAATAGAGACAGAGAGAAAATTGCCTTTAATTCTCCTGTTATTGCACTGCTAATGAGGTGCGGTGAAAGCTTTTTACTTGCAGATAGATGGATTTGAATGTGTGCAGAGCTGTCACAGAGCTGTGCCTCCTTACGGGGCTCTTCGCTGTCCCTGATGCTAGAAGTTCTTCTTTTCTCTGAAGATGGTTTGTAGTCTGGAATTTGCTTGCTTCTGAAGTAGTAACAACCTGGAAAAAGTCCTTTTGCGGGAACAGCCAGTCTGTCTTGCATTGTGTGTCCTATTTACATGCAGTAGATTTTATGGTGTTATTTCTCTCATGCTTTCCTTTTTGTTCTTAGATATATTTTAGAACTCGCTTGATATTTCTTCATTTAAAATGGACTAAAAAAGATACATATATAAATTAATCTCTTGTCTATCTGTCTTTATATTTTATTTCCCAGGTAGCTGTCTCAAATGATGATACAAATTCATCATCTCAGGCTTTAGTAGCCTTATAATCTCTGTGTAGCTGAAAGGGGTTTGGAGAAATACAGTTACTGCTTAGCTTTGACATCAGTTGTAATTGACTTGTGTGGTTTCTGTACATAAACACTTTGTTCTTATCTTTTAATATGATAATCTGTTCTTGGTTTGAATTTCAAGGTAACTGTACCCTTGTGATACAGAAGCATGTGATAATTTGTATAAATATATGCATATTTAAGGAAGGCAGTGCATATTATTATCCTTATATTTCAGCACACTCTGACGTTATAACCTCGATTGTTCTCCACATATTAAACATATCTCTTGTATTCCAGCAGTGTTATCTCTGTTGGTATACGCATGATATTGTTCATGTCATCTGATACAAAGTGACCAGGAAAAACAACTTTTTAGTGCTGAGGTTGTTCCTGTTGCAGAAGTGCATTCAGCTCTTTTAGAACATGAAGCCCAATATAGTTTTATTTCCCAAACTATCACACTTTATATGGAAGAAACAATCTGTACTTGATGGGCCAACACACAGGGCATTAAGGTAGTAACTGTAAGGGAAAGCAGTAATGTCAGAATGGAAGCAGCTGTGGTTTGAAGGTGCCGGAGCTGCCTGCTGATTGCAGTAACAAAAATGCTTTTGTCTCAGTGTATTTTTTTTTTTCTTTTAAATGAGGGAGCAAAAACCTATAGTCAATTTCCAGAAAAACCTAGCTTGAGGTGAGTAAATAATGGAACTAGCATGGACATACTGGAATAGGTACTAAACTAGACAGTAGGACAAAAGAAAATTTGTTGCTTTAATAATGTAGGCATGCCATGGGTGTAGAATACCTCTGCTCTTGGAGGAGCTGAGTGCTATCAAAAGCGTGAACACTGGTCTGTACTGCATGTCCAGGTTTGGAAAAAAGTAGATGTGGTGCGAAGATGCAATTCTGGCATATCGCTTTATGACTAAAAACTAGCAATGTCAGCAAAACTAATCTAATTTTCAGTGGCTTTATGTCTAGTTTTATGACTGTTCCTACAGTATTTAAGCTAGTAAATATTAGACATTTCAGAGAGACTTCAGAATTCATTTGTTTTGATAGCGGCTTTTAAGCTTATTTAGGAAAAGTAATCTTTTATGAAAGCAGATCAAATACAGTAAAAGGCTACTATGTCTACAAAGTTTTTGTGGTTCTTGGTAGTAATGTGTTTTAACAGGTGGGTAGAGAATGTTTGTGCAGCAAGAGGTTTAATGTCTTGGTCTTTTCTTGAAAAAGTGAGGCTGAATGATCTGCAGGAAGGCTAATAAAAGGTGTCTACTTTTAGAAAGTTAGAAAATAAACCTTTTTTTAATCTACTAAAAGTTATCATTTAACAAAGCTCATTTCCTGGTATGGTGATAATACTGCACGATGTACCTTTTGAAGTGGGGAAACAAGGCCTGTCAGCATAACCACAAGAGGAGTTGGAATATATGATTAGGATACATAAGGTTAGCAAATGTTCATCCTTCTTTTTATTATAATTAATCATCCCGTTTTCTTAATAAAGCTTTTTTAATTTTTTTTTTTTTTTTTTTTTTTTTTTCTTTTAGGAATTTGTTTACCAGAAAGCAAAGTGCAAGATTTGAAAAACAAAACGATGTGCGATGGAAGTTGTTTGGAAAAGTACCTCTTGGGGAACACTTACAGAAAGATCCAAAGAAAATACAAAAGGTATTTAATTCTGTGTTGGGATTAATGGTGAATGAAGAAGCCAGTTAAGTTTATGATCTATATGTGACTATGTTGCCTGTTTGTTTGAGTTGCACACAATGTCAGTATCAGAAAAGGCTCGTCGTTGAAATTTTACATCTGTTACAACAGTGCTGTTCAAAAGAATTGTTCCACATGGTTATTATATTGAGTATGATGCATGAAGAGCCTTCCTTAGTGTGTCAGAAGAGAATAAAAAACTGAAGTGAAACCCACTTTTTCCAGCATTATTGAAAGCAACATTTCAGAGAACAGGTTGTACTACAGATGAAGCCAAGCTCTTGGCTAGTGAATCAGACTTGCCTTTCCAATGGGCAAAATCTTGTGAAATCCAGCTATGTGGTCAGTAGTTCATGAGCTGCCCTTTCAGTGACAAGAAAACAACCTCTTTCAATCTGTCTGACCTGATCTGGGAGTTTTGGATTGCATAGATGCTTTTTATGTGTTTGGAGCTTTTTTGGTATTTCAGTTGTCACTTCCGTGTTCAAACCACTGTGGGAATAGTAATGTTTGCATGGCAGGAGACCATGTAGTTAAACTTCAAAACCAGCTGCTGTGTGTGAAATGCAAATGCTGATTTGAAGGACTGTGCTGCTTAATTCAGGGTAAAAGTATTCTGGAAATCCATGTGTCATGTGACTGTTCTTAGCTGTAGTTAGGCTGTTAAAGTGAAATTGAGGTAGCTCTTTGAACTTGTCACTGTACTTAACCATTCAGACTTTACCTACAGCTTGGCTTGGCAAAATTAACGGTTCTGAAGTGCTCACCAAAGATTTTTGATATCAGAATTGAAGAGGCTTAATAATTGCAGTACTCTGACACTTAGTAGTGCATTTTATTGTCATGCCTGTTCTTTAATAAGTGGGTAAATAATTTATTAATATTTTGTGGTTGTTGCTGGTACTATGAATATTTTGTCCTTTACATCCAAACTATCTTACATTACAACTTCAAATGATTGTATTACATTTGTTACAAAACAGTTGCTATTAAATAATTATGTGGTATGGCATCAAACCATTAGTGAGTTTCTGGCAAAATTGCAGTGTAAAACAATTGTCTCCAGTGCCTCTTGGATAACAATAACTAATCCTTCCTAATTGATTTGGCGCTTTTCTGAAGTTATTTTTGACATGTAGACTTTGAGTCACGAGTACTGCTGTAAGTTACTGAGGCTAATTGAGCCTCACCAGCATCTAAAAGCACAGCCTGATTTAGGTGACCCCTCACCAAAACAATGGTCAGACAGGCTTTTTGAGCACATAAGCCTTTTCTCAAGCTCTGTAAAAACTCTTCTGACAGCATTCACTTGTTCGACAAGTATATATAGAATGTAGCATCATACTGTATTTTAACAATGTAGGAATTAACATCACTCCGACTAAGATGTTGATTGTCCTATTTTTAATGCTGAAAATATACATAAGTATTAGTCTTCTGATGAGGAAGCAGTATTGGTATATGCTCGGGTTGGGTTGGTTTACTGTGCCACTGAGAGCTTTCATATAGTTTTTATCCAGTTAAATGTTTTAAAGCTTTAAAAGCTGTCAGAATGAGTAATCTTGGAGAAGCTGGAAGCGCATTTGCAAAGGAGGTTTGCGTGATTAATTTTTTATATCAATTATCTTCAGGAATTCTGCTTGAGCAGAACTGGTTAAGCCAGTTGTTTTTGCAATTGGTGTTTGAAAATGCACTAAAAGTCAGATGACTCCACCTCACTGAGACTAACCACGGAAGTTAAATTCTCTTCCGGTAGACTATAGAACTGAGCTAGATTTTGCAGCCACTGTTTCTTTTAGAAATTCTTGGCAAGATTGGCAAGCACAGAAGTTGTAAATACCATATGTTTGCAACAACTTCTCTCCCCCCAGTTTTGTTAGTGAATGCTCTTCAAAAGAAATTCCTTTAAAAATTCAAGAAGAGGTAACCAGCATATCATTTGGTTGTCTCCTCTCATGTGATCTGTCTTCACAGAACTTGTTTGCATGTGGCCAGTCAAGATTTTGCGTATTCAAGGAATAAGGCATAGAGATGAAAGCCAGATTTTGGCTATATGCTAGAGACATGTTTACAGCTTTCTTCCCCAATGAAATGAAATTACTTTTTTTCTATAGTGTATTTATTTTAATTTTTTTTTTCTATAATAGCAGAATCCATTTTTAATCAATGAGTTTTGCTGGGGTTTTTTTACCTTCCAAGTGTGGTTTATCCTTACGAGGGTTGTACAATTTAGCTTTCACTGTATGGATTTCAGTAAGAGCTCAGTGGAATATCTTCATTTTTAAAGTTTCAATACTGGTAAAATTCAGCATATGTAACACTTGAGGCCTTTCAATAACAATCTTTACTCAAAAGTTCAAGTCTAAATATTTTATGATCTCTTTCGCTGACTTTCCATATTGGAATATTTAAAAATAACTATGATTTTTAACTTGGAGATTGTAATTTTTCCAAATATTTTTATAGTAATAATTAGGATGTGGCTATACACGAGGGGTCAACATTCCAGTCAATTAGAGTCAGTTGTAGTGAAGAGGCTCACTCTGCAGCACATGACAAAGTGAAAATGAGCTCTTGAAACAGGAAAATAAATTGCTTGGCTCACAGGTGATTCTTTGTTATGGGATGAACAGTAAAGCTTATAACATTACTGTAGGAAGAACTTTGTTAAGTTGAATTGGGTTAGTTATCATTCAATTCAATCTTCACTTGATTTACGCTATAATCCTAGTTGATGAATTAAAGTGGTTTTGTCAAAGTCTGTTTTCTGGCTTGATCTATTAGATGGAAAAGAGTTTCAAAGCAACACCACCCAGCAAAAAATATGGAAAGAATTTACTACAACCCATGCTTTAGACTGACAGTGATTAAAATCTCCCATTATAAGCAGTGTGTTTTCTCCAGGTTATAAAAAGCCCAAAGCAGAGCCAAGTCTCTAGACTGCTGATGTGTGGAGGTTCTTGTGCAGCTCCATGTGCAGGAGCAGTCGGGGTGGAAGCTGTGCAGCGTGGCGAGCTGCTGCCTCGTGTTCCGCATCCGCACATCTGCAGCCTCTGCTGATGGCCGGCACTTGCTAAAAATACAGAGCTTTTCTGAGCGTTTGCCTGAGCCGTGCTTTACGCTGCATTCACATGGTCCATTCAGGGCCTTTTGAAGGGGAAGTGGCTGGTTTAAGCTGGCTGCTGGTTCTGGCAGGAGCTGGATCTACAGCTTTGGATAAAGCACTGTCTTCTGCTTATACTGACTTTGTCTTTGGATACCCTGGATAAGTCATTGTGACTGGTGGCTATAGCTGCCAACAGGGTGAGTGTTTGCACATAGCCTTCATCCCCACTTTGAAGCAAGAAACTGTGTAGTGCATTTTTTCTGTTCTGCACGAGAAGTCCAAGGGTATGAATGAGTCACTTCCCATGTTCTCCACTGTTGGGTTAATTTCTATTTGTCAGCCTTTGGAAAGGCAGAATTTAGATCAGTGTGCCAGAGTTCCTTTTTTTTAAGAAGACGCAAGTTCAGTGTAAAAAGTCATAGTTACTGTGGTTAGTCTAACCTATGCCTATGATTATTACATTCTCTGGGAATAAAGGTGTAACTAACTTCCCCACTTAAGATTTACAATCCAAAATTTGCAAGTTGCCTTAATGCACTGCTCTTTCATGTCTTTCCTTCTGAGCCAGTTACAAATACTTTTATCTTATTGTAATCATATGTAAAGGGCATCTAATTCTTGTGAAGGTTAATAAAAATAAGTAAAGAAAGGAAACCTATTTTGTCACTGGTGAAGTCCTAAAAAGTCTTTTGTTTTTCCCCAACAAGAACATAGATCATTCAGCAATTCCAGTAGATTCTATTACTCTCCAAAGAATGTATTGCCCTTGTCCTGTCCTGAAAATTACCTGCCTTAAACAAATCTACTATCATATTTAAACAGATAAAGCAAGAGTAATAGCTTCCATTCACAGTAAATGAAAGGGTGATTTAATACTATGTCAGGATGATTGTTCCTGAGTATTTTAATAATAAAAGAATTTAATATGACCCAGTCAGGTATCATAGTCTAGCAGAGTAGAGCTGACAAAGCGCTGCTTCTGATGCTGTTGGAACTGCTCCCCTTATGTTAACAACATGTGAAAGTACAGAATGTATTACAAGCATCAGACTAATAGAAAACAGTAGGCTTTGAGTACTGGTTTTAATAACTGTGACAAGCTGCAAAATGTTTTTGAAAGGAAGTGAGAGGCTTTTTCCTCCCTTTCCAGATTTAATGCTTTTATTTTAGCTTTCTCACTTTCTGAAATGCCTTGTAAATGGTGTGGATCAAAAGCCCTGGAAGCTGGAGAGATCTTGAAGAGGTGTAGCAGGCAGTGTTGGAGGGTAAGTGTCTGTTTTCAGGAGTAAAGATACTAAATAGCAATATAAGCTTGGTTAGTGGTTACTGCAGTTACAATGTCAGCTGCTGGTCCCTGCTGCCAGGTCTGTTTCAATGGTGGTATGTTTGGGGGAAGCGCAGTAACTTTGAAGTTGTTCTGTTTGTCGCGATTGGGACAGTTACTTTGTAGCCTGAATTGATACTTACCATTAAATAGAATTCGAGTTCTAGAACAAGATTTTTTTTTACGTGCAGGAAGCCACAAATTCATGGGGAAATGATTGACTTTGAGTATCAACTACGCAGCTCTTTCTAACCCCAAAATTTCAAGGCCAGAGATTATAACTTTTCAGGACAGCTGATACATTACTGGAAGTTTCCTCTCATTTTGTTAAATGAGAATCCACCATGCAACTGATGTTTGTGTGTCTTTCAGTGCTAATAGAGAGATACTTAAACACTTACTTCTTTGTGTAGTCAGTAAACTTCTTTCCATGTAATAACCTTCCACTGGCAATGCACAGGAGGCTTTCAGATTCACCCTCCACCCCCATGGGGTTTTGAATGAAAATAGATGTCTGTAGAGAGCAAGCCTGGAAATAACACCACGTGCCTTTGACTGTTGCATTGCACAAACACTTGGCTAAGCATTGCTGAGAAGCAAAGCTGGCAATAAATTCTTGAAAGCAGGTTTGTAGCCCCTAAATATTGTGGTGGAACTGCCTATTCTAACTGGAGACTGGAACATTTCCACTGCTGACGTGTAAAATTGAGAAGGCTTTGCTAGACTTCATTGTGCTAATTTTGTGTTAAGCAGAAGCAAGCTCCCACGAAACCTGACCCGAAGGTTTTCCTTTTCTGTCTTCCATTCATACATCTCAAACTTCATCTAAAATTAAAGAATGGGGGGAGATACAGCTTTTGAAAGACTCATTAGCAACAACAAAAAAGCTGATGTTCTTTAGCTCTGCAAAATCAATGGAGGGTACTGTGTGTTACTGGAAACCCTGAAGATACGGATGTAAGGATTTTGAAAAGCCAGACTGGTGCTTTTTCCTTAAGTGTTTTTCTGAAGGAAGACTAGCAAATTTTATGTTCTCTTTCTCTCTATGAGGACTCTTGGTCTTATTTTTTGCCTTGATTTCATTACAAAATTTTCATGCCTTTTAGTATTTCCACAGAATTTTCTTGTGCTCTATTGAGAAGTTGTCACTTGAGCATGACAAAGTTCAGTGGAAACAGCTTCATCAATATTAAAGCCTGAAAATAGTCATCACTTTAAGCCACAGCATGAAGGTCTGTTGCCCTCCATATATTATATTTATATTTGTGTGTAGCTTTAAAAAGCTACAATTTCTTGTCAAGAGTGAATCTTAAGTTGTGAAGATAATTATATTCAGGAAAATTTACATTTTGATATAGTTTTTTTAAATAAAATCAAACACAGAATGCACAAGGATCTACAAGACTGAACAAGTGATGAGAGAAAATATGGAGCACACTATCAGTATGAGTACAAAAGAAGCTTTTATTAGGCATGTAAGAAATTGGCCCCAGTAATGGCTTCAAGGGTAATTTCAGGGATCAGAGAAGCAAACATAGATGCAAAAAAAATACTCAGAGGCTTTAATGCAGTAGACTTGTTCCCTTGTTTTTTCGTAATTTCTAAGGGCAAACAAGCATCAAACTTGAAGAGGTCAGAGACTCTTAAAGATACCCAAATCTTGATGCGGAAGCAGAAGGGAAATTGGCAGAGAGATTTGAAAACAGGGGAGAAGTGGAATATGGTTAAACGTAGCAAGTGAAGTACCTTTCCCTACACTAGTTTGTACATGCTGGAGTCATGGAGCTAAATACAAGTGTGCACATACTTACCTACAAAGACAGCTGTTTGCAAACAAAAATAGTGACTGTGTGCTGTGGAGGGTATCTGAACAGCATACAATACAGGCTGTTGTGCATTGCAAAGTAGGTGCATTCCTGGGTGACTTTTACGCTGTCTTGAAGATTAAAAGTATTTGAGGTTGTATTTGCAACTGACTTGAGAACTTGCAAAATGAAATGCCATATTCCTGTGGCTCCTTTCCTATATCCTAGAGTTAACCTTGTTCTTAGGCCATTTCAGAGCGGTGTCAGCATCACGCTGATGTGTCATGAAGAGTTCTTTTATTTTTGTGTCTCACTCAGAGTGAGTGGGACAGTTCTGACACAATCTTCTGCCAGACTAAGGGTGTGTTATTTGAGACTAGATAGGAAAGGCAAGTTTTCTACTGCAACATCAGCGCTAATGTGAAATGCCAGAAGAAAAAGTTGCTGAGAGATTATTTGGAGTCGTATGATGCTGAGACTATACAGATAATTAAGGTGGAGAGAGATGTGAGAAGGCATACAGATTGGGTAAAATTATCTTTTTACATGAAGTCTGTATCCAATGGAATTCCAGTCCCTGGAAATTATGTTTACAGGATATGCTGAAAGCAAGTGTTGATAACATTTTATTCTGGCAGATGCTCACAAGAAAATAACAGTAAAATAAAACAACCATTTAGCTTGTATTCTCTTGCTCAGACATTTCCCAGATGCTTGTCCTGCTGGAGGCCTTTCTTGCAGATGTTTCCATTTGATTAATGCTGCAGTGTACCAGATAGTGTCAGTACCTAGGGAAACTGTGCACATGTTTGGATATGCAGATTAAATTGTGTCCTTTGCAGTGTTCTAAGCAGGAGGGTGTTGGTTTTTTGTTGTTACTGTGACTCATGTTGGAGTCACTTGTAACCGGACACTACACAGTCTGATTGAAGATTCTGCTTTTGACAGTAAAAAGCTGTTCTTAAGCAACATGGTTCATGGTATGCTTTGTCTCTGAGTACTTCAAATATTTTCTTTCCTCTTTTTTAAAATGAAGTATGTCACTCTGTATAACCAAAAACCACTTAAATTATTTACATATAGCGCGAACGAAATGTGAACCCTGAGGGTGAGAACCATTGGATACGTAGCACACGAATGATTAGAGGCAACAGACTTCAAAACGGCAAACTGTTATTCTTTCTTGGAAGACCTAACTTGGCCTTGTCAATGCTTCGGTTTTAAACGTTTCTTAATTTAATGCCTCCATTGCTCAAAATATGACATTTAAAAAATACGTATATGGAAAAGTTGTTAAATAGTACAGTGGCTGGAGCACAGGACTGCAAAACAGAGTATGTAGCTTCTCATCCTTTTGCTTTACTCTTAACTTTCTTTTATGTATTATTTGTTTAACTTCAGTGTCATTGTGTGATCAGAAGGCAAAAGTAGATGCTTCCTAGGGGAAAAGAGGCAAATTTCAGAGCACTTGAAATGATGCCTGCGGATAGTGTGAGGTTTTCCTCACAGACTGACCATAGTATCTTAGCTTTTACATTGCTTAAGCATTCCTAATTTGTAAAGTGTGGAACAGGAGAATACTGTGATACTAAAGAAGAGAAAGATGTCCTAGTGGAAGATAAAACTTCACACATATAAGGGCCTTCATTGAAATTATTACTTTATGGCCCAGTGCCGTGTGAAGAGTCAGATCTTAGTTTCCCAACCCAAAGATCATCACAAGTGTTGTGATCTGGTAGTTGTGCTACATATTCCTTTCCTATCCTTTTCCTTTCACTTTTGCAATGCCCCACAGCAGGCATTGCAGAGTAACCAAACTAATGGAACAGAACAAAAGGTGGTATCATTTTGGTGGTATCATTTCCCCAGTCCAGCATATTGAAAGTCACATGGCTGCTTAATGGTGGCACAGAAATGGTGTGAGGGGCCAGAAGGGGGGTGCGCGGCAGAGAAGTGCTGGGTGTGCACCAGCTGAAATTGGTATGGTAAACTACTTAATTTACAAAAGGTAAGAGATTTCAGATAGACGTGCATGAAACAATGGAAGGGAACATTGAAGCACTATTGAGGTAGGAGTAAGACTTAAAAACCAAGAAAAAATGGTTTTCTGTTCGCTTGTGCCATCCTGGTCCAGTTCTTATTTTATATGTTGAACAAGGTGGGACTTCCAATGGAAAAAATAAAATGTAATTAGATCTTGCATAGGACTTCTTCAAGTAGCCTCAGGTACTGTTGTAATTGCAACAGCCTAAAAATAGTGACTGCTACCAGCTGTGTGGGTAACATGTGGCCAGCTGTGGTTTGAGTTGCAGGAGTACTTTGCTTTTCACCCTGCAGTATCTTCCTATGTCACCAGGGATCCCTCTCTCCCAGTCAGTGCTTTGCAGAAGAGCTGCAATATCATTCTATTTTCAGTGTGTGAAAGCACAGACATCTGGTATACTGCTGGGA
This sequence comes from Acanthiza pusilla, assembly GCA_036630365.1. Taxonomy (NCBI): domain Eukaryota; kingdom Metazoa; phylum Chordata; class Aves; order Passeriformes; family Acanthizidae; genus Acanthiza; species Acanthiza pusilla. Next base: position 53,650,366 of record JAXCHO010000164.1, read on the forward strand.
TACCATTGCCCACCCAAGGGTGCTCTTCCTCAGGATCTGCTTTTTTCCCATGTTACTAGCTGTAACTTTCCATGAGTGTTTTTTTGATATGCGTGATAACTTCGTTGCAGATAGTTTAGGAGAGAGAGCATTAGCACTGGAGGCTGTAGTGTTTTGCATGAGCTGTGTTGACTTGTGCTCTGACACAAGATGCTTGCATGGCAGGTGTCTGTAACTAATTTGCAGTGGTAGGAATGAAGCCGAGATACTTTCAAACAGTGAGCTGTTCTGCATTTGGCATAGTATTGCTGCATCTGTGAAATAGATGTGAAGTCACAGGTTGAAAACAATAGCTGATATAACACCTAGCAATTCTGAGAAAATAAGTTATCTCAGCTTTTGCAAAGCCACCCTTTGAAAGCAATATACTTAAGTGACTGGTTTTCAGGTCAGTCCTTGCTGCTCATTTTGGGATTCAGGATCAGGCTTTGTTAAAGACCATGAGCGATTCACCCCGGCAGCTGCCAACCAGGTCAGTGAGATTAAAGAACAGGAAATCCTTAGTGCAGAGCTGAGAAAATGGCAACAGTTGCAGGTGAATAGGTAATATTTTAAAATGCAGGTCTACCAAAGATGGAGCCACAGCAACCTGGGTGTCTCCACTGACTAAAATAACAGAGCCTTTGGACATAGAAAGAATATCAAGCTTAATTTTTCTGTATTGAGGCAAAGTACTTAGCAAGAGGTGATGTGGAAGTTGTCAGAACTGTAGAAGAGATTTATATATCTACCTCTTAGAGCTGTCAGAGGTGGACAGAGCGTGAGTGGTACTGAAAAGATGCTTATGCAGTAGTAAGTATTTCAGCGTAGCAACTGCTGCTATTCTTTGGGCACTGATGTAGGGGCTGGTGAGTTTTAGCTGCTCTTGCATTTCGGACTGCTACTGAGGCGGTCTCAGCAAGGCACAGCAGCGGGACTCGGTACAAGCAAACGCCTGGCGTGGAGCCAGGGACGCGGGGAGGGGAAGCAGCAGTGTGGGAAACCGATGGAGAGAGATGCCAGTGTTTGAGGAACGCAGCTGCGTCCTAAACCAGCACCCGTAAAGCTAAGCTGACAAAAGCTGCGGCTGATGCAGACGAGCTTGTGCGAGGCTTGGGATGTCCGTCATGGACCCGGATCTGCACCGGCCGGGGCAGGGCTGCCGGGGCGGCCCGGGAGGCGGGAAGCGTGTGCCAGGCGGAGCCGTGCGTGCCCAGGCAGCGCTGGGCGAGGCGGAGAGAAGCGATGGTGTGCTGCGGCTCCGCGGGTGATTAGCGCGGCTGGCGGGGCGGGGCGGCCCGGGCGGACCCACCCGCGGGAGGCGGCCCGGGCGGGGCGGGCGGGCGGCCCGCGAGGCCGTGCGGGCCCGGGCGGCGGGAGCCAGGCCCGCGGTGCGGGGCGGGCAATGGGGCTCCGGCGCCGCCGCCCGTGAGGGACCGCAGCGTTCATGGTGAGCGGGGCGGCGCGGGGCGGCTGCGGGGCGCGGGGTCGGGGATGGGCCGCCGGGGACTTGGGCGCGTGTCGGTGAACCCGGCCTCGTCCGCTTCTCAGCCGGCTCGCCGGGTCCGGGGGAGAGCCACCTTCCCGGGGAGGGGATTCTCTTTGTGCGAGGCGAGACCCCGCCGGGATGGAAGGCGGCGGCACAGCCCCGCCGGAGGCTCGGGGTGTCGGAGCGTGGGGGCTGCAGGCTGGAACCCCCGGCTGTGCCGGCCATCCCTCCTGCCCTGCAGTGCTGCCGCCCGTGGAGCCACAGTCCCGCAGCCCGGTGGCTGCCGCTCCGGCACCCGACATGAATATTTCGTCTTCGGCTCCGTCGGAAAGTGGCTGCCTTTAAACACGCAGGGCCAAAACAAGATGACCTTGATAGAGCGGTTTGTGTTATTGTAGGTTCAGTTCTGCCGTGCTGCTGGTGCTTGGGGAGGCTCGGGGCGTGTGGGAAGTCACACAGCGCTCTCCCGAGTAGCGCAGTTGGTCTTTCAACACTTGCTCTGTGTTCTGGAGGGTTATTTGCGTCTCTCCGTAGAGATAATTGAGGATCCTTTTGTAGGGTGGCTTCTTTTTTTTTAAGAATCGCAAAGGATCACCACAGTCTTGCATCTTAACTGCAAAGCTGGCAGGTTCCACCCAGAATTAAACTTGGTTTCGGGAGGCGTGTTTCTCTAGGTTTTCTTTGTTTGGTTTGGATTATTTAAATCAGTGCTTTAATTTACAGCACGCTCTTATAGAACATCTTCAAACCCTAGTTCAGCTCTTTTGAACAGCTAAAGATGAAACCTGGAAGAAAGCCTAAATGATCTCTGTGATAAGGCTGTATTTTAAATCGTAAACGGTCAGCTCATCTTAAGTTGATCCTAAAATTAACTTGCAACAATATCAGGTTAGTAACCCTTAATTGCAGCATAGCATTTAAACAGATGCTGAATTATTTGTACCTGCGAGAGATTTGAGTCTGGTTTAAAAAAAATGCTTAAAATGAGCTATTGTGTAGCTCACCCTATTGCAGTATGTGCAAATACTTGTACTTGCTCAGTCAGCAGATAGTCTTAATACGAGTTTGTGGAGGTTGAGTGTGCTTCATTGCTGTATCATACATTGTGCTCTGAAATTGCCTTCTTTTCTCACTGGAGTAAAAGAGAATTTTCATGAACTTTTCTGTGAATTTTGGGGTATTGGGTTTTTTTGGGGGGAAACTGCAGTGGGATGTTTTATTTGGTTGGGTTTTTAAAAATTTCCCTAATGAAAAAACCAGTCTTGTAGATAATATCACCAGAGGACATTTTTATTCTTTTTTGGCTACCACTGAAAAGGATGAAATTACTACAAAGGAATCATACTTGTAATCTGATCAAATGTGCCACTCCCAGTTTTGTGCTGGTCTGGCTTTTTTACTGTAGGGTAGTGCTGAGTAGAACACCAGTGAATACTTGCTGAAATGCAGGGTGGGCTTTGGCTCTTTTGAGAGGTTTGCGTAATTGTACTGATGTGCTGATACTGTAACTAGCCGCCCATATTCAGAAATAAAACGTTTTCTTAACCAAGAAATTCTTCTAAGGATATGCGTAGTGCTGGTCTGGAGAACTTTGTGCTTGGCTGAAAGGGATTTCCAAATTAATTCTGCCTTGCAGAATAAAATTCCCATTGCAGCCCAGTGTGGACATTCTTTTCTCACTTTCCAAAAGCAATTTTGCTCTCCTGTTGGCTCTCAGCGAAAGGAGACCCTGAATATAATTTCCATAAGTCAAAATTAAGCAGCTTTTCTGGAACTTTTACTATAATTAAACATTGGGTGCCTATGTTTTAATGTCAAATTCTGAGATGCTTTAGGGAGTAATAAAGGTTAATATTTGACTACATTAATTTGTGAAAAAGGGCTAATTAAAAAATCAGTCTCCTAATAGAAACTAGGAGAAAGAAAAGCCATTTGCTTCATCCCTGTCAGTGCAGCGGATTTACTCCACAGCTGGTATAGCTTTATGATGGTGCACTTATACACTGGTCACTCTCAGCTGCTTGCTGGTGCAAGTGACTGGTGTAAGTAAGACTACTGCCTGTGTTTTCTGAGTATGCTCTCCATCTCAATACTTTTTTACAGTATTTCTTTGCTTCCTTTCTCTCTGGTGGTTTTTAAGTGAATGGCTTTGTCAGTGTGAGCACTGTCACTTTACTTGACAAAGCTTAGTACTAGTCAGTAGTTTAAATGCGTTTTCCTTGGTTCTTTTGCTTGTTTTCAAACTGACGTCATGCATAGCAGTATTAGCTGGTATTAATGAGCCAGACATTCCAAATTCGTGACCATGTTTCCCATTACAGCAATGTAGTCATCATAGGATTGATTGTTGAGGCAGTGCCCAGTTAACAGACAAGGAAAAAGAGGGATTTTTTGTGTCCTGAGGGCTGCACAAACCTGTACCCATGAGTCCCATGGAAGTAGCTTGAACTAGAATTGAACTGTACAACACAGAGTGGAAGACCAAGGTTGTTTTGTTCTATATTCATTGCATCATGTCTGGTTTTCATCCATCCCTTTTTTTAAGGGGTGGTTGGAGACAGCCTTTCTGGAAGGGATGGATCCCACTTTGGTTGCTGAAAGAACCTGATTGTGTTGGAAAGGTTGGATCAATAGCCCAAGGAAATTTTGATGAAATTGAGAGGTTAGGCTGAGAGAAAGGAAGCAGTACCGTCTGAGGAATTCTTTGTGCTATCAGGAAAAGATCCATGGCTGGAACACTGTTCATAGTGCTCATTGATACTGTACATTGACCTTTTTTTCTAAACTATATTGTAACAGAAATGGTATAAAAAAGCTGTGCATGAAAGCCTTTGAGTTTTGGAAGTGGCAAGAGTCACTATAAAGTTGAATGTAAAAGTAACTATAATGTGTATGTGATTTTTCCATAGGACTGTTTGACCATGTTTGTTGTTTGTCTATCACTGATACTTTTTGTGCTTAATATTTGCTGTAATACTTCAAGCCTTGAAGTAGATGGATGTTGTGTGAAGGTTGTTTTATTCCATTAGATCATGGTTTTAGTATGATTTTTTTTTTTTTGAACCAGTGTTTGTAGGAAAAATAAAAATAAAATGGTACCTGAATGCCAAGTCCTCTTCTGTAGATCAGGGCGATGTAGTAATTAAGGGTAGAAAGACCCCTTTGGGACTAACTCCCCTTTCAGGACAGAGTCTGCTTGGACCAGGTTCCCAGGGCTCATCCACCTGGGCTTTGAATGCCTTCAAGGTCGGGAGTTCTGTCACATATCAGGAAACTTGTCCCAGTGCTTTCATACCCTCCCTACAAAGCCTTTTCCTCTGGAGGCTGAGCAAGCCTGGTTCTCTTAGCCTCTCTTCATATGGCGCTTTCTCCAGACCCTGACATTTTGATGCCTCTTTGCTGGTCTTGCTCCAGTGTGTCAGTGTCTGATTACAGGCACAAGTTAACATGTTATACTGTATTGTGATTTAGGATTGTGCAAGGCAAGGATTGTACCAAGTGTGGACTTTTTCTAACAGTGGTTTTAACCTTTTTTCTCTCCTTGTTGTTGAGCTGTTGCATATGAAAACAGCTTGCATAGGAGAAATCTTACAATGAGATTTTAAGACATGGAGCTTTGACATTGTCATTTTTTACTTTAATTTCAAAACCATGTAAATGAAAAATATTTTAAATATGACCTATTTTTATACCTAAGATAGTACCTGCTGTTTGTAAACTCCTTCTTAGTAGTACTTTGTAAAAGCAGGCTCTCAGCCAGAGGAACTGAAGATGTTTTTACAAATAGAAGGAATGGAAAAAGCCGTCAAGACTCACTCCTCAACATAAATTTTGCCGTTGTTTTCAGCGTTGAGGTTGCTCTAGTTGAAAAGCTTGAAAGGGACTGCAGTAGGGCTGAGATGTGAAAGCATTATCTTGAAGACTTTTGTAGATCCTTTTCTGGATTCTCAAGTGCATCATCTTGGTGTTCTCCACTGTTGTAAGTTGTCCTGTCTTTTTCTTTTTTAGGAATATGAAGAAAAAACTGGACGAGCTCAGAGACCACTCTCTCCTAAACAGAATGTGAGGAAGAATCTTGATTTTGAACCACTCTCCACTACAGCACTTATTTTAGAGGACCGACCAGCGTAAGTCTTGGAAGTGCCACAGTGAGGGTCTCTTTAAAATTGGCAAAGATTTTTTAACTCAATGTATTTGCTTACTCTAACTTAAACAGATTATTTAAAATTGAAAGTAGATTTTGTTTTCAGAGTAGTGAATATGAAATTGGGTTCATTATGAGAAAAATTATTCAAGCAGAAGGAACCTTATTTTATAATAAAAGCAATGGCTTTTTAAGAAGGGAGGTAGTTAAGATAGCAGAGCTCTAGTTTTGAGTAATTCTACCTTCTAAACTTGATTAAGGGATTTTTATTTTCCGTGAGAGAACCTAAGCATAAAAACAAAGCTGGTATATGCTAAAGAAACTGAGAAGCAATAATATAGTGTCGTGTTTACACAGAGAAAGACCACACCTCCATAAATAATGAAACAATATAATGATTGCTCTGCAGTGAGTTCAGCATCACATTTTAAGGGTTGTCAAGCACTTGATGAGTTGTTTCATACCTCTTACTGCAAGGAGATTTTTGCATATGCAGGCTGACTCCAAAGCGATTTACCGGCAGCTGCTTTACCATGTTTTTCTCCTGAATTACACAAAGTCAGTCATGCTTAGTCGATTTGTGATTATGAATGTGATCTGGCTTTATGGGCATGACATCTACATTTTTAGTGTTGCTGTGCATTGGTGTGAAGAACTGGCATAACACAGATCTGTGTTTTCATCAACAAACCTGTTTGAAAAATGCTCATATCAAAGTAGTCTAATTGTAGGGTTACTTAAGTAGCTTTCTGGCTTGACTGATGGACTGTGTGGCAAGACACTGGGAGATGTAGAAAAATGTAGGAGTAATTATTTGTTATAGCAGAGTTTATTATGTACAACTGGAAACAAAACACACTAGCTTATCAATTGTGTTTAAAACCTGTTAAAAATCTCTTGTGGGATAATCTGAGTAGTACAGTGTTTAGACAGATGGAATTAATGTTACGTTACAGGAGAATGTTCAGATTTGGTTTTCTTTCCTACTGTTGATAGAGTGAGGAACTTCTAGCAGAAAAGGTATTTTTAAAATTTAAGGCAATTGAAGCATCACTTCTTTTGTCTAGTGAGAAAACTGCTCTGGGCAGCAGTCATGTCCTCTGACTTTTTCTAAGGAATCTTTTTTAATTTTTGCCTACAGTTTGCATACTACTCTTTTTGTTTACCTATTTGGCTTTAAGTAATTTCTCTTTTAAGATTTCAGACAGAAAAGTGGAGTGACACTCTTTTGTTCAGATAACTACTCTTGATTTCACACTCATTTGTAGGGTTCAGGTAAACCTTTACAGTAAAAAATCCATAAATATTCCATAGTGCCTCTAGCTTCAAGTGGAGAAAGTTTTAGTCGAATTTTAGTATACACTAAGCATCATCTCACATGTATGGTGGTGATGTTAAGACATAGGGCAAATAATTTGAGTGGTGGAATTTAAGTTAGCAGAACCTGACTTATTTAATCTTGTTTTCCTTTCCAAACTTTCCCTAACTTAAATAATTTCTCAAAACTTATATTTAAAAAAAGATGCAGATCAATTGACCAATGTGAAACTGGAAAAAGACTAGATTGGTCTCTGTGGTTAACAAAGACGCCGATGTGAAAATTTACTTTTCTTTTTCTACTAACAATCTTGATTTGGAAAAATACTCATAGGCCAGTATCACATGGTAATGTGTACGTTACAGGCTCTGTGACTGCATAAATAGTAATGCATGCTAACTATTAATGGTGTTGGGGGCTGTCAGCTGCCTGATGTGTGACACCTTACAGGAACATAAAAATGATTTTTGCATAGCTTTTCTATTAACCAAAGATATAAACTATTCTAGGAATAAAATACAGTGTCCTGCAATGCAGAAGAACAAAATAGTCATTTCCTGTTTTGATGTTTTTCTGATCCTGTAGTTGTAAGAGATACATATGGTTATGTTAATTACAAATATGATTAGCTGAAAGGTAATGTGTTCTGACATACGAACAGATGTATTTGTATGTCAGAGCCTTAATCACAATCAAAATGTTTTGTTGGTATTAAGAAGTGGAGAATATTGAGAATGACTCCAGTGCCACTTGTTGCTCTAGAAGAGAGGGGAAGGGGTGAAGGCTTTAAAATAGAAATGGGGTTTCAGAGAGCAGAGGGGAAAAGCTGAGTTAATAAGTCATTATGTGTGGGTAAAGAAAGTTGTGGATGTAACCCTTAGACAAGGTGGACAGTAAGAAAGACTGCAGTCCTGTATCTTACCAGTTCAAATCAAAACCTTCTAGCTTGGTATATACCAGTATATTCCCTTTGTGAAGATCAGCCTCTGGGTTCAGTTGGTTTAATAATAAAAACGCTGAAATTACCAAATGTAAGGAAATTACTCAGCATATTTTGTGTATAAACGTAGTCATAGCTGGTCAGTGTTCTTCCCTTCTGCTGACTCTGGCAAAAAAAAGATTCTTTCCAAGGATCTGTTGTTCTGCTCTTTGGATATTTTGACAAGAAGCAGAGTATGCTTTTCTTTTAGAAGTGTCTAGAATTTTATTTAGGCAGTCATGCCAACTGTAAATAATATTTTTTTTTAAGGAACCTTCCTGCAAAACCAGCAGAAGAAGCTCAGAAACACAGGCAGCAGTACGAAGAAATGGTGGTTCAAGCAAAAAAAAGAGGTGATGGATTTCTTGTCTTCAGAACAGAAAAGTAAAGTTAAGGGGTGTTTCTAAACCTGGAACACAGTTATGCCAGTCTGTTGCTCTGTAATGTGAGGGATCTGTGCCTCCCCTCAAAGAAGAATCAGTGCAAAGAGAGAGGAGCAAAGGTAGTTTTGTTGAAAAGCCCAGCCCCAAGCTGAAAAGAAAACGGTCCTAGAATCCAGTTGGAAATAATTTTTTAATCCATAATTCTTAAATGAGTGGCATCTATTTATGGGCTTAAAAACGTAGCAATATATTGAAGTAAATTGTCAGTCAAATTAGTGAAGACTGCACTTATAACTGCAGGGCATTTGTCAGTTTCACGCTGGAAACAACCTGTTCAGGCTGTAGTACATAAACACATAATTTTCCACATAGGAAAATGTATGCAGTTCATTTGATAATCTCTCAATTAAAATTTGCAGCTTTCTCAAGGATTTGCTCACAATTTGTTGCCTGATTTTTTTCACAGAAATGTCTTAGTAACACTGTACCATGAACATGAGGTAGAGGTGATACTAGTGGTTTCTTTTGGCTAATATTTGTGACCATCTGGGTTTTCTAATTAAAAACAAGCATTACAATAATAGGAAATTTGGACTCGGGTTTTGCATCCAGTGGGAGCAACTGGAAATATTTTTTTCCAGCTGGCCAGACCCTTGAACCATATGAAACAGAGGAAAGGGTATATGAACACAGGACACTGCAAAACTGCTTGCTTTTTGCAGTTAGCACACTAATAGTATCCTCTTGTGATTTTGAACATCATACATCTATCAGTGAAGTTCTAACTTCATGTGACTCCCATTTTAGTATATCTGGTACTATATGTGTAGTCTAAAGGACTTTGTGTTCTTTCTTTGCATGTAGGGTAGGTGGTTTGGGAGAAATGGGATGATTGTTAGGTAATGGACTAGGTCCTTGTGCTGTCTTCACTGAACTGGAGTATGTCATTCTGTCCGGATAAATACCGTGACAAATCCATTTTCCCTAAAGCCACTCCAGATGACCAGCTTTGCAGAGCAATATATTGTCTAGAGGTCAGGAGATCAAAGACTGTTGTTGGTTAGAGAAAAATTGAAAGCCTGCATTTAGACAGGCTTACAAAGAGCTTGTATCAAAGTTGAAAACATTGTGAGGCAGTTGCTATGGCTCTGCTCAGGCACAGCTTCTGTGGGGCTTTGAAGTGGACCCATCAGGTAGAATGTATCCATTCCAAAGACCTTGTTCATGGTACTGCTGCTCTTCAGCAAGCTCTGCTTGCTAGGTGAGCACCTTCTCATACTGTAGGCAGTGTGTGAATGCACACCTGTGTCCTGTAATTCCCCTGTGCTGCTATGGAGACTGTCTGCCTGCATTTGGTAAATGCATGTCTAACAAAGTTGACAGTGGAAAAAGCCATAGCTGATGAGGCAGGAAGAAATACTGAGTGTTAATGCAGAAATGTAAAATACATCTAAACTAGACATGAAATATGTTCTCTTGTTAATGAACTGAAGGTTTCCATTTGTGATGTATGACATTTAGATTATCCATATGCAAAGTAGCATCAAAAATGAGGCTCTTGTGGTTTCTTGACAGTGTACCTAAATTGTAATAGAAGACTGAAAACGAAACAAAAATTTGTGTTCATTTGCCCTGTATTTTTGAATCTGCCATCAAAGGGGTGGGGCTTTATTAGAAAATACTCTGACCTGTTCTACTAGGTGAGGTTGTTGGCTGTCTGAGGTCCTAATTCAAAATTACTAGTGTGGTTAGATTTAAAGGGTCAAAGAAACCATACATTACCTAATTCCCTTTGTCCCATCTGCTGAAAATGAACTTCATAATTCCCGTTTGTTCTTTTTTCACATTTGCAGTCACTGCTCAGCTTGATGTGTGCTTGGGAAATTTTCAGAATTCAAGCAGTCCACTGTACTTTAGGGTGCATACAGTGTGCTTTACATGGTTGCGTAGCCATGACTGAGTATTTAGTTTCTGGTTTTATTAACTTAAAAAGGAATTTCCTGTTTTGCAGAGCTTAAAGAAGCCCAGAAGAGAAAGAAACAACTGGAAGAACGCTGTAAACTGGAAGACAGCATTGGCAATGCTGTTTTAACTTGGAACAATGAAATCTTACCCAACTGGGAAACTATGTAAGACCGTATGTTATATTGAGTTTCAATTAAAAATTGCAGAGTCTATATCCTGAAGAGCAGTTACAAACTTAGGAAGCATAATTTTAAAGTCGCCTTGGAAGTTTTTGTTAGAAAACCATTTTTGGATGGCTACAAAGGAAATCAGCAACATCTGTATTTCTGCAGGGTGGCTGGAAGTGAGGCAATGCTAAATATTATTATTTGTCTTTAATGAAGGCTCAGGATAGTCAGAGACTTTTGAAACACTGAGAAGTGATCTGTGGTAGAAAATGTAAAAGCATAAGGCATAATACTTGAATATCATTCATTTATCAGCAATGAGCTTTCCTTGACTATTTGAGCTGTTGGTGTAATATTAATGTAGATTGAAGTGTGTGAACGGTTTATGAAGCCTCTTTAATTACAGAATGATACACATACTGGGATAATCAAATGATGGAAAAGAGAAATAGGGAAAAAGTTATTTATATTAAGTGCTAAAATATTTCTTCCAAAGACACAGCACAGGCAGTTGATAAAGTACTTTTGTGGTCTTTGCTAGTCATCTTAAAAAAACCAGCGTACAACCTCCCAAATGCAACCATCACAACAACATAAACCATAAACCAGCAGCACTCAGGACTGCAATTTATTTTAGAATAGAATTCAGTTACTCCTGAGAATATATGTTAAAAACATAGACTAAATTTTTTGGAAAATGTGTTTCTGGAGAACTGAAGTATAATAAGTTAAGTCTAAACAAATTGATTTACATGTTTGTCTTTAGTATTTGACAATGTATCTATGGTTGCTGTAAAAATAAGATCACCTTTTCCCTTATTGATTTATTAATTCAGATGTTCTGCAATGTATTCACTGTTTTGCATTTTAGTTTTCAAAATCTACTCAAAGATAAACAGATTGTTGTGGTTTTGCCACTTTTCATGGGTGCTTAGGTGCAATTCTGCTTCTGGGCTCTCAGATGGCTGAACTTCAGCTGCATCCATTTCAAAGCCTGTTTTCTGTTCAAGAGTCTTTCAAGCTCCCACCTAAAAGTTACTCCTTGTCACATCTTCATGCATTTTTCCAAAGGCACAGAACTGTAAAGATGGGTGGGAAACTGCATGTCTGTTTGCACAGCAGGGTGATGGCAGAGGATAGGCTTCCATAACTTGTTCCTGTATTTAGTCTTGTGTGGAGCTGTCCAGTCTTTAGCATAAGCAGTGGCATAGGTATTCCATTTAATTTGTTTACTTTTCCCAATGATTCTTGCTTATCGAGTGTGGCTGCAAATTAGGGATATTGGGGTTGCAGTGCTTCTGTCAATATAAGCCATTACATTGGAAGGAAGGAAGATTTCCTTTGCAGTTCAAAGCAAAATAGTACTAAAGAATGGGTATGTGGAAATTGTATTTGACTTCTTGGGCCATTGATGTTCATTTTGGTTTGAATCCCATCAGCAGTGGTAGGAGGATACATTTGCAATTCAGCTGGCAACGAGATATCTCTTAGAATAATCTGTTTTGCTTTGAACAGGTGTTGTTCCCGTAAAGTTCGAGAGCTGTGGTGGCAGGGCATTCCGCCGAGTGTGAGAGGCAAAGTCTGGAGCTTGGCAATTGGCAACGAGTTAAACATCACCCATGGTAAGGCTGTTGTTTTGTCGACATTTTCTTACAAATTGAAATAGCAAGGGGACAGTCTTGTATCTGTTGTGGTGTGGGTGTGAGGAAATGTTGTCTAGTTATGCTTTTTTGTGCCGCTTTGATGTATTTTGTTCAAAAATACAGCATCTTTTAATCTTGTGGCTGTTCTAGGACTGCTGCTGTGAATTGTTTCTGAGTATTGCTGTCACTGTGTCTTGCTTTGATGTTGGATGGAGATGGTCAGAATTAATGACTCAAGTTTTTTTTTTTCTTTTTGAAACATAGAATTGTTAATTTTGAAATGCCTATGAGTGTGTGTATAGTGTGCTTTCTTTGATTTGAAGCAAGACAACAGGTTTGTCAGAGATTAAAAGACTCCCAGCAAGATTTGTATTTCAGTTTATGAAAATAGAAATAATCTATTACTTCTGAGTACAGAAAAATACACCTCTGAAAAACTAACATATGTAATTAATTCCAACATGGAAATGTGGTAGACTGCCTGTAGTCCTGCTGTATTGTGCTGCTTTTCTGTGCATTGCTTAGTACCTTGGATATAGTTCTTACACGTAATTTGTTAGACTTTCCTAATTACCCATTCAGACGGTAATTTTGAGTATCAGTGCTCTGCAAGAAAAAGCAAATATTTGAATGTAAAATGCAGCTTATGGTTGGATTGTCTTTTCTTTTCACTTAATATGAAGTTACTGGTCAGTGGAACACAGTCTTCCAAAACTAGTTAGAAGTTCTACTACTGTTAGAGTTAATTTTAATGACTCGGGCAGCATTACCCATGTGGTAGGTGGTTGGTGGACATGAGCATGGATAAAGAGTGGACTTGGTTTCGTGTTTTTCTTTGTCCAGAACTGTATGATATTTGCCTGGCTCGTGCCAAAGAGAAGTGGCGATCACTTAGCACAGGAGGGGCTGAAGTAGAATGTGAAGGTATGCTTTGTATAAATGATTTATGCTGTATTACAGAATAAGATGTTTTGTAAAATAGTTCCTTAAAATGAAATCACATATTTTAAACAAATAAAAAATCAGCTATAGAGTCGTGTTCTGGTAAAAAGAAAATGTCTTTTTGCAAAAGCAAGAAATAGTTGTATTCTTCTCGATTAAATTCTGGTGTCCTACAACACACACTTGTTCATTTTTTTAATAAACACTCTCTAGGTACAGTTCTTATTTTGATGGAAATTTGCAGAACTATGAATAGTAGTTTGGGGATGATAATTTGCAACAGTAAAATACTTTTCTGCAGCTATAGTTTTAGAATTGCAACTCAAGTTAGAGCAGAAAATTGCATTTTAGTCACTTATTGCAGCTTTGAGGTCAAGTGATGGGTGTGTTTCAGAGAGCAGCAATTTTTTTTTGCAGACGAAGTACTTTGAGATTTACTAATTAATTGGAAGAGTTGACTGTTTCTGAGAGATCATAAAGCTACATGCAAATGATTGAAATTGCCTTTGGTAAATAATTATGCTGAGCAGAGAAAAAAAAGGAGAACATACATACTGGCATTTATAAGCAGAAAAATACTTTTGATTGGAAATCCCCTACTTTATTCTCATAAGATTGTTTATATCTTATTTAAGATAACATTTAGTATGTTTCCAGCTTCCTCTTGCACTTTATTTTCTGGAATGTAGACACTCATGTGATTGGTACAAGCATTGTCTAGTGATAGCTTGCTCAGTAAGCAGCAGTAGGTAATTCCCAGCTATATCAGAACAGACAATTCCAGTAACACATCTTGATATGAGAAGGAAGACTAGTGCTATAGAAATACACTCTGTATGAGATCTGTTTCAGTTATGAAGAGTGTATTGTAATGTCAGTAACAAGATACACAAAAACTAAATAAACATTATCTGAAAGGAGAGCTTTCAGAGTAGTAGAGGTGGGCAGCATCCATCACAGGCTGCCACTCTAGGGCTTCCCTCTCTCACCACAGCTTTTCCACAGAGGCAGCTACTGCAGGAGCCACTGGGTAGCCTTGGTGGAGGTGAGGGGGTCACAAGTTAACAGGCTTGTCTGTCTAATGATTTGTCAGCAGATACAGGAAAATTGTCTGACCTGCCTTGCTCTGTATCTTTCCTCACTTCGCTTCAAAACATTTTGAGGGTCACTGTGCACTGTAGAGTTGCTCTAGGTCGGGACACACTTTCTGCTTAGCCTGTGTGCTGAATTTGGGGAATTGTTCTGTCTGCAACCTTATTCCCTAGGATTCACATCAAAATAAATGAACTGTGGAAAAGCTAACCCTTACTGGAAAATAAGAAAAAAGAGTGAGTGTACACTGATCTTTGTAATAAATGTAACTTTGGCTTTTGCAGATGCTGGATTTTCTGCAGCTGACAGAGAAGCAAGCTTGGAGTTAATAAAACTGGATATCTCAAGAACATTTCCGAGTCTCTGTATATTCCAACAAGTAAGCAATGTTAACTTTTGTCTTGACTTCTCAGGGAAATTAAGTTGACATAATCTTGCCTGACCCTTGGTTGGAACAGCCCATTGAGTTCAAATCTGAAGGAGTAAGCATTTTGAGAGGATAAAGTTCCTAGAGATTTTGGAAAACTAGAAATTATCTAGAAAAGAATAACATCAAGGTACATACAAAACTCCAAACTGCTGGCTAATCATTGTGATTTATCTAACCTAGTTCATGCTGGTTTCTGTCTGATGAAGTGATGCAGGGGAGTGTTCCCAAGTCAGTGAATCAACAGTGCTGGTTATAAATACACAGTGAGAGGGAACACCTCAAACAAATGCGGCTGGTTGGCCTTTCTTTGTTTTGATGCAAAACCAATTTAACTTGTATGGTTTCGGTGTGCTTTAGTGACTCAGTTTAATCAGATTTTGTCCTACGCACAAATTTCAGCAGCCCTGTAAAAGGTTTAGATTGTGATAAATCAACATTTTTGGGTGAAAAACTCTTCCCTTTGGAAATTCTCCTTCAGTTACAGTACTAATGCAAGATATGGCAGCCGTTAATAGTCAACAATGTGAAATTCTGTTTAGCTGTACATGTCCTTCCCAATGTGCTTTTTTCTGTTATGGCATATTGTTGTTTTGGCTATCTTCTCCATGGTTGAATTCTGCCTCCAGTCTGAGAGACAATTGTGTGATTTGCATTATTGTTCTACTTCCTTGGCACTACTGTTAAAGCGCTGTTGAGCTATAAGGAATCTCTTAGGCTTGCATTCCTATAAGTATTTAATATGTAATCAATGTATTGGATGAACTGTATGTATTTATAATAAATGGGGTTTGGAGGCTCATTTCATTATTTTAAAGCTAGAATTATTTTGAACATTTCAGCTGTTCTAAGCTGCATTAGGAAAGAATGTGTCCTTTGTCAGCAGTAATAGAGACCATCTGTAGCACTGAAGGTTTTTTAACATGTTTGTTGTATAATCAGATGTATTGTCTTGTTCTTCTTTAATTATAGGGTGGTCCTTACCACGACACATTGCACAGTATTTTAGGAGCCTATACTTGTTACAGACCTGATGTAGGCTATGTAAGTGAAGAATTTTCTTTTTTCAGGGGTGGGGAGGGAGATATTTTTTAGGGGGAGGAAGGAGTGTATTAATCAGTCCCTTTTAGATCAGTATTAAATGGTTTTGTGGGGTTTGTGTGTGCTTTATTCTATTCCAGTACATGCCTGAGAAACGTGTATAACATTTCCTTTGCTAGATTTAAGCTTTTTATAGGTTAAGTAATTGGAAAACTCGTATTTATACTCAAAAGTACATACTTTGAAATTTGGAATCAAAGAGAAGGTGTAGTTAAGTCCTTACTGTTAGGATCAGTCTTACCGAGACTGCTGTTGAATTGAAATGATTAGCATTTCCGTGCCTCAGCACTGTGAGCTTCTGGACCAGTCTCTAAAGCAATGCCCATTCAAGCTACAGGAGCTCACTCATAGCATTTGAAGTAGTGATTGTGAGAGGACTGAGTAGATTTCAGATACTTCATTCAGTCTCTGTATGCAGAGCAGGGTTCTACAGAGAGGCTTATTCTTTATTCAGGGAGCAGTTTTAGACAAGGCAAATGTAGAGAGGGGACATTCCTACTCTGTAGGTAGCATGTAATGCTTGGCAAGAGCTGCTGAATGTGACTGCTGGGAAATGAGACAAAGGGCAGATCAGCTGCTGTGCTTCATGTGGCTCAGCAACAACCTGTTGTGTTGGGAAGGAGCTTGTTCCTCAGGTTTGCAGGAATGACAGTCACACCTTGGTCCATGTGACTCGCAGCAGCAGCACTGCACCCTCAGGGTGAGAGAGGTTTGCCTGGATTCCACAACAGACTTTATAGAAAAAGGGAACAATATCATGGGCTTATGGTAAATGAAACAAGACCACAATCTTAAAATGGTTTTGTTTGTCAAAGGAGTCAGTGCTGTTGTCTTTGACTGCTGGTAATTGACTGAAAAACAAAAGTACAGGCTTTGTCTCTAGGGTCCAAGTCGAGCTTTCCACAAAAAAAGACCCATCCTTCTCCCTTGGAGAAAAAGGATTACTTAGAAACACCTTATTCTTCAAAAAAAAACTTTATTGTGTATATTTGAAAGTGCCGTCAACCTAGCACTTCTTAGGGGTTTAAGTTGGACTCTTTGAAAGAAGGCAACATGGGAATTGTTAGCTTCCATGCACTGAACATGTGATATCAAGGGGCACGAGTTAAAAAATCCTGGTTTTCTGAACATTTCTCAAGATGCAGCAGCTCAGTGAGTGCATTAAACGCTGGTGAACACAAGGACAAAATGAGGCAGTATGAAACCGTTATTGCTAAAGGGTAATACTTTTCCTTTCTTCAGGTACAGGGCATGTCATTCATAGCAGCTGTATTGATCTTGAACTTGGATACTGCAGATGCCTTCATTGCTTTTTCTAACCTTTTAAATAAGCCCTGTCAGATGGCGTTTTTCCGTGTGGACCATGGCCTTGTAAGTATGCAAAAAACCTGTAATCAACATGCTGTGGATAATGTGTAGGGAAAATTTAAAAAAATAAAAATTTATTATTTCAGAAGCTTGGAAAATAAATCAGAATTTATTTTAAGGCAACACACTTGATAAAAAACCCCTAACACACATATGCAGAATCCCTCAAAAAAGTCAAACCCAACCAAAGATCACCCCATCAACCTTTTTGAACAAGACATCTGAATGAAATTGTTGAATAGCTATTTTATGATGCTCAGATAATAGTTATGAGAATATTACTGTAGGTGGTTTTCAACAGCACTGCAGTTGAAAGCTCAGAACGCCTTAATATTGGAAGAGTCTTGAAGGTGCTTTTTATTGTAGGTTTATAGGTTGCTAAAAACACACTGTTGGAGGGAGAACCAGGTTTTCCATATCTTCCTGTAGCATCTGTGTTTGAGTCCCACAGGCTCGGTTTCAGAGAAAAAAACCCTCAAGTTTTCAGTGGGAGCTGATTGCCTGATGTTCTCTGGAGTCTCTAGAATTCCATGTTAGCACGTACACTAGCAAAATAAGACACATCTCCTCAAATGTGGTTTTAATTTGCTTTAAAGGTATTTTTGTGTAAAATGTATGGCAGTCTATATTTCTTTCTCACTTACCTGTTAACATTATGAAAACAGGATCTGCCTCTGAAAGGGTTCAAATGTGAGAAATAAAGCAAGGGAATGGATGATGACAACAGTCACTGTTGTTGCTGAAAAAGTAGACACTAGAAATGCTATCAGGATTCCTGCTGGAAAAGCATTCCCTGTTCAGGCCCTGAATTTCATCAGTTATAAATACCATGGGAAAATGTACCACAGGGCAGACAGCATTGCTGGGAGCAGTATCAGCTATCGCTGTTACAGTGCTTGGAAAAAGAGGACATGCTCATGCATTCAATGTGTAAATATGTTTTTTGTGAAGATGGTTTTGGAATTAAATTGGATAGAATAAGATAAATATTTTTTTAGCTGAGATGGTGGGGTTTGGTATTGTCTCAGATAGTGCTGTTCAGTTCTTTTAGCCTGGCCAAATAGGGACTATGTGATAAAAATGTGCTTACACAGGGCAGAGATGGTGATACATGAAATATTAACATCGTGAAAGCAAACCCATGATTTAACAACACAAGGAAAATGTCATCTAGTATTTCAAGGAGACAAGTGATAGTTGAGAGGACAGTTTTTGCTTTCTGTGGTGAACACACTGATCTGCTGTCTACCCTCATCTTTTTGTGTCAGCTTAATAAGCAAATGCTGATTTGTTTTATAGTAAATTAATGAAAAGTAATACCAGCATACGTTAGTTGTGTAAATAATATTATTTTATACATATTTATCTTGACTTCTTTTGTTGGTTAATTTTATTAAACTATATTATTTTTTTCATTACCACCAAGGAAATGTCTTGTTGAATGTGGACTTGCTCAGAATAGATACTTGTACTGCTGCCCACGTTGCTATCAATCGATATGACTGTAGCAGTTATGTGCAAGGTCCTGTCTTTGCAGAACTTTTGAAATTAGGAACTTGAGTAGAACTGACAGTGGTGCCAGCAGATTGTTTTGGAAGTAGGGCTGTCTGATACACTGCCTGCTTCCTTCTTTATACTCACAGATGGGTGCTTAGATTTCATGCATTTAAAAATCCACTCTGGGAAGCTGTTTCAGGTGTACAGTTCTCTGAAGTGGGTTCCTGGATTTCTGGTGTCATGTTTGACATGAAGCTCTTTCTCTGTAACTTACACTTCAGAGATTTCACATAACTTCCGTTATTTCTGTAGTATACACCCATCTCTGATTGACTTAAAGCTTTACACTCATACTGACTGTCAGGCTTGGGTTTTTATTTGTCCCTGTTAATGAAAGTAGTCTACCATCTGTCACTTCATTCAGAGGAAATGGGAAATACTTCTATAAGGACATTAAAAAACCTGGGAAACAGACCTGTCATCCTTTAAAATTATTTCAGACAGAAATCTCCAAAAGGATCCTCTCTTCCATATACCGTCATGATGTTTTGGGGAGAAGTATGCTGTTGCAACTCATACTTGGAAGAAATCACAGCCTTTCTTTATGGCTTTTATTGGGATTTTGTAGCTAAAATTACTGAATCATTCAAGGACTTTGCTTAACCTTTCTCCCCATGGTATCAAGGAGGGTGACTAAATAACCTTTCAACTCTTAGCTGGATTTGAAGATTTGTTTTTTCCATGTTCTCTGTTATGAAATTTGACTAAATACTCGAATTTTAAAATAGCATAGAAGTCTTTGTGTTAAAAGCAATGAAGTTCAGGGGTTACGATGTCAGAGAGAGTCACAATCTTTTTCTTGCATAGGTGTCTTGTCCCAGTCTTTGAGTTTTCTATGTGAACCTCATATCTTCCTTTTTGCAAAAGAAATGCCTGTTATCTAATTGTAAAATGTAGGGTATTGTGTTGGTATTAGACTATTAGAATAGCTTTGGTATTAGAATATGATTTATGACTGGAATATACTGGACTCTTCTCTGTTGCTGTGGAGTATTAACATTATTTTAGTTTTGTATTTCATTATGTTCCATTGGGTTTTGGATTTTGTTCAGTATAATATTAAATTACTGCCACAAGGATAAAACACCCTTCTGTTATAATTATTTTGAGAAATCAGCAAAAAACTCCTCTCCTGCTGGAATTTTTCTTTCCAAAGGAAGGTGGCCAAGACCCAAAGCAAACATATTGTTTAGTATATGAATCGTATATAGAGTGGACCTTAAACTCTTAGTGCTTGCAGATGCTGTCCTTTATGTAAATGCTTAGCTCTTTATAGTATCATGTAATTAATTTGATCCTATTTTTGAAGAGTGTTAATCCTACAACAGATAAAACATTTAAGCCTATTAATAACACAGCTAACTTCTTGTTTTCTCCCTGTTATATTTTCTCAGATGTTGACTTACTTTGCCGCATTTGAGGTATTTTTTGAAGAAAATCTGCCAAAGTTATTTGCTCACTTCAAAAAAAATAACTTAACTCCAGACATCTATCTAATTGATTGGTAAGTTATTGAAAGTGTAATTACTAAAGTGTGTAACATACAGCTCCGTGTCAGTATTCATGACAGAAACTGGAATGTTCTTACTTGGTTTAATATTCTTCTAAGATAAAGGCTTTATTTCTTGTTCAGTACTTGAGTTGTCAATCCAAATCATTCCCACATACTTCTGTGATGTTTTACATTTGCCTAGCCTTTATTATTGTACTCATGTTAAGTTGGAAGCTTATTTTGAAATACTGCTGGATAGCAGTGTTTATCCATATTTAGTGCCTGTTTGGAGTGATCTTCTGAGAAAATTTGTTTATTGCATGTGCAGGTGTGTACCAGGGTTGTCTATTCAGAAAATATTGCTAGTCTTGCATTTGAAATGTGTACTTTGTCCTGCACTGAGTGGGAAAAGTGTAATTAAAACATTTGTCCATACAACATAAAATTTGATGCTGTAGAGAAGCTATTCCACTTAGCAGACAGGCAATTAGAGTATTTTTATTAGCTGAAACTGTCTTCCCTTTTAGTTCTAGTATAATCCGAATATTTTTCTTAGACAGGAAAAAAGACAAAGATCTTATTTGCACTTCTGCCAAATTTCAGTGTCTTATTTGGCACTCCAAATTGAGTGTTTGCATTTGTGCCTATCAGACTTTGGTTTCGGGCAGTTAAAATGTCTCTTTTCAGCAAGACTTCATTGTCAATTTTGGGATGAGTGACATTTGTTTCCTGATCTTCCCCTGATCACTGGGATGTTTCAAAGATAATTGAGAGTGACCTCACAACAACACCAGACATTTTTTCCCACACACTTATATATGCCCAATTTATTTAAATGTTCCCTTATATAATTCTCCTCCAGCTAGGGTGGGGTTTCCTTATACTAGGCTTTTGCACTGGTCTGGAGGACCTGGGATTCCTGAAGGCAAGTCTCATTAAAGACTGAGATGAAGGTGGCAGTGAGCACCACAGCTGTCTGCATGTTCTTTGTCACCAGGTTCCTTGCCCTGTTCAGCAATGGGCTCAGGTTTTCCTGAGTCTTTTTTTCCCTTCTGATGCAGGAAAGCCCTGCTTGTTGTCCTTAACATCCTTTGCTAAATTCAGCTCCACATGGGCTTCTTGTGCTGCCTTTGCTTGAGTTCCATGATTTGTACATGCCTGGTGCACAAAGGGTGCTGTAACATGGGCTTTATGTGACTTGGCTGTTACACTGGGATTAAATTTTAATGCATCATGTGTAGGGGAATTGTGGGTGGTAATGAATAGGCTCATTTCTCCCAACATTTAATGGGAGAAATACCATGAGAAGTGTTTTATGACTGAAGGCTGAGAAGATCCTACTGAAGTAGATCTATGCACAGAGAATGGAAAAATTACTAGGACAAGATAGAAGGGAAGAAAGAGAGCAGAGGCTGGTGTGTTCAGTGATAAGAGGAAAGATGTTGAAATTGTGTTGCCTCTATGTTGTGAAAACCCTGTGTGTGGAGGAAGCAATTGAATAAAAGGGACATCAGAAGAAGATGACTGTAAACATGTGGGAGAATAACTGGATAGACAGCACTGAAATCACCAGGTTATTGTATTTTTAATGGACAATAATGTCAATAGCAGTCCAGAAATTACATCAGCCTGTTATATGATGAGGATGGTCACCTCACCAGCAGGGACACAGACAAAGCAGAGATATTTAATGCTGTCTTTGCTTTGGTTTTTAACAATGATGGTATGCTTTGGGGGCCCAGAGCCCTGAGCTGGAAGACTATGGCTGTGAGGATGATAAACTTCCATTTGACCCTGCACTTTTGTGGGATTTGCTGCTCCAGCCTAATGGTCTATGGGGCCTGATGGGATTAATCCAAGAGCTGGCTGATACCATCGTGAGACCTCTCTCAATGATTTTTGAGCAGTCTTGGGAATCTGGAGAGGTTCCAGTTGTCTGGAAGCTGGTAAATGTTTTGCTGATTTTCAAGAAGGGCAGGCTGGGTGTCTCTGGAAACTAAAGGTCTGTCAGTGTCACTACAGTGACTGGCAAAACTCTGGAGAAGATTATTCTGGGAGGTATTGAAAGACACCTGGAGGATAGCGCAGCCAGCACAGGTTCACTGTGAAAGTGGAAGTCCTGCTTCACAAACGTAATTTCCTTTTATGACAAGGTTACCCACCTAGTTGGTGTATTATTTTTAGACTTCAGTAAAGAGTTTGATACTGTCTCTCACAGTAACCTGTCAGGATTCTGCAGCTGGGATAGGGCAGCCCTGGGTGTACAGGCAGACTGGGGAATGAGGGGCTGGAAAACAGCACCATGGAAAGGGACCTGGGGGTCCTGGTCGATGGAAAGGAGTCAGCAGTGCCCTGGAGCCAAGAGGGACATCCCTGTCCTGGGGACATCAGGCACAGCATCGCCAGCCAGGCAAGGGAGGGGATTGTCCTGCTCTGCTCTGACCTGGGGCAGCCTCACCTCAAGTCCTGGCAGCAGTTTTGAGTGCCACAATATAAGAAACATATTTAACTATTAAAGAGTGTTCAAAAGAGGGCAACAAAATGGTGAAGGGCCTTGAGGGGAAGCTGTGTGAGGAGTTGCTAAGGTCACCTGGTCTCTTCAACCTGGAGAAGAGGAGCCTGAGGGGAGACCTCACTGCAGTCTGCAGCTTCCTCTTCAGGGGAAGAGGAGGGGCAGACACTGATCTATCTGGTGCCCTGTGCATGAAACTGTGTCAGGGGAGATTTAAGTTAAATATTAGGAAAAGATTGTTCTCCCAGAGGGTGGTTGGGCACTGGAACAGGCTGCCCAGGGAAATGGTCACAGCACCAAGCCTGGCAGAGTTCAGGAAGCTTTCAGGCAATGCTGTCTGGCACATGATGTGATTTTTGAGTTGGCTTTTGTGCAGGACCAGGAATTGGACTCAATAATCTTTGTGGGTCCCTTCCAACTCAGAGTATTCTTTGACACTATGGATTACTAGTTGGATATGATGCTTTCTTAAATAAGGCGATATGTAGGAGAAACTAAAATTGAGCATCATCATGGTACAGGCATGTTAATATTGTGCTGCTGTCTAACTTTACATAGTAAAGAAGAAATTCTGAGAAATAATACCAGAAATTAGAGATTTAGAAAAAAAAGACTGTTTTGACAGAAGGTTGAAAGTTTACTTTCCCTTCAGCAATTTTGCTTTGATAGAATAATCTTTATTGTATTTTCTTGAGTAAACATTTATGTGATTAGTTGTTCTCTCTTAGTGCATATATAGGGGGAAAAACCAAACACAAAACCAAAAGAAACCAAAAAGGAAAAAAATGACTGACTTGTGAATGAAGAACTGAAGTGATGAAGTCTGTGTTGAAGTGTTATTGAAGTCTTGAGGCATATCAGGTCCCCCTTTTGATACCTCTGCGGATGTTGTTAAGAGCACTTGAAAGAAATTTCTGTCAGGAGTGACTGTGGATAGTGCTTCTCAAGGTCTTTGTATCAGTGAACTGACAATTAGCATTTCTTGCTGTTTACCTCCATCCATATTCAAGCTGTTTATTTTAATTCCAAGGACAATTTACTGTGTTCTTTCCCATCCCTAGAGAGTTACAACACTGTGATCTTGCACAGGAATGTAGGCTATTCAAGGTAGACCTGCCCAGTACTGTATGAGACTTCTTCACACTTGTCTTGAGCTACACAGTTCATACCACTCTATCCTTAATTTGTTAGACAGTGCAGGTTGTATTTATGTAAAACTTACATATTTTACTTAAATAGATGTGTAAGTGTATTCATATGTGCATGTGTGCATACAAATACATACTTTCTACTTCAGAATACCAGAATACTTTGATCCTGTAAGAAGCAGATTTAGATTTTTTTTTTCTTTAAATTGCCACTAAGAGTGTGGCTGCAGTGTGTTTACAGTCAGAGAAGAATATGGTGTAGTGTCACTTTGAGTAGGCAGACCTTTTACTTGTCAGTAAAAATCTCTGTGAAACAGCCTTGCTTTAACATTTGTTTTATTTAAATGAACATTTTTTCTGAGTTCCAAAGTGGCTGGTGTGGTTACTGTGCAGGCATGTGTGCAGTAAATCTCAGTTGGTGCCACCTCTGGGAGGGCGCCAGTAGCCAGTGCTGCACAGACCAGTTGCTGGGAAACCTTCCTGCTCCTGCCATAATTACAGTGGAATCAACTAGTCTCCTTTGTGCTTCTTCCTGTAACCTGTGCTGCAGGGAACAGCAGTAAAATTGATGTGCTTAAATCATTTTTGAAGGGATGGTTTCCAAGAAAAAGAAGTGCTGTATGTGGGCCCAGCTGTGCAGGTTTTCTTGGAGCTGGTAAAAGACTTAGGAAGGAGAGCCCCCCTGCCAGTTTAGTTCCACTGCTGCCTTCCATGATGGGAAAACTCCAAGGACTGAATAGTTTAATTAAAAGGTACTGTGATGTGATGTGATTATCAGGGGATACCTGCCACAAGTAAGGCATCTCATTTAAAAAGGACCCATGTACTTTAAGCCTAAACTCCGGCTGATAAATCTTATAGAAAGAATTCAAAAGCTATACAGGGTTTTACTTTTTTTGGTGAGGGGATCAGGTGTGAAAGAGCCATAAAGAGCAACATGCAGTCAGGTTCACGAAGAACGGAGGGGAAATGGTGTGTCTGAATAGCCCAGTTTTGGCCTCTCGTTCTGTCAGCTGATGTTCTGTAGGCTCTTGAGAGCAGAGTAGAATGTGGATTTGCCAAGGACACATGCTATCTATTTGTGGCCTGCTGCTGCTATACAAACACCTCTTTATCCCTACTCAGAAAAATGGTTTTGCTAATAATTATAGCCAAGGGCTGTGTTTGTACTGGTGGATTGATCAGTGGTTCTTTAGTATTACATGGACTGTGATTGTGCTCCGTGAACATGACCTTTCTGTTAACACCATGGGCTTGTTATGATAAAGGTCCAAGCCACTTTGTGTGGCCATTTCTCATGGGCACTTCCAGTAAAATATTCATAAGCTTGCTTTCTGTTCCTTTAAGAAAAGCACAGTCCATGTCATGCTAGTAACTCTCCACTCCCCCCAAAAAATGCTTTCTTGCAGTCAGCATTTTATATTAAATAGTATTTACTTTTCTTTTTTCCAAATAAGAAACAAAGTAAACACTTGCACTTTTTTTTAGACTGTAATGATGTTAAAATTTACAGACATAGCAAAGGAATGTGTAGTGCAAGAATACATAAGATCTGATTTGCATCAGTGTTGTGTATGAGTTGCCAATCCAAAATCTGGCCTACCTGTCTGCATTGCTCTTGTTAATATATTATAAAGACTTTTTAATTAAAAAAGAAAGAAAAGAGAAAAAAGGAGAGAGAGGGAGGGAAGAAAAAGCAAAAGAAAGAAGCATGGAGCCTGTGATTATCATGGTAGCAGTGCTTTGCTTTCTTGATGACTTTATGGTCGTATGCTTTCCCTATGAGCAGCAAATCAGCCAGGGCTTCATGCATCTACCTCAAAGTACACTTTCATCATATGCAGGGCCAGGGAGGAGCAGGAGCATCTGGTGCTTCTTTTTTTCCTCTTCTGAACAGAGAGAGGCCAGTAGCCTGCACCTGCATTGCTCTGACACAGGACATCTCTATGTGAGTTAGCTGTGTTGTCTGCACCTGCAACTTAGAGTGGCTTGGAAGAGAGCTGCAGACAGAAAATCATCCTGCAGTGCAGTGAGAGCAGGTCATGTGCAAGGAGTGTGCTGGTGCTGCTGGAACTGCTTCAGTCTGGCAGCTGCTTTATTGCTCTAATAAATTTCAGCTGCCTTTCAGACCAGTAGCTCAGGTGTCTAATAAAAAATGTCTTTCAGTAGGAAATGTTTGAAGGGATGAAATGCTGTATCCATTCTAAGCAGTGATTCCTACTGATGTTTCACTGCTTATTCTAGGGGCGGCAGTCTCTGCTGTTAGGGCTTGATACATCAATTCCATGCAAATATTAATCAAAGTTAATTGCCTTGTTAAGTTCCTGCAAATGGTGCTTCCTTCCAAATTATGAAGAGCTCAATGGCAAATGCCTTATTTGATGTGACAGCTTTTTTGATGTGAGTAAATCCCTTCATACAAAAGTAGTGTTCTAATAAATAGTACTTTCTTTTGACAGTTAATTTTCTGCATAGTTGGAGATTTAATACAAATGGGTTATTCAGGTTAAGTCTGAATCATGACAGAATAATAGCTTTTGTGCATAAAAACAGGTCCAAAATTGGCATTGTGACTTATCTTTAACCAGGACTTGTTTCTGGCTGGGTCTTTGCCTGCTACTTTGTGACCAGGAAAGGACTCTGCTGAATTGCTTCCTATTACACTGCTCCTTTTAAATTGAAAAGCCATTGCTGTTTCCTGCGCGTGTGTGCACAGACAAAAGTCTTTATTCTGCCATGTAGGTATTCTGTGGCAGTGCAGTTTTATATGGTGTGTGACTGTGCAAAAAGATTGAAAGAGTATACAAAGTATATGAAGTCTGCAGTGCAGGATCAGCCAGTAACCCAAAGAAGGAGCTTGTGTTGTGCCCTTTGTACACCTTCATGTATGTCTGTCTGATGGACAAGTGTGTGGGTTTTTCATCCCAGACCTATTTTTTTTGTTTGTTTGTTTATTTTTATAATTCTAACTTAGCTTTCCTGGAGAAAAGGTTTTAAAATGTTTCCACTTTTTATAAAAAGATTGCAATGAGATATAAGCATAGAAAAAACAGTAAAATCCTAAGGATCATAAACCTGCAATTCACTTGTCACCTGAATTTGTGCAAATGTTAGTTTCATCTGGATGTTTATAAAATGAATATATTTTCCCTTTTTTCTGAAGTGTGCTGATTCATACAGAAGCTGTATGCTTAATGAGACATCATTCAAATAAATTTTTATATATTAAAAAGCAGGTAATTCAGAAAACCTTTGTTCATTAGACTTTGCTGTGAAAATACATTACTTCATGTTCTATACCTGTCTATGCGTGTGTGTATATATCTGTTCAATTTTATCTTTTTAATGTAAATCCAAACTTCCTAAATAAAAAATTGGAGGGGATAGAGAGTAGTTTTAAACACACGAAAACTAATGTTCAATTCAGCATACTTGAAAAGGAGTTTTTTGTTAAAAGCTGTGGAAAGGTTTGATTGAAATTTGAGCCTTTGCTGACCTCTGCCGGGGAGAAAATTCTTTGCAGTTTTACGAAGATTTTTGTGCAGTGCATCTGTGGAAAAGTTCTCTCTGAATTCTGAAGAAAAAAACTGTAACTCTTTCCCCTTATATGCCGTAAAGTGATTCCAGGAAACTTAATTCTCATCGCTTGCTGTTAGGTCACTGTCGGTAGCAGTGCTCATGCTGAGCTGTGTAGCTCAGATGTTGGATGAAGGAGAGAAGAGGGAGCAACCTTTTGTTTCTGGCTGCAAGGCTGTCAACATTTTGGTGAAGGAAGAAATGTGCTCATGGTAGTTAATGAGAATACACTTTTAGCTTCTGGTATTGCCCTTTCTCTTCAGGGATCACATCCATACAGGCACGTGAGCCACCGTCTTACCACCACTATCTGCATCTTCTCTCTGGACATCCTGCCTTGCCTGTTTCTCTCAACTCAAGGGAGTTCAGGCTGATCCGTCCTTCAAAACTCATGCTATTACTTTGCCAGTCAGTCAAGCCTGGAAGACAAGAGTTAATTTTACTCATCTCCTCTATCTGAACTGCAAATTCCCGTTGCAGTTTGTCTTAAGGTTCAGCTTTTTGTGTTTTCATAACTAAAACATTCATCAATTCTCAACTCTGAAGTGATGATTAAATAGGCCTTTGATGATAGCTGTGCTCATTGCATGCCCATTGTAAAACCATGTATATTATTTCTTCTGGTGTGATCCAAGAAAATCAAACTTAGAGACCATGGTTGTACAATTTTATATTGTTCCATGGATTGGTATGCTGCAACTAACAGAAGTACTTCTGAAATATTCAATTACAAATATTTGAGAGGCCTCAAATTTACTGATGATTGATGGGTGTACTTCTGTGAATATCCAAGACTACTTATCCAGTGACTCTGAAATTCTTTTTCTGCTTTTCAGGATATTCACATTGTACAGCAAATCTTTGCCATTAGACTTGGCATGTCGTGTCTGGGATGTGTTCTGCCGCGATGGAGAAGAGTTCTTATTCCGTACAGCACTGGGAATACTAAAACTTTTTGAAGATATTTTGACCAAAATGGACTTCATTCATATAGCCCAGTTTTTAACAAAGCTACCAGAGGACTTGCCTTCAGAAGAATTCTTCACATCTATTGCTGCCATTCAGATGCAAAGCAGAAACAAAAAATGGGCTCAGGTAAAGAGGATGTCAATCTTTGGTAACTGATGATTGTACTTTACTCATGAAAATGTGGTTTGGCAACATCTGGAAGAATATTTTAGCAGACCTAATATTTGATTGTATAGGTAGGTAGGGCTGTGTAGCTCACTTCATGCTTTTGGCATACCTTGAGGTGAGTGGATTCCCTCAGCTTAATCTCCTCTGGAAAGGGAGAGCTCATTCAAAATTGAAACATTGAGTGAAATTTATGAAGTAGTGTCACACAGCTTTTAAAATTTATTAATTACAAAGGATGCTGGCAACATTACAACTTGATACTTAAAAGCAGAAATCCACTCTTTGAGAGAAGATGACCATTTGTCAGGACACACTATCATGGAGTCATCTTAATCTTCTTGAAGATTTCTGCCTAATTTTCGGCTCTACAGAAGTGATCGCATCTCTGACTTCTTTATTGGGATTTAGCATGTGATTTCAGAAATTGATTCATCACTGTAATTTCAACACATTTCCAGTTTAAAGACAAAAGATGTGTCACCTGAATGTGGAAATTGTTAAGTGACTGTAACAGCCATTCATGCTGGAGAGTGGAAACTCCCTCTTTTTTTTTTTTTTCTTCTTTGTTCAAAGCAGCAATGCAGCCCACTTTGAGTAGTTCTGTAATAGAGCTCTGCCCATTTTATCTAACTGGTTTTTTGCAGGGAAAACGAAAGGTGATGTTAAACATAGTGGTTTGGGCAATTCAGCTGCAACTGGGTGTTTATGGTTTTTCCTGGGGTAGTAGTGCCTGTAGATGCTGGGGATTGCCAGCTTTCTCTTTGACATGAGGATTTCTAATCTTTACACAGGAGTGGCTCCACAAGTTGTTCAGTTGTCTCACCTTCCTTGAACATGCCCCGTGTGCATAAGAGTTGCATTCCAAATAATTTCCAGGCCTACTGCTGCTTCCCTCACGGGGGAAGAGAGATAGGGGTCCTATTCTGCCAAGTACCCCAAATAACAGGCTTCAAAAGTGTGTGTTGGGGGGCAGATGGAGTTTAAACCTTTGTTAAATCTGTTTCTATCCACCGCATCACCAGGACTTATGGGGAGGTCTCTTGTCAGTGGAGAGGTTCTCTAAATTTATTTACATTTGATAGTTAAAATAGTATTGCTCAAACGTAATTGGAAACTCTTCAGAATGAATTATTGAGTAATCTTAAAGATCTAATGCTTTTCTTCTCTCTCATTCTTGAAATGTCTAGATACTGGCTGCTCTGCAGAAAGATAACCGGGAAATGGAAAAAGGAAGTCCTTCACTCAAACGTTAACACTGGGTTTGCCTCCAGAGACTCCAAGGAAAAGAAGTGGCGAAAGTATTGATTACTGTTTGACATGTATGAGCCTGCAAATCAAAGTGTTAGTTCAGAGTTATATTTAGTAGTAGAATAGCCTTAAGGGGGAAGAGAAGAAAAATGAGGAGGAGGAGTTAAAAAAAAAAAAAAGAAAGAAAGGAAATTAGGGGATAAACCCCCTTAAAAATTAAACCTAGGCTTAGCCTTAAACTTTTAGTGGTATGAGCTTATGCTGTGGAGAGCATTACACATTCTGTACTTCTGATGAGGGCAGTGAAACAAAATAATCTCAAGGGTTTGGGGTTTTCTAAATTTTTTTTCTTTGATGTTTTAAAAGACTGGACATTCAGCAATGTTGGTTGCTTTGAAAGCTATTCCCCTGTTTCATTCTTAGGCAGGATATATTTCCAATACCTGTAACTGTAGCTGGATCTGGATTTTAAATAACTGGTGCTGGAATTTTAAATGATGTAAGGACCATTTCTTTAGAAATGCTTCTGATTTTATAGGCTGTGGGTCCCATTTACCAAAGAAATCATGTAGATGTAGAACTACATTCCTTTCTTTAATAAGAAAAAGTTAAGTAGAAAGTAAGCCTGGAAGAGATGTCAAACTAGCAGTGCAAAACCAATTATTCTTCAAGATGCCTTGGAAATTTATTTTTCCAATCTGGATGCATATGGAGGAAATTCCATTCATCAGACTAGATTCCAAACTCACCAAGAGGGTTCTAGTATCAAGCTGGCATAATTTCCCAATTGTCTTCTCTTTCCTCTGTTTAAAGCCAAAGTCACATACTACTAAATGCATGTTTCCATGAGTCCCTCTCCTGGGGCAGTGCTGTTTTGGGATGTTCTTGCCTAGCAGCTACTTACTCCTGTGTCACATGTCCAGTCACGGAGATAAAACTGTGGGCTTAGCAGATAAACTGAGAAATGGTTAAAAGCAATTTTGATAGTTTAAACCCAGCTTTGCTCACTGTCAGAACTGAGGAGGAAGGGTGGTAGGGGAGCAGTTAATGTTCACCAATGTTGCTGCTGAAAAGAAAAGGTTTTGTGGGATCTCCTGAAGCTGCTGCTGCCGCAGTGGGAAAATTATGTGGAGCTGATCCATACAGTGACAAGTGAAAGAAGTTTATTGGGAAATCTGCCAGCCACAATCAGGATAAGTACAAGCTGTCATTTCTGAGCATTTTATCCAACCTCTAATACACGAGAGCAAGTTACAGCGGCAGCAAACTGCTTTTACATAAATCCCTCATACATCTTAGATCCTCCTTGCATTCAGGTGAATGTTGAAGGGCAAATCATGAGTGCCTCTGATTTACAAGAATGTTTATTGCATAGTGTATAGTGTAAAACCTATTTTATAATAATGATGATCATTGAAAAGGGAAATGTAACTGAAGCAATATTTGTGTTAACTGTGAACAGGCATTACTAAATCCTCCAGCTGTATGGTCAGCGGTTTCCCAGTGCTCCTCAGTCTGGTTTATGCTGATTATTTTGGCATTGTCTGAATAAAACCTAAGAATAATAGTTGCACACTGCTCAACTCAACATACAATGTAAAGGACCGTGGGACATAACCAAAACACTGTCCTTTGGTACAGACATTATTTCTATGAGGGATAATTTGATTGTAATATTAAGAAGAGTGAGAACAAGATTCCCTGGTAAGTGAGGACTCATAATGACTTTGATAGATGTGTAATGCAAATGCAGCCTGCAAGTCCGATACCTCACTGACCTCTTCTCCTGTCCACTTTGTGTACCTGGTGTAATGGATGTGGTTTTCTGTTAGTCATCTTAATTCCTCCACAAGACATCATCTAGGTCATCACTTACTGAAAATAGATGTTAAGATGTGATAGGAAACATGTTAATTCACTCAGAATTTGTACAGAATTTGTCCTCCAATGACTGGTACTTGTATGCTCCATTGCTTTGAAGTGCAATAGAAAGCAGGATGGTCAGTAAGTGTTTTTTAATATTACATTTTCTATTACTACAACAAATATGCCTTTCCATGAAGAATACGAGAGGCCTACCATCCGAAACATTTGCACTATGCTTTTAAACGGTTTATTAAACACAGACATCACTTTTTCCTCAATATACGTTTATAGGTGGTACTATAACTGGCTTTGTGGTTTTAAGTCTTCATTGCAACTACATTTGTATTTTCTTTTAAAGCAAGCCTACAAGTGTGGCTCATTTGTCTGGTTAAAAATGCATTTTTTAGCTAGTAGGTATCTTGGCAGCCATCGACAGCCTGTTCTTTTTCTCTTCTCAATAAGATGTTGAATGTAACAGTGACAGTGGGCATAGTTGTGGGGAAAAGGCCTGCTGCAACACTTGTGCACTGTTTGTTACTTGCAAATGTAATTACTTTGTTTTGTGATTTGATCTGTTCTTAGAAGTTGTATATATTTTCTAAATGATTTCTTTGTGTATATAAGGTATGTTCTTTAATGAAGAAACAGCAATGCAATAAGGAGCTTTGCACAGTTTGTTTTCAAACAAAATACATGTGAAAAAATCACCTGCCTAAACATGCAATTATTTCAACTTCTTAATAACTTGATTTGAAGGTAACGCTTGAATTTTGATAAAAACAGAGATGAGTAGTAATGGCATAGAATTTCTTGCCACTGAGCTTTTCAAGTTTCTTGCAGTATACCAAATCTCTTAATTAGCTATTACAGAAATCTTCCTTAAGAAATTCAGGGAATTGCATTTAAAAATTTGACAATTTTATTGTTCAGGTGCGTGAAAGTATCTGTAACAAGATGCATGAGATTTTCTTTCATGGAGCAAATGTCCCCATTAAACAAACTTTTTCTTTATCGGTTTAAGAAAAAATAAAACTGCTGCAATACATCAAAAGTACCACTGTACGTGCAGCAGATCAGAGCAACCAGAAAACTCCAACCAGCTTTGGGATTCTTTACAATCTGCACTTTATAATAAAGCAGTTTTGCAACTTCAATCTGCAGTCAATCATTAATGTTATTTCATTTAGTAAACAATTTCATTTGGGAAACAAAGTACCTTGTAACAGCTTATTTTTGAATGTTTTAAACAAGAATGACATGTAGAGGTTGGTACATCTGTACATCATGTTTAATTTGGGTTATGTAGTTACCACGTTTGTTTTGTTTAGATATGTGTATCAAACTGGAACTTTTTTCAACTGTAAATATATGGTTTTGTTAAATAAAGTCATGTAAAGTTACCTTAATTAACTGTTGTCAGTGTAATTCAGAAATTAAAAGTTCCCGTACTTTTTCTTCACAGGCAGCTTTAGCAGTTTTTGTCTGTTCCAAAAGAGGACTTTGGGCCATTTGTGTATTGAAGGTGGAGGACTTTATGCTGATGCTTTTCAAGTTCTCATGTTAAAATATATGTTAAATTCCATAAGACATTTAGAAGATCTGATACTTATCATGCCTGTGGTTTTATCCCTTTTCATACACCCTTCTCTGGACTAGGCCTGAGGGCTGATAAATTTATTATGAAAAATAGTTGTAAATACATCTGTGTGACATGCACAGAACTCAGAAATGCTGAAATACTTTATCCTCACATTGCTTGAAAAGAAGAAATCTTGGTTTATTGCAAGTTTCATAAAAACATTTTTGTGCTCAACTTAAGGAAGTATTGTTTTAATTCTGACATAGGCATAACTTCAGGACTTAAAGTGGAGAAGCTTCCTCTTGCTTAAGTGAAAAGAGGCTGAAGGACCAAATAAAAGATAGATAAAAGAGGAGGGAGAAGGCAGTACTGTGCCACAAGGCTACAGGTGGAGTGCAAAGAAAGCCTTGGCTGCCATGGTTCTAGTTTGTCCAGTGAGCAGCTGCCCCACTTCCTTTTGCTGAATTAGAATCTGAAATCAGATTTGTTTGCTCTAAGCTGACACCAATTCGATACCAAACGAGATTTATATTGCATCTGTTACAAGAGTTGCACAAATTTGTTCAAAACTAGATTTACTTTTCTTTACCTGTTTTCCTAAATAATAATTCCAAGCCATGCTGAGCCATGCTCAGCAAGAAAAGAGGAATTTGCTTTCTGTATTTCTATCCGAATTCCCTGACACGTAGGTGTCCGCCCAGCACAGTGACATTTTTGCGTTCCCAGTTGCTGACTCAGGAGCTCTGCAGAATTCACCTTTTCCTCAAAGCCCTGAAGCGGTATCCCCATTGAAGCAACCCGCGTTTCTGCTGCGATGTCAGGTTGTTTCTCCACAGGCTGGCTGTGCTCAGCTTTGTTCTGGTCAGGATCTCGCTCTCCTCTGACACGTTTCGCTGCCTATCAGTTCAGCTTTTCAGCCTTGACTTTCCCCTTCCACTAACTCCGGTTTTTCCATGAAGTGGCTGAGAATAGGGACTGTGTTCGATACCTTCTTTCTGAGCTTCAGGATTTCATCACGGGGATGGTCTCTCTCCGTGTGCTCAAAGTCCCCAGAGCGTTGCCCCCTTCTCTCTGAGCACTCACGGCGGTTCCAAGCGTTTGGATTTCACGCCTCAGCGTGATGCTTTCCGCGTGGGCTGGGAGGAGTAGAACGAGAAGAAGAATCACTCTACTTCTTTAATGCTCACCTGCCCGGGGGAGAGGTGCTCCTGTTTGAAGTGTCATGCCGCTGCTCAAGCTGAGCGGCCCCGGGCGCGGCCCCGGGAGCGCCCGTACGGCGCTGGTGTCCTGCCAGCGCCCCGGCCGGGCCCGGCCCCGCCCCGCTTCCCCCGTTGCCGGGCACCGGCTCGGCCCCGCCCCTGCCCTCGCCGCGGCCCCGCCCCCCGCGCGGGCGGCTCTGCGCGGCGGCCTCGCTGGCGGCGGCGCCTCCCATTGGCCGCGGGAAGGGCAGACGGGCCCCGCTCGGCCAATCCGAGCCGTCCCTCCGCTCTGACACCGCCCACACCCGGCGTCCCCGGCCCCATTGGCCGGCGCTTGGCGCGGCCCCGCCCCCCGAGCGCGCTGCCATTGGCGGTGAGGGCGCCGGGGGCGCGGCCGCGCGCGCGCGCGGGCGGGGTAAGATGGCGGAACTGGGGAAGAAGTACTGCGTGTACTGCCTGGCCGAGGTGAGCCCGCTGCGCTTCCGCTGCACCGAGTGCGCCGACATCGAGCTCTGCCCCGAGTGCTTCTCGGCGGGCGCCGAGATCGGCCCGCACCGCCGATGGCACGGCTACCAGCTGGTGGACGGCGGCCGCTTCACCCTCTGGGGCGCCGAGGCCGAGGGCGGCTGGAGCAGCCGCGAGGAGCAGCTGCTGCTGGACGCCATCGAGCAGTTCGGCTTCGGCAACTGGGTAAGGGACGAGGGGCGAGGGGCAAGGGGCGGGCGCGATCCTCCTCCTCGGCCCAGCGGCCCTGACAGCAGCGCCCGGCCGCGTCCTGCGCTGCGGAGCCCGGGCTGCCCTCTCTAGGGGGCCGTGCCGGGGTGGCTCCGGGCAGGCTCCCCGCGGGTCCAGGAGCGCGCCCGGCAGCTCGGACCTGTCGCGACCTGAGGTTCTGCGTTTGCTTCCCGTCAGCCCGTCCGTGTCCTGCACCTGCCTCTTACCCGGACTCGGCCTCTGCCTTCAGCATGTCCCAGCTGCTGCTGGGCTGTCTGCTCGCCTTGCCTGCCACTGCACAGCCAGGCTGGGTTTAAAAAAGAACAGCAATAAAAAAGAATCATTTCACAATCACGGAATGGGTCGTGTTGGAAGGGGCTGTTGTGCACATTGCACAGGATTGCATCCAGACAGTTCTTCTCCAGTGAGGGAGACTCCACACCCTCTGGGCAGTCTGTCCCAGAGCTCAGTCACCTGCACAGTAAAGAAGTTCTACCTCACGTTCATAAGGGATTTCCTGTGCATCAGTTTCAGCTTTTTGCCTCTTGTTGTATTACTTGGCACCACAGAGCAGAGCCTGGCTCCATCCTCTGACATGTCCGTTCAGATACTGACAGACATTGGTGATGTCCCCTCTCAATTGTCTCTTCTCGAGGCTGAAGAGGCCCAACTCCTTCAGCCTTTCCTTGTAAAAGAGATGCGTCAGTCCCCCAGTCATCCTCATTGTCCTCCACTGGACTATATGATTAATTTTTGATTGATTTGATTTGTTGCTACTTATGTTTTGCTTTGTTAAATATAAAGACTTTTTCAAAACCTTAAGGTGTATGATCATTGGAGCTTGCTTAGTCCTTAAATAACTAGAGAAAATATTGTTACTGTTACCGTAAATACTGTTTGTCTGTTTCCACACTGCCTTTCAATATCGTGATATAAATAAGCAAAACCCAAGCTGTACAGTGCTATTGGTGTTGGCTTGGAACTTGGACAGCTTCTTGGTCACGGTGAGCTGGCTGTGTGGCAGTGCTGTGGGTGCTCAGGAATCACCATGGGGTGCTGTTTTCATGGCTTGCCTGCCCCTGAGCACTGCAAACACTCATCCGGACCTGAAATCGCACATATGATGGAAACGTGGCCAGTATTGCTAGAGAAGTTTGGGTACTGGGAGTCGGCTTTCGAGGAGCGGGAAAAAGTCATGCTCTTTCCTGAGTGCTCATTATGCTGGAGATGTAATGGGAATCATTTTATCACCGCTCCTTTCTTTCTGTTTAGGAGGACATGGCTGCTCACGTGGGAGCATCCCGAACACCTCAGGAGGTGATGGAACATTACGTGAGCATGTACATCCATGGCAACCTGGGAAAAGCCTGCATCCCTGACACTATTCCCAACAGGGTGACAGACCACACGTGTCCCAGTGGCGGCCCGCTGTCCCCGAGCCTGACGACGCCGCTGCCGCCGCTGGACATCTCGGTGGCCGAGCAGCAGCAGTTGGGGTACATGCCCCTCCGCGATGATTACGAGATCGAGTACGACCAGGACGCGGAGACGCTGATCAGTGGCCTCTCGGTGAACTACGATGACGACGACGTGGAAATCGAGTTAAAGAGAGCTCACGTGGACATGTACGTAAGGAAACTCAAGGAGAGGCAACGGCGGAAGAACATTGCCCGAGACTATAACTTGGTACCGGCCTTCCTGGGGAAGGATAAAAAAGACAAGGAGAAAGCTCCCAAACGAAAGATCACAAAAGAAGAGAAGGAGTTGAGGCTGAAACTGAGGCCTTTGTACCAGTTCATGTCTTGTAAGGAGTTTGAAGACTTCTTTGAGAACATGCACAAGGAGAGGATACTTCGAGCAAAGATTCGGGAGCTGCAGCGGTATCGGCGAAATGGGATCACCAAAATGGAAGAGTCGGCAGAGTACGAGGCGGCCAGGCACAAACGGGAGAAGAGGAAGGAGAACAAGAACATAGCTAGTTCCAAGAGGGGGAAGGAAGAGGGTAAAGAAGGTGAATTTGCTGCCATTGAGAACCTGCCTGGCTTTGAACTCTTATCGGACAGAGAAAAGGTGCTCTGCAGCTCTCTGAACTTGAGTCCTGCACGTTACGTGACTGTAAAAACTATTATCATTAAAGACCATCTCCAAAAAAGACAAGGAATTCCTTCAAAGAGTCGCCTTCCCAGTTATTTAGATAAGGTACTGAAGAAAAGGATTTTAAACTTTCTGACAGAAAGTGGTTGGATATCCAGGGATGCTTCATGAATCTCAGCTGATCTGAAAAAACACAGCAGAGGCCCATTACAGCCTCAAGGACTCCGTTATTTTTTCTTTTCCTCCCCAAAGATACAGAAACCATGTCACTCAAAAACACAAAAAAGCAAATACATAAACCCCCACAGTCATCATGATCCATGGTAGTTCAATAGACTTTTGCTTTGGATCATGGAAAGTAATTAATTTGGAAACTTCTGCATTTGATTTCACTGCTTTTGGTACATTATTGGAACAGATTTTTTCATGTGAATTTACTCAAGTCCGGTAGTCCCAGAGTAGTTGCTTTAGTCCGTACTGTTGGATAAATCTGTGTAATCCTTGCTTTTCTTTGAAGGTAGGAGATAGTTTCATTTGCCGGAAACTTTCTTCACCCTTTGTTTTTGTTTTTTTGGCATAATGCTGGCAGCGAAGTGAAGCTTACAAAAGTCCTGTGCTCAGGAGCAGGTGAGCGGGGACTTTTGTGACCATTGCTAAGCTTTTGGAACATTCTCTTTAGTAACTACAGCCAAGGCATGGGGACACGAGGATGAGAGTTCCTGTCGAGAATAAAGCAGGGATGAGCCATGGCAGGGAGTGGAAGGAAGGAAGGAAGGAAATGTGGTAGGTGAGATGCTTTCAGGACTTTTGCTGTGGAGGGGGATTCTTGAAGAGCTCCCAGCTGATCTGGGCATTGCTTTGACATTGCTTCCTAAAACAGACCCCTCTGAAGCTTTGACATTTCCTGCTTGGTACTGGAGTGTCAGGAATCCCCAGCAGCTGTGGTGTGCTGCTCCAGAGGGGGGCTCAGCTACAGCGAGGTGCCTGATTTGGGCCATAAATGGGGTTTGGTAGAATAGGCAGTGAGATGTTTGGTAGAAGCTGGGAGCCTCAGGCAGCAAAATCACTGTTTTTCCTTGTTGGGGGAACCTGGTCCTCTCCCTTTGGGATCTTAACTGCTGAGTTCATATGGGCTGAGGAGGTATAGCTGCCTCCTTAATTTTGTTGGTAAGTCAGGGAAAGGGAGCAAGATTCTCAAATGGGGTGTGATCACTGAGATTGGCCTTTAAAAAGAAAAATAACAGTTGATGGAGATTTGGTCAAAATGCACAAAGTGTTCCTAAATTCGGAGCACTCAATCCAGCCGCTGTAGGGCTGTAATTGCACATACCTTGAAATGTACCAGCCCAGGCACACTGAATCTGAATTTACTGACAAGTAGAAGAACAGTGCACCTTGGGAGGGAACTCCTCCCAGTTCTGACAGCTACAGCCTGGACTGGTGCTGGAGCTGGGCACTAGCTGGGATATAACACAGTGGGAAACAAAAACTCCAGACCCACAGTACTGTTCTTGTAAGATCTACTGATTAAGGGAAAGATGTTGAAGGAGGAGTAGAAAAATATTTTCATGCCCATTTCATCCTTAAATTCCCATGCTGACATTTAACCAAATGATTAAAAAAGGGTGATTGGCACATGGAAGGTGGCACAGAGGTATCTGTGCCTAAGCCTCTCTGCTGGTCATGTCTGGAGCAGGAAGCTGTGAGTGGAGGCTGGCTGGGCAGGTCTGGAGTGCAGGTTGGAACCTGACTGGCTTCAATGTGAGTGCAAGAACTGCAAGTGTCATCTTGCTTTGATGCTTTGGGCTGTAGTCAGTGAGGACATCACAAAATCTTAAACAGTATTAATTCTGCAGTTTGGCAGAGGTATTCTGATCAGAACTGGGTTTCATTTAACACATCCAGCATTACCAAAATAGTGTTACCAGTGAGTTTAGAATAAAAGGGTTACAATTACAAAGCCAGCATTTCTAAAGAAAAAACCAAAACTCTAGTGCCTTTTTCTTTTGAGCTTATATTATGTCCCTTCAAAAAAGGTAAGGGCTATGTCCTCTGGGATGTAATACTTCGTTTGGCTTATCTGTAAGTGGTTTGTTGTGGCATACTCGAGACAAAACTGTCTCTTCTTGGCAGCCGTGGATCTAACTGCAATGTGCCGAGTAGCTTTAATAACCACTTCCACCCTGTATGCATGTACAAGCAGCACACAAGTCCATTAGGTATAAACCCTTGGTTATCTTCTCTGTCCTACTCTTGTGGGAAGAAGCTCAGTCTTTCTTTTCAGCATTCTAGTTATGCAATTTGGTTCTTCCTGTAACTTGTTACCTAACTGCCATAACGTTGTGTTATGAAGCCTCAATTCTGCATGTAGCTGGGAGTTTAAGAGAATTGTTTTGGTTTTGGTTCTTCTGGGTTTTTTCCCCCCAAATCTGTGATTTTCATATTTCTACACTGTTTTGGCACATCTAAGTTTAACTGAAGCAATAGCATAAAGCCCATTTGAACAATAACTTAGGAAAACATCTAGGCACCAATGAGTCATTTAAATGTTGAAGTGAATTCTGCATTTACACTTTGTAGCTTCTTAATTCCTCAACCCCTCCAAAATGTTTCTTTGGTGCTAGACGTAACTTATTGAACATCAAAATGAATGTAAAATAAAGTATTTTTAATGTATGCAATATGGATATCAATATTTATTTTGTACTTGCAAGCTAACTCAAGGTGGTAAATGTTTGCTTTAGCAAATACTAGTCCCTTGGAAAGGGCTTCCCTAGAAGCAATGTCTCATTGTCAGCTATGCTTTTAATTTTAAAGGTGACTTGCACTAGAGGATGCTGCTGTTCCATATTTCACATGGAACTGATTTAGTCTAAGCATTCCTTTGTTATGAGCTGCTGGTTTTCTGTTTGATTGCTTATAAGTTGAGATGCAGTTAATGTTAATCCAGCAACCTATTACAGCTATGCTGCTTCTCTTCTGTGGTGAAGGGGCTGAGATGGCAAAGAGCTCTTCTGACTTGTATCTTGTGTTGATCTGGAAGTGCTTCCTGTACTGTACAAATAACCCAGCCTTCACGTTGCTAATGACAAGGTGTTTTATATGCTTAATGCTCTTGACTTTTCTAATTAAAGTTATTACTAATGATAGTATCTGTCTTAACAGCATTGATGTAAGCCTGTGAAAAAGCAACACTCTCTGAGCTGTTCAAAATGCTGATTTTGTGCTCTGGGTAGGGGCTGTGCTGTGCTGTGTGTGTCCCATCCCAGCGCTGTGTTGGAGGGAGCATCGCTCTCCATTCTGTGTGTACTGCCCAGCACAGGGCTTGGATGCTGCAGAATATTCTGGCTCCAGCCCCTCCTGCCCCTGTTCCGTGGCAGGCCCAGCAATCAGCAGGAACAGTGGTTGTAGGTTTGCACTAGTCTGTGACCATGAACTGCCTTGGAACTCACACAAACTAAGCACTCGGCCATTATTCTCTTGTGCAGCCTCTGCACCTGATTCCTTTGCAGTTGGAATGGACTTCATGGGCCTTCTGGTTTACTAACTCTTTTCACAAAATGTTTTTGCATGTGCCCCAGTCACTCTTAAGTGATGACACATTAAATACTGTGAAGCAAGATACCCCATGAGCATGTTCAGCTCATCAGCTTCTTTCTTCCTTAAAGGGAATGTTGCATTCGTTTGAAGTTTACTGGTGTAGCTGTGCCAGACACAGAAATGCCTGTGCTGAAATCACACAAAGCCTAACTGATGTTGTGCACACAGCATTTTACTAGATTTTTGCATTGTGTATTGGTAAATAAACTTGTATTAAAGTTTCTTTCCATGACTGATTTGACAATAATCTAGCTTGGGCAATGAGGAAAATGGCTTAAGTCTTTGCAATAACACGTGGAGATGCATTGTAGCTAAATGTGATGGGTGGAAATGTGGTGTTTATGAAATAGCTAGTCCTGGTGGTAGCTTTATTGACTGCTTAAATTTCAGAACTACTTTGTTATTTAATTTCTTCAGTGCTTCTTCCTGTGGTATGGGAGAGTGCACAGGTGATTGGAGCTCTCTAGACTGACCCTCTCCTTGCCAAAGCCTCCCTGAGGGCAGGCCAGGGAAGAGAAACCACTTGGATGAGATACTCAGTTACCAGCTTTAAAGATGAACCTTGTGCTGAATTTAACAGGAATTTAAGAACATCCCCAATGAAGTAATGCAGTCCAAAAATGACAGTTTGCGTGAGGCACTGGGAAGCTCATGAACAAAATCTCCATCTGCTAGGGAAGAAGATCCCTTTGTTTTAACTCCTGATTGGAAAAACTCCTATACTAAGGAAGTTATTATTACATTTAGTTTAGATTCAGAGGGATTGGGAGGGGACAAAACAACACATAACAGTTCTTAAAAGCTATGTAAAATGGATCCTGGTCCCTTTATGGCATCAGCTGAGAACAGGTCCTGATCAAAGTGCCACAAAACCATTTCTTCAATCCTAGTTCACACAGGTACAGTGTGCTCTTAAACCCAGATGGAGGGAAGTTACTTCCAAATTCAACGTTAGTATAGGGAATCCCCTTTCTTTCCCTGCATTTTTAAATTCAATCTTTGCATTCTTTCCCTGTACTTGATTAGTTTAAAAAAATTAACATTATAGTTGTCTTCACGCATGCACCAAAAAATTGTTCTCCTTCCTCTGTCCAGTTGAAGCATTCTTTCTTAGAGTTGATAGAATGAGTTCTTAAATATGACTAACATGACTAATGTCCGAACAGCTGTATGCATTTAGGCTGTTCCTAGTTAACTGTTTCATTCCCATGAGGCAAACCAGCACTGGGAAAAATGTCTTAAGGAGGAGCAATCACTTCTCACCATGAGCAGGTCTAGTGTTCAGTAAGCTCTTGGCAACTCTGCACCTCAACCACAAAAATGTAATCAATACCTGACTTCAAGGTAAGAAGCTCCTTAATCCACGATAACCAGAAACATGGTGAAAAAATTCAGAGGTACTTACTTTTTACCAGGGCCTAATAACTTCCCTAAGTTTGAAGATTCTGTCCTGTGTGTCAATAGTATGGGCTTTGAGGATACAAGAGGATGGATACTTTGGCAGCTATGTAATTTGGCAGGTTCCACCCACTCCTATCCAGGTGACCAGACAAATGTAGGACAAAACATTCAGTTAATCATGTAGTGTATTTTAGCCTGATTCTGCAGGATTGGGAGCAGCAGGTGGACTTAAACATTGCAAGAGCTCCATGGGGAAAAGATCTGGTGCAACCTAAGATGCAAGCTGTGTAAAAATGTAAGAAATAATGAAAATGAAACTGAATTTACATTTTTGTTTGAGCCACTTACATGCAATTATTTATGGAAGTCTAAAAGAAATCATATACCAAACTCTCAGCAACTCACTTCTTTGGGTGTTCTGCCTCCCAGCAGGGTTGTAACTACAGTTTGCGTAACAAACTGATTGCAAAGCTAGAAGTTACAAGACTATCAAAATTGTTTAAACCAATTTATACAACATTAAATTAAAAATCCAGAGATTGGATAAATTCTATTGGTTCTTCAATGCCATACAAGTATTAGATGGTTTTCTTGAGTCAACGTTAGTACAGGACGAAAAGGCTAAACAATTACAAAAGATATCTAATCTCCAATGCCATTTATTTACAGTTCAAAATTCACACAGGTTTCAGTTTCAGTTGTTGAGATTATTTTTGAATAGACAAAATGGCATTTATCACATCAGTGTGTAAAAGCTGATGGGTGTTTGCAGAAAGCAGGCTATTCGTACTTCACCCACTTCTGCAATGTGAGATTCTACAAAACCAAAGGAAGTGTTTAAACCACTATCTGGATTTTCAATCTACACATGGTGATAAACTTGAAATTGTGAAATTCTTGTGAGCGT
Organism: Acanthiza pusilla; assembly: GCA_036630365.1. Taxonomy (NCBI): domain Eukaryota; kingdom Metazoa; phylum Chordata; class Aves; order Passeriformes; family Acanthizidae; genus Acanthiza; species Acanthiza pusilla. The sequence goes on from JAXCHO010000164.1 coordinate 53,693,432, forward strand.
TTCATTCTTTCCAATTTAATGCACCTTCTCAGGAGCAATATTTGTAAAAAACATTATCTAATCTAAAGCATTAGAGGGCTTAATGGCTCTCGTAGTTCACACCGAAGAAGAGCTTATGGAACAGCGATGCCGAAGGCCACTAAGCAGGAGAATTTCATCGGTTACTTCATTTTCACTGGGAGACCTCAACCAACTTATTTAAACCTCTCAGGGAGCAGAGGAACGAGGAAAGCATGGTGTAAAGAGAAAAACCATCCAGCTGTTTAATAGTTGTATGGCATTTGAAACTCTCAGCTTGAGCAGCTAAGCGTCTTTCACGACACCCACCAGGGCGGGCCGCAGTGTGCGCCCGTGCAGCTTATAGCCAATCTTGGATACCAACGCAATAGTGCCAGGCTCCTGCCCTTCCACGGGAGCGTGGAACAGCGCTTCGTGTTCGTAGGGATCGAACTTGGCTCCGACAGGGTTCAGTCTGAGCAGGCCATGCTTTTTAAACACTTTCTGAATCTGTACTTCTGTCATAACAAGACCTTCATATAAGCTCTTCAAGTGAGGATTTTCATCCTTAATTTCTTCTTTTGGAACACTTTCTGTTGCTTTCTCCAAAATGTCTGCAACTTCTAGTAAGTCCTTACAGAAGCTCTGGATCCCTAAAAATGTATAGAAGAGGAGAGAATGGGCTTAGACCACTGAGGGAAACAAGTGTTAAAAACCCCCAACCTCACAACCCCAAAACCTACAGCAATAATCTGTACTCTTAGACTTTTAAAAAGATACGTGATACTGTCCTCATTTGGGGTAAAATGTCCTTTCCAGTTTTGGACAATAATAAAGAATTATTACAGATACCTTGAAACCCACACCATCTTTACTTCTATGGAACAAAATATTATTTCAACTCAAAAGACCTAAAAAGTTATGCTAATGACCTAACAATAACAGTTAAAATTCTTACCAAAGTTACCAAAACCTTCAGACGGCTTCATAGAATTTCCTTATGTCTCTCTCATCTTGGGATTCATCTAAAGTTCAAAGCATTACATTGCCCTATTCCTACCCTTTAACCTGATGTGATAAAAATATTTGCAGAAGTCAAAGCATGTAATCAGACCGATGAGGATTCCAAGAGATGAACAGGGATTCTTCCCCGAATGAAAAGAATTTGCACCTCTCCATGGCACTACAAACCTCTTTACAGAGTCAACACCTGTGCCTTGCAAGTACTGAGTAATTTCCAAGTTAATCCAAGTCCTTCTCCTGAAGCTGTTCTCTGGCTCACACTGAGAGAATCTGGACTAATCTCAATTAAGGCCCTAGCAATCAAGAAAAAATCAAAACACTTCAATAAAATGACACATTTCTACATAACGGTAAGCAAAGGACAAATGGCACTGGGTTTTGGGTTGGTTTTTTTTTCAGCCAGAGAGAGACTTTTTAATTCTAGCTCACATTTTGGATGGTTTTTTTTTTGCTTACCAAGAAGTGATATGACCATTACCAGAGGACAAGCCTTTGTTTTAAACAAAAAAAACCCTACAATTATGGAAGCACCTTACAAGTTCTCAGAAAAGGGTCTCTCTAACAACTGCACGACTCTGTAGAGACTCAAGCTCTTAACAGAACAGTAACTAACAATGTCCAAGTAGGTAAAAAAATTGATTAAAACCCTCATGGTTTTAAACTAAAAACTAGAGCTGTGCTTGGGGCTTAACTGTACCAAATATAGATAGACCAGCTATGTAGTTATCTGGATCAAACCAAATAACCAAACTCTTCAGAAGGCAGTTTGGTTCAGTTTCTTATTGCATAAGTTATATTTGCAATATCTGTGACTGCAACTCTGAATTTATGCAAGTCTCAGAAATCAGTTTCTCTTTCTTCAACAGAACGAACAATCATGCACAAACAATAAAACTTACAGATTATATGTAACTTAGTTTTCAAGATAAATTCATTTCTATTGTAGCATCCCTGAGCGCAGACATGACTCAAAGTCCTTTCCACTAACTAGAACATTTGCTTATTGCAAATCAACCTCAGGATGAAGCACTCAAACATGTAAAAGAATGCAAGAGTACTATGTACTTTTTCTTACAGCACACATGAACTGAAGACCCTGTATTCAGAAATCAGAATTTGTGTATTCAGAATTAAATTATATAGGTGTGTATGGTGTGTGGTGAAAAAGAGCAACTCATTTTTTGGGGCAGAGTGGCAATCAAACACCAGGATAAAACAGCACTCTTCTGCCGCAGTGTTTGCACACAACCTCTATTTTACAGATTTGCGTTGGAAATGTTAAAAACCTAAATCAGATGTTAGCTTGGCTCTTGAAGGAAGATGTGCTTCTAGCACTCCTCACAGCTAATGATTGTACATTCCTAGCACTGCAAAGAATCCATTCATTTAGAGGTATTATTTCTATTTGGAAGCTATGGCCTTCAACAGAACAGTTATTCAAATGTAAAAGGCTAAAAAAATATCCCACAATAAATACCCCAAAATAAAAAAAGAACCAAATTCAAAATAAACACTAAAAGCAAAAAACAAACAAAAAACCCCCCCAAAAATCAAACAACAAAACAAAACCAACTCCCCCCCAAAACCAACCAAATAAAACCAAAAACCAAACAAACAGAAAAGAAAAACCTATATAAAAAACCACCCCCAAAAACTAACAAAAAAACCCCAGAAGGTCAAGCTGTTGACTTCAGCAGTTTAAGTCTTGCCCTTGGCTGGGGAGATTGGTCACAATTCTTATGCAAAGTGAGGAACTGTTCAAACCTCTCTGTCTCAAATGCATTTTTTAACCAAGTAGTCAGAATCATTGGGAAGTACAATTTGTCAATACAGCAAGGCCAGTCAGTTTAATTTTTCCAGGCACTGCATTTCCCAGGTCTTACTGAGTAACCACCAGAGGAGCCTCCACTGACCGTATAACTTTGCCTCTTCTACCAGCTTCTGGCTTCTTTGCCTCACGTTTTCTGCATCTGCCAAGGCACGCTTGTACTTGTCCTAAAGAAGAAAAACCAGTAACAGAAGAGATTTTATTCCTCCTGATAGGGCAGTTGATAGTAATTCACACCAGCATATTCAGTATAAAACAGCATTTTAAACAGTGTCATAGCCTAAATCCACCATTTAGGGTAATCTGAAACAACATGCCAATTATCACACCATCCCTCCTACTATGACAAATGTTTGCTTCACTTTATAGAGACAGAAATGAGGGAAAGGAAATCAGATGATTTTCCACATTCTCAGTATCTTTCAACAGATTAGCTGGAAGAAAATTTTCACTCTACAGATGAATATCAAGCTCTATGAGCCCAGTATTTCTGCCTATTCTGCTGTGTGCTCTCAGAAATCCTGCATAAGCTATGATGTACATTGACACTACAGCAAATCAGATTCAACCCAGACATGACTTTCAAACCATCTCTTCCCTCTCCACACATACTGGAGTGCCCTCCAGTTTTCTCACCTTTACAAACTATGAAGTCTAACTCCTCTGTTGTTTAGGTCGAGTTTTGGTCTATTCCTAGAAATATGGCCATTTACCAGCAGATGTACAAAGATGGGAAATTCAATAAAATTAATAAAAATTCAGGCTGAGTGCCTACCTAACCCAGAATGGTGGGTTTCCAGCCTGCATATGCCTGACCTTCATGTGCCAGTGAAGAATCTCAAAACAGAATAAAAATAGCCAACAAGATGCCTGAAGAGCTGCATTAGGCAACCAACAGCAAACAAAGACATTAAATGACATCCCAAATTTGTCCTGCAGACCTTTGGGAAGGGCAACACAAAGCAAACTCAATCCAAGTATGATCCATAGGTGCTGGTTCTATAGAACGTTCTGGGCTACCTCTCAAAGTCTCAAATGCTCCAGAAAGATATTTTATATAAAACACTCATTAATGCCTGTGCTTTAATGCCCACCTCCCACCTCTCAGGGCATCCTTCACCCTCTGCTGGAGTTGCGCATGGGAGTGAATACACAAGGCCAAACAGAGGGGTTGTGACACTTCAGCCTCATGTCCGAAGGGCTCTCCAACAGACAAGGTTTGAAACCTAACTGTTTGAAACCTAACTTCCTAACTGTGGCATAAGTACACTACTGTATAAAAACTAAGCATCATTAACTCTGACCTTTGGAAAGTTGGCAGCTGTTTCTGTAAAGTCTACTCTTAACACACACAAATGCACACACCAGAGACATACTCACACCCTTCCATGGCTCCCAAAAAATTTAATCCTCCACTGAGCAAAACCTATGTGAAAATCAGTAACAATTTTTCAGGCTGGAAAAGGTCCGATTCCATCCAGAAACTGGAAAGAAACTACCCAAATATCTTCATTTTGGAGTAGGGATGCATCCCAGGTCTTTGAACTTAAGTTTAAAGAAACTACCAAATTGTGAGTTTTATTCAACTAAACAGGAGTCACACAACTGTATCCAGACTGTGCACTGAGAGTCCACAGTGAAGGCTCTTGGGCACACAATTTGTCAGGTGTGCAACCTAATAAACCAGAGGCACTTACAGTAACTTCTTTTAGTTGTTCTTCCAGTTTGGCCTTTTCTTCAGCTAGTAGTTTTTCAGCAGAGCTGGGTTCCACCTTCTGCTCATTTTGGCTCTGACTCTGGTCCTCTTCCAAGTTCTGGCCAGTATTTTTCTGCTGTGTTGCTGCACAAAGCAGTCGTGGAGATGTTCTAAGGCAAAAAAAAGGACATTATTATTCTGTTATTTTGTAAGATATTAGACAATATTATTTTGTGGCTTATTTTGCGAGATACTAACATTTTTTAGACATTCTAAAAATATTCACATTCACATATTCACTTTGATATATGGTGTCCACAAAATTCTCACATCAGAGCACGAATTCATTCAATTCTAGGCCTGTGAACACTGTGTGCAGAACCCTCCGTAAGAAGCAACAGATCTCTGGCCATTTAAACCGTAGCAGAAAATAACTGCTGCAAGATATCAGCTTGTAAGTGTCCACTACATTCAGTTTATAGAGTCACAGCACTTCTAAGGGGCTCGTTTTCAGCACAGTGACTATCAGGAGCCGTGATGCAATCGCCGGCAAGAGCCGCCCAGAAAACACCCGCAGAACAGGGCTCGACCGCTGGAGCGGCGCCCCCCGCGCCGCCTGTCCCTGCTGTACGGCGAGCACGGCGGCAAGCACGCGCCTGCCTGCATGAATAATGACTCTTCATCCCTTCCTGACGTTTCCAAGGCTGAGCGAGCTGAGCCACCCGGGCGAGGCCGCGGGATCAGCACCGCGGTGACACAAGGTCTCGGATCCCCGCCCGCCGCACGGACACTCCGGGCCTGGAGCCCTCCAGGCTCCCGGCGGTGCCGGGCCCGGCCAGGCCGGGCCGCTCTCCCGGGAAGGAGCAAGGGAAGGCAGCGAAGAGCGGCGGGGGATGGGGGACGTCCCAGGCCCGTCTCGGCTGTCGGACTGGGCTCCCCGGGGCTTGGGACCCCAGCGCGGCGGGGCCGAGCCTCGCTCTCCTCCCGGCCCGGCGGTGAGCGCGGCCCCGGCCCGAATGTCCGGTGTCGGGTGGGCAGCGCGGCGCGACCCCCTCACCTCAGCGCGACGCTCAGCAGCGGCAGGCGCGGGCGCAGCGCACCCCGCACGCACTGGGCCACGGCCGCCATGGCGCCTTCCTGCCCGCCGGCCGCCTTGGCCCGCCCCCCGGTCCCGCCAATCAGCGAGCGGGCGGGCCGGGAGTGACGCGGCCGAGAGCCAATCAGCGCGGCGGACGCGCCGCCCCAGGCCGAGCAGGCGGCTATTCCGGGGCGCGGCGGAGCGCCCAGAGGGGCGCGTGCGCCTCGCCCCCAGTGACGCGCGGCGGGCGGGGCCGCGGGCGGGGCGCGTGCCGGGCGCCATTTTGTCCCGTGAGGGCGGGGGGAGGGCGTTGCTGTCTTCTTGTTGCCGCTGGCGTGGTTCGTATCGTTCCTGTGCGAGCTGTGACTGGAAAAGTTTGAAGATTTCAGCTCATTTTAAGTGCTGGATAAGATCGCTGTAGCACCCGTCAGCAGTTTGCGAACCTGCACACACAGGTTTCCATCCTGTGTCCGGGCACGGTCCCTGTAACTGCTGTGTACGCTCTTGCTGGACAGTAGTTTCGTTTAATTAAATCTTGAGCTTTCATTAAATGGGATAACGTTGCTAATCCACTAGTTCCAGATTTGGCCACCTGCTTGTGCAAGCTGTTTGTGCAAGCGTCCCGTGTGACTGAAGGTGAGGGGAGCCCTGCGTGGTGATACTCGGATAGCTGAGCTTGGGCAGTTTGTCAATTGCTTTGTCAATATCCTGTTAAAGGGGAGGAAGAAAAATCGCGGTCACAGGTTTATTGTACAGCCCTGAAGTGAGTGCTAGATTATGCACAGATGCCTGAACTCCAGCTGTTAGCCTGATGCCTGCATGCATATGTGCACTCTCCAAATGAAATCTGAAGGATAAAGATGCAGATTCCATAACCCAGATTTAGTAAATGTCATATTTAAGTGAACAATTAAAGTATTTGCTAAAAAATAAAATGTAGAAGGCGTTTTTGGCTTGGTGCATGAGAATCCTGCAGAACCTTGCTCAGTACGGTGGAATTTGGCAGAGCACTCCAAGGTTCCAGCACTGGCCTTTATTTGGCAGATTGGCTTGCCTGGGATGGGTCGTGTCACAGCCTAGGCAGAAAGCAGGATAAATGGTATATGAGGCCAGTGGCCTCATCCCATGGCAACTTTAGATCCCATCGAGTCTTATTTTGCTGATGGCTGTTCTCTGATGTGACACTGGTACAGTCCCATGGCTTGCCTGTATAGAACACAGCAAAGAGGAAGGGTGTGTGCCATGTCCTATCCGCAGGGAGTGGCTGTAGTATGGTCAGTATGTGCTTTCCAGAAAGCTGATGAGCCACAAATTGCAAGCTTCATCCTCAGAAATACTGAAAGAAATAATCGAGGAAGTTTATTAAGATAATGCTGAAAAAGAATCAGAGAGAACAAGCAGAAAACTAAGAACAGCCATAAAGGATGATACCACAGAAAGCCGTGAAGAAATGAGACAGAAAAAGCGATCGGATCTTTAGGTCTGATGTTTTTAACGTGTTTCCTGAAAAGACTATTCCTTACAAAACCTAGACTAGCAGTCTGTCTCATCTGTTGTTTTCCCCGACATCCTTAGCATGTAGATTCCTGTTTCAGCTTGTCTCCATTTCTCTGCAGCCCACCATCTTTGAAGCTGTGCTTAATTGATTGATAACAAAATCACAGAATTGTTAACAAAAGGTTGAGAAGAACCCACTGCCAGCATGTCTCAAAAACGGAGGATATATATTAGACTTAAGATGTCTGGAACAATAGCCTTATATTAGAAGCCACTTACCCCAAATGACATTTCACAGGCCTTCTGCAAGTAAACTTTCAAGATAATGCACAGTGAAAATGCATTTTGTTGTGAGTCGTGCAAGTTGAACAGCTGTCACTCAAAACCTGCAGCTTAGATGCTGATGGGTCAAGATTAAACAACATCTGCAGCTTCAGAAGAAGAACATGCAAGTTTTCTGGAGCTTGTTTGCATCATGGCTGATGTTGGCTGTAAGTACTGTCCCACTTTGACCAAAAAAACCCCAAGACTTTTTCATGTCTTGTTTTGACTCAGGCTGTTGCAGGCTGTTCTGGTTTCATTGCAGTGCTAGCTCATGAGTTGGGTGTTTTTAAACTCATCTCCTGAGTATTCAGCATCTGTTGCTGGACCTGTTTGGCAGTCATAGTGTTCAGGAACAAGCACATTTTTTTCTCATCCAGTCTTCTCCACATCAAGTGATCTTTGGTTCTTCACATAAATACTGGGTTTGAATATGAATTGAGGATAAGTAATGCTTATTCTGAATTCTAAATGGTCAGCCATCATCCCTGTACAGGCCATTCACTTAAGAGTTGGACTCAATGGTTCTTGTGGGTTCCCTCCAACTCCGAACGTTCTGTGATTCTGTGAACCAGCTGCTACTTTTCGACTTGTGGTTTAAAAGTGACTCTTACTTCTAATTTCTGTGAGCTAGTGATAGAATCAAGTAGTCTGGATATCATTCCCACTTCCTCTAGTGATTAACTTTGTGGTCTTGTGCAGTTACTTAACCTCATTTCCACATTTCTACAACTACAATTAAGGGCAGTAATCTTTTAGTGCCTTACAAGAAAGTTATGTAGTGAGCACAAGGGAATTTCTGTGATATTTTGAAAATTCAAAACATCAACTGAATAAGTCTCTTTTTTATTATTAATATTGCACTTGCAGTAAAGAAACCTGTAATCCTTCAAGATGAAAAATGCCACAAATGTAAGATTTGTGCTTGAAAACTTAAATGAAAAATTAAGGCATTTCTATTTCTCTTAAAGAAAACCCCCAAACCTAGTTCTGTCTCCTGATGCTAAGAAGTAGCTTATTGATATTCAAGCAGCAAACAGAATGTCATTACATTTGTGTTTCAGATATTAACTTTATTATTAATGTTTTGAGAGTAAAGGAAAAGGCTATCATATCTTCTCCAATCAAATGTTATATCCCAGCCAGAACCAAATATTGAGCTGTGGTGGGAACAAGTTTGGGGGGGTGGGGAGGAGAAACCACCAAAAATATCTCTGTAAATATTCTAGCAGTGACCTTTCAGGCCAGTTACCAGGAAATACCTAAATCAAATTAAAAAATATTAATGTAGCTGTAAGACTGTTACTGAACGATATAGCAATGAAGACAAACATTCATACCTGTGCCCTTTAGAAAAGATCACAGATCAGACCACGTAGGCACAATATTCCGTAGTCCATTGTGGAATGATGTTTAGTAGAAAATTAAGGGACTGATCCTTATGAATAAAATAATAACAGTTTTTCTTCTATAAGAGTTTTTGAGACTGAGGATCAGATACATCCTGGGTCCATTTCAGACAGAGGACAATAAAGATTAAATCAGTACTTGAATTCAGAAACTTTTAATCCTGAAATGCAGGTTGGGATGTGTGCAGGAAGACAACCTTATTTGCTTTTAATTAGAACAGTACTAAAATAGTTAATCTGTGCATTCAGAATTTATCATTTTTAATGTAAACATTTTAAGAAAACTCTCCCAAGAGTGAATGTATAATACTTACATTCTGCCTAGTTTCTCCTTAGGCTGAAAATACAGAATCATACATCTTGCTCTGATTATAAAGAGTACTTTTGAGTTCCCATAGCCTTTTGCTAACTAGTTTGAAGGGTGTATTTTGTAACCATCTTGTTGCCTGGAGAATGTTGTCGCTGTGTTGGAAATCTAATAGCTATAGCCACAGGGCTCTGAAGAGAGCTAATTAGAGCAATTTAGAATAACAAAAGTTCTGTTCCTGGGAGGACACTGAAGTGTTCCTTCCCCAAAGCAGCATGCCACAATTTCAGAGGCAATTTATTGTAATATAATGCATAAGTCATCTGGTATCCCAAGGATTTACAAATCTGGCTATCTATTACAGTTCTCTTAGCCCTTATGTTATGGGGGACACTTGTGTATGCTTTGTAGCATTCTTGGAGATATAAAAATGGAAAAGCTATGTCAATCAGGCATTGTCTATCTTACTTTATTTAGTTACCAGTCAGAACCAAGCTGTTCAAATGCACAGAAACAATTTATTGTCATGCTGATATGGTTTTCCACCTTGAGACAAAGTTATTGAACATTGAGAGAAGAGTTGTCAAATTCATTGTGATTCTCTGAGTGTGGTGTCATGGATTTTCTTAATATTTTTTTCATAAAAATCAATTTTTGCTTCTCAACTTACCAGAACGATTGGACAGAGGGGAGATCAGCTCTCTGGTCACATTCAGATTTGCCAAGAAGACAGCAGTTGTTACTCTCTATTTCTGTACACAGGCTAACAGTGTAAGTGCACTTACTGGAGTGGTACTTTGACATTCAGATCTACATTTTCCTCTATTAATTTTTCTTTAAGATTTGATGAATTAGTTGCTGTGGGCTTGTTTCTGCTGCCCTTGTGTACAAGTGATTTGTATTAGTCAAAGCAAGTGCTGTACAGTGAAGGATTGCCAGGCCAGATGCTGGCAAATAGGCTGCCAGTAGCACCATAAAAGCCTGAGGTGGCTATTTATTGCTCAGGTGTGACTTTTCCCTTGCTTATGACATATTTTTTGTGATGATTGACAGGCTATTGAATGGTGGGGTTGGTTGGGCTAGTGCATGGAGCTCTGTTTGGTCACAATGTTTTAGGGCTCGGAATCCTAGTACAGTCCCACAGATATGCTGTTCTCCAAGCTCCCAGCTGGCTGACAAAGGGGGAATGCTCATTCTGCTGACATAGTGCAATGGTTTTGAAAAGCTGTGAATGAAAGAAGCATAAAGCAAAATTTTAAAAAGGTTGTCTTCTGCTTTTATTCAACTCTAGAAAGCAGCAAGAGCTTTTAATTGTATTTCTATGCTTAATTAATGAGTGGGTGAATATTCCTGTGGGACCAGTGCTGTGCTCCATTTAATCCTAAACTGGCTAGATGAGTCTGACCAGAATGGGGACAAAAAAGTTCAGCTAAAAATAGCTGTAGTGGGAGAGAATAAAAAGCTTTCAAAAATTTGATTGCCATATAAATAAAATCTGCCTAACACATTTTTGGTGCTTTGTGTGAAGATCACAGTTTCTGAAACTGGACTTAAACCTGTCCCTAAAATGAATGCTTCACACTTTATTTGCTTTTCACAAGTGTCTTTGAAGGTGCAACTTCTACTGTGTTGTAAGAGCTCATATCATCCTTAAAGCTAGGCTGATGACATTTAAGCAAGTGTGTGTTTTTGCGTGGTTTTCCTCAAAATCGTTTGGGTCCTATTACTATGGTATATCTCCAGTATTTGGATATAAAATTTGAATGCAAATCTTTTGCCAGGCAGGTACAGACAGAACTGAAGGAAAGCACTTGTTTTACATCCACAGTGTTTGCACCTTGTTCTGAGAGCAAGAACATGGCTGCTTTAAGTTTTCTAACAGGTGTCACCTACAGTACTTTCACTGCTGTTTTAAAGGTCACCTCAGATTCAGGTTAATGTGTTATTAAACATCAGAAACTGGTTGAAAATTATTGATTCATCATTGTGAGTGCTCTTGTGCTAGATGTTTATAAAATAAAATACCAAGAAGGGAATCTTGTATAAGTTGAAAGCTGACAGTAGTCAGGAAGTACCAAAGAATTTTTTATGAGCTAGAAAACCTGCATAAAATGTCCTGGTACATTGTCATGCTAATTAACTCTGAACTGGTTGTGCTTTTGGAAAGCTGGAGTACCCGAGGCAACTTCTATCTCATGCAGCTCTACACTGCTCAGCAGATAAATTAGTAACTGTCTACACATTGATCTGACAGTTTTTCTGTTATTTGGGACAGAAGGAGCGGTTTTGTACTGTTGGTTGTTTTTCAATAACAATTATTAATACTTTGGTACAAACCCAAGTGAATAAAAGATGGATAAACAAGAAATTGAGGATTCAGAGATAACTCTGAGAGCTGTAAAGTAGATGCTGTACTTTTCTGCCAGAAGACAGCATGACAAACTCAGCGGATCTGTTCTTGTGGTCCTCTGCATTGCAAATAACTGTGTTTCAGAGCCAAGTTCTCCATAAACTCCAGCTAAACTATGTAGATCGTGTTAGTAGTTGGCCAGCACAGCTACAAGCAAGGTCAAGCAAGAGCATAGCACAGGAAACATTTATGGATTAATGGTAATTTTGTTGTTACAGCTCATGGTTTATAAGGAATAATTTCCCAGCTGGGGGCAGTTCCAAGGCAGAAAGCAAATTTACCCAGCTTTTTACTTTTCAGCGCCTTTGAAACAGCTCTGCAGATCACTAAGTGTGTGCAAAATGCTGATAAAGTCGTGATGACTTAAAGTCAGTCTCAGCTTCTCCAGCAGTGAGTAGGAGAGACAGGATGCATTTGTTTTCGTCCGGTGACACAATGTGATGGGTTGACCCTGGCCAGTAGCAAAGCACCCATCAGCCCCACATTTACATCCTCCCACAGCAGGAACGGGGGAGAGAAGTGGAAGGGCAAAGGCAAGAAAAACTTGCGGGTCAAGAAAAAGACAGTTTGGTAATTGAAGGAAAAAATGAAAAAACAGGCACCACTGCTCACCTACAGACTCATGCCCAGGCTGTGTCTGAGCCATGACTGCCTTGGAAAGACTCCCTCCCCAGTTTTATTGCTGAGCATGACATATGGCATGGAATAACCTTCTGGACAACTTGGGTCAGCTGTCCCAACCATGTCTCCTCCCAGCCTCCTGTCTGAGCCCAGCCAGTTTGCTGGGGGATAGAGGGAAAACCAGAAGTGGCCTTGGCACGCTGAAAGCACTGCTCAGCATTAGCTAAAATTCAGTGTGTTATTAACACTGTTTTAACCATGAGTCTAAGACACAGCATCTTACAGGTTGCTGTGAAGAAAATTGACTCCATCCCAGCCAGAGCCAGTACAGTAGGCCTGACCTTGGAGTGAGATGAGCACTCTGCTAACTCTAAACATGACCTGACTCTATTTTTATCTTTTCTTTTTATTTTCTTTAGTCTTTTCTAATGACATGTATCCGGTTGTCATAGAGAAATACCAGCATTTAAGCTTCTAATGCATTTTATGAAAGCTATAAGTAAAATTTTCAAGGGGAATAGCTGAAATTGTGCATCTGATCTCTATTTATGCACATAAATATTTTGTTCTTCAGACATGTTCTTTACTTGTAGCTCCAGGAAATTTGTAATAGGCTTCATTTTACAGTGGTTGTGGATTCATTAGTTTTTGTTTGCTTTTCATTTCATATTTGCATTGTATATTTAGGTGAAATTCTAGTTAAGTGAATCTGTAACGTAGACAAATATAAACCTCTGTTTATATTTAGAGAAACTTGTTCCTGTAGAACTGTCTCTGTTTTCTTCAAGAAAAGCCTGTGCTGCCCTGTGGTGAAATATCACTTTGTTTAGGGACTTTCTGGAATGTAATTTATAGCAATCCTCCATTTGACCTGTAAGCACTCCTACTTTACTTGAACTCATGTTTTTATGTGAAATTTGTTACATTTGTTTCTGGAATGTAAGACTACTTGGAGCAGAGAAGCTGAGATGACATATAATGTGAGGTGGAGGTGGTATTAGGCTGGAAACAGTAATACTTTTCAAAACCAAGCAGTGTTTTGACATACGAATAGTAAAAGGATAAGTGGAGCATCAGGCTTCATTTTGTTTGGCCAGTGAGACCACTGTGGAACTTCTATGTCTGTCATTTGGGCTGACTGAGTTTTCTGTCTCTTCTACCATGTCAGTTACAAAAGAAATGATCCAGGTGCTAAACCCGTGCAGTCCTGTGGTAGACAACTCATACACCTCCGCCTGGCCTCCATCAGCTGTTCAGAAGTGCACAAGTCTTGCTAAGTCCTGTTCTATTTCCACCAGTCCCATACTGATATCTTTACATATCTGCTTTTAGGCACCCACATCACTTTGCTAACATCAGTTCTAGGGAATAAATCTACACAAATCCTGTAAGCCACAGTTCTGTGTGTGCTATATCAGCCATATCATAGGAGCTGGTGTACAGGCTCCTCTGTGCATGTCAAAAGAAGGGCCTTTCAAAGATATTTAAGACCCAGCAAGTTGCTCTCTGTCTTGCAGTCAGCATGCAGCTTTGCTTCATTTGGGTTTGTGTGCCTGTGCATCTCCTGTGTTTGTGTGTCTGCTTGGTTTTTGGCAAAATTATTTATGCCCTTTCTAGTCTGCCTTTCAGAATCATCCTGAGGCCTTTGGCTCAGTCTTCTGGTCTTCAGTCTGTTTTTCCTGGCTTTGCTCTCATCTGCTTCAGAGCATTTCTTGTGACTCTGACTCTTGTCAATGGTTTACCCCACTGTTTCAAGAGGTATTTTGAGTTTTGACTCTTCCATTTTGTACTCTGTCTTGTGAGTTGGCCAGAAATGTGGGGCCCACTACAACCTGGATTTGAGTCTTCTGAGTGCATTCTTATGTCTCATGTTGAATTCCTAGATATTTACCAGCATATTCTTCTTGCTTTGGACCCTATGACAACATCAGGACACAGACTTTTAAACCAAATCATTGGCCTAAGAAGCCTTGGGATGCTCCTTAAGATCCTCCTTCTGTCTATCTTCTCCTTCTATCCAAGATCCTCCTTGGATAACTTGTTCCTTCTAAATGAATAGAAAAGGAGATCAAATGTTTGGTGCTTGGACCATATTGAAAATAAACCCCATTGCATTTCAAAATAAATGCTGCTCTAAATGCCACAGAGAACTGGCACCCAGCATACAGCAGATTAGAAAGATCTATTATTTTTCTAAAGTTCTGAAATGAAAAGAACATGCCTGTGAATATATTTAAGCAATATATTCTTTTTATACTGTACTTTATGTTCTGCAGATGCCCCCAAAAATCCATAAAAATGAATTGTACCTCATGTATTCTGTGTTTTGCAAGGAGACCAAGCCTTTCCCCCGATCTATTAATGTTCAGAAAAAAAGTCATTGCACATACAAATCTTATATTAAAAATAGTAATTCATGATGTTTTAATATCTTTTTCCCATAGTTAAAGAAGTGTAGGAAATAGAGGAGTATCTTTTTTATTGCTCTGAAAATATTCCTATTTTTTGACAGTAACTGGCATCAAGAACAACAACAAAAATAATAAACCATACTGAGTATTTGTCCCCTGATGTTTTATGTCTACTCAGAAAAGATAGGGTACAGACAATTGTTCAGCTGCAGTAAAGTTTCATTTTTATTGTGCAGAGATAAATTTATCCGTGCTGTAAATTTTTTGAAATCAGCAGAGTTATTTCTGCTAGGCATGAGAGTGACCTGCTCTGATTGTATTGCTCTTCTGTGAAGGGCTACACTCAAGAATAGTTTCTTCCCTTCAGTTGAATACACATGTACAGGTAAACTGTGTTTACAACTGCTTGTGTGATTATAGCCAGCACAGACAGAAGAGAACAGGGACTTGAATCTGTGCCTTAAGCATGCAGGGAATGAGCTTTGGTTGTTTCAGGGGAAGGATGCTGCTAGAGAGTTTCCTGAAATCGAGGTGGGGAAAGATTTGGTTTTATAAAATAAGCTTCTAGTGTTGTATCAGAATATTCTGTGGTTGTTAAAAAAAAGCAGAACAACAAAACCAAACCAACAACCAGGTGGGACAAAAAAAATAGGCCAATGAGAGTTTTTCCCAAGAGTCTATTTTAATAAAATAAATATGTCAGAAAGGAATAGAGGATAATAAAGTTTAGACAGAAGTAGGATCAAACTGAGATTTTTACATCCAAATCCTATTTTGATATTATTAACTTTCTCCCTGTTAGACTGTACAGACCCAAACTGGGGAAGTTCCCTGTAAACTGAAGATTCATAATTCAATCCCAGTATTTCATGTTTCAGTCTCCCTTGCATTGATGTGAAAATCTGGATTTTTAATGAAGCTGATTATTTTTTTTCACCTTCTTTGGAAGTATCATGTTTTCAGAAATGTATATGGTTCATTTCAGTGCCTGCTTATTTTTATTTATTTTTAATGGATTCTCTCACTCTCATCAGTAGCATATGTATGATACAGGTTGCTATGGTAAACAATGAATTTTTTATTAGCATTGTAAATATTAATTTAAAACATGAGTAGCTGGTAACTGAGATGTTAACACTGCTTTGGAGATTTTCCTGCTCCTGAGGTGACAGAAATTATATATGGAGTTAAAAATGTGTAAAGCAACCTGTCTTGGGAAGGAGGTTCTTTAGTGATAGTACAGCAGCCTAAGGGCACAGAAATGTAGGATATTTGGACTGTGAAGCAAAGACAATAGAAGAGCAGACATAAGCTGCTGAATGTTATTACTAGAGATGACATGGAACTAAGGTTCAAGTTTTAAATTCCTTCCTTACATTTCTGGACCTTTTGCTGTCAGTTCTTTGCATCAGAGTGTGATCAGTGGCTGAGCTGAATCCAGTGTAAAAAGAGAGAAGAGAGTGCAAAGAGATGTGATTAGCTTCAAGGCATAGATGCGCACAGGACCGGTCCCCTGAAGTTTCATTTATGGCTTTACATCTGACTTGCTGCTCTAATCAAGTAATTTTAGACACATTTTTGAATACTCCTAGTTACCTAAATTTCACTGAGCTCAATGGGAGCAATCTGCTAGGACGTTCTTGAAAATTCACTTTTCTAGACATATCTCTCTTAAAACTTATGTCCTTCATCCATTGTGAAATGAGTCCAATGCTACTTTCTTTCTTGGAAGATAAAAAATGGAAATATTTTTGGATAGGAGGTAGTTTTGTCCAATGACTTTTTTTGCATAACCTGTGCTTCCTGATGGATTTCTATTAATCCATGAAGTCCCTGGTGACAGAGTGTTAATTTTTCACTGCAGATTTGCTTTTGGAGCAGAATGTTATAAGGTGGTTGTTGTATTGCCTTGGGACTTTGACTCGTATTTGATGCTGTCACTGAAGAGTGATTTTAGAAGAAGCTACATGATAAGAGGTACTATCTTTCAGCTGATATGTTAAATTGAGGTCGCTTCTGTCAATGGCCCTCTTAAAAATCACCTCTGTGTCTTGTCAGACATTCCATTTCCCAGTGAAATTAATTCTAAAAATCAAGGACTGTGTCTGAGATATTACAAAGCCCATAATAGTGGCTCTGTTTGCCCTATCGTCTTTGGCACTACTGGTATTTCACTTACTATTTTTGTCAGGACTTATATTAGAAAACTCAATTTTACTCCGTTCTGTATCACAAAGCAGCATATGTCACCCTAACTCCACTGAGCAGAGTAAGATTACTACATGAAATCTTATATCATCTTGTGATATATATGTACACACAAGATTACTCAGAAAATAACTTGTCACTGTTGTAGACACTTCATGGTTGCTGGAAAAAACACTCTATACTGAAGGTCACATGTATATATACACTGATTTAACAGCTCTATTCACCCTTTGCTATAACAGTGCTGTTAGCAGAATGACAAGAGACTAGTGAAGCTTCATACTTTCAAGGAAAACTTCCTGATGCACTCTTTTTAAAGTGCTGAAGTTCATTATATTAGAAGGAAATAGAACTTATTCACTACATTGTTTGGTGAAAAGCACTCTCAACTCAATTTCACCTTGGACTCTATTATAAAGACTCCAAATGTGTTACAAATGCTGCCATACAGAATGCCTTTGTGATTGCAGCATTAGATTTGACTTTCAGAGTGTTAATTCATTGGTTTGAATCATGTTGGGGATTTTTTTTTAAATACTGATAAACAGTTTGGATACTTCAGTGTCTCTTTCAGCTGAGATGTTATAAAGCATAGTGCCTTTCAGAGTCTTTGTAGACTGAAACCTTACAACCCATTCACAAGAACAGGACTTTGGGAAGCTGGTTTTGTGCATCTCTTTCCTCCATACTCTGTTCAGTGTCCTGTATGCTTCTCTCCTTGATGCACTGCAATAGTGATTTCAAGGGTAAGAAGGCTTCCCTTCTGCTGGTCTCATGAAAAGCCACTTTGATTTTGCCATAATGTGACATGTACTGTAAGTGTCCTGTGCCTTTGAGGTGGCTCCCAAAAGTCCAGGTTTTTCTCTTGGTGTTCTTTTGGTGTTCTGACTTACTGTGTGTCTAGAATCAAAGTTCATTTTGCCTGTGTGATGCTGGTTGTCTTAAAACATTTCACAAAACCACTAAGTTTCTTTTATTGCTGTGAAATATATTGGATAAGAAGCAAAAATATTCCACATTCTTATTTTGTCCACAAAAATTATGTCTTGAGTGATTTATTTGACTTCTAACAGACCCACACACAGTTTTGCACAAGGTTCTGATCTGGCTTTGTGTTAACTGATTTTGTTAATGGTTCCAGCAATATCTTACAGCAGAAGAATGTTGCTGGACACTGAACTAATATTTTAGAGCTTCATGGACTACAAAGAACACAACACATGTAACACTAGTGTTGTGTTCTTTGTAGTCCATGAAAGACACCTTAAAAACTAAGCTCTAAAATGTTAGTTACAGATACAGGCAAAGGTTAAGGTCACTCTCTGTCAAATTCCTCTCCCTGTCCTATTTCTTAAATAAAGTAATTACAAAGCAGCATAACATTTATGAAGTCTAGTGACAATGCTTATTTTTTAGATATAAATTAGACAGTACTTGTTCCATTTTGCAAATGCAGTGGAAAAATTTCAGTGAGCAAAGTTCCCAACTTGCTTAATAAAAATGGCACTCTCTTTCCATATTATGTAACAACAAAAACAACAACAAATCCAGAAACATCATTGTGCTCACTGTCAGTATCTCTGTGCGGAACTACTTCTTGATTGCTAACTGGCAGCAGAATCTCTCAGCACTTACACAGCAAGTAAGCTGGGACCTAAATTGATATTCTACCTCTTTCATATAAATTTTAGCAATTATATAAAATAAATAGATAGACACCTTTTGATATTTATTCAGATCCTGAGTGTTGAATTAAAATGCAGAACTTCCTAGTTATGTCAAATGCTATCATGAAGAGTTCACTTGAATGCAGTTCAGCCATTACAGAGAAGTGTTTGGCTTAGTCAGCTTATTTTTCTTTCAGTTAACTTGAGTTCTAATGTGAAATTGCTTTAAAAGGTTTGTGGCTGTTTTAAATGTTTTGCAGGCTCTCCTTCTCCACAGAAATTTTAGTTGTCGTATTTAATTTAGGAATCTTTCCTTAATGAAATCTGTATTTGTAAAAGTTGGCAACCTCATAGGCAAAATGCTGTTTATTCTCAGGTCAGAGAACACAGACCAGAAGAAAGTAGTGCTATGGCTAGCTGAGCATGGTAATATGGGTCAAGCTGCAGTTTTGTGCACCACAATATAAAAAAGGCATTGAGCTATTAGGAAGTGTTCAAAAGAGGGCCGCGAGGATGATGAAGGGCCTTGAGGGGAAGCTGTGTGAGGAGTGGCTGAGGTTGCTTGGTCTGATCAGCCTGGAGGAGACTGAGGGGAGACCTCATTGCAGTCACAACTTCCTCTTGAGGGGAAGCAGAGGGGCAAGTATCAATCTCTTCACTCTCCTGAGCAGTGAAGGGGCTTGAGGAAATGGCATGAAGCTGAGGCAAGGGTGGTTTAGGTTGGATATCCATAAAATGTTTTTCATCCAGAGGGAGGTTGGGCACTGGGACAGCTCCCCAGGAAAGTGGTCACAGCACCAAGCCTGACAGAGTTCAGGAAGTGTTTGGACAACACTCTAAGGCACAGGATGTGATTCTCGGGGATGTCCTGTGTAGGGCCAGGAGTTGGACTTGATGATCTCTGTGGAGCCCTTGCAACTCAACATATTCTATGATTTTATGAATTAAAGTCATCCCTACAGCCCCTGGTAATGGCAGCACTGTGTCCAATGTTCTGCATTGTGCAGGTGCTCTCAAACCATCTCCTGGAAAAGACAGCTGAGACAGACAGCTTTGTGTTGAAGGAAAGGAAAAACATATGCTTGTTTCTTCTACTTGCAAAGGTTTGGGGGCAGCAGCCTATGGCAAGGGATAGGAACAAGCCTCTGTAAATGATTGATAACTGAGATATTCTTCCTGCAGCCATCAATGTGAACCATTACCTGAACATCCTTTTCACTTGTTCAGTGGTACTTTGGGTCTTATTTTGAAATAGAAGAACAACTTCCAGCATTATCAATGTGCTCATATTGTTCTGCAACTTTGCAGCATGGCTTGTGATGCAGGTTGCCTATACCAGCATAATGGGAATGAGAAACACTTTTGCTGTGAGTTAATAACACTGAACACTTCTGCCTTGTTTTAAATAGCTGACAATCATGCAGAGCTATGATCTATAGGGCTTTGGGATCTTTCCACAGTAGGGAAAGGGACTTGTGCTAACTATATGATAACTGACATGTAAAAATCCTAATGGTATATGGTATGTACACAGCCTGCTTTTTTATAGCAGACATAATTTTGTTTGCTTTTAAGGCAGTATTTACAAGTAATTATCATTCTGCTTTTTTTAAATGCTAGCTTCTGCATAAGAAGCTTTGTCAGTTTTGGTTTGAGCTAAAAGCTGTTGAACTCCTGTTTGAATCTGTGCAGTGTGTGCAGATGCTGATGAAGTGTGGGTAGACCTGCTATCCAGAAGGAGGGTAAAGGCACAGACGCACTCTTGAGTTTGGTATGGTTCATGCAGAGCATCAGATTGCTAAGTGTGCAGTGTGGTGCAAAATCAGCCACTGTAGCCCCAGCCAAGACAGGCATAATTTAAGGTAAGCTTTGACCCTGTCCTGAGGAAATGAGGACTCGCATATTCTCTCTTTTTGGCTCTACTGCGAAGGGAGTAATTTCCAGTGAAGAATGGCAACATGAAGCTCTAGGGCAGTGACACTGCCTAAGGCAATGTCAGGGCAGTAAGTGCTCCAGATGGCTGCTAAAAATCTAGTTTTTATTTGTTAGTTTTGTACCATAAAATTATAGACATAAACTCTCATAAACTCAAAGCAGCAGATGTAAGCTACACAGGTGTTAACCAGATTAGATGTAACACAAGAATGCCATAATATTAATGCATAATACTTCAAAATAGCATTCATCAATCCCATCCAAGTCACAAAGAGATTTGTGGGATTGAAAGGGTACTACATTACAAAGATTACTAAGCCCCACTGTCTAAATCAACTTGGGCATTGGAAAGAATAAATGTCATGGAAAGTCAATAATATTTGGCTCCTGGGTGACCCATGTTATTTTAAATGTCATGCTCTCTCCTAAATTTTGACTCATTTTGTACATGTTACTGATTTTTTTGTGGAAATTATCTAGATTAATGTGAATTAGCCTGTGGAAGGAACAGTCAGTCCCTGGCCATCCATTTCTGATTTTTTGATTCTTTGATACTCCTGCAAGGGTTCTGAGAGAAAAAGTGGTTCATAAACTAAAGGTGGCTGAAATGCCTAGTAAAGATCTGTGGCAAAGAAACCAAAGGTGTCAAATGCCGTGTGAATTCTGAGACACAAGTGTTATGCAGAGAGGCAGACACACTTGCAGCTCTTAAGTGTAGCTTGAATCTGAAAGAGGGCTTCATATGTACTTCAAATTTTCCAGAAAATATTTCACTGAATTTGTGTTTATGCTAAAATAACCATCTTTAATTTATCGAGGTGAAAACTATAGTGTTTACCAGTTTTTTCTGTCTCAAAACTGGGCTTAAGTGTCCTCCAGGTAATACAGATGGTTTTGATTGTCAAATAGTTGTTAACTTTGAATTCCAGGTTGTTTTCTAGAGGAAAGGTTTTTTTCCTGGCTCTGTCCGAACAATTCAGGATGAATATGTGCTGGCCTCTACTCTTCCTTCATATTAGTGATGTACTCAGTGGAATCAATGGGTTAGTCTAACACATACTGAAAGCAGTAGGAAGTATTCTGTTGTTTAATAGGAGCTGGACTTCTGAAAGAAAAAAAAATGATCCCCTGAAATAAGAATCCAGTTTCCTTTCTGCAATTTTAAATATATTTTCTGGCTTTTTTTATGAACATGAGAGAGATTTTAGAGAAGCATTTCTAAGTCTACAAGAGAGGTTGAATAAGCAGAAATATCTTGTCTTGTTCCTATTCTAGCTGGGTAAATACTTGATTATAGTGTCCTCCTGTGTAACACCATGGAAAAGATCTGGATTTACTCTGTTTCAATAATTGTGTACTTTGGCTTCAAATAACATTCTGCATGGAAAATCTGCACAGCAGGTGTCAGCTCAGGCTATTCAGAATTCTTCCTTCCTCTGCTGCCAAACAGGAAACATTGTAAGGATTTTGTAGTTTCATGTTCCACAGGGCTGTTTTTCATTCTAATTACTTCTATTTTGCATCCCACCAATCGTTCCATGGGTTTATTAAATTAATGATGTTCTACAAAAATGCAAGAAGGGGAACTATGTGAACTGCAGGCTTGGTAGCATCTCTCAGTCCTTGAAGAGATTATGGAGGAAGTCATGTTGGAAGCTACTTCCCAGCTGTTTGAAGAGCTGGAAGGTAATTGAGAACAGGACTGATTTACCAGGATAAATGATGCCTGACCAATTCATTACTTTGTAGAATGAAGTGAATGCTCTTGTTGTAAAGGAATAGCTAGGAATGTTGTTTACCTGGACAAGGCTTCTGACATGATCTGCCACACCATCTTTGTAGCTAAACTAGTGAGACATGAATTGGGTAGTTTTGAAAAATTGGACTGTTTGCTCAAAGAGTCTCTATGGCTTAGTACAAAACTGGTAGGTAACTCCAAGCGATCTTCAGCAATCAGTATTGGGGCTGATACTGTTCAACATTTTCATAGAATTATTGAATTATTTAGTTTGGGAAAGAATTAGAAGATCATCATGTCCCACAGTTAACCCAGCACTGCCAAGTGCAATACTAAACCGTGTTCCTAAGCACCACTTCTACATATCTTTAAATACCTCTAGGGATGGTGACTTGACCACTTCCCAGGGCATCCTGTTCCAATACATCAGCCTAAAGGGGTAACATTCACCCTCAGCAAATTCATGAATAATGCGAAATTGTGTGTGTGGAAGGGGAGCCGTTGATATGCTAGACTGGAGCAGAGCCTCCATACAGAGGGACCTCAACAAGCGGGAGGAGTGGGCTGGTAGAGTCCTCAGGATATTCACAATACAAAGGCAGTGTTCTGCCAAGACAGATTAGTTCAGGCTGGGGGCCAATTGTCTAGAAAGCGATGCTGCAGAGAGACCTGGATAGTCTTGGTGTGCAGTGAGGTGATCCTGAGTCAGCATTGCTCAGAGCAACGAAAGCCTATTGCATCCTGGGCAGCCTTGTCAAGTCTGTAGCCAGCAGGTCAAGTGGTTATTCCCCTCTGTTCATTACTTGTAAGACCCCATGTAGAGAACTATGTTCAATTTAGACCTGCTGTGCAAGAGAAAGAAGAATAAACTGGAGCAGTCCAGCAGACAGTAAGATGGTTAGAGACCTGCAGCATAGGAAAATTAAGGCAGTGCAAGGAAAAGTTGAGAGCACTGTGCTTGTTTACACTGTACAAATTAAGGCTAAGGGAGGATCTAACTGCAGTCTTCCACTACCTCTAGGCGAGACAGAGAGAGAATGGAATTAGAAATGCACAGAAAAAGGGCAGATATAATGGATACAAGTTTCTGCATAGGAATTCAAAGGCACTAGTAAAATTTCTTAGATACGAAGTAATTTTATTTCACAGGGAGGGGAGGGTATTTAAGTACTGGAGTAGATTGCCCGGAGAGGTTGTGGAGTCTCCATCCTTGCAGATAATCTAATTTGTTAAGTCCTTCGACAACCCAGTGTCACTTTAGAATTCACCATGTTTTGAGGAAGAGGTTGATCTTAAGAGATCTCTTTCAAACTGACTATTTTGTAATTATCCCATTCTATAATATGTTTTTATCTCTGGACATTACATCCTTCTGAAATGTAGGAGAGATATAAAATTGAGATGGAAAAAAAGTGTGAGGTTTGGAAGTTATTCTGCGCACTTGCACAGAAGATGTTTTAGATCTTAGGTTAGTCCTTGAGTCATCCCTCTTCCTGATTTTCATGAGTGTATCGATCCTTAGTAGTGTCCCAGAGCTCAGGTAGTGCCTGAGTAACAGCATGGTCCAGCATGCAAGTCTGAGCTGGCTTCTGGACTTGACTGTGCTTTTGCCTTGATAATATATAAATCACTGGTTTGTTTTCCTCGCCCATTCTTTCTCAATTTAGACTGCAATTTTGGCTCAGGAAGTGAATTTTAACTAGTTATTTAGCATACAGCACGCCAGGGCCTCGTATTACGTAAGCCTCTAAGTAAAACAGCATCCAAAAGTGACCAATACTGTAAAAATGCAAAATGTTATAGCTGGAATTTTTGTCAGACTACATTGGTTGTTTAACACTGAGAGAAAATGAAAGTCCTCAGTGTTGTACTGCTCCCAGAGAGAGACTTAAATTCTTGTATTATAAATGGAAGTGTTAGCAATGGTGACTGGAAACTGGGATTGAATTAGAGTAATGTGGAGGAGAGAGGCTGAAGAGCCTTGTTACAGTTAATGGGGCAAGACAGGGGAGAAGAATCTGTATTTGCTCATAAGACTCTGCTTGTATCTTGGCTCTCTTCCCTTCCCTCCTCCCAAAATAAAAATAAAACCACAGGGCTTTATTTGCGACTTATGTTCCTTGGTGGAAGACTTTCTGTGGCTTCTGTAGCTGTGGCTTCTGTAGTGTTAATTCCTGGAGGGTACTGTGAACCCTTGACTTCCAATTAATGTTGATGTAAAGTGCTCACAGGATTTATGAGCCATAATTAAGAAAAATAACTGATGTGGACTGCTGCCATAGTCTGTTGAGATTCTCTTGTAGCCAACCTTGCTGCCACTAGAATTGTTTCTGGCAAAGTACTGCAGCTTCCTTTGTTTCCTTTTCCAAAACAAGGAAATGACCACTCATGCCATGTATCTGCAGCTTCTTACAAAGGCAGCTGGAACAACTGTTGAAATGAGGAGTTCAGAAAGCAGTGAACAGTTCCAGTTGTGTTGCCTCCCATTAGCAGAGCAACCAAAATGCCCACTCCATGGGCAGGGGCAGATCAACTCACTCGTGGAAGAGCACTGTTGTTACTTTCTCGTGGTCTGTGTGACTGTGGGTACCATCAGGAGATGATGTGGTGCTTCAGCAGTTGAGTTAAATGCCTGAAGAACCTCTCTTTGGTCCCACACACATCTGCCAAGACAATTTCTGACTGTTGGA
Organism: Acanthiza pusilla; assembly: GCA_036630365.1. NCBI lineage: Eukaryota > Metazoa > Chordata > Aves > Passeriformes > Acanthizidae > Acanthiza > Acanthiza pusilla. Next base: position 53,718,268 of record JAXCHO010000164.1, read on the forward strand.
TAAGGGAAGTGTGAACTGTGTTTGCTGATTGCCTTACCTTTCCCAAACTGAAAGCCTGCATCTGAGACAGCTCAGGATGGGCTGAAGCTTTTAAAAATATTAGTTCCCAGCAATTATTGGTCAGAATTTACCCTTTTCACTAAACCAACAACAACAACAATAAGGGTTCTTACCTACTGAGTGTATAAAGCTATGATTTAAATTACTCTGGAGATGATATTTCTAAAATAAATACAATTTTCAGGTTTATATTAACTTATCTTTTGCTCAGTTTTGCTCAGATAGAACTATTATGAACGTGCAACAGGTATGTTGAAACTCAGAAAGCTTTAAATTTTGTTTTGTTACTGCCTCCACTTGTCTCATTATCCCTTATGATGTTCCAGGATATGATTTATAAGTGATTTGTAATTACAACTAAAAAGGTAATGTTGGTTTTGCAGAAAAATCATGGGACTTGATGACAGGAGATGTGGATTTTTTTCAGCTTCATTATCTTTGTGGCCTTGAGCAAGTCACTGGATTTTGGTGTCTCACTGTACCTATCTGCTTAAGTGGATCCTGTGAAGTGCAACAGACTCACTATTATGGTGAACTTTTAATGGACTGTTGTGTGAAAGTTAATTACATGACTTTGTAAGTCAACCCAAAATTTAGAGCTCACCCACACAGCACATTTCTGGTGCAAACATTGCTATTCTCAGCTCTGTTGTTTGGAAAGTGGGTTAAAGGGTGTGCAAGGGGGGAAAGCAGCGACAACGCCTGACGTCTGTGAAGAGACACGGCACGGCGCAGCTTCTGCCTTTGTGTGCAGCTACAGTGCTGTCTGTAGTAACACTGTTAGTATGGTGGGTCAGTGTCATAGTGGAGCTTTAGAAGAGGAACTTAAACCCTTCCGAAATTAATAGGCTACATTTTGAATATCTTGACTGAATATGTAGTTGAGGAAAGGTTTCTTCCAATAGCAAATTTTCTGACAGAAAATTCTTGATCTGTGATAATCCTGGGAAAACAGATTTATGGTGTAATCCTACACACAAAATAGATTAATAGATGGCCAGCAATAACCCAATGTCTGCATCAAAGATAACAGCCCTATTGGATTAAGGCTTTTTTTGGTTGGTTCATTTTGTTGTAGATTATGTTAACTGTTGTGCTTGGTGACACCTGGCAAATAGCTAAGTAAAGAGAGACTATTCTAAAGCATAATTTATCATCTTTAATTTTTTATTGAAATACATCTGTGATAATGTACTTTATTGTTTTGTTTGCTGAAAAAGAAGCATCTATGCACATAATTCTGTAAAATTCAGTTGGACTTCTACTACTAATATATTTTTATGTGATAAAGAGAGGGAGATAAAGTGATAAAAGAGCCAGAAAAATCAGTGGAACTATACTGATCTCAAACTGTGTGCTGGAGTCATGGGCCTATTTAACTGCAATATGGAAAATTCTGATTCCTAAATACATTTTCTTTGGTCTAATGATTTTTAAATTAGTCTTTAAAGTTTCTGTATTTTTAAGGATTTCATAGTTTTCTTTAAATTATGTAGAGTTAATGGATTGAGTTGTAGTGAAGAGAAGTCTGAGTAAAATTTTTTCCTTAGGCTTATGATTCTGGTACCTTTACATGCCCGTCCTTCTAGCTCAAAATTTGCATTGATAAAAATTTGATTTGAGAACAGATACTAGCCTTATTGTCCTTGACATACTCACACTTTACAAGGATAGCACCTTACTTCTGTTTTTTTGCAAGTGGTCTAATTAATTTTGGTGGAACTTGTCACAAGATTTAATAATTTTTATGTGTTTGGGGACTTCTAAATTGATTCCAAATTAGACAGTTAGACATGAGTATTGTCCTAAGCTTTGACATCGAAAAGCGTAGCTTTGTGCTGCTAACCAGCTGCTGTTCCACTCTATGTGTTTGTGATTCCTCTGTCTCTCTTTAATTGTTTGATTAACTGCGAGGTAGTATTGGTGTCTGTCAAGGGCTTTGAAATCCACATATGAATAGTTGTGTAAAAGTGAAAAGCCATTCTTTGGTAATGCCAGAAAAAACAGGCATTGCATTGAATGTGGCCAATAGAGTTATCTTCAGTCACTCCCTTAGCATTACTTGGCTTTATGAAAAAAGAAATAAAACAATGGGCTATGACTGTGCTCATTAAAAACATATTTTATTATTAAGCATCCTATAAAGAACATACTCTAATATCAATTTTTGGCTTCAGCAGTTTGGGAAACGGGAGCATCAAGGTGCGTGAAAGCCAACACGCACCAATGGTATAGTCATTGATTTTCATAGGACTATGGGAGTCAAAAATGGAAATTGATATTGCAGTGATGACCTGGGTAATTGACCATTTAAGTGATTCGGGAGTAGTCCTGTAGGTAAGGGAAGAGATGCCCTTCTTTGGTGCCTGTTCCATATTAATGAGTTTTGTACTTAGTCTTTTATGCTTGCTTCATTCACAGTAGAGCTCTAAGTACCTTATCTTGACTTGAGAGTACTTGGCATCTTGCAGGATCAGGAACTGTGCTTGCTGAAGCTTGCTGCATTAAATTTAATTGTATCATTTTATTCACTGTTACTCACTCCATCTGTCCCAAAGGGAGCATAGAGAAAGGAAAAGAGAAAGGAAAGAGTGCCAGTAAACTATAATAGCAGAAAGAAGGAACTAATTTTAAACTGCTTTGAAACATGTTTTCTGTAAGCAATGTTGTCCTCCCAAGTGGTGAAGTGCTTAATATAGAGGAGAACTGCAATAAACTTTGGTTTCCTTCCAACAGCATAACATAGTGTATCAATAACACCTACTTATAAGCACTGTCTAAAATTCTTTTTAGCCTAGGGAAATTGTCAAGTGGATAGGATGCAAAAAACCACAGAAATCCATGTTGTGATCATAAGTTATGGTCAGGATCATACAGAGTGTTAATAAAAGGCTTAACAGTTCAGTAAAAGGAAAATTACAGCAATTACAATCCAATAGGTTGTTTATGATAATTTCCTTTAACTAGAGATTAAATCTTCTAATGATATTGTCAGCCTTAATATGTAAATCATATATAGAAATCTATACCATCTTTATAACATTTTGCTCATTTAACCTTTCAAAAATATTTGTAAGTGGAACCTTACTGTACGTGTAGCTCATATTTTGTGTCTTTGGTTTCCACCCTGCAGCATGCTGCTTCTTGTGCAGATCAATATTGTCTTATTGCTTCTGTATATTCCCTCATCTACCCATGTGTAAGAAAAGAGGATTTTTTTTTTGGTTAGTGTCCCCTTGCTACTGTGGAACAGTGCAAATGTGTTTAATTACACAAACAAATATTATGAATGGCTTCCAAAAGATCAGTTCAGGAAATGTCAGAATGAATGTTACCTGTTCCAAAACAGGCATGAGCAGCCTTGATGTGAAGGGCTCCCACCTCACAGCAGTTGAAATTAGGAGTTAAGCCTCTGTGTGGCGTTGCACATGAAGCAATGCTCCTTCCCTTCCTCCTGTGCCACGACATCCTACCATGTGGCAGGACCCACTTGATGGTCTGGGTGGAAGGAAGACCCAGGCAGAGCAATGTGTCATTTGGTGGATTCACTGTCATTGCAGTTTGAAACATGAGAGTATTTTTGAAGCAGATCTCCCAGTTGTCAACACTTACTGTGCATTTCTTTGCAACATAGAGCACTTGCAGTTTGGATGACCTAGATTGCATCCAGAGGAAACTAAACCAAAAGATCCACTGTGGGTATGTACCAAATATGCCGCAATCCCTAATAATCATGACCAAAACCATTAATTGTCCTCAGCACCATGAAGGTCTCCAGTATGAATCAAATTGCACATCCAGAAAAGGCTCTTGGACATTTGGCACTTTGTACAGCACCCAGAAAGCACTTCCCACACTACACATACTGAACTGATTTTAGCTCTGTTGGTCAGAGCACAGTGCTAAGAATGCCAAGGTTGTGGGATTGGACCCTGTGTGGCTCATTCACTTAAGAGCTGGCCTCAAGGATCCTTCTGGGCTCCTTCCAACTCAGACAATTCTGTGATAAAAGCCCATATGGCAAGTATGCCTTGATGTTTGATTGCTGTTGACCACCTCGAAATTTGCTCCTTTTCTTCTTTTCTGAGACAACGCTTTCTTCAAGATTTCTTTTTTTTTTTTTTTCTTTATAAGCATTTTCTTGTGTTGCGGTCTGTCTTTGCTGAACCTTGGTCTCTTACACAATGTTACTTTTTTTTTCCTGTCTTGTTATTATTTTGGTCCACCATGTCTTACTGTTTCAGACTCCCAGAAGGTCCAACAAGGTACATGCTGAGGCCCCAGGAATATGGTCATGTTTATTACCTTATACTGTGTGCAAATGTGTTTCTTCCTCTTTCTTGGCCTGTGTGATAATGAAAAATCAATTTTAGTAAGTTATTTCTGAAGCTTGCTTGTAATGATAAAGTAGAATAAACACAAGTAATGTAAAATTATTTTTAAAAATTAAGTTAAAATTATTTGCTTTTGAAAATACATCTCAAACCCTACATTTAAAACATGAGCATATAAGTTGTGATATTAATAAAAATACTTCTAGTTAATATTTAGTTATTTTTATTCTATAAAGGTATATTATATTGTTGTCAATATTTTCAGTAGTCAAACCACTGCAGTCACTAAGTAAGTGTTTGAAACCATAGGTTATTTGGGCTAGAATACAGGTTTAGTTTTTTTCTGCAGATGCAAACAAATGCTGCCTTATTTTGGCCTTTTCAAATAGTTCAGTTCAAAAATTATTTAATAGAAAGCTGAGAAATTGACCTCTGCTGACACAGCAGAAAAAGTTGGTTTTGTCTCAAACTGTTGATAGGATTAACGCAGAGTGGTGGTAGAGTGGAATAAGCCTCTGCATTTACCAGAGTCTCTATGGCTTAAAGAGATCACTATGGCCAGTACAGCCTTGGTACTGTGCAGGCAGAGCCTTCTCTCGCCCGTGCTGGTGGAAGGCACAAACACACACTCACCCCAACGCTTTGGGTAGCTCGTGTGTTACCAAAGAACTTGGATAGCTCAGTCGTGTGGGATTCCAAAAATGGCTTATTCTCGAAGGCATCCAACAGTGAAACAGAGCAAATGACCCTGAGTGACCATGGATATAGAGATACAGGGCCAATAGGGTTGGGGAGAAGGCAGGGAGATACAACAACAACCAATGGGGAAAAGGGAGGGGCGGAGTGAGGGACCAGGTCAAGGCCAATCAACATTGGATGATTAACATAATCTAGGGAGAGAGCATTCAACCAACACTCAGAGGGTATTTTACACTGCAACATGGGGTGATCAGGTCTACTAACTAAACATTTGGTGACTACAGGAATAACAGACAATCAGATTGGTTTGCTAGTTTTAGGTTAGGAAAGCCTTCTTTATCAATTAGGAAGTTTTGTAAAGAAAATGTGAGTTGACATTTTTCTTCAGGTATACAGAAGACTGAAGATTTTTACTTGTCATAAAATAGCTTCAACTGCTGTGTCATGCATTTGGGATGAATCAAAATTCATAATCCTAATTCAGTTTGACAGAAGTTACAAAGAAACAGACATTTAATAACCAAGACAGATGCTATTCACAGGAACCTGACTCTAAGACCTGAAGAGTCCAAACAATTGTGTATTACTCAAATAAGGTCCTTATTTTTGTCAGAAAAGAGAAAATAACAATGCGTGCCAATAATGAAAATTAACTAAGTAAAGAATGCAATTGCAAAACAAAAATAATGACTATTTAAGGTTTTCTATGTGGCAATTCAAATTAGCATTAAAATCTGTGGCAATCAGCATAGCTACAAATTGCCAATAATTCAAAGGCAACAGCATAGCTTTCTTTACTTTTCAGACAGTCTCACTATTCAAAGATAGAAATTTTTGTGACAAGATGGGAAATAGAAGAAAGATTCAGTGGCAGGAGCCTGATGATTATGTTTTCAGGGATTCCTTAGTGGCACAAGGCTTACTCAGCAGTTAAAGCTGAATCGAAATGTTCTTCTATATATTGAAATGCTAAGTTACTCTGCAGGAAATCCCATCCACTGCAGCGCCGTGTTCACTTATATGGTGGTTAACCAGTCTGAGACTATGAATGATCTTTTGCTTTTTTTGGTATTTCTTCCTTCTTACTCCTGATAACACCTTCTCTGTATTTTTAACTGTAAGTACATAAAAATGAACTGATCACCATAAGGAAATTGAGCAAACAAAAGCAGTTCACCTTTGGACATGAACAACAATGAGAAAACAACAAAAGCCCTCAGAAGGCCATTAATTTAGACTGAAAATGCTGAGCTGTATTTTTAATTGTAACACTTTAAAATTCTGTGCTGTTACTTCAGGTTGTTTCTCAATGGATTTAAATGGTTTGTGATGAATAAAATATTGATTGGTTGTTTCGGATGACAGATGCTTCTAAATTTGAACAAACATAACTAATATGAAATTCAAATTCTGATCAAACAAAAAAATTAATATGAATTTATTATTTTCTTGCTTTTAATAAGCACAGATGTCTTGCCAGTGGCTCAGGCTCTGTCAAGCATCACTGCATCACTTTTTGTAGGCTCAGATGTAAAGGTGTAGAGTTCTATGTATGTGCCTTGCATGCAGAATCAAACCAATGGATATTCAAGCATAACTGATGTTGACTTTCTTGAATGGAGATTGTGATCCTAATGAATATTAATTATTATCCTTTAATATTATAAAATACTATGTTTTTCTGGTACAATATGCATTTAGTGATTTAGGACCAGAAGGGTGCTGCCTCATCAGTGAATCGTGTCCTGGTCTTGGAGGAAGTTTGAACATATAATTGCTTTAACAGGCTGATGCAGCTCTGGGCCTCTTACTGTTTGACAATGAGTTAAAAAGGGCAAAGTTGCTGATGTTTCCTTTATCTTCTGCCAGGTTGCTGAAGATAACTAATAACCTAGTCTAAATGAACTATCACTTTAGTGAACAATGAAATATATGAACACAAGAATTGGCATGTATGTCAGAATATCATGTCTCTAGTCTGGTATCCCAGGTCTGACAAAGGCCTGTTCCACAGTGAGATTTGAGAAACTCTTCTCTAAAATCACACAGTGACGTTCCTGTGGGAGAGGCATTTTTGTAATGGCTGTCAGTGAGAAATCCACCCAAACATGAGGTTAAATTTTTTTTTTTACTCCTGCTATATAAATTGTGTGTTCATCCTGTTTATATAAACATTTAAGTTTTGTTTTTGATGCCTGATGGTGATGAGTTTCAGAGGTTAACTGACAATGTTTATATTTAAAATACTTCTGCCTTTTACCTTCACTACATCCCTGAGTGAAGGTATACCAAATCTTAGCTGACTGTGGCTATACCATTGATTATATATGTCCGTCATATGTCTCTTCTTGTTGACATCTTGCTGAAACACTTATTTTCGAAGATAATAGAGAAAAGTAAGGTGCCCAGAACTAAATGCAGTATTTCAGCTGAAGACATACTGATGATTAGAATAAGACGGCATGCTAAAATAATTTTTTTTATACCAATCCATTAAAAAAATTAAGTCTAAGAATCTCAAGAAATCGTTTTCCCCTCCTTTTCCCATAATCCTACACATGGTTTGCTTTTTTATTTGCAGTTGCATGTTGATCAGAAGCTTTTGTATTCAATCTGTTTACAGTAGTGCTCCCGTCTCTTTCCGGAAAGCTTCTAATTAATTTAGAATTTATCTGTGTCTAATTAATTCAGACAGGATTAATGTATAGTGAACTGTGTCTGGGTTAAAATCCTCATGTGTTGGATTGCTGAGTGGACTGGTGAAAGCATGCGATGTCTTTCAGTTCTAAGGCAGTTTGATATGGGAATGAACAAAAATTGTCACCAATGGGAACAGAATTTGTGGTGGTATCATTTGGCAATTTTTGCATAATTGATGAGTTTTTAGGAAATCTTCACCTGGCATGAACTAGAGCCTGTGCAGGTGTCTTTGAGTGGTGGGCCGGGAGTGAGAAAGCTGATACTGATGCTCACTCTGCATTATTGATTCGAAGAAGGCCCTGGGGAAAGGCAGGGAAGTTTCGGGGTTTTTTTGTTAGCCAGGGACTTAAATAATATTTCTGTCCTTCCCAAAGAGATGTCCCGAGTGTGTTTTCATGGAAATTGTAGACTCCTAGAATAGTTTGTTTTGGAAGGGATGGTAAAGATCATCTTGTTCCAAACTCCCTGCCACGGGCAGGGACACCTTCCACTAGACTGGGTTGCTCAAAGCCCCATCCAGCCTGGCCACCTTGAACACACTCAGGGATGGAATGTCCACACCTTCTCTGGGCAACCTGTGCCAGTGTCTCACCACCCTCACTGTAAAGATTTTTTTCCTAATACCTAATATAAAGTTTTTCTTCTTAAGGCCATTTCCCCTTGTGCTATCACTACATGCCCTTGGGAAAAGTTCCTCTCCAGTTCTCTTAAATGTCCCCCTTAAGTACTGGAAGGTGCTGTCTCCTCATCATCTTCTTTTGCCCAGGGTGAACAATCCCAGCTTTCTTAGCATGTCTTCATAGCAGAGGTGCTCCAGCCCTCTCAGCATCTTCATTGCCCTCCTCTGACAATAGGTCAATGCTCCTTGGGTCAATGAGTCAGACAAATATGTTATATCATTCCCTTAAGAGCCTGAGCAGACTCAGCTAAAGATGTGCTGGTGGCTGCAGCCATGGCCGAAGGATCCAGCAGGGATAATACATCCTGATTAGGAAGCAACAATGCCTGAGAATTGTAGCTTCATTAGCTGCAATTAGCATGAATAAGCAACATGCTGAGATATGTTCAAGAGTGCAGGATGAGAAAAATCTGAAGAAAATTACATCCCTTTTCCTCAAAACACTTGAAATGGACAAAAAGTGTATCTCTGTGCAGGAACAGTACAATGTACAGCCTGGTTGAATCCTGATGTGCATATAGATATGAAAATCTCATTCCATGGCAAGAATGTACTCAGTGTATTCAAAGATTGAAAGGACACAATACACTGGGTACACAAATTAACAATATATGAGTAGCTACATATCATTTTAGATTGATACACGGAGTAGATATGTAGTAGATTGATATATCTATTATATGTACATATATACTAGATACAGGAATAATAAAAAAAAAGCCTAGTAGTATACATCTGACATCTTATTAATTGCACACATTTTATCTAAACAGCTGAATGATGTGATGGAAAAGAAGAATTTTTTGCTTCCAGAAGTTTCAAGTGCACAGCAATAAAAAAATTTGAGGGTTTATTAGATACTTTCTGTGATTATAAAAGAATCTCCACCTAATACATGAGTCAGCCTGTCATGATAGGTCTTATCAGAGATCATCAATTATTACATACAAATTCAGCATTCATCCCCTGTGTTCCCTGCTTGTGGCCGTCAGTTCTTCCAAGACATCCTAGATATGTGGCATTGGAACAGCATGACTCTGTCTTGGTGCTGGAGTTGTTCAGGACTCTGGCATCGATCACCACTATCAATAATGTCTGTTTTACTTGGAGGAGCTGGAGAGGACCAGGGCTTTTCTCTGTTTAATGCTTCATGAGGCTGGCAGCAAAGTGTCTGGCTTCTACAGTCTGAGGTTGAAGAGGAGAAACATAAAAACATCCAAAATAAGTGACCATGCCATGTGCACAGTACACACATGAGTGTATCAGGGCACACATTTTTGCTAGTTTAAGCAAGGAAACCAACCATTTATCTTAATTACATGTTAGCTCATTTTTTCTAGGCATCATGGGAGAGGTGGGTAATGATAAAAATGTCCGTGTCAGATAAATAAATTCTAAAATGCTAAACCACTGATACTGAAAGAGGCCTGTTGAGCTTATGAGTGTCATTCCTGTGCCCCAGTTTTCTCTGGGTTTGAATCCACAGGGGGACCTGGCTATACTGATAATCTTCATACAACACAAACTGGGATTTGTTTTTTCAGTGCTCGTAACTCCACGTACTCTGTTCACCTTCTGTACTCTGTTCATAATGAATTATTTGCATTAATTATGCAAAGCACAGGTACCCAAACTTGTAATTTTTCATGACACCAAAAAATTGATTTACTATACTGAATAAGCAAAATCCAGCTGTCTTTCTGCATTTCTCCTTCTCCTTACATTGTTTCTGTAGCTGATGCATTATCAGCCAGCTAGTACTGTTTTGTTTGTCTTGTTTTTTACCAGTTTGTCTTCTGATTGGCTCACTGCACAGCAAATGCTGTAGCTACAGTTTCTAGTGAGATATTTTAAAATTCTAATTCAGTCTTGCTGCTGCTCAATATGTCTGCAAACTGTCAAATTGATCATAGCATTCACATCACTCATCGGTCTTCTGCATAAGGCCAACATGTTGCAGCACTTGAGCAGCTTTCATGCTTTCAGACTTCTTGTTTCTGCTGATAAATATTCTGCATGGAACTCAGAATTCATCAGCATTTTTAAAAGAAGGAAATAAAATATTGGGAGAAATTTATTTTTATTTCTGTTTTGTTTATTATGTCCTGTTTTGTGTTTATAAATTACAGAATCTACTATTCATTATATCAAGGAACAGGGATTTTAAGAAATTTTCCCCTGCAGTTTATAGGAAAACTTTAAAAAAAAAAAAATTAAAAGCATTTTCAGTTTCTTTTTTTTTTTTTGGTTGGTTGGTTGGTTGGTTTGGTTAGTTTGTGTTTATTTGTTTGTTTTTTGTGGAATATGAGTTATTTATTACTTCACTCTTTTCCTTATCATGGATGTGAAGATCTCAAGGTCTTGAGGAGCTGTATTTCCATAGTGTATCTCCAACCGAGTTGCTTTTGATTTCAGTAGGTACCATTGCAGCAAGAATTGTCCCTCTGATTTTATAACTGCTGAAAATAATTTGCTTTCATTCAGAGATTTAAGTCAAGAGAATGCTACAAATTGACCTAAGAAGAATACCAGTACCAGATGCAGCCATAACGTGAAAGAAGGGATCTGCTGGATACATCTGATCAATATTATGTGCCCCCCTCGTCCTCTGCTTTCCTCCCACCCACAGTACCTTAGTGGAGGGACAGAGAAAGGAGTGAAGCACCATACCCTGACTTTCTTCCGCAACCACTCTCACAATAGCAAGAAGCTCCTTCCTTTAGGGTCAGATTCTGACATATTAGGAATAATCTTCCCTCCCCGATCCTTTCTTTTTTATTTCTTGCAGCTATATCTGCTCTATTTTTCTAGACAATGGTGTGTTTTTGCAGATGGATGTTCCACTTGTGGTTTTAGCTTCCTTTGTCCTTTGAGCAGCATCAGTAAGTTTTTTTGTCATTTAGCAACAATAAATAATAACATATTCTTTCCTAGGGAAAGACACTTCCAGGTCTGGCTTTACCAATAGTTATGCTTAAATCACCAGAATCATGCAGAATTCCTGCATGTTTTATGAGAACAGGTTGGCTGGTGAGGGAGGCATAACCTGTTAGTGTTGGAATAGCTTTGATTCAAATGTGCTCAGGCATCAGTGTCAATCCATCCTGGGTTTTCTAAATGCTAGTAATTGTTGAAGTACATATTTTAAATTAGGGGAGCTCACTAAAACATGGTTTTGATTGTGATTTATAACTGGAAGGCTTTGTCTGGGAAAAACTGGTTTTTCTGACACTTTTTCTGGAATTGCTTAAGTTTAAACTAGACAACCTTTTGAATATATAAGAAATAATTGTTGAAATTGTAGAAGTTCTCAATGTCCTTAAAAACTATTGAAAAAAAAATTCTAATTTATTTATTTGTAAAGGAGAGTTTCTGTTGCAAGAAGCTCAAGGCAGATATCTCAGCCTCCCTAAGAATCCTGTACTTATCACCTCCCACATATTTTAAGAGCATACTTTTAGATACAACACTCAGATCCTTATGTTTGATCCATTTTTCAAACTCACAGAAATCAGCTACATCATGATGCTTTCAGAATGTAAATATTTAATACAGACCTTTTCCAGGAGATGGAACCATATTGATCCTGTGTTCCTAATCTTTATAACTTTGTCATTTGTCTGACTGAAGTGTGATAGCTATCTTTTTGAGGGGTTTTGTGTTCTCTTTCCATTTGTGCTGAACAACCTGACTAAACCCCAAACCACTAGGACTTTAATTTGTGTAATTCAGTTTCTCAGCCTTACTAGAATGGTGTGTTTTGGTTCATTATTGAAACAGACTGGACTACATAATTTAACTGTAAGCTGAAGGTCTAACTGTGAATGAAAAATTCTGAATTTCATACTCAAAAGGTGTAATTCAAACAAAAAAGGAGATATTTTTCAGAAGCAGTAGTCATTAAACAGAGTACAATCAAAGCTTCCAACACTTTTTCTATGTTGTGATTGTAATTTAGGATAATGAAGGCTTTAGTAAAGAGAATTAATTAAATGAAGTTATATGCAGACCATAAGCAACAGAACATTCACTATGACTCTGATGAGAGGGCACTTGATTTTAGTAGAATCTGCTCTCCTTTTATTAAATTAATTATACATGTTTTCATGATTTAGAGCTAGGATTTTAATAAGTTTACTTCTATTCAATAAGTTTACTTCTATTCAGATTTATATTAATTACGTGGTAGAGACCACAATTTCTGGTATTATCAGTTAGTGACAAGACTTTGCCCATATCAACCTGGAATAGACTTTGCACCTTGTTTCAAAGCAAAGGAGCAGGGAGTTGCCATGTAATGTTTCAGGAGAGTAGGCAATATAGAGAAGATTGGTGTGAGCAAAAACTCTAAAACTGAAGTTGTCATCCTTCATGAGGCTAGAACTGAGTGTTTAGAAACCTGATAGTTTGCAGCTCCTTTTTCCTGGTGAACATTACTAGAATTTTACCATCACTATGCATTAGGAAAAGTTCAATAAATTTTAACCAAAATTATTGCTGAAAACATATAGTAACTAATAATAATCTATCCAGCAGATACAGATTTCTTTCTACAGTTCTGTTTTTGCCATTATGTCTTTAATCCTATTTGTCCAGAACACTCCTGTCTACCTGCACAATTTCTGAGACACGAAATAATTTCATTTTCCTAAATCCCTCTGTGACTAGATGATGAATTCTCGCAATTCAGTAATCTTGCACCATTTCCTTTAGTGAAATAACATATTCCATAAGAGGGAGACTTTAAGCTTGGTGCTTTTGCACCAAGTTTCTTGGTCCCCAGGTGTTCACATAGCTGACTTAATGTCATGCAAAAGTCAGTTAAAGTTCACGAAATTAATAGCATTAGGACAAAATTCTGGTAGTTTTCTGATTAGTTTGATAATGCCATCATGTCAGCCATTGAATTTCACATGCCTTTGTTGTTATTTAGTTATTATTGCTTCATATCTGAGTGTAGTTAATAGGGATAGAAAGGTGTTTTTCTGCTGTGCTTTCCTTTTATAGTTTAGCTACTTTGCATTTAAAAAGTTAAATTGGTGATACAAACAGAGCAGAGAGATATAAATAGAACACTTTCTCTCAATATCCAATAACAGATGTTTGGAGACAAATAAAGGAAACAGGGCAAATACTGAATAATCTTTCCCTGGTGCCATCCAGCCTTTCTGTAAACGGCAGCTCAGGGACCTTCAGACCTGGCTGGATGTTTCATCTGATCCATGGTGCCCAAATGCCTTAACGTGCCATTACCTGTCTCTACTGTCTCTTTATCCTTCTGGCTACCACATCATCTCATGTGGAGTTTAATTATACTAAACAATGTTTCTTTTTATATGTTTTAGCCCTTCTGCATGCTGAATTCATGAGCTACTTTCTCCCTACCAATTATTTCATAGAACTATATTGTACTCCTCTTTAGTAATTCTTCATCTAAGCTCAAGAGTCTGACTAGCCTCTTCTCATACAGGTGTTGCTCATACTTTCAATCATCCTTGCACATTCCCTTCTTCAGGTTCTGTTATATCCTTTGTGAAATGCAAAGATCAGCACTGTACACAGAATTTCATAGACACATAGAATGGTTTGGGTTGGAAAGGACTTTTTCCAACCCCTGTACCATGGGCTGGGACATTTTTCACTAGACCAGGTTGCTCAGAGCCCCATCCAACCTGGCCTTGAACACTTCTGAGGATGGGACATCCACAACTTCTCTGGATAAAGTGTAAACACAACAGTGATAACTGTGTTTGTATCAATTCTCAATTTCTTTTCTAAAAATGTGACCATCCTAGGGGAAAATAATGTCTCAATACCTTGTCATGACATTTGCAAGGTCTTTACAGGGCATTTACCTTACCATCAGCTGTGCAGTTCATCCAGGAAGATGAAACCTTACCCCTTTAATCTCATCTAATGCACTGTTTCCTAGTTTTAAAGATTTTCAGAGCATCCAAACGGCCAGATTCTCTTCATTGGATATGACAAGTTCTGTAGCAGATAGTTCTTTAACCTCTGCTGCCTTTATCCCTTTCACTTGTGAGCCTCACAGCTGCCTCTGGCCACTTGCTGGATGTAACTGCTGCTCCCAGGTTATGTATGCCAAAGTGCTTCTCAGAGTATACATACCAGTGCCTGCCATGTATATGCCATACTCTGGCCTATGCAGTACATATATCTATATATCTATATATGTATATATATCTATAGACACATACACATACACACACACACATACACACGTACTGTAAGTATATACTGTATATGCTGCTTCTCCATTGCTTTGCTTATCAAGTGATAACAATGACAATTGAGACAATATTTTCTTGTGCCTCAGACCCATCTTCAAGTGAAGGCTTCAAAAACACCCAGGTCTCTGCTGCTACAGCAATTAAAATACTAAATAAAAATGCTAAATACAGTGTAAGGTTAATAACAAGCACTTCCTATTATAGTACTGTATTCATGGTTTTATGCACAGGAAGTCTTTTGTACTCATGACATGATAAAAAGTTATTATTGATAGATGAAACATCTGCTTAAAAAAAGCTACAAAATATTCCACTGCTAACAAACTTCTACCTAAGACATATTTTCCTCCTCATAATCTTAGACTTGTATGTACAACATGTAAGAGGTTTTGAGAATAATAAATGAAAGTTGCTGTAGAAATAATACAAGAGTGGTTAAGAATGACTTTTAAATGGTTCGGTGAAGTAGATACTGGAAAAGCAATCTAAATTCTATCAGACAAGGTAATGGAGGGTAAAGAAGCTGGCAGGCAGAGTGACTGGAAAACTAAATGATAATATAAGCCTAAAGCATAGAAGAGCTTTGAAAATCTGTATGCAAATGGGCTAGGAGACCAAGGTATACAAGAAGGATTGTAGCTTGAAAGGAGTAAAAGGAATATCTGGTTTAAAAGGGGTAGAAGAAAAGCTGAGCCAAAGGCGTTGTTGAGTACTTTTGCTCTTTTGAGGGCTAAATTCCCATTTGTGGTGTTCTGGTTTAAAATAAGGCCTATACACATGTAAAATATAGCTGGTAATGGCCATCTGGTGTACCTCTTGGCTCCAAACTAGGATCAGCTGTACCTCAGCCATTCTGGACAAAATCTTGTTCCACTGATGCTTTAAAAAGTGCCCAGGGATCTGCAATCACCAGAGGCATTCTCTTCCAAGTGTTGGCAACTCACCTTATGGAACTTTTCCTGATACCTATCTGCACTTCAGACTCTTTCCTTCTAGCTACTTCCTCAGTGGACAAGAATGAGATCTTGTTGCTGTATTAGCTTGAATCTCAAACTTCAGTTCTCTGCTCCCCAAATCATCCCTAATGTCTGTGTGATATCCTTGGGCTCTAGTCTGGAGTGACCTGATGAACTCTGGACACAGGGAACATCTGTCATCAACAAAATAGGAGAGATGCTGTATTTCCAGTTTATTTTACACAGAAATATTTGCACATTGGCCTGATAGCTACTTGTAGCTACTTTTTTGGCTGGATATCTACACGTATATCATCATACATCATACACAAATTCTTACACAAATGTATGAATGCACTATATCAAGCCTGGAAGAAACGCCTGGCTTGAAATGGAGAATACTTCTTAGAGAAATCCATGGGAATACAACCTGGGGGGGAAACATTCATAGCTGGTGAATTCTAGTTTGAATATGTTTCATCTTAAGATGTTGTGACAATAGACTGATTACTGACAGTTATTTGAGAAATACATAATAAAAATAGCAGAGAGGCAAATTCAATTCTCATATCAAACAGTTGCTGAGAAAGGTATGCCCAGTGCTTTTCTAGAACTAGACAAGTATTCACAGGTTTCTTTAGCAATAAAAAGTGCTCTGAAAAGAAAGCTCAGTGCCACAGTCCAGCCACATGATGAAGTATCCTGAGTGAGTGAATCAGCATATCACATGCCTATCACAGGAGAATCCTGTGGGAGTTTCATAGATTTGGTGTGTATTGACGGCCTTGCTGCTGTTGAATATGGTAAGACAACAGATGCTATGTTGAAATTTTTTGTGAGGAGAGGACTGGTTTTAAGTATCTTATCCAACGTGTTTCCTTGAGGATTTGGAAAGAAGGATGTTTAGACAATATGCCAGATGAATCCCTTTTCTCTATCGGTCAGTGCTACAGCTGCACTCGGTCTGTAATCAAGCCTAAGCTCAACACATATGGTGTTTGGAACAATTAACTCTGTTGACTTCAAAAAGGGTAAGAATTGGATGTAATTTGGTCTATTTTTAGCCAGTCGGATAGTGCCACATATTATTTAGTTTTGATTAGCTTAGTCAATGCACAGAGCTAGTACATGTTAAACACTAAAATTAATCATACAGCAGTGCCAGTTACCAACTCTCAGCATTCTGATGGTTAGCCAGAAGTGCAGGTGTGCAGATGAGGAATGTTGTGGCATTAAGAGCCAAACCTTTCTGCCTCCTACACCTGCACATTTTGGAAAATAAATAGAGCCGATGAAAGCTCTTCTAAAATATTATTGTCCAAGGATACCCTACCCAAACCCTTTGACACACATATATCAAAGAAGCAGATGCTATTCTGAGAAGTGTAAAGCATGATATTGCACAGAAGGTGATGTGATCTACTCATGCTCATCAAAACAGCAACTTCTAGGAGGTATTTGATTGCCTGCAAAATCTGGCCCTGACTCAGTAGATTGGTGTATGATTATCTAAAAAGCCTCATCTTGCTCCCTATTAAACCAACAACAGTGTTCTCATCTTGTTGTCATTAGTGGGTCAACTCTTGGCAGTATTTCATGAGATTGTAGTTCACATTCATGAGCTTTCAAATCAAATCTTTGCAAATGTCTTCTTTCTTGTTTGTTTTAAGGGAGACACTTAAACTTTCTACCTGTCTTCTATATTTTTTTTAGTATATTATTGTAGGTTTATTTATTTGAACACTCCAAATTTCAGGGTCAAACTAACTACAGAAGTAAGTTGTGTGTTTATTGATTCAGTGATAAATGCCTTGTTCACAATCTACGTGGCAGAATCTAGTTTTTGTAAGAAAACCTATTCTGAACACTTCTGCCCTATCTATTTGAAGATGTTGATTTAGAATGATCTAGGAATTTGGTCAAGTGTATTTGTGAAAACAACCAATCACATGGGATAATATTCCCTGAAAGTTGCACAGACCCTCATGGAAGTTCTGCTGCTTAAAAGCAAGGTTCTCTTGTAGTACAGGATGCACCGATGCCTAGTATGTATCTTATGGAGGTCTGGAGGAGATAAGAAGATTGAAAATAGTACAGAACATTTCTAATCAGTAAATGTTTTATGAAGGATTCATAAAAGATCCCGACTTGCCTCTCCAGGAAGCTCCCTAAGGAAAGAGCAGGCATGGGTGTGAATCTCTTCCTGGTGTCCAGTGAGACACATTTCTCAGGGAGGAGTCAGTACAATCTCTGTTGGAGTTTCAGCTGGGTAAATCAGCATAAGCCCAGCAGCCTTGGTAACACAGCTGGGGATGGCACAGCTCAACTTAAGCCGAGATAGTTGGGTTGTCTCTTTTAACCCTCTGTGTGAATCTAGTTTAATGTGTAAAACTTGGGGAAACCACCATTACAGGATAAGGATGATGATGGGGAATATTGGCAGAACTATTCAAAGTTGATAAACATAATGAGGTGAAGAAGTTAAACTTTTTGGAGAGATTGAAAGGATATCTAACTAACTGGAAATAATAGAACCTAGTGAAAAAAAAGTTAGGAAATATTTATTTGCATTGTGGCTCCAATGAAATCTTTCTTGGAACATGAAACATTTTCTTACACTTGAGTTTATTTAAGGCTTACAAAAAGATTCCTGTAGGCTTGGTTTTCATGTCAGTAAGACTATCTAAGGTTCAAACCCAACATTTATAGTAGGAGAAACAATAAGTGAATGGCTATAGCTGTTAAGACATTATTAAATTCGATGTATATGTCAGAGGTGGTAAACTTCTGAATGGCCAGAGGCTGCTTTTATTCTCTGGTAGGTGTTTGGTGGCCAGAAGTAGCAGCTGTATTTCTGTTGCATTGCATGACCTATTCTAGGTTAGCATCCTCTGTTTAACCCATACACAGAAATACCCTTTAATTTGGCTGGTCTGTTGACCTGATGGCATTCCTGGGATCCAGGTACCTCTAAGCTGTCATCCCTCTAGGACCTACAAACCTTAGATTACTAAGTGGCCACTCCCTTTAACTGTGCTGCAAATGGGTTTCAACCTGGCTCTGGGGTCACAGCACGAATAAGGCTGTAGAGTAAGTTGGAAATAAAAAGTCCAGATCACCACAGCTTATGTTGAGGCATCATTAGTATGGGAAATATTACCATGAAGTTAATAATTCTCTGAAATGATAATGCTTAGTGGATGCAATGGACATGAAGTCAGTATTTGCACCATTTTAGCAGTTTTAAAAACTTCATAAAAGTGTTTTATTTCAAGGGAGGCAAAGGAAGATTCCTGGTGAAATCAGTGGGTCCATTTGCATGACCTAACTTAAACGAGTTAACTGTGGGTCAAGGTCTCTACTGATTTGTGAGCCTTGGTATAGGATCTTCCTTTACTGATTTGGTTTAGGTTTTTTTTGTTTTTGTTTTTGTTTTTGTTTTTGTTTTTGTTTTTGTTTTTGTTTTTGTTTTTGTTTTTGTTTTTGTTTTAAATTGCAAAATCAGTAATGTATTCAACATATTTTCCTTTATTTATAACCTAACAGTGGTGACTGATCAAACTAATGAAGTCCAGGAGCCATGTGCAATATTCCACAGTTTGACAAAGAATTAGACCGGTTTAGATATGGAAGGATACTCAGGCAATATAAAAACCCCAAAAAACAAGTATGTACCTGATTCACAGTAATCCTCATATCCCTGGGGATAACTACTATTACAGCCATGGTGGAAAACCTAGAAAATTAAGGTACTTTGAAAATAAAGTGGTAGAAATAAACTGAGGATGAGAAAAAATCTGTATCAAGCTATCTACAACTAAATCTCTTCACTAATATTTTCTGCTGACAACAGAGACCCCATGAGAAATCCTTCTCTTTTCAGATTTTTTTCTTTCCAAACCAGAAGATTTGTATCCTTTGATGCGGTTCTATGCAGGCTGAAACTACAAGAGCTGAAACTACTGCTGGAAAATTGCAGGAACAATGATTTATTCCTGTATCAAAAACTGAACAAGGGAAAACATATAAACACTGCACTATAGGCACAAAGGGTGATTATTTTTGCCACATAAAACAGTTTTGAAATTCATAGGGAAAAGTAATTTTTGACAGTATGGTGTAGGTGGTTTCAATCTTATAAAAATAGCTATGGATGGTTTATTTGCTTTTCAGATTGCTATTTTTGCTCTACCATTCAGGTATTTTTAATGGCTTTCCTTGAATAAGACTTACAATAGTTATGCTTATTGATGGATGAATTTATATGATTACAGCACACTAAAGCTGCAGAATCTTTACAATAGCAGAAACAAATCCGTGGGCTTACTCTATTTTTTTTTTTAGCAAGTTGTCTTGGAATAAAAGATATGATTATTCTGTTTGATTGGGTTTTTTTAATAGTTGTATTTATTTTAAGTATTTTGGTGGATAAATGTACTACTTCTCTGGCTACACTCTGAATCATATATAAAATTAGAGTGAAGCATGGGAATTTAGCAGTAGTTTTGTCACTAAAATGTATATAAAAGTCATTCTCTGTTTCTTTTTTAATTTTTACAGTCTGGGTAATGCAAATTCAAATTTCAAACATTGTTTCATGAGCCCTAGGCAGAATTGTTTTGTTAGGTGTTTTTAATGTAATTTCCCCCAGATTTCTAGTTGTCTTCTATAGTTCAGGGGATACAGAATTATTAAACAAAGATGGAAAAAAAGAATTCTAGTTAAGGTTCCTTTTTCATAAAAATTACTTCCCAAGGCTGGATGGTGCTTTGAGCAACCTCATCTAGTGGAAGGTTCCCTGCCCATGGCATCTAGCTGGAATTGGATGATCTTTAAGATCCCTTCCAACCCAAACCATTCCATGATTCTGTGATTCTCAGTATCATTTCAAAAGCAGAAGCAATCACCTCAGGTCCAGTAAAGTAACAACCACAAAGTGCTTTTGCAAGTTTTTTCAGGCAGGAGAAGACTGTGAGAAAATCATGCTACACCCTTCTGCCACAGCACTGTGAAAGAAAAACAAAAATGTTGAAAAAACATGAGAATGTCTTAAATAATGTAGCATTAAAATGAAATTCCTGATCCCTCTTTCTTTGTCTTCCAATATCCTGAGTCTAGAGGATTAATTTATTCTGTGTTTTCAGTCTTTCTTTGAAGACATGAGAACTATGACACTTGCTAAAGCTAGCACTGAGACTTTACATGTAGCCTCCTGATCTTACAGCTGGAGCTCTAACAAAAACATTGTGACTCTATAAGCTGCTGTATAAGCTTTATGTATTAGAATCACAGAATGCTTTGGGGTGGAAGGGACCTTAAATTTCATCCAATTCTACCCCCCTGTCATGGGCAGGGAACCTTCCACCAGGTTTCTCAGAGCCCTGTCCAGCCTGGTCTTGAACACTTCCAGGCATGGAGAGTCCACAACCTCTCTGGGCAAGTGAATTGTTGCCTACAAATACACATTTGCTTTTACTGACCTCTCACACGGTAGTTATTGCCAGGTTCCAAGTGAACAATATACCAGGCATATGGAAAAACATAGATGCTTCCCAGACTTCCCTGTTTTTGATAATTCCAAAGAAAACTGAAACAGCCACTAATGCCAAATCTCTAAACGCAAATTAATTGCCTAACGTATATGGGCTCTCAGCTGCCATTGATCTTTCTAGAAATTAGGAACCAAGAGCATTGAAAATGTCTACCTGCAGTTTTAGAGATGCAGACTCTTTCAAGTTTCTGGGTGAAAAGGAACTTCACAGTAGGCCACTGTGGACTGGAGTAAATATTGCATAGAAAACAAAAAAAGAGAAATACTTTACCTTTTCATCCTATGTGTTTATATGAGATGCCAGTGATGGAATTTACAGAGAGCTGTTCAAAGCAGTATGATATTTATGCACCAGTTTGGTTTTTTTCAATGTAGTTAGGTCATCCTATGTTTATAGAACAATAATTAAAGATACCTTTGCTTTGGGAAAAGTAGTATAATGTCTTAATATAAGTAACCTGGTGTGGTGGTTAGAACAAGACTTTTAAAATGTTAAAAATATGGCAGGTTTTTTTTGTTGTTTTACTGGCTCAAATGCAGGGCAAGAATGACTTAAAGGAAATAAATGCTTAAATGGAGAAATGGAATCGATAAGGGGAGCCTTGGAAAGTGTGAAGTGCTTTCTATTTCCTCAGCTCGTGATTCCAAAGCCCTCCAGCCTTTTACTTACACAAAACATCTGCCTCCAGCTGTTTTGCTTTTCAGAAACAATAGCTTGTAGGAGAGGAATTGGCACCAGTTGTGTATTATGTTTCTATTACTTTAATTTTCACTATTACTCATACGACTTTTTTTTTTTTTTAATTATCTTCTCCAAAATGTGTGGTAGTCAGGTTCCTTGGCATCTGATAGTACACATATTTCACAGTGCTACATTATTTCAGTAACTTCCTTTTTTGGGGAAAGACTTATCTTTATCTATTCACTGAGACCACACAAATCTTTATAGCAAGCAAACATGGAAAAAAAAAAAAAGGACATGAAGAAGAATAAGCCAGCTCAGGAAAAAAGGTACTACCTAAACAAAATTCATGTACAATTCTGTTAATTATTAAAAGCAGACACTCCTAAAGGTTGTTACTTCAAGTAAATCTATTTCACACCTTAAAAATAGTGTGGTCTTCTATAATGTTTTAGATGAATATGTCTTCTGCAAAAAAACCCTCTCATTTTTCTTGGTTTGGCTTTGAACCAGCCAGTGCTGTATCTGCAGACCTCAGCCATGAGACAAAATTTAGCATACTCCCTGGAAAACTCAGAGCAAAACCCTTCCCCATGCCTTGAAATAGGCATGCAAGACCACACAGTCAGGTCCCAGTCCCACACCCACTTAAGCCTGCATGCTTGCAAAAGAAAGGATTTGCTCTATGGTCAAAACCTATTAACCATAAATTGGAGCCTACTCACATCTGCATTCCTGGCTAAGCTCTTTCCATGAAGAGTTCAAGGGGATTGAGGTAGCTGTAAACATGTCATACTGACTTCCCACTAAACACCTACCAGATGGGAGCATCTCCTGCTAGAAAAATGGTGCCTTCAAGAATACTTCGCAAAAGACTAAGACTGATTTAGAATGGTTTGGTTTTAGGTGAGCTTAGTATTTATTTATTTTTATCACACCATTTTCTCAGAAATGCAAGTGTATTAGGAAAACTGATTAATAAAATGACACTGATAAAAGTACTGTTAAGACTAGATCAGAGTTTAAGGGGTTGGTAGGATATTAACATTATTTTTAAAATAAATGGAACGTAATAGATAAACATGAAGCTGAATGTAAACCTGAGGATTACATCCTTCACACCACATTTTGATTATATAAATACCCAAATATTTCTCAGCTTTCCATATTTTGCCAAATACACTCCATGAAATTTTAGGGCAGAAAACACGAGTGCAAAGCTATTCTGGGAAAAACAAGTTCCCACAGTCTAGCTGGCCACATAAAAGAAAAACGTTTTGTTCTCTTGTGAGCTCTTATGGTGTAGACAATGAATCCAATTCTCATGTCTTCAGAACTCTGCTCATTAATTGCTGATGAGAAATTATGAAGGTTGAAGACATAATATTATAATAGCCACCACAATATTACACTTCACCTTTTATTTTCTGTTTCAGACTAAGCCACTGTTTCAGGCTTTGTGGCATAACAAATATATACAGGTTACTTGTGTTTTTTTTCTTTTGATTGATGGAAGATAAAACTTAGAGAGCTCAAGACAGCTTGTATTAATTGTCAGCCTATTTTTCTAAGTGACAGTAATTTTACAATGCTTTTTCTCTTTCATTTTATGACCTAGAACGGAACAAAATTATAGTGTATATTTACCTACTGACTACTAAAAGTCCTGCAAGGTGCTGAGCTGCCCAATTACTCTCATTGAATTAAAGGAGAGCTGATGGGCTCAAAGGATGAGGTTTCTAGACAACCTCAGTGACTGCCTGTTTATGGGCTACTGGCCAAGTGGATGGTTGTGTCAGTTTTTTCTGTGTACATGCTGTTTGCTAGCTTGATACTGGTAAAATTGGAAGCTATTTAGCTTTTTCTTAAATAATTTAGAACTCTTCCAAATTTTTTCTCGTAAGTGTATGTCAGCTAGTATACCCATACCTGGAGAGAGCTCTCTGTAATAATCACAGATAATACACTATACTGAAATCCACTCTTTTATATTGTTCAAATTTGAACAGGATAATTGAACATGTACTTTGTAGCTTAGTCAGTTCTTCATAGAACAAAGGCAGTTACTCACTTTTTTTTTACTTCAGAACTTCCCACAGAAGGAGAGATTTTTTTTTCTTAGTGACAAGGAATGCTACCTATTAATTAGGCTTTCTTCTGTGGGCATCTGGGCTGGCTGCTGACAGCAATGTATCAATGAATTAATGCGAATAAAAAAACCTGACACTTGCTTCATTTTTTATTCTCTCAAATGGAGTATCTATTGAGAGAAAAGTGTTAAGACACCTCTGTTTGTTGGCTATAGAAAGATCTTTTTTTTTTTTTGGTAGTTGTAGTATACAAATAGAAATTATTTTGGACCCTTAGAGGCTTAACTAAATAAAAGCTCTGCTGTTTGGCATAAGGGTATGGCAATATGTATAGTGATTTGCATTTAACACAGAAGAAAGCATTTGAGTTTTGTTAATTGAGTAACAAGGCAATGAAGCTTTGCTGTTTGTAAATTTGGTAGCTTGACATATGGTCAGAGTGAATAATAAGGTGTTTTGGAGTGGGGCATTTTGATAAACGTGTGAGCTTAGGTTGCTTTCATGCATGAGCATTTTGTCAAAAAACCTGCAGGTCACTGTGCTCTTAATGATGTGGTTAACACAAACACAATGTAACTGGAAATTGGTTTGTATCTAATGAATAGAATAAGGTATGCTAAATGCATCTTGATGCATTAATTTAAATCAACCTCTAAAAGAGGTGAACAATGTACAAGGAGCATGCTTAAATGGGAATTCTTCTGTGATTTTCTGCCATATTGTGCATTTGCAGTAATCTTGATTTATCAACCTAAGGCAGCTATGAGGGTGGAACATGTAACAAATAGTTATCAATATTTTTATTTAGAAGCAAAAGGAATATTAGCATTGCATCTTGGCTTCTTCCTGAGCAGAATTTGAAGCTTTCTGTAATATTTCTAGTATTTGATCAGAAATTAATCTGGTAAAAATAAAGTGGGTTACTCAAAGCTTTTTAATCTAATCTGGCAGTCAGTAAAAATGTGAGTAAATGTTATTAGTATAGCACTAATAATTCTGCCATTAACAGGAAGAAATTTGCCTTTGATTTACAACATGCTATTTTTTTTTCAAGCCTTTTCTATTTCTTTTCTGGGACTAGAGGAGCTTAGAGGTGTGTGATATTCGGTTATTTGTCGTTCTGTTTGCCCCTGTGTATTTGCTGAGCCAGAGTTTATAAAAGACATAAAAGGTTACAGACATTTAGGGAAACCTCTTTATTTTAGGAATCCTTAAACTAAATCTAAACCATCCTTTGGCAACCCTTAAGAAGTTCAAGTTAAACAAGATTTGAAACTGGGAGAGCTCCTCACTTATCAGAGTTGGTCTCTTACATTGCTCAGCTTGTTTGGGCTTTCTAGACAAAATTATATTTTCTAGTCTGTAAATTAGCTTCCTTCTTTTATTAACAAACTTGATGCTAACAAACCTATAAAAATCAGTAGCACTTGTGTTCTCTCATGTTTGCATTTCACCTAGAATAGTCACAACAGAATAAGAAGTAATTAGATATGCTGGTCATGCTTTGGACTAGCAGTATGTTGTTTTGATTGTCCTTTGCATAACCAAACATTATGGATGGAAGCTGGATCAACCTTTGTTTTCTCTTTTTGTACAGTACCTACCTAACTCAACTGGGCCCTGACCTGTGACACAGTCCCCTGACTTTGGGCAAAACAAAGACATCATTTTATCCCTTAGGGACTTAGCTACAGGACTTTGAATGCATTAATGGGAGTTATATAATGAAGCTTCCTTTCCAGTTTTGCAAACCTTAGTGTTCTCATCCAATCTGCTCGATACTCATATTTTGAAACTCTACTGTCATTAAGTATGCACCACAGTGAAATAAGGCCATATGGGTATTGTTTCTACAGCATCCCTAGTCTAGAGATACACTTTATTATTGTGAATTACTGATATATTAAACATGCATTATTTATTAGTTTGCAATATTCAGTAAGTGTGTATTAATCTGGTTGATGTAAAACCAGCTTCAACAGCCATTGAAGAAGTAGCCAGGCAAAAAAGCCTTTCACTAAGTGACAGAGACAAGAGATGGTGCAAAGATTTTCACAGTAGTGCCCACACATCTGTCTTGGTTATGATAATCTCTAAAGAGGGGAAAATGGAGAAGTTACTTTGGGTTCCATTAAATCCTCGACCTCTTAAAAGCCTGATACTAAGGAATTCAATTAGTGACAAGTACAGTTGTAGGTTGAGTGATTCATCCCCATGTACTCAAGTCCCACAATTCATACATAAGAATTACATTCACTTCTCTCAGCTTCAGCATTCTTTAGGTGAAATGTTTAATTAACTTGCTCAGGAATAAAGGCCTGTGTGATTAGTCCTTGTCAGTGAATGATTCATTGGGCTGCGTATCTGTCCATCCACCTTGGTCAGTGTCCTCTGAACCCTCAAGACAATTTCAACTAATTTGGCAAACTGGGGGTGGTCACAAAAATAAATGGCAAGTTTTGTGATTGGGCAGACAAGGAGAACTTTATTAGTGGGTTTGCTATATTCCTGTGAAAATCATGGAAAAGACATTCTGACAGTGGGGAAACACTCAAGCAGACCTTGCAGTTAACCATAAAGTGTAAGGCTGGAGGAAACTAGGCTTCATTAGTTCTGCAACAACTGCTTGGTTTTCTTTTCCTTTTTATGTCTTATTATGGGAAATGTCAGTAACTGACAGATACAGAGAGTCTGACTCTTACAAATGTGCATGTTGCCATCTCTTTGCTGCTGCTCATGGGAGCCCAACCTGTCAAACACAGTGGTGAATGCAAAATGGATGAGCATGACAAAGTCCAGCTGTATTCGTCCAGACGAAGTATTAGGTTTTGCATACCAGTTTTCACATGTAAGGACTTGGGCCCTTCCATCTCTTCCGAATACTTTTAGGTTATTCTACAAGCTGTAGGTAATCATCACAATTACACAGGAGACAGGCCATGATGTAAGAATCAAAATTATTGTATTCCTTATAATGGGCAAATGACCCCTTCATGTTGGTTGGTACAGTTGTGGTTAGTCAGTGTTTTCTTAACAATTCAGCATTGCATTTTGTCTTTTGTTCCTTTTTCTGCAGAGGTCCAAAAGATGGAAGGTGACTCAATATGCAACCGTTATTCCAACACAAATGATTTTCTGCTTGTGTGTCTTCTGTGAACTGTTGAATCACTGCCCAACTTCTGTGTCCCTAAAGATCATGTCCAAACATCAGTAATTCAAACAAGTGTTTGACCACAGATGTCATTGAGACCAGTTTACAAGAGTCAAGAGGGTTTTGTCTGGAAAGTTAACTTTCTGCTCACTTAAACCCAGGTGTTTTTTGCCTTACAAAGGTAGTGTTTCAGATGGATAAGACACCATGAGGAAACTAAATGGATGCAAAGTTTCATCTCAGGCTCATGTTTCACCTTCCTTAGACAGCTCCCTATAGCTTCTCCTAGGCCTTTTCAGCTTTTGGTGTTGTGTCCAGAAATCAAGATCTGGGACCAAAAATTTGCTTGCTCTTTACACAAGATGTACTTCGGGAATGAATTTAATACATGGCCCCTTCAAGAGTCTCAGAGGCAGCTACTGGTGACCTGGGCCATGTGGTGCTGCCTGCCTGAGTTTCTGTCACTGCCTGGGCTCCTGTTGGCATGGTGTTTGGGACAGAATCTCCAAAACTGGCAGCTGGAGATTCCTAGAGAATGGGCAGTATCTTCTTTTAGTTCAGACACTGTGCAGGAGAAACAAGGGGGAAGGCTGCACAGAGTTTGTTTTGAGGTTGTGGGGCTGTGCTTGGAACTCTGAAAGAGGACTTTATTAGGAGCTGCAGAAAAAAACACATCTGATTTTTTAAAAACACTATTTAAATTTTTATTCTGTATTTCTTTTGAAATGGAGAGTCATCCTGAATTTGAAACTGCCTTCTAGTTCAAGCTATTACAGTAATAGCAAGGCACATGGTTACCATAGGTCTTGTAGCACAGAAGGTGTACAGCTAATATGTAATCATATAGCTTGGTGAAAGAAATTTTTACATGAATTTGGTATAACCAGGTCACTTTAGGTCATTGTGCTAGTCATCACAGGCCTGTAAATGGTACAGTTAAACCAGTGGATATACTATTTTTTCTATTAATCTTCCTAGAAAAGCCTTTTTAATCCTAATTTCCTAGGCCATTAGGGTAAAGGCAGATTACAACTAAAGCTGGTTTATTAACTTTACTCACCTTGGGTTTACCCAGCCCAGATCTCTTGTCTAAGGTACTTATACCTGGAGTCGTTACTTTCCTCAGTGGTCTTTCAAACTTGTTTTCTTACAGTTAGTCCTGAGTATCCTTATCTTACTGTGAAGTTAGATTCACCTCCAGAGGTGGCCCTGGGGTGAGCAGCAGGTTGAACCAGGAGTTCTCCAGAGGTCACTGCCAACCTCAATTATTTTGGGTTTCTAACTTGTGTTAGAAACATGCTCTTCACAGCATGTGAGGCAAACTGTTTCTCAAGCCCAATTTACTCACAGTTACACAGCACACTGCAGAGAAGCAGGGAGAGCATCCAGTCTATGGTGGCTGAGTCTTCCACCGCTTCACCTGTAGGTTGAAGCGCCAGTCATCGCCCCTCCTGGTTGTGACCATGCTGCCATGAGTATTTCTTGGGGCTGCCTTGGATCAATCCCAAATTACAAGCCACTTTTCCCCACAGCGGCCAACAATGGATTAGCAATTGGCTCTGGACAACGCAGGTGATGAGCCTGGTGCTTCTTGGGAGCTGAGGGGCAGAAGAACGGACAGGGTCCCTTTACCCACAGAAGCGCTTCTTGTCTTAATGACAGGAATTATATTTTTGCATCTGCTTCATTTGTTCCTCGGCTCTCAGCTGCTGACCACAGACCTCTTCTGACCGTTCCACTGCAGCCTCCTGGGACGGACGGCCAAACCAAAGCCATCCCTCGTGTCCAAAGAGGCAGCGGCGGATGCTCGCCCTCAGCGGCCCTCGGGCTGCAGCGCACCCGCCCCGAGAGGCTGCGTGAATCTTGCTCGGACGCTCTCGGAAAGCCACTCCCTGGAGCTCTGCGTGAAAGTTCACAAGCGGCGCGCTCTGCCGCCGCCGAGAGACCTGTCCCCGCCGCCGCTCCCCGAGGCGCGAGTGCCCGTGCCCGTGTCCGTGTGTGCCGGCGTTTCGGCGCGGACCAGCAGATGGCGGCGCCGCCCCGGCTGGGCGCGCAGCCCCGCGCACAGCGCTGCCGCTGAGCCCCGCTCCGGTTACAGCCCTCCCCCGCCCCCGCCCTCCGCCGCGGTGTCTCCCTCCCTCCCCGCCACCTCCCCGCCTGTCACTACCACGCCGGAGAGCCACCATGGCGCACGGCGGGCCACGCGTGTCCGCCGCTGCCGCTCCGCGCGGGGCTGCCTGCCTGCCGCCGCCGCCGCTGCTGCTGCTGCTGCTTCTGCTGCCGCCGCTGCTGGGCGCCGCGGCCGTGCCGCGCTGCGCGGAGCCCTGCGGCCGCCCGCGCCCCGTAGCCCTGACCCGCGGGGCGCGCAGCCCGCCGGAGCCGCGGCACGGCGACGGGGAGGCGGCGGAGAGCAGCCGCTCCAGGAGAGCATCCTTGGCGGCCGGCCGGGAGCAGGTCTCCCTCATCAGCACCTCCTTCGTGCTGAAAGGGGACGCGTCTCACAACCAGGCGATGGTGCACTGGACGGGCGAGAACAGCAGCGTGAGTGCGAGGGGCAGTGCGGGCGGGGTTTGGGGTTGTCGTTGCTTTGCTCTTTTGCAAAGCTCTTGCCGTTGCTTTGCTCTCCCAACTTGCGGGGCGCAACCTGCCCTCCGCCGGCCTCGGTGCGGCCGGAGCGCGCTGCTCCCGCCTCCCTCTGGCCGGCCCGGGGCGTGGGACTCCCCGCGGGTAGCGCTCGGGGTGCTGCGGACGGTGATGTGCCTCCGGAGGCGAAGCGCCGCCGTGGTCGGGCCGGCCCCGCGTACCCCTCGCCACTTCCCCAGAAGTTTGGAAAGTTTGCGAGCGCGCATCTTGCAGAGGCGCCCGGTGCGCGGTGTGCGCCGCGCTGCGAGGAGGAGGAGGGCGGCTTGGCTCCGGACAGGCGAGGCGGTGTCCGTGTGCGGTCGGCGTGCCCCCGGCTCTGTGCCGGGGTATCCGGGTAAAGGAGAGGCAGGGACGAACTGCGGCGCGGGGATTATCGCCTTCAGCCCCGCATGAAGTCCCAGATTAAATTGTCGAGGTTTAATCGATTCACCGCGGCTCAGTCATCCCCGTGTAATCTCCCCCGCGCCGCGCTCTGTCTCCTCAAGCGCCGGGAAAAGAAAAACCCGAAACAAACCGAAAATGAAATAAAACCTCTGGGTTTGAGGTGGTGTGTGCAGCAGGAGTGAGTGAGCGGGACAGCCCCGCCGGGAGCCGCAGGAGCGTAGGGGCGTCCCGCAAAGGTTCGGAATAGCAGCAGCTCTCCGAGGAGGCTTTTGCAGCCACATCGGTGGATAAAAACTGTGCACTGGGACCAGTAATACTGCATTAGAACATCAGCGTGCACAACTTTTCACAGTTAAAGCAGTGTGTCTTGCCTTTATCTGTTTTAGACAGCAGCTCTCACAGTGAATGCCCCTAGTATTTTTTTAACTAATTCTCAATTTCAGCTTGTCTTCACTTCTTTATATATTGATCCATTAATGGTTGTGTATTCGTACGAGTGGTTCCAGGGATTTGCTGCTTCTAATTTATCCTTCACTGAAACATTATATCATAACAGTGGGCGTCATGGGTAAATATTACATAGCACCTTGCACTGTCTGTGTAACTTCACAGTCAGGAAAATATCGTTATGAAGGCTTAAGATGAACTTCCTCCTGGAGGATTTTAGTGTTTCTGGAAAACTCCTGAGCGTTTTTATTACAGTTCAGCTAAGCTCTGACTCTGCTTGAACTTTGTGAATTTAGTATAAAGTTTACTTAAACTTGGCTCAGTTCAGAGAGTGTGTGTTATACTTCTCATAAGTATGTGAATTATCATCCTTTCTCCAGGACCTGAAGTCCTGTTTTGCTAGGGTCTCAGCCAGGATGTGGAGCTGCTAAGGCTCCACTGATGAGGATGCAGTGATTCCCTGGAGCATGCTGAGCGCTTATGTTAATGCTCTTGTATAATCAGGTGTCAGAGTTGAAGTCAGCATCATAAAGCTTGACACTTTCAAAGGCAGTTTTTGATTTGCTCAGGAAGGAAGTGTAAGATGATGGTCATTTTCTGTGAAAAGAAAGTGTTGCAAATCAGCAGCATCAGCTGTTCTGATTCTGTCCTTCCTCCATTTCTCTGCTATTAGACTGCTGCCGTCTTTTTGTGGGCAGTGCTTGCTGGCTGTTAGGACTGCTTCTGTTAAGAATTCAGTATTAAAAAGTTGGCATAAGTTCATTTTTTTTCATAGAAGGCAAGTAACAGCTTTCATGCAAAGCGTTCTCCACTCTAAAATGAGTATAGTAGAACCTTGCTAATCCACAGTTATGACTAGCGGTCTCGCCTCGCCTCTCTGCAAAGATTTAATAACAGATGCTGCAGTGAGGGCTTGTATTGCTAAAATGTTATTATTTTTTCACAGTATGCTACAGCTCACTTACTAGAATACTACCTCATAGTCTCTTCAAAAGCAAAGATAAATGGCAACTGTCAGAATAAATGAAAGTGGTTACAGTCTTTGCTGCAACTTAGTTCTTTTTTTGTTTGCTTAGTTGCTATCTACTAATTCAGTATTGCAGGATGACGCACTCATCATGAATGCCTGCAGACGTTCTCTACATTATTTATACATTAAACAAAAAATACTTTTGCAGAGTTACTTACAAAGTATGATGCTTACTCTGCCTGCCATCAGGTGATTACTGTCAAGCAAGACTGTATTTGAACAAGTGACCTGGTAATGAAAGACTCTTTGCTGCCTTAACCCGAATGAAAACAGCCAGTTTTTGCACTGGATATTTTACAGTATGACTGTCAGCATTTTTTTCAGCTTTTCTTGTTAGTTAGCTTTGTTTTATTGCATGCTTCCAGAAGAAGAGCTGATTTTAACAAAGGCCTTCAGAGAAAAATGATTTGCAAAGACAGTTTGTAGAATTTATTTTTTTTTAAGGAGTGGAAGAAATACGTGAAGCCCAAAGGAAACAAGATGGGCTGAAGGGGATTGAAAGAATTTTGCTGCATGTTTGTATGTGATATTAAAACAACTGAAAATAAGCACCTGATCTCAAACATATTTAAGGTAGTCTTCGATGTCTGTTTATATATATGTATGTATATGTATATCTATGTATATATATGTATATGTATCTATATATATGTATATATTTATTTGTATTACAAAGGGGTAGAAACGCTACAATCCAGTGCCTCTCAAACCCGCCACCTTATCTGTGTTCTTAAATCTATGGCAAGTTTCTCCTTGCCTTGGAAGCACAGGCTTGAGCCATGAAATGCTGTTCTACCCCAGGTGCATTGCAGTCAAGGGGAGGGCTGTCATTCCTACAGTGGGGTTTTGGATCAGGCCCTGCGAACCTCAGGAGGCACTCAGCAATCCTAAAGTGTCACCGCACACATTTGGCACCTCATTGGAGGTACTCAGCACTTTGTAAACTAAGGAGCTAAACTAGTTCCTTTACCCTTTACAGCTCTGTGACTGAAAATTTGACAGTGATGAGCTCCAGATGACCACATATCCTCTTAAACACCTCACCTAGTAAAATAAATGAAGAAGAAATATGCAATAGGATTATTCCTTTGAGCTCCATGATGAAGAGACAACCATGAAGGCAGAGGGGGCAGCTGCATCTCTGAGGGATGTTCACCTGCATAAGTAGTTCATTGAAAGTGCTGCCATGGAGTACTGATGTGTGGATGAAGGGCAAGTACATAAATGTGAGAGGGGCAGAGGTTAGGTTGATGTGCACATGGAGTTTTAAAAAAAATAATTTGCATCGTGTAAATCACCTTGTGCTGCAATAGTAGGAGCGTGAGATTTTTGGTTGCATGACATGTCTTGAAAGAAACTAGGGAGGCTATAAATTGAATTGATCCTCTCTCCTCCTCCTTATTTTCTGTAGTGTAGAAGTCTGACATTTTCTTGTTATCCTCTTGTAATGCTGTTAGTTTTGTGAGTTAGAGAAATGGTGGCTTTGATAGCGCAGCAGAGGATATGGTTGCACAAACTGTAAAGTGGGCTTGAGTCACTGGGAAGATCAGGGTACACTTCATTGCTTTGCAGAGAGAGAGCTGTACCAGGAGGTGTGCAAACTGCTTCCTGCCCTGTGCCCTCGTTACTTTATTTTGTACTCTAGTAATTATTTACAAATCCTATAAACTAGAAGCTTGTCCCCAACCTTTCTTGGCAGTGGGATGTATAGTCAAAACCATCACTGGTGACGCAAGTCTTGCAAAGCCAGTACTTGTCACAGCAAGAGTGTATCTGCTTAGTGAATTCCTGCAATTAGTGGTTCTGCTCTCTGTCCCCTCTGCCCAGAGAAATCTGTTGTGTGGTCTTACTTTCAAACAAAGGCTCATGCAAGTGGAACTAATTTTGCTACCAGTCTTAAAATATCATAAACTGAAGACATGACAGGTGGGTGGTGCAAGGCACCATTTATTGTGGGAAGGGCAAGTAAGTGACATCTGTGTAACTGATAAATAACATTGAGAATTGGAATGTACACAGGTAGCAAGCTGAAAGAATAGCCCCCAGTGTGTTAAGCTAAATGTACATGTGCCTAGATTTACTAAAAATATGCAACTCTTTCTGATTTGGGGGGAAAACAGTCAATTCACGACAGCTTTTAAAAATCCTACTTTCCCTTAGGAGAGACCTTGGTCATCTCAGGAGCTTTTTTTAGGTTCTAGATAAACAACTTTGTTTGCAAAACTATATTCTTTTTGACCCTCCTAAAGAATCCCCATTCTGCATTAATACTAGCCAATTTAAAAAAAAAAAAAAAAAAAAAAAAAAAAAAATCAAAGCCAGAGCAGAAACAGGGGGAGAATAAGACTCGTATTCACAATTGATTTTGATTCAGGGGCTGCTCTTCATGCTGTGTGCAGACTGCTAAAGTGTTGTGAGCAGGACTTCGGCCAGCTACTTCCAAGTCTGCAGTTTCATGGTGCCAGTATTTCCTTTTTTCGTTTGTTGTCAAAATATTAAGTCTATGCAGGTGTTTATTTGTCCAGTAACTTGATGTCAGGATCTCCCACAAACATGTAGCTTTTTGTTATGGAAAATAAATATAAATATACACACCATTTCTTTTCAAGATGTAAATATTTAGCAGCACTTTACCAGAAAGGAAGACTTACAGCGCTACAGATATTGCTACACACAAAAACTTTAGCAGATCCAGACTTTTCTGTATTTGATATGCAGATACTTTGTTTAATTTAGGAACTATTACTCTTTTTGATACAGTTTCACCATATATGATTTGTAGAGCCCAGTGAGCACTACATGTAATCTTCTGGCAGATATTTTGTTTAACTGGTTTTCTGTTTTGTTCAGTTTGCAATAAATTGTAAGGAAAACTATAAAAAACATTGACTTCAATATTACTGTAGCAGTACCTGTAATGGTAAATGTAGTTATCTATGCAAACTGGGCAAAAGTCCATTTGTGGTAAGGTTTGGGTGGTGTTTCTGCAGAGTAGCCAGACTACGTTTTATGAAACTAAAGGGAGCATGAGGTCAAAAATTCTGACAGCTCAGACCTTTGATAAATGGCAGATATATTGCAAAGTGAAAAGCAGATTTCCCATAGGGAGGGTTTTTCTTAAAATTCCTTGAGATGATAGTGTGATTATAAAAACAAACAGAAACCAAACCCAATAATCATATTTGAATGGAACAGCAGAATCCCACATGGAAAGTGGAATGATTTTAATCTGATTGAAGTAACTCAGGAGTTTAACATTTCTTTTTCCTTTTTCTTTTTTAATGGTATTAAGTTTCTGGCTTACTTCATCTATTTGCTTCTACCAGCCACTGTTTTCCCTCTCTACCAGCCTTACATCTTGCTGTAAGTCATATTGCTGCCTGCTGAGCTCTCTCCACATTTCAGCAAATTCCGACTGCTGAAGGAAAGAGAGCACCTCTCCTCATCCCCTAGCCAGACACTTAAAATTGATACATACTTTAATTAGTAAATGTGTGTTTCAAACATGCTTCAAAATCCTCCTCCACCAACAGCCCTGCACACCTGCAGCCATACCTGGTTTTACATGGTTTGCTGGTTTAACTGGCATTACCTGGTTTGCTTAGGAGCAAGCTATTGTACCGATGCTACTGTGCTGTTGGGACAAGCTCAGTTTAAATCTAGGAGGGAAATTTTGCAATGTACACTCAAGAGAGACACCAGATTGGAATCCTCCCTCTGATACTGCTGATGTATTATATGTGCATGATAAACCAAATCTGGCTTAGTAACAACCATTAGGTATGTGTTAGACTGGGGATAGCAGTTCACGTATCACAGCGGGAACATAATGCATTCTTCTCAAGCTTGATGGTCTTAGAAATCTACTGATACAGATCTCTGGAAAAAGAAATGAGGACATACCTTTTGATTTTATTAAAATTCAATAGAGTAGTAGATCCTTTTTGAAAGAACAGAAAGGGAAAATGATGAGCTTTTCATAAAACCAGTAATTGTTCTGCTAAAATGGGAAGCTCTGTAAGGTATGTACTGCTTTATGAATTTAAAACATAAAACTGCCTAGATTACAGAAACTTCTATGCCAAGCCCTTTGCCTGTCCAAATATATTTTATGATTCTGTCAGTTAAGACCAAAGGTTGTTCACATAAAGGAGAGAGAATTTGCAGTACAGTCAAGTGGGATCCTTCTATGTTCTGACAACTCAACTTCAACTTCATTTAAGCAAAACCTGAAAATATAGGTTCAAAGTAATCTGCAGTATATGACGTTTTGCTGTAGCTCAGAATGAAACTTGATGACCTGCAACATTCCTTCAGCATTTTTATTCTCAAAGTCTCACATTCCTTATCAAACATTGCCATCTCCAGCCCCCTGTCCTAGTAATAATAATTTAAAACTAAGAAATCACCAATGACAAAGCCACTTTTAAAGAAATAATGGATGGGATCCTTTGCCGGGCCTTGCTTCTTTAGGAAGGAGAAAATTCTCCACTGCAAGGGTGGTGAGAGACTGGAAAAAGCTGCCCACAGAAGTTGTGGGTGCCCCATCCCTGGAGCTGTCCAAGGCCAGGTTGGATGAGGCGTTGAGATACCTGGTCTGGTGGAAGGTTTCCTGCCTGTGGCAGGGGGGTTGGAACTGGATGAACTTTAAGGTCCGTTACAAACCAAACCATTCTGTCATTCTATGATTCAGCCAGTAAGTCTGAGCTTGGACTTCTGCAGCAGGAAGGAGATGGGGATGGTCCCTGGGTTGATCCCTGACAATCTTAACAAGCATGCCTGGGAAAGTTCGGCACATCTGCTGAACTTGCTGACTCTGGTGCGATGAGTAGAGAAGTGCTGTGCTTGTGAATCCTATTAGATGTCGTCAGCCCTGCATGAGGCTGTTGTGCAAAGAGGAGAGGTGCTGACGTGCTGCTGTCTTGCAGGACTGAGAGCCCTTGGCAGTGCTGCTGGTGCTCTGTGCAGCCCCATCACCACGTCGGCGAGCTCTAAGCAGAGTTGAGGTGGTCATGGTGATGCCTTGGGGAAATTTAAGGCTTGGCCAGAGACAGAGCATGAGGTTCCAAATGAACAGCTGTTGCATTAAATTGAAGCTCAATAGTAGTGCCAAAGAGATTTGCCAGTTACCTCACCCGTATCTTCTGAAATACCACTTGCCTTACATAGGTGGTTTTTCAGTTTCCTACCTGCAAGGTGAGGATAATAATACTTCTCTTAGGATGGCTTTTGCTCCAGATTAACTTTGCACTTTGATATTAAAGTAATGGTTATCACCATAACACCTAAAAGAGGCAGGACTTTAGAAAATCACATCTGTGGTTTCTTTGTTCATTTGTTTCCTAGTACAGCCCAGGAATTAGAGAAGAAAAGACTCTCACTGGTCATGCAAACCGGTCTTCGTGTTCTGATGTTTTGATCAGGGCTCCTTTTAATGTGTAGTCCAGTTTCATTTAAATGCCTAGAGTCTGGCACTTCAAGATCATTGAACAGTCTTAAGATCCTGTGACTAAAAACAGTATTAGTGAAACTTTTCCTGTGTTTAATACATTTTTTCTGGCTTTGTTTAGCAGTATAATGAAACAACTGTGCTTCCTTCTTGGTGTTTGTACTTCTTCTACACTTTTAGACTAATAATTATTTCTCTGAATAACATTTATTTTGACCTTATAAATTTTTCTTTTATAGCTTACTTTTGCTAGCTCTTTAATGGCACCATCTGGATAGGACAGTATCTAGATGTAATAGTACCTGTCTATTGTGTATCTGACAGGCACATTTTTTGAAATGTACTTACACACAGAGATTATTGTTCATTTCTGGCATCCTTCTACTCTCTCTAATGTCCTCATGATTATCTGTTTTTCCTAAAAAGAAAATCACAGGATAGGGTTTTTTTTAAAGGGAAGTCACAAAAACAAATAATTTGGTCATTAGCAAAAAAGCTATTTTTTGTGGTTTCTGTGCAGTAGCATTGTTAAAAGTTTGTTCTAGTAGATGATGTAGTTATATTTAATGTTTTTTATCCCCATTCTCTTGATTAGCTTTGTTTCTTTGTCACTGGAGGCACAGTAAAGCTGTGTGAGTGTTGCAGCAGTATATTTGGAAGCACCAAGCCCTGTGATGTGTCCTTACTCCAGCAAAGCGGTAGGCCATGTTTACTGGCCAGCAGGTTCAGTTTTAGCAGATGGCAAGTTGCACTCTGTGAAAACACTTTTTTTAATCACTGTTACTGTCTCTTGTCTGGCCCCTGGACTGAAAGTAGCACAGGGAAAGAGCAGTCTTCCCTGTGCATGTGTATGAGCAAGATGTGTACTCTAGTTCTGCTCTGAGTTGGTAGCATTTACATGCTGTGTAATACCAATAAGCAATGATGACGGTGATTGAGAATTGAGCTGTTCCACCTGTAAATTTTATCAGTGCTTACCTTGGCCTCCCTAGCTGAGCTGTGGTGGAGAAATGTTGCTTTTCTCAGGTGTTGAGGAGGAGCCTTTTTATGATTAATTCATTCCCATGCTTCCCTCCACCAGCAATTGTGACTGCAAGACAAATGCCCAGGGGGATGGAGCTGGAGGGTGAGAGGAGTATGTTGGAATCCCTGTTTGAGCTTTCGGCACTGTTTCACAGTGGTAAATGTGACTGATTCCGAAGAAATAGTTGTTACTTCATTGAAAACACAATTGTATCAGAGGTAGTAGGCTGCCATAAAATCCTCAAGGGGTACAATAAAATATTTTTCCTGTGTTTGCTAGCAGAAAGATACCTTGTAACTTGGTCTTTTCAGAGGATTGGAACTGTCTGTGAGTCTAAAGCATCTAAATCTGCAGCAGCACTCGTTAAATCTTGCCATTTTTGGAGAGCAGAATATGCTTCTCTCAGCTCTTGTTTTATGCTCCCAGGTATTGTTTTGGGTGTTCAGCCTAAGTAGGCATCACTGTTAACACAGGTAGAGATAAGAGTATAACCCTGAGGGAACTCGTGGACCCCTTTAGGATGGGCAGATCTATTTTTTGCATGGTTTTTGAAGGTCTCCATGGATGAGATATAAAAACAGAAATAAACCAAACAAAAGCATGTGCCAGGAACAGGTGGATTAGTGGATTACTTTCTATGTGTACAGAGATCTTTACTGTCAATTACCACTGTCAATTACCACTGTCAACCACCACTCAATGGGGTTCCAAATGGATCTAGTGCCCGTATGCAGTGCTTCAACAATCGGCCTGTTGCAGAGCTCATGAGGTGAATTCCAGGGAGATTTGTAGCAGAAAATACCTGGAGATACCCACAGACCTGGCTGGTCATGCTGGAGCACATGCAGTTGGATATCATAGAAACACTAATGTCTTTTTGCCCACCTCACCTCAACCTGAAGTGATTTCCCCAGTGGAAAAGGAAGTCAACATCAGATTATTAGGATCTGCTATGCATTTGTGTGTTTGTACTCACAGGCCCTAATCTTGATGATTCTTAACTAAAGAAATGCCAGTATCCTACTCCATGGCAGGTTGGTATCAGTAAACTTGTAAGTTCCCAGCTGGTTTTGGGAGAGCTCCCTCTGTGCCCTTTCTGAGCACTTTATGGGGCCCTGTTGAGACTAGTAATGGTTCTCATTAGGTGTGGCTGCCACACACTGATCTACACATGTGCTAAGTGAACTTCATTCCTTCTGGCCTCTCTCGTTTTAGTCTTGTAACCTGCACTAGTTTCATTGCTCTGTATGGGGCTTTGGAATCTTCAGTATTGTAGTGTATTTCATGAAGTTAGAGCATAGGAAAAGCTTTCTTCTCCCAAACACAGATGCCTCCACACAGGCAGCATCTTTTGATGTAGAAGTCCATTTCTTGTTTTGCTAATTTCTTTGGTTTCTAGTCAGTGGTTTCCTGTGTTTCCCTGCCTGTTATCCAACCACAAAATGGCAAGCATATTAAAAGATCTCAGCTGCCTTGAGAGCAGTCTTGAAACATATTCTTTGCCCTGAGAGAGAAGTACAAGTGAACAGAAACTATGCAAAACATTTATGCTGGGAGTAGGGTGGCTTCAGAGTGAGAGCTGTGTCCTGAGCACCAATGACAGACGACAGAGGACTGACAGTGAGCTCTCTGGTTGCCCTTGACTGCCACTTGGGGTAGAAAATTGGGAAGCTGTTACTCTCAGCGGTTCTGAGCTTTTCTTTCTCCCTGGGTGAGGGAGGCTGATACTGGCAGAGTCAGCTGAGACCTGATCCTCTTCTTTTTGAAGTTTCCCAGCCTGATAGGAAAAACAAATATGAAATAATCCAGAGTTTCTTCTTTCCTCTCTTGTTTGTGACATCCACTGAGGTGCTGCTGAGCACATGCAGGAGGGAATGGCATGTGTGGATAGAGCAAAAGTGTCCATATTTTTGGATCAAGCAGCCACTTAGTCAATGTACTAAATTTCTCTTGGCTGACAGATATTATTATTTAACACTGTCTAAAACCACTGTAAAGAAGAGAAGTGAAAAAATGTGTTGCATATCAGCTGAAGAGCATTTTTGTATCTCTGTGAAACCCAATTCCTGATTCACTGGTTAAGTTGTGGGCTTCTCTCAAGTTCTGTGAAGGAAGATGCAGAAGGAACATATTCCATGCATATAGGCTAGATTGGGCATCTTTGCCTAAAAGTTGTAGAATGTAGCTCAGAGAACAGATTTTCAGTTTGTAATGAAATACATATGGTCATCTTCATGCAGCATCTCTCAAGGGCTACTGGGCAGAGCATGGAGGGCCACTAACAGGTTCTTCTTTTTCTTCCTCCTCTTTCAACTGCTTTAAACCAAATTTCTTTAATAAAATGGGCTTAATTTAGAAGGCTTTAAACATTTTAATAATCTCATTGCTCCTGGAGAACCTAAAGAGAGAATTCTTTAAATGTATTGTATAAGCACCTTGTGCCCTGTGTTCCATTTCTTGATTTAAAAATGCTTGGGAGGAAGATGATTGGTATCAGACTGCAGTATATAAGCCATGTGAGAACTGGGCTGTTAGTTGGTAAATTATCAATATAAAATATTTCTTTTTGTGGTTTAGTTAACTCTCGAAAGGCACTTCTTAAACTGGCATGAACTGCTACAACACAAGAATTGAATGAAAGACAAGCTTCTTCATCAGTGGGTGGACTTGGTTCAGTTTGATCAGTCTGCAAGCACAGAGGAATGCTCAGGCTGCTTTTGTGTGTGTTTCTGAGGCAAGAGATGCTTTATGAACACTGGAGCTGCATGAAAAGAAGAGGCTCCACTTCCTGTTTGAATCAATGTCCATATTATTGTGAGGGATTACATCTTGGCTCTAATATTCATGACTGTGAAGAGACTGTTCCTGAAGATGGGAATGTAAAGCTACAGGAGGATATAATTTTTATCTTGTTTGCAGAAACTGCCAGCAAGTCTGGCTATTGCATTGGTGTACTTCGTGAAGAACATCGAGGCTCCCTGAGGGAGCAGGACTCAGTCCAGTGTGATGTTTCGCAGGGGTCAGTAGCTCAGAAGTCAGCCCCATTGAGAAGAGAGCACTGAAATTCACATTTAGGCAGAGACTCTGTGCCAAGGAATAATATAAAGGGTTCATAGTCTTTGATTCACAGGCTGTTGCATGTGGATGGTTTGCACAAAATATGCAAGCTTTTTATTTTTTGTAGCCACTAAATAGACTTGTATTTATTAAGTGAACCTGATTGTCACATTCACTATTAGTCGGTCAGAAACTTTGCTCCCTTTTATGCAAGTTCTGCAGCTGTCCTTTGTTTCTGTTAGTTTCCCGTCTGCTTTTTTTGTATGTCTCATTCCTTCTTCCTCCTTTTCTTTGTCTCTGTGTGTCTCCTTTGTTATTCTCCATTTCCTTCTCTCTATTAAATCACCTTTCTCACCCCTGAAGGCTTAATAGCATCCTCTTCCCCATTCCATCAGAATAAAAAGATTTTCAAAGACATAGTTAGTAATGACACTGACATGTCATCAGTTTGGGAGTTGCCATTCCAGTGAAAATAGATGTTCACACTCGGTCACATGTTGTGTGTAGAATTGGACAGGCTGCATGGCATTGCTTAAGGAAATCTTGCATTTGTGGCTGGATCTATGGCTCTAGAGCATAGCAATAGCAGATGTTTAAAAAGGAATTGTCCACGAAATACATCATCTTAGTTGAAACCGGCCCAGGAGCAGTGTATTTCACCTAATGCCCCAAATTTAAAGCGGTGAAAAAATCTCTTAAACTTACCTAGGATTAGTTTTGGTTTTGGGACATACTGTGAAATACACTGCTGTGTCAAACTTCCAGGTGAGGTTAAATAATCAGAATTAGAAATGAAATACTCAAAATTCCATTTTCAGTTCTGTGATCTGCACATGCTATCTAGTAAGAACTTGGAATTACTCTGCTGCTCATCCAGGTTTAATTGAAAAATAATCATAATCTATTCAGTGTTAGATTTAATGTATAAAAGAGGTACTGGAGGCAAAATGCAACTTCTGAAATGTCTATTACTGTGGATTTTATTGTCTGGATTAAGTTCAGATATTAGTGCATGTCATTCTCATACTCAGGTGATGTCATTCTGAGGTGTGACTTAGCCAAGTATGCCTCAGTATTACTTTTTGCAACTGATAGACAATTAATTCTTTTTCCTTTAAATGAAATTAAATATTTACAAGCTGTTACTTATTGCAGGAA
Organism: Acanthiza pusilla; assembly: GCA_036630365.1. Taxonomy (NCBI): domain Eukaryota; kingdom Metazoa; phylum Chordata; class Aves; order Passeriformes; family Acanthizidae; genus Acanthiza; species Acanthiza pusilla. Next base: position 53,760,613 of record JAXCHO010000164.1, read on the forward strand.
TTTAAATGAATGAAGCTTCTTTTGAAAACAGACGCGAGCTGAGGAAAGCAGAGACAGCAAATGAGTTTGAAGCTGTCACAGGAGGAAACTTTGCATCTCTTATATCCAGGCTCTGTGGCTTTATAAGAGCCCTGAAAACATGAGAGTCAAAAGCAGAAACGTGTAAGGTCTTGGTTTCTGGCATAGCTTATTTCTCTGATGCAAGTGCACTTGCTGTGTAGTCACTGCACTTCATGGGCTGAAAGAAGATGAACAGATTTAGAGTGCTTTTATCTAACATGAAATTGATACTGTCTTATGGGAATGACTTCTAAGAAGAGCATGAGAATGTCTGTATTGGGCTAGACCTGTGGATATTCAGGGAAGAGCATCAGACTCAGATGGAAATTTTGTGATCCTTCACCAGACAGCTCTTCTGGCCAACAGAAATTTGTGGCTCAGGGGTAACTAAAAGCTTTTCAGGTGCAAGAAACACCTTGTTTGTAAATATGCAATGAGAGGGAAGCTGAGCTTACATACTTGCTAGTACTGGATTTCTGTTATCCTTTCCATAAAGCTAAATGAGTTCAAATTTTGGGGTATATTCTCTAAGTGATTGACATTTTGTGGATTTGTCTCTACATTTTAGAATTTTAAAACGATTTCTTGATTCTGTATTGATTTAAATAGCATTCAGATTCAGTTAAATTATATAAAGTGACAAGTAAATCTGTCAACACAATTTACAAATTATGTTTTTTTTTCCTGTTGTAAGTTTCTCACCATTTCAGGTAGCTTAAAGGGTATTATTTCCTTAAATGAATGTTTTTTTCTAGAAAGAAAGATGCATGGCAAAAGTGGTTTTAGATCTCTTTTTGTTTCTATGGAATTTATTAAACCATCTTTTTAGAAGTGTGGATGATGGTACTGTCATATGCAAAAAGTACAAAGTATCCCAAATATTTTCCTTGGTTATTTAAAATTGAATAAATATTCATTAAATGGACAACCTCATCTAAGCCAGGATTCATTTTAAATTAAAACCATTATTCTTTTGGTATGTAACCAATACTGTATGTGTTCTTATCAACAAGTGAATCTCATTTCTAATTTGTGGAAGTTTACCTGAGAGTATTCAAGTATCTCACCCTCTCCATGTTTGAAAATATGCCTTTGATGTCTCAGCATTTGACTTTAAAGCAGCTGATCTTCTGGTGTGCTGTATAATAAAGTTGTTTTGATACATACAAGAAATTCTGCTTGTTTGTTCCAAGTTTGCATGGCATAGTTAAGCTAGGTTTTTGTTCAGTAAAAATTGGTGATTCTTTTGAAATGGAAATCAATCCTTTTAGGTTGCTTAGAAGGCTTATTTAACAGTCATGATCAAGTTTCGTAGATTTTAAGAAGTGCTGAAGGTGAATTTTTAAGATCTTGCTTATTCTTATTTAAAAATAGTTAATTCTTTTTAAATAAAGATTTCTAGTGCTCTCTTCCCATTTTTAATATTTTATTGAAGGACATCAGTAAAAACATTCAATTATAGTGGTCTGTCTATAGACTTCCTGGGAACCCGAGCTGTGATTATATTTCTTAGCTAGAGTAAAGCAGCACCATTCCATTGACTCAGATTTCACCCATTATGGAAGGATTTGTGGCTTTAATTTGTCTCGTGGGTAGTGGAATGTTAACAGTAATGAAAAGGAAGGGGTTCAAGAGCCTACAAAATGGAGAAAAGTAAACAGAAACAAGTAATAACCCACAACTTATATTTTAATTGTTGAATTCCACAGTTCTCTTTCTTAATGTTCTTCCTCTTCTTTTTATTTTTTCTAAAATTCTATATTATTGCATTTATCTACAAGAAACAAGCATCTTAGCATGAGCAGCAGGTTGTTGTTTTTGCCTTTCTTTGTTTTCTTACTCTCTCTTAGTCCTCTACCTTCCTTTCTATGGATTGGTTAATTCAATCTTTCTAGCTACTGTGTGTTCAGCATCACTAGGGTCAGCATGTTACATATGGAATACACATCAGCTGAAGGAAACTAATATCCCGATCAACTTCCCACCGGTGCAGGTAGAGGGAAACCAGCTGGCACGAGAGAATTGATTTCTGCGTCAGTCTCCTTGCACAGGCAATCAGTTCAGCAGAGAGAAACGGGACCTGGGACCTCATCACTTCCCTGGAGCAGAAGGCTCCCTGTAGTGGAGTTTCACCCTCCTGCGCTCACTGCTGCACTCACCGAGCTGTGAGAGCAGTGGTTCTCCATGTGGTGTCACTGAGCCCAAAGCCTGGAAAAGGCCTCAGCAGCTTCAGTGTGTTTTGGGTCAGATCCTTGGGCTAATACCAGTCACCATGTTAGTTTAGAGGTATTTAAGCCCCAAAAGCATTAGAAAGCTCTCATCTCTCATTGCTAATGGCATGAGGCTCATCCTGACAACAAAAAGCAGCACCAATTCTATTTGTAATTTTTTGTAGTTTCTGAATCATGTGCATGCTAATAATTCTGAGGAATGACACACAAGTAGCCATCATTATTATACCTACATGGGGAAAAAACATGGTTTTCTTCCCTCACTTTTTTTGGTGAAGGAACAGTGATGCAGCAAATCAAGTCTGTTCAATACTAAAAATTTTCAGGGCATTATACTGTGTAACTTAGGTAATTGCTTAAATAGTCAAGTTAAAGAGAAAATAATTAGAAGGCTAATTTGGATTCATCCTTCCCTATTACCGCTTAAAGATGTTGACTGTAGAGTTCTGTTACTGCTTCATTTAGCTTGGCTATTGCAATGACCTACATTCTTGCATGTCAGATGGTCTTGTTCAGAGATGAGGTAGGGGGTTTATGTTGCTGGACCAGAGCATGTAGCACTCGTGGCTTTTCTGGTACCATAGAATTAGGAGCAAATAAGCTGACATTGGCTTACACAAGGGAACAGATTTGCTCTGCTGTGGTCCCAAAGGTGTCATTGATTCTGCTTGTAGGGCATGGTTAAATATTTGTCTATGGTATCAGAGAGGTTAACAAAAGGTTGTCATGGGGCAGTGTTTGTCACCAATAGTGACGTTTACTCTTTGATAGGATAGTATAATGTCAGTATGCCATGGTGCAAATGCCATCATTTTTTGATGCGACAAATTGTCCCCAAGGACAGAATTTTTAAGAGATTCTAACAGATGTTGGAAAAATGAGTAAGTTTAGATTGATTTTATTTGTGTCATATTCAGGAACAATCAGAAGTTTAGAAAGAAAAGCTTGCAGCAATTTGTATCACTTTTCATTCTTGAAGGGTCTTTGCTAATGTCACAAACTTTAGTCATTATATACGTGATGTTTCCTTAGCAGGCAAATTTGTTGATGCATCATGCTTCAAGGAAGCTCCAGAGATGACAATTTTTCAGTAATAAATATGTTTAATTGGACTGTTCTCCATTTGTAGCAGACTTGATTTTCCTATTTTAACCACAAAATAGTAGGAGAATTTGGACAGTTTCCAGTCTGTCAAAATTTAAGTGAAATAGGAAGCAAGATAATTTTGTTTGTATTTGTTCTGTCCTTCACTCAAACCTTGTTAGAGGCAACTGTGAAGCATACTAAGCAGTGCTGCTTATACTTTATCTACAAGGCAAATTCATGTGGGATGGCTGTGCTGTGTTAACACAACTAAACCCAACCACACGTGTATTTTGTATTGCAATGTATTCCTGGGCCATTCCTGTGTATGCCTGACACACACTCTAAGAAATTGAAGGAGAGGATGTTCAGTAGTTTCCAGAAGACATTTTAAATAAAAATAAGACATGCAACTTGCACTGAAATCAGGGCCTTTGAGAATGTTGATTTGGTTTCTTAAATATGAAGGGGATATTCTGGTGAGAACAAAAGGCTGCAGCTTTTTCTGTGGAAATAGTAGATTTCCTATTCGGTAGAAATACACTAGGTGGAAAATTTGTTTGTCCAAGCACAAAATAATTGAATCATAGATTTGCTCTTCAAGTGAGGTGTTTCTGGATTTAGTGGGGAAATGTGGTCTTCGACAGGTCTAGTCACTCTTCAGGGTGGTGGCAGCACGCAAGGCTGATTCTGTCAAATGTGGGTCAGAAAAGCAACATGTAATGGCACTAGCAGGCTGGATCCTGGCCCATCCTACTGAAGAGTTCTGTGCTTGTTCTAAACTGGGCTTCAGATGAGTGATCTTGTATGAAGCTACTTTCCTGTCCATCCTGGTTCCAGCCAGGACAGGGTTAGTTTGTTTTGCAGTATCCAGGAGGGGGCATGGCTAGGACACAGAGGTTATTCTGTACCACCTCATGTCATTGCCACGGTGGGGGAAATGGAATCCCTGCTGGGGAGAAGGGGCTCCTTTTGGTCACCATAATGTGGTGGAGGCATCCATCTGATATTTTCTGCTATCAAGAAGCCTGTCCGCTCATGTTGGCTTTAACTGTGACGCAGCTGTGAAGAGAACTGTGCTCCCATGACTTTTCTTGCTGAACTTGGCCAATGCTGAGGTAATGCTCTGTGATTACACCAGGCTGTAGCTTCCTGCTGAGGCAGAGAAATTGAATAAAGAAGAAACATAGTGTTTGATGGATATGAACAGTGTTGAACAAACTTGAAACAGCTTTCTAATCAAGGTATTTCGACATTGGGCTCTTTTTTCAAACTATTTGGTCCAGAGCTGACGCACAGCCAATCTTTTTTCAGTAAATTCCTAAAGTAGGAAATTTTTGCTCAGATTGCCAACAGTATAAGCCTCAGTTCCCGTAGTTTCTGTCTCAAAACTAGACTTCAGGTGAGTTGTGATTTCTCTACATAGGACTGTCAGTGGCTGCATCTTGATGTGTTCCTGCAGAAATGGCAAATGATGTGGGTCCAGTTGTTTTTGAGTCTCTTGGCTTCAGGAGAATCACTTTTGATTTGTGGGGCTGCCAGACACTTTCTGTTCAACCCTGAGCAGGTAACTTGAATCTTTCTATGTCTAAATGTCAAATACAGAAGTCTCGTTCCACCTCTTTGGTTATAAGGGCAACATCAAAGATCATTAAGTTGTTGGATACTTAGGAAATTTATGTGATCATGTTACCGTAGGTAAACAGAAGGAAAAGAGTGGCAATCTACACAGGAAAGTTATTTTTCTGATGTTAGTCTGATATAAGGGAATCTCATTTTACAGTCCCTTATCCAGAGCTTTCATGTGGCTTTACATCCTTCATGGTATTGCTTTTTAAATGCTGTACTGCACAAACAGAGCATTGTGAATGGTTTTTCACTTTCATATATTTTTCATGTCTTATACTTGCATTAGTGAAAAATCCTTCTTATTAAGCCACTTTTAATTTTGATATATATTATTTTCTTTCATAATAACATCTATTTTAAAAATCCTTGGGAAACTTTACCTTCCTCAAAGAATGTTTGATATTTTTGAGATTAATTTTCTCAGCAATATGTTTTTTTTAATTTTAGTTTGGTAAGAGTTATAAATTTCTTAGAATCATTGCATACATAATAATTTGAAATGTGTCTGGCATTAGTTCTGTAAAAACAATCTGGATGTTCTCTGATCTGGATCTACAGAGTCATAAAATATATATGGCACTGTATTAAGTTTTATAATGATCATTACTTCACTGTTGTACCTGTTGGGTAGAAAATCACTGAAGCGAATGAAGAGTATTGCTCTTTGGGCAGCAGAAATATTGGAAGTGCTTTTACATGGCCCCTTCTAGAGATGAGTTTCACTGCAGTGTTCAGCAATGAAATAATTATTATTTAAACCATTTGCAAAGGAATATGACTCCTTCTTCTGACAAGAAGAATTACAAATCAGTGGAGCACTGCAGAAGTTTTATTTGGGCTAAAATAATTGCCACATGAGGTCTTCAGGTTATAATGAGGGATATCTGTGTCTAGGAGAGTGAGCCTATAAGTCATTATAGTAGGACCTTGTTTTGATTCCTGAATCTTTCACATGACTGTCATTGTAATTTGGGGCAATGCTCTTTGTTCCTGCTCCACTTGTTAGAGCTGTATTAGCAATGTAATCTGTGTGTCTTTAATATTAACTGGGCCTTCATATTTAGTTACTTTCAGGGTCAATTGCTAAGCTGCTTAGACAACAAGTTTAACCTACCTGCTTTGTAATCACTGTAAGTGTATTCTGGAAGGCCTGAGGGGACTACATGTGTTGTACAACATTGACCATTGTCCTCTAGCAATGAGCTCCAAAAGGTTAAATGTTTAGATAGTGCTAGCCAACCTTCTTCTTGTAGCTATAACCCTCATAAGCCTCAATATTTGTCTTGATAGCTTTCTATTTTTGAAAGGGATTTTAATTTGTGTTCTGTAGTAGATGTATTTATTTAATGAGGATTGTGTTAACATTGCTAATGGTCATAATATGTTTAGTTTCAAGAAATGCTTGCTTTGAAGTATACTGCGAAACAGTGTAAGTGCCACCATTTACTTGGGAGTGTCTAGGAGAAAGTCATGCTCATGTTTTAATTTTAGAGTATGTCATTGTAGCATTCCACTTTCATTACTGAAGAGCCATTTGTTCTCAGGAGAATTGTACAGGGCATGAAACAGCCATGTAAGCACGGTGGTGCAAAGCCATAAGAAACATGTACGTCTGTGGTAGGTGGATACTCCCAGTGCAGTTTTATGTGATGAGAGCTTGTAGTCCAGATCTTGGATGTAAGCAGCTCCTGAGTGCAAAGCATGGCATGCAAGCCCCATTTCTGTGAGTGACTGAGGCTCACCTGTCTATTGGTGGTGTTAGGATGCTTTGCAGTGTGTTGAGTTTGAATTCTCCCAGGTTCTAGCCCTCTCAAAACAAACCCTTCAAACCCAAGGTTGTTTTAACTGGTGCTTGGTGCAGCTCTGCAGCCACTGCACTGATACAACTGAGACAGATCAGACACAGGCGTGGGGCTGAGAAAAAGTGGCCAGAGCAGTATGGAAACGTGAATGTTGGGAAGTAGCTTCACTGCTAAATCAGTGTGTTTTGAAACAGATGCCTTAATGTGCAGTTTGCTACCTGTTTCTCTGGGTAGCAGTGCTGCCTTAAGGAGCTACGGAGTATTTCCAGACTTATACAAACATTCCCAGCTGGTTTCACTGTAGTTGTTTGTGGAGAACTGAACTGGAGAGAATTTATTGTGATAACAAGAACCTGGACAGCTGGGTTAGACTATTTTCTTTAATGTCTGATTTAAATCTGCTTTGCTTCAGTTTACTTCTTTCCCTATCCACTCCATATGGAGAGAAGTTTATTTCCTGTCTGTTTTCATCAAGCTTTAATATCTCTGAAAGCCTTTATTAGGCTTCTCCTATGTCTTGCGTTCTTTAGATTTAATAACTTCAACTTTGTCATCCTTTCCTTGTTGCTCACTTGGTGCTGCTTTTCTAGACTGCTCATCATTTTTATGGTGCTCTTGCAGGCTCTTTCCAATTAATCAGCATTAGTCCTGTGATGCTCTGGCAGGAACACACTCTTCCAACTGTGGTCTTCTAGGTAGCTTTGTTCGTTTTATTGGTAGACTCCATGAATTGAATTATTTTTCTTGCTGACTAAAATAATGTATAAGGAGATTAATCTTTTAGAAAAATATGACTTTTATTTCTGTGGCTTTTACTTCTCGTGGCAAACTCTGCTTTGGATTAGTTGCATCTATTTCAAGTCTTGCACTGTGTCGTTGGGTTTTGCATGCCATTGCCTGGATGTTCTTCCTTTCTGGCATATGGGCACACAGCATATATCCTCCCACGTCTCCTTCCACCTCTACCTCACTGCACTTTTACTGCTGGGCAGTCTTCTGGTCTCCTGTAATCTGTTTTTTCTTTATTTCTTCTGTTTAATCTCATGACACTGCTGGAATTTTGTTTATGTCCCTCTGCATCCTTAATTCTTCAACCTGCTTGAGCTTCATAATACATTTCTGGATTAAAGACATTTATAGGTAAATTTTGTATAAGTAAAATGCACAACTGCTAAAAAAAAGTTATGTTAAAATTAGAAGCTCTGTGTGCATGTATTTGTACTTATTATGTCTCACTTGAAATAATATTTAGGTTAATCTCTCTTTTATTTTCTCCACAGAAAATCATTGAAATGTTTACAAATAATGACCTCTGTTGCAATGGTTGAATGTTTCCTTTTCTCTGTTGTTTTTCCCGTGTGGCCAAGGTGAAGTCTGTGCTCCTGAAACAGTACTTTACATGTCCCTTAGATTCTGGTTTTGGAGTAGGGCATGTAGATGCTACGGTAAAGCAGGTAATAATATTCAGCAGATGTTAATGCATTAAACATAGGAGTTCAGAGGCAGGCTTCTCACTTTTATTATTATTACTGCACAGCTTATAAGTGTCCCTGCATCTTCCTAGGCAGATATCTGGAATTTATTGAGTGAAGTAAATTCCTTCTGGGTGTTTACAGGAGAAGTGACAAATGTGATTTGATAACCCTGATGATTACACAATTCCCTTTCTGCTGATGAATTCAAAACATCTTCTGAGAGCAATATGAAATTAAGTGTTACCAAGACCAGACACTGAATTAAAGTAAAACCAAACATTGGTTAAACCCTCAGAACCACAGAATGTATTGCAGAGGCATTCAGAGAACAGAAGAAAAAATAATAACAGAATGATAAGAAGAAAAACCCCAAAATGTTAATGAGCTTTACATCTACAAGAAGTAAACTGATTTTTTCAGATAAATGGAAGTGCATAGCTTGCTGAATAGAGCAAAGAAGCAGCACTGCTGGTGCTCCTGCCAAGCCATCGCTACCGACAGTGCGATGAAACTGTTGAGGAAAGGCTATCGAAGAATAACCAGTGGAGCATGGGACAGCAGTGAGCAGATGTGTCTGCTCTGCACACGGGAGCTGTGCTAACTTCACACAACATTAGGTGACTGTTTCTGGTGCAGTTCACTTGCAGCAAAATGCCTCGCTGCCTTGCAAGCTCTACATTGCAAGCTGAGGAGGTTTCATGGACTGCTAGTGGCATCGGTTTAGGTAAGAGAAGACTGAAAACTACAGGGCTTGCCACGAATCATGAGGAAACTAAAATGCTGAAGGCATGGAACTGGGTATTTCCCAAGTATTTTTTCAGAGGTCAATGAAGCTTTATCAGCAGTTGCATATGCTGTTCTGGGGGACCTGTGTTGTAAAGAAGCACTTTGAGTTGTAATATGAAAATTACCTCTGGTAGGGTCCAAAACTTCATTAGCTAAGGACCATACAAAGCCAGTGTTGATGAGAGTGCTGAAGGAAGGCTCAGCATCCTGGAAGCGAGATGTCTTGGATCTTCAAAAGACATCCTAAAAGATTTGGCATTTAGGTAGTTTCACTGAATATTAAAGAATGCTCTGGATTTGACATTTTTACTGCTTGGACTGTTTTTTAATGCAGTCAGGAAGTTTTTGGAGCACATGGTGTTCTTGTTGTAGGAAGAAACAAAGGTGAAATTTATAAATATGTAACAGAGGCTCTGAAAATAATTTGGGACCTGGAAACACAGAGCAGAGGAGATTGTGCCAGTGGGAGTTGCTATTGCGATTTAAAGTCTGCCACCTCTCTTGGGAGTCAGGAAGTTTAGTGTTGAGATAGTGTGGGGTCATGTTTAATGTGTGGGTACATTTAGAGATGTGGGAGTTTTGTGACTGGGAGTAATAATACTGTGTCCATCAGGCCCAATTTTCCACTTTGGCTTTACTACAGCCAGTTGGATTTTTGAACAAGTCCTGGTATCAGTCTTTTCTTTAACCTTGATAATCTACCTTTTATTTTCTTTTTGTGCCTTTTAATCTCTTCAGATAAAACTTCAGGGAAAAGGCAGCTTCTTATAATGCATTTATGTGGCAGAGGAGTCCCAAATTTGAACAGAATTTTGAAGTTCTATAATGTGGAAAGTGGAGTTCACCGAAAGCAGAGTTGATGTTCATTATTTTGCTTGCAGAGCTGTAGCAGATCTTTCGAAAAAGTTTACAGAGAGAGCATTGGCTCCACGTGTCTAATAATCTATGCTTCAGAAGTTTGTGATCCCACATATGTTCTGCTTCAGGCTAGATAATTAGTGTTGCCAGTGGTTATCGCTTTCTGTGTAATAACTCATATCTGTCCTGGGCTGGAGGATGATAAGCTTTTGTTGCATCTAAGGGTTGCTGTGCACCCTCATGCCGCTGTATATACAGTGCTTCATCAGTAACAGTCTCTCTGGATTTTCTTGCTCTTGCTTTTCTGTGCCAGTGAGCATCTCTCAGGGTTTGAGAGAGCGAGTGAGTGGGTGATACATTTCGCTGGGGAATGAGGACTGTTAAGAGCAGGTCATGCTGTATCATGCTGTGGTATTTTTTTAACTTGGGCAGACAAGGCTTCCTTTCACCAGGCACCATATTTTAAACTTCCAAGGTGAGAAAAAATGCCTGTGACTTTGCCTCCTGAGTGAGAGACATGTCATACAGGGCAGCATGTAGAGCTTAACAGGAATATTTAGGCATTGGTCTGGATCAGCACACAGGAGATCAGCCTGTAGGGTTCCTGGTGGTGATGGCAGCTTGCAGAGAGCTTGTGTGAAAATGCTGCTCTCTGTGCCTGGACAGAGCCAGTGGCTTGGAGTGGGCACAGGTTTGACTTTATGCTCCCAGTTTTCTTGGGAGAAATGTCACAGCACCCAGTTATGACTAAGGAGTAGAGAAAAGAAGTGGGGAGCAGGAGACCATTGCCACAATTTCTAATTGTAAATGCTCCAGTTTGTCTTTACTCTGTACTGGATCTAAGTCAATAAGGAATAAGCAATGAGGAACAGGCAGAAGTTATGTGTGAGATGTACAGTGTAACTGAACTCCAAAATGTTTACAAGATCACACTTTGATTTTTAAACAATTGCTTAAACAGATAGTTTATTGATAGAAGGACATTTCTTGAGTTTGAAAATGATTTACGGTTTATACAGTAATTGAAGTGGCAGTCACTTCATCACACTTAAGTTTATTGATTCCATTAGTACATTGACCTTCTTTCTGCTGAATCACCAGCTTGAATGTCTGTGCTGTGTGGGATAAATTAAAAGGAAAAGATGTCATTTTTCGTAACTATGCAGGATCCAGTTTTCTGCAATAAATAAAGAAATGAAAACCAGGAAACTAGTGGAAAATTAAACATTGCAGGAGAAACAATGTTTTGAATCTCTCTAATATTTGATGGATTTTTCAAAGTAACTTTGTGTCTATCACAGGATGTCTTTTCTGCAGGTCAGTCATGGATGCTGAGTTAGCTTACTCTGTTATAGTGGCCAGCATCTGTATTCTGGCAGTTTGAATACACAGAATTCCAGAAGAATATGAAAACTATCATATGAATGAGAGAACAAGGCCAGCTGGAAAATTATTTCTGTGTGATTCCACTTTGTATATTCCATGTGTTAAATAACAGTTTCCACACTTCTATTTTTCCCCAGAAAGATTGCTCATAGTTGTGTGACACTCAAAGCTGCAAAAATAAAAATAGAGAGCATTGGCACATGTGAGCTGAAAGGCAGAGATCACAGAAAGACAGAAATTGCAGAAAACCAGAAATCCCTCTTTGCTTATGTTCTGCTGGGACAGGAACTCTCTCCTACTCTGGCCTCTTTAAGAGTGAGCTGCCTCCTGCACTCTTGCTCAATCTTATCTCTCCTTTGGGAAGATAGTGGTTTTCTGCACCAAACTGCCTGTAAGAGCAGGAACTGCTACCTTGCCAGAAGCAAGGAATTCTTTGTCTCTGTTCACCTTCCCTGAGTTCCTGACTTTGTTCAGCTTGTGGCAGTTCCCCTGGACAGTGTGGTGTGAAAGCTGCTGGTCTGCCATGGCACTGAGTGCTCATCCAACCTGAGCATGGCACTGAGGAGCAAACGTTTTGGCTTGTGCTGTATGTCCCTTAGATTTGATAGGTTTTCTTTCTCCCCTTAGTCACTGATGAAAGTCAGCCAGACTGAAAGGACATGTTTTGCTCTTTGTAGCTGGGAAACAGAACAAAACAAGGTAAAGATTTGGCCCTTGGGACAACTGAAATGAGAATTACCCATCATTCTGTGTCTGTTGGATGGATAGGTAATATTTTTACCATCGATAGTATATGCTGGGCTAATGGATTTAAAGCGTCAAAAGCTCCTGTAGGATATTCTGGCCATTTAATAATGCAATTCTGAAAAATAAAAGACTTTGATTACAACCAAGGCTCCACATAACACTATCAAGCTGTTCAAGGTCTCTTAGTGGTACTTACTTAGTGGTAGAAGAGGTATTTAGCAAAGTCATCTTAGGAGCACAGTATTTTTAACAGCATGATTTGTGCCTGGCTTACCATAAAGTGAGTTTTGACATGATTCCAGGAGCACCTTTTCATTGGATTTGGTCCAGGCTCACTGTGCTTTCACTGGAATAAGCCTGGAAAAGCTAAAGGGGAGAAAAAGAAATTGGGAGCTGTCATGCTCTTTCCAAAAGTTTTTTCAAGCAGAATTGTTTTCATCCTATTGTATCCTATTGCAAGAGGGAAACTTTTGGATGCAGAGTCTGATTCAGAGACCAAAGGGATCACATAGTCTTGCCTTTATTAAATTGTGATGTGAGTTGGGCCATATGGCACAGAAGTGGAGCAGGGAGATTGTGAAGGGTTTTCTCCAGGGATCCAGCTCTCTTTCTGTGACTACAGTAGAGTTATTGCCATTTTATGGTGCAGACGTGCTCAGGTGCTGTGCTGAGAAGTGCAGTACAGTAATCTGAACTGGACTGAATTGATTTTTTCTATGTGACAACAAAGTCTCTGGCCATATTTGGAGGTTGGTTATATTAGTGTTGTTGCTCAGAAGTTTACAAGCTTTCTAACAGCCAAGTGGAAAGGGCATTTCTCATTATTGTACTGATGCATGAGACATTAAAAGCTTGATGTTGTGTTCACAAATGAATGTACAGATTTTTGGCAAAAGCTAAGAGTCAGATTCAGTCATGCAGATTAAGGTCATATTACAATATATCCAAGGGGGTTATATACACCCACGTTGAACCACAGGGTCTTTCATGTGAAATAAGGAGTAGGTTTTTGCTAAATGATTGAATTAGCATAATATTTTATCAGCTTTTTTTTTTCCTTTTTAAAAAAATCCATTTGATTAAAGAAGAAAACAGGATCTAATTTAATTTCTCTTCCTGCTCCCTCTAAAAATCTGTTTTACTGACAAATTAGAATTTTTGAAAATTTTGTAAAGCAAATGCTTTCCGTCTGACAAGGCTGAAATGACAAAGTTGCCAGGAAACCAAAAATGTAGTGAGACGTTAATTAGAGAAGATGATCTGCCCCTTGCTTTTGCCATCTAACTCCATTTTTCTATTCTTGCATCTTTTCCACAAAGTCCAGTAACTATTTTAGATTCAGTAGCCAGCTGATTGTCTTTTCTTTAATATTGCATAGCATGAATGAAGAAAGAGTTTATTTGCAGAAGTATCATGAAATATTAGTCTGTGCTACCTATGACAATATGATACAATTTTCAGCTTTTATGTGGCCTGTGCTTCAATGAGAAAAGGTGGAATGGTAACCAAAAGAGTGGGTAAGCACATATAAGCTGCAAGAAAAGCCTTCCACAAGCTTACTGTTTTAATTTTATGAGAATGATGATTAGGAACTAATATGAATACTTTGAATACAGAAAAGGTTGTGCTTCCCACCTCCTGATTTAAGGAGATGCATAAGAATGAAATTAAAACAAATATGCCTGTAATTTCCTGTGTGCGTACATTCAGCATACTTGCTCTTTGTCAAGTATCCAGCTCCGTTCAGTGCCAGCCACTTCCTCATCAAGTAATACATGAGGCTGGAAGGAGCTGCTCAGCAGATTCTGGTTGAGTTTTGCTGCTGGGTAAAGAGCTTTAAGGGAGCCAGATGCAGAATAAGCAAGATGAGGCAGTATGCTACAGGAGTGTGGATGCTGCTTCAGCTGTGTGTTGTAGACTTTTTTATACCTTTTTTATACTTTTTTTCCCCTGAAGTATCATTGGTTGAAGTGCATAAGAGGTGATTAAAGCAGTGAATTTATTGTCTACAGTTGTTGTGTTGATACTTGTGTCAAATGAAGTGATCCACTATCTCCCTGGCTAAGGATTGCAGAACTTTCTAGAAGAGGTGATTTTGGATAGATCCATCTTGTCTTCATTGCTAGCCTGAATATTAGTTACCTTTTTTGACATTTAGCAGTCATTCCAATGGCCTCTCACCTTGTGAAATTTATAAACATCTGCTGTCAAAAATCCCAAACAACAAATAAAGAAGTAAATATGAATTTAGGCTGAAACTTCTTTAGTCCTGGGATCACAGAGACTTACCACATTAATTGATCCACAGTGTGGATGCATTAGGACTGCATCTTCTTTAAGGAGAATTAAACTAGGTATTAGGGATGAGTTTTTACCATCCTCTGGAAATACTGCATAATAGTGTGAGTTTAGACTGTGTCATAAAGTGTATCCATTTTTCGGGGAAGTATTTATATGTAATTTTTTGAGAATTTTGATTAGAAGCTTGACTTAAATGGAATAATTTAAGTCACAGTAATAGAATTTCCTTTGCATTTGATGATGGATGTCATAGTTTAGATCAACAGAAAGCAGATCAAAGTGGCCAGTCTCTGGGATCTTGAGCTCCTGATGTGAATCTGTAAAGTGGGAGTAGCGATAGACTTACCTGAAAATTAATTTATTAACATCCAGTTGCTGGTGGTGTTGGTATTGAGTATAATTACATACACACTATATCCACGGAACACATAGTAATATTTTTGAAGTTTTCTAAAGTTTGGTACCTTGTGTTACACTGAGATGAAGTCAAAAGTGGAATCTGAAGTTCTTGTCTTTCTTGAATATTACTCAGTTCATGTGACCCTTCCTTTGGATCCTGGGATTCTGTTCTTTCCAGTCCAAGTTGAAACAAAAGCAAAATAATGTTTTGCATTGTCTTTCAACAGGCATTGGACATGCATTGGATATGTGCGTGCATCTCGATTATGTTATGAAATCAAGTAATAGCAATAGCTCCGGTTTGTGTTAGAGAGTTCAGTCCTGCAGTGTGCTGGACACTCCTGCCAGTTCTCGCTGCCCTTGCCTTGGAGTGTTCAATGTGCCCCTTAGAGCTATGGAACTAAACAGAAACACACTGCATCCACGGTATTTATGTTTTCATTCTACTGCTCTTCTCTTAACTGTTCTCTTTGTTGGGCTTTGGGCTCTGAATATTCTCAGTTCCATAAATTGTTAACAAAGTTTTCCACTACCTGTCTACTTCGTGTTCTCTAATGGGAACCCTTCTACATAAGAGTAGAAACTTTCAATCTGTGAAGATCTGGTGACCCAAGAGGACTTTTGGCAGCCAAATCAATTTTTAACAGTGTATTGATTCAGTGTCTAGCACCTTACATGTCAGAGTGTATGAAAGTCACCTTTTGTCCCATCACTAATGCATTTCCTTTGAGCAGTCACTCTTTGTGCATCTTTCTGGTTTTCATTTTTTTAAACTCAGGACCTTGAAATGCACTGCTGCTTTTCTTTACTAAGAGTGGGTTGTGTTGGTGATCAGCAAAGCTGGTGAGCGCTGGTGGCTCAGTGAAGCTGCACACAGCCCTGGTGTGCTGTCACAGCACGATGCTGCTGCTCTCCCTGCTGACATGCCCCAAAGCAGAGGCAGTTTGAATGATGTGCAATACCTAGGTTAACCTTCACATTTAGCATGCAGTAACATAAAGCAGTGCATCATGGATAGCTGGCACTCCTCGGTGTGGCACATTGGGGAGAAACTGGGAGTGCAGACTTTGGGATGCTGGTGCTGGTTGTCCTGCTGATTTCTTGTTGCTGTTCCTTACCAGAGCGTCTAAGCATCCCAGCAAGGGAGCTGAACATCTTTGTTCTATGTGCTCATTACATATAGCACAAAATGGGGTTTGGAGAACACTTTACAAATTTGTATGAATAAAAGTAATTTTCTAAAATTTATGCTCCAAGTATTTAGATGAACTTGGCTGTTGGTTTGTTTCCAGAAGGGATATTCTGCTTTTTCACTCTTATGAAGACCAAGAGCCTAGCTCTTCCAGTATGTAAAATAAGACAGCAAAACAAAGTGTTTTAGAAGTGATTAATTATAATTATATATTTTCAGCTATTTAATAATTTCAAATATTTCAGATTTTTGGATACCAGTTTTGAGGTGGGTTTTTGAAAGGATCATTTGAAAGGACTGAAAACACAAAAATTTCTGAAAATCAGATCTAGTTAAGGTTGCTTAAAGTGGTGATGAGTGCAAGTCAGTTCACCAGTCATTTTTGAAAATCTACGTCTATCTAATGTTGAGGAGCCTAATTTAAGGCTCCTGTTTGGAAACAATGATGCCTTTTTTTTCCCCCCATACCTTCTCTGTGCAGGGACTAGAGAGATGCACTTCATCATATTGTTGTCAGAGTTAATACCTTTGAAATACTCTGAATGTTTCACAAATTACACCCCAGAAGTATTACTTTATTTATTGTTGTGGCCCCTGGTGGACACATACTTTGCCTATCTGTTTATCCCTAAAATGAGCACAATGGCATTATTTGATATTAATATATTTTTCCTGTGGAGAATGGAAACCAGTTGATGGAGATAGGAAATTTTCATGAGCTCCCTGTTTGCAGGTTTTGAAGCTTAAGAGGTCCCTGTGCCACACTGCTGGCCACTTAAGCTGAAATTTTAAGCTATTTCCATCTCTTGTTTTGATGCCTACTTTGTAAAATATTCCTATTAACATCACATATGTGTCCTGTGTTAGATCTGGTGCTGCTGTGTAGCTGAGAGATGCAGACATTTCAACCCAGAGTGAGTTTGTGGCTTGTATTCATATTCAAATTTTGGTATCATCTATCTATGAAATTATTCATCAGATTCCTGTGTGAATGCTTTTAATGGTTTAATGTGTTCAGCTGATAACAAACTGCATGCTCAAACCTAATGTTGCTCTTTTTAGACTTGATTAGACTCTATCCTTGATTGTGATTTAATGGCTGTTCACAAGCTTGTTCGCTCTTGCTGTTGCATATTAAGTACCAAAGTATCCAGCCAGGTCTGCCAAAGTCTTTCAAGAGACCGTGGTTTCTCAAGGAGATGAAAAGCCCTAAGTAGGCTAACGTTTTGATTCAGGATTTGGATTGTTCTTGAGCACCAAGGATTTTGTCCATAAATCCCTCTGGAAATGTTTAAAGTGTTCAAAGACCTGTCTCAGTGCTTAATTTTACTCTCCTAAAATGCTATCAAAACAATCAAACAAAATCCTTTTAAAAGCAATTAGTACAAGCAAGACCAGTCAAAACAATTCCAAATATAAGTTTTATTCACCTCCTTTTCTCTTCCCAAATGCCTATCTGAGCTATTGTGTCAGAAAAAGCAGCGTATGACTAGAAGTTAGCTACTTCTCATATGCTTTATGCATCATCTCTAACATCTTGTAGTTAGTTGTGTCTCATGAGTACCTGCATGGGCCTGGTTACCATAATCTTTGCTTTTTAGCTACTCAGGTGTTTACTGTACTGACCTAATACCACTTTGGCTGTCTAAAAACACTGTATTCTATTAATATACATGGAATTGGCCAAATACTGGACCTGGGAAAAGTACATGCCTTTTTAAATCAGCCAGGTGTGGTACACTAAGGCATCTGAAATTGCACTAAATACTTATTTTAATTCCTGTTTAAATGCCTGGAACTCTACTGGCTCCATCTATGGACAGTTAGCTCACAGCTGGCTGCACACCTGTGCCTGGAAAAGATACCAAGCCACTAGCCTTTCATTAAGCAGAGGTATATACTTAGAAATGAAATGCAAAATGTGGTACATGAAGGAATGATTTTGCAGTAATATGTAATGTGGTAAATACCAGTTATCAGGGAAAAGCCACAGGAAAGATGCAATTTCAGCCCCTGGTGAGGTGCTGTTGTCTTTTGAGATTAGTTTTACAAGGAGGCAAGTTCTTGGATCCTGGTTTAAAACACTTCCAAAGAGTAAAACCTTCAACGTGCCTGTTCCCATTCAAGTGGATCTTTTCTGCTTGTATTCAACCCTATGCCTTCATCACTGCTTGCTAAAACCCCTTCATTTTTCTGTAGGGAAATAATCACCAGCTGAAGTGGATCAAGAATTACTTTTACATGGATCATACTCAGCAACAAGTTTAATTACAGTTGAAGTGGCAGATATTCCCCTTGTGACACATTCTCCCTTTATTGGCACCAGAAGAAACATTTAGCAGTGAGGAACTTCTAACTTCCAGGAGAATATTGTGCATTTCTGCTCTTACATTAGCCCAGCTGCCCATTTCAACTTCCTTTCAGGAGAGAAGCAACATATATCTTGTGTTTTAATGTATACCTGGCACAAGGATAGGATGTGGAATTTTAAAATCAGCAAAATATTCTTCATTCTTAAATTACATGGTAGTATTTTATTAATGCAGCAACTTTGAATTTTGTTAAGATGTAGTGTAGACATTTTTATTTCTTATTAATCAAATCCCAGATATGTCAGGAACATGATTTAGTTCCTACTTAATAATCCACTAAATGCAAATATTGGAACTCTTTAAGCAAGCTAAATATTTTTTCACTTGAGCTTGATGAAGCTGATTAAGAAATATCTGCAATAAGTTGTTTTAGTTCCAGTATAAACTATTGGTTTAATAAAACAAATTGCCACCTCATGGGAGTGTAAAGAGAAACAGTGGAACATACTAAGGGCAAGATTTTCAGAAGGCACTTTGTAGTGGCTTAACTCTGCTCTGTGAGTTTTATCCTTCACTTCAAACAGAGGAAGGTGAGGGAAGCACTCACTGTCCATCTTGCACAGAGTATGCATAAACATTTTTTCTCTGTGTTCTTTCTAAAATGTTTATTCAGCATTGCTATGAAATTCTAGTTGTCTTGCTGAAATCAAAAGTCTTCTGCCAAAGGCAAGGACAGGTTAAACTAAGTGAGCTGAAAAACATCTGTTAAACTCACTGGCAGTACTTTATTGTCTGTGTCTTGTTAGCTTTTTGTTGGATTTGGCTCAGTTCCTTGAGAAACAATCCCATCTCTTGAAGAAATAAACCTCATGTTACCACCTTAAAATAATATGAAAAGTACTTGATTCTTCTTGCTAAATTCCTCCCATCTTCTCTTTTTAAAGCTGTGTTGTTTGACCTTTTTAATGTCAGACCCTTTCAGTACTGATTCCAAGACATGTAATATTTTACACTGCCCTATCCCCCAAACACTCAAACACATCACAGAGCTTGCCAGAAGCCATGCAAGCAAAATCTTACCAGATTATGAAATATTTTTAATTAACATGCATATACTTATGAGAAATAGGCAGTATTAAAGACTGTTCAGCCAAACTAAGCATTGTGCTGTTGTTTTATCCACAGATCTCCCCTCCTTGGTTTGCCTGAATCTCTGTTGAATGATAGTATTAAACTGCAGGTCTTTCAGAGGGTAATGGATTTGGGTAGTTTGCCATGGGGCTGGGCCCCACCCTACCTTCTGGAGCCTGGGAAATATTAGACCGTGCTAGGGAAACAATGTGGATCCAATCTGAAGTCCAAGAAGCGAGGATGTTCTGTAGCATTACCGAAATGCATGGCTTTTAACCCACTTTTTCAGGCCTGGCTCTTGCCAGTGTCCTTGAGAGCACAGTGATCTAACATGACACACGACATGCACTGCCTCAGCTAAGCACACTGGAGTGGGGGCAGGCAGAGCTGAGGCCTTAACTTTGAATTCTCCATGGTTTTGCAGTAGATGGAGCATAGCTCCATGTGGGTGCTGATCCACACATACATATTGTGCATTCTGAAAGGGAAGACACCAAGGCTTCCCTAATGCTCCAGGTGGCTCTGGCCTCCTGGAGAGCAGGGCAGGGCTGGCAAGCAGCAGCACTTTGCAAGCTTATGAGCCAGCAGCTGTTCACAGCCCCTTCTGCAGAGCACCCAGATTGCCGGTTTATTAGCTGTTGTTAATTGTCCTTCTGGATGTTGATTAAATACAGAGTGAAAAATATACTGAACAGTAACAGCAGCTTCTTTTCTTTTGGGTGCTCGAGTTGGATGCATCTTGTAACGTGAGTCGCACGCTGTAGGAGTGTGTGGCAAGTAAAGTGTCCATTGAAAGTTCATTGCTGGAGAAACTGGATGTAATTGCCTTTGGGAAGTGGATGCATTCGTTTCAGGACCCTGCTTATTAAGCTTCCATAGAGTAGGAAAGAGAGCTTTCTATGCATGACTCTTTTCACAAAGATTGTGAACACCTCTACAGCTGTTTTTCTTTTCTTTTAGTTCTGTGCTAGAAGCTCACAGATAACTGCACTTGCTGAGAAGGTTTTGGTTACGCAGAGGCCTAAGTAAGGTCCTCTGGTTCCATGTCCAGTCCTTAAGCCTGACTGTCTTTGCAACCTTAAATAAATAATTAGGCCAATATTTTTTGAATGCTGATGTCTGAAGTTAGACATCCAAATTTGTAGTTAAGCATGTAAGTAGGACTGCTCTGATTTTTATGGACTGCTCTGATTTTTATAGACACTGACTCCCACGGTGTCTTTATGTGTTATATTGTGTGGGGGTTTGCAGCATTACTGAAAAACGAAATGAGGATTTAGGAGTGTAACGTAAGTCAGCCAAGTTTGAGAATGTCAGCCTTGACTTACACACTGTAATTTTTGCTCCTCTGTTCAACTAACCCAATAAGGCTTACCTTGCTGAAGAGGAATGCAGAAGGACTGATGGACAGTATGTATTGATCAATGACTAACTGATATTTTCTAGCTTATGAATAAGGACAGTAATTATAACAATATAAGGAGGGAGATTTCTTCAGACCCATTGCCCAAACAGAATGCAGTTGTCATGTGCAAATGTAGCAATCCAATACATTTCTAAATATCAAGACTGCTGTTAAACACAGTCTGGTTTGATCCACCCTCTACCAAAGCAGATGAACTGAAGTTTCTTAATGAGTAGTTAGACAGCTTCTTAGAGACATGTGCAATATCATACTGATGAGATAAGAGCTCCTTTGTGGTACTCTGGATTCGTAGGAATGATGGCTCAATGGGCTGGAGTAGAATGTTGGAGCATTTTATTAAAAAAACATAACTACCACTGTTTTGGTAATGTTTTGGGGCCACATTCCAATCTTGTTTTCATGACATAACTCTGGCATAGAGAACAGAAGGGCTTACAGCTACACTGGGATCTAACTTCCTTTTCATCGCGTGGGGACCAAAGTGTAGCGCTGTCCTTTTAAATTCCTCTGGTAAGGCTTTACAGTGGCAAGGACACGTTAACTTTTCTTCATAATATAAAGGAGAGAGTTCTGTGGCACATTTTAAAGGACTAGATTTGATGGTAGCAAGTACAGTTGCAGCTTTCAGCTTGTTACAGTTATGCTCCAGAGCCTGCATGTTAAAATAGAAGTTCCCAGTGAATATAGTATTGTTTGCCCGCAGAAGTGTCTTCAATTCTAGTATCCCTCTCCCTTCCGTTTCGTGAGGGCTGCTACAACTCTGCTCTTTTTGGGGACAGACCAAAGTCTGATGCAAGTTCGTGTGGAACGTGTATCAAAGCCTACTTTTGTCTTGCTGAATTCAATGGGAATTTTGTCTTTAAATGTAGTGGCAGCCTTGCTGGATTTCTTCTGTTATAATTTATTCTTTAGGGAGTTTATGTCCAAAAGTACTGACTGCCTCTTGCTTCCAGTGACTTAAACATGAGCTGACTGCTCACTACTCTTGGAAGTTGTGGTTCTTCACTGCAGAAGATTCCAGTTTAAACAAACAGACATAATTGCTCAGAAACAAATTTTCCCTGGACTCCTGAGAAGACTGTGTTAAATCAGGTTTGGTTTGGTTTGCTTTGCTTTGATACAGAAGGTGTGACAGTGCTTTTCCCATAGTTGGGTTAACCCTGAAAGTGTTGTCTATTTTGATTATCATGATGCAGTTTTTCTTTTAATGGGTGGAGAACCAAAACAGAGACAGTGTCATTTTGATTGCCAGAAAAACATTCTTCAGGTAAATGGTTTTATCACATACTTGATCAATCTTTCAAAATCCAGCTGTCGAGCAGAATCAGCACAGACAATTGTGTTTTCTGTGATTTTAAATAATGTATCAGAAAGTACCTTGACTGTTAAGAAATGCACTGCCTATGTTGTTTTTTCGTTCTGAAGCGATGAAGCTGCTTTGCTCCAATTTGGATTTGAGTGTCTTGTGCAGCACAGGGCTGTGTGCAGTACACAACTGCTGGAATTGTTTCTTTTTTTAACTAAGTGATTGGCAGCCACTTGGATGAGTCACAATCATGAGCCTAATTTTAGCTGGTACGTATGTATTGGGAGAATCTACCAGAGCCAGTTGCATCTGAAGGGTTGAGAAAGGTGAAGTCATTTTAGTTTTGGGGCTTCTTAGAAATCAGATTTTGTGTCTGAATTCTATTTCTTCTCTTGTACAGTCATATTATATGACCTTTCTGGCAGAATACACCTAATTCCTTCACTTTCAAAGAGTTTATGAGAAGGACACAATTTAGAGTAACAACATCAATACTTTGATTGATGCTTGTTTGGTGTTTGACTTGTGTTTGTGTTTTGAAGTGCAGGGTTTAAGCTCCCTGTAGTGCCCCATTTGTTAATTTGTCCATATGCAGCCTCTGCTGGTTTCCTCCAGCTGACCTGGGAAGTAGCATCCAGGCAGGTGTATTAGTATGGAGTTTGAGAAGAGTTTAGTATATGCAGTCAGAGCCCTCCAGTCATGCAGGCTGCATAATCTGGCTGCCAGCACTAACACCACTGTTTAACAGCTGCTGCTGTTAGTTTAAGGCAGTAAAGGCATTCTGTTGAATTCTGCATTTTGCTCTTTTGGTCCACCTGTATCAAAGTAATGCAACTTCTGGCAGGAGCTGGTTCCTATTGGGGCAGTCTGTCAGGAAAGCAATGTACACAGTGGTGCCTGCCTTTAAATGCTGTGTATGTGAGAAAGAAAAGGTGTGTGCTTTTCATGGCCTCTTGCTGTTTCCTAATGCATTATTCCTGTTTACTGTGAGGCAAAGGTGTCAGACTGGATTGTGCAAGGAGATGGAAGCCAAGTTGTCATTTACTGCCTGTGTTCTGAAAGCAGCCATTAGTAGTACCCAAGTCCCTCCTCTGCTTTGTGTTCTGCTCAGCCTCTGTGTGTGCCTAGGTAGTAAACTACCATATGTTGTTTATAGAGAATGCAGAGGCAGTGTATCGTTTTCCACTTAATCAGGGTGTTCCTAATCGGGAAATTGCCCAGAGAACTAATAAAGCCAAATGCACTCAATAACTACTGTTTAAGAGACACAGTAATTCTGCTTAGCAGGAACATCCTCAGGTGATTTACAGGTACCTGGGCCATGTCCCATTTTTAACTTGAACGTGGCCTGATTTCTCCTAGGAGAGCTTTTAACGTTTGTCTGAGTTATGATGCAGGGAGTGTCTGTACAAACAACTTCTCTCACTGATCGGTATTGAAACTCATATCTTTTTTAGACCAGGTAAGCAGAGTGTCCTCACAGCTGATGCTGTGGCTGGCTAGCAAGCTGGGATCTTGCTCTGGGCAGAGACACTTCTTCCATTGCCCAAGGAGTCTCAGGCTGTGGGCTGCTGGTATGGATGTGATGGTCCTGCTTAAGCTTTGCTTGAGCATAAATATGTCCTGGCCCTGGGCACGTGTTCCTGATTTGTGCTGCTTCTTGTGTAGTCGTGGCAAACTATTTGTTCAGCTGTGCAGCAGCTAAATCTGCAGCACAACTAAATCTGCATACTGATCTGGCTGAAAAATAACTCACAGAAAAGGCAGGGGAAAGAAGAGAGGTGTCTCTTCCAAATGGTTTTCTAGCCTCGTCCACGATGTGGCTACGCAAACAGCTGTACAAGCACAAAGAAGGGAGTGGTGGTAATAAGCGGGTGAGGTCAGGGAGAAAGGAGGCTATTTAAGCCAGTACTGCTGCCAAAACATTACTTGCCAAATTACTTTTCAGCTCCTCTGTTTTCTTGAACATTTCCTCACATCTGTTCTGTCACAGTAAACTCTTATGGATGTTACTGCTTCTGCATAATAACAGCTGTACTGGTTCAGACAAAGACTTCATCTAACCCAATATCCTGTCTCCAACAGTGGCCATAGTATGCAGACCCAGGGGGTATGAAGGGGATAGCTTATCTATTTCCATGAGTGTTCTCTCAGTCTCAGACAATATTTAGCTCAGGGGAGTTCTTGAACCTGATATGGTTCATTTGCACAGTAACTGTCAATGGATCTCTTACATACCTGTCCAATTCAAGTTGAGCACCATGTAATATCATGGTATTCGTGACATCTCTTGACAAGGAGTCCCACAGGTTTCCTACTTGAAAGTGTGATCATGAAGGACACACCTATAGTTTTTATGAATATATCTTATAAGTAATGTTGACTCACCTATGCAATAGATAAAAATATTAGAGAAGAGACTTCCCTGAAAAATTGGAAGAATCATGGAGTTGGTAACACCTGCTAACTCCTGCTCCTGATGGTGAAATGTTTTGGTTGTCTTCTTCCAGTATGGGAAGGAAATAGGTGAAAGGATGCTTTGCATAAGCCAGTGAAAGGTAATTAAGTTCTCAGAGTGCTAAGCCAAAATGCCTGGAAAGGAATATCAGGATATGCATTACTGCTCAGTTCTGCTCTGAGATGAATGAGTTGAGTTTATATCTAAAAACACACCGGTCCGTGGAAAAACTTGCATCAATTTTGTGGGCAAATGAATTTTTTTACACCCTGATGCTTGTCTAATTCAATTTAGATTCATGATAAATTATAAACTGGATAACTCTGAATGCCATCATTTTCTGTGCACATCTATGCTTTGTGGCCAAGTCTGTGAATTGCAGTGCTGCTTGGGAAGAGTAGAACCACTGAGAGAAGGCTGTGCTGACAAACTAGGGCAAGTCTTAAATGTTGGCTTGGTGGTGTGTTTGCTGGAGACTATAACTGTTCCTAGAACATGCCTGCCCATTTACTGGGATGAGAGGGAAAACTATCCATCTTTTTTCCTCTGATGTTCATTGTGTTTCTCACAGTGACCACGCCAGTGATGCAGTCCTGATTACTGCACTGCTGCCTGAGCCACCTGAGTTGCTTTGTTGATGAAGAACACAGGGACAGAGAATGAAATTACCTGATACCTATTTGCACAATAAAATCTTTTTATGAATGGAATGTACATTCCTTTCTCCTGCCCCCTTGGGATGCAATTCCTCCTTTGTCAGGTGTTCACCATTTATGTAAATGATTGTGATTGCCAAACTAATCAAACCAAGGACAAAAGCAATCACATATAGCATCCTGCCCCCACATTAGCTTCTACTTCATTAAAATATATATGACCCAATTCAAGAGCTAATTTGGACAAAACCATTAGGCTTCTGTCCTCATCACTGGTAGAAGTCTGAGGTTCATTTTCACACATGAGTGAGCAGTTGCAGCTTTAAGATGCATGAAGGTTATTGCTGTGTATGTGATGCATATGAAAGGGAAAGCGGCAGACAGTGGATGCACTCTTTATTTCTGTGACTGCATCATTTTATAAGGTCTTATTTGTGCTCCACCTGTGGAATGCTAGGCAGGATATAAAAATATACGGACAAGTTAAACACAGGAAATGAAAACTGAGCTTCTGAGAAGGGAGAGTGACAGGATGCTCATATTGCATTGTAACTGTTGGATATCTGATACAAAAATTGGTTATGATCTTAATGGAGTCCATGGTGGAAGACGTCTGGTTGGATCTCCAGAGATGCTTTGACCAGGCACAGAGAATCTCTACACACAGTCTGCAAAGTTGTTTGGTTTGGATTTTTGGTTGGGGTTTCTGTTTTTTTTTTTTTTTTTCCATCTTAGGTAGCTGTTTTAAATGCCTTCATTTAAAAGAAGCCCTTAGCAGAGAGAGTTTGCAAAAATACTTTGAAACTCCACGGACTGAGAACCTCATGATATTTTTTAGTCCAGCAAATCCAAGACATTTACCCCGTAATATCCCAGTCTTGGGAAGGGTGCCATGACTAGGTTGCGTCACTAATATCTAGCGGCATGTGTGGCTGGCAGGGGTTGCTTTCCTGGAGCCACTATCTGGGGTATCAAGTTACTCTCCAGACTGATGGATGAGTCACCGGAATCTCTGTTTTGTTTGTGGGTTTTATCAGAGCTCATCAGGTAGCCGTCAGTATGATTGACTAACTCCGCGCCAAGTGTCAGGCAAAAGGAGCTGAAGTGAAGTAACACGAGTGACAGCTGAAGAATAAGCAACAATCTGTCTTTTCAAATGAGTTGTTCTGTTGGCAATTTGACAAATTGTACGGTGTAACTGAAAGTTCTAGTTAATGTGTTGCATTACTTTATTTCAAAATATTCTGTTATGAATTGCTTACATTTAAATTCTGGCAGATAGAATGCTAAATGAAATCAGTACAAATACAGTAAAACTGACATAAAAATACTGAGACAGTGCAAGTCTTCTGAGATTTATTCCTAAATATACTTGCAAAGTCCTGCTTCAGCATTTTTAAAAATAATTTGACATTTTGTCTTCTACCAAATAAAATGTAATGGGATAGTTCACAATATAAATGGACAAGAGGGAGAAAGGGTGGGATTGGAAACAATTTGTTTCCTGGTAGAACACCTCCTCCAAACTTTTGCTCAGAAGATTTATTAGAGTGCCACACAGCTGTTTGATCTAATTCATCTGCCTTGCATGGGTAATTCATGTTTTTCCCATTCTAAAAAAAAATTTGACTTTTTAAAAAAAATTTTATTTATTTTTTAAAATTTCATCAAAATTACTCTGATTCCATGATATTAGGATGAAATTTTAATGGGACATGTAAATAACGAGTACCTTCATGAAATCAAATTTTGTTGTACAAATATATGCCAGGAATGTTACAAGAATTTTCTCCCAAACTGTCCTTCTGGTTAATGCCTTGGGAAAGCTCCCAGCTCTTGTGAATATCAGTGTTTACCCATGGCTTTTTAAAAAATTACTCTCATTGTATAAGAAAGTGTGAACCATGGTGGATTGAGCACTGGCTGCATTATGACCATGTTTCAAGGTCTTATAATTTGTTTCTCACAGGTTGTCCAGTTAGTGTTGTTTTTATATGGCTAGCTTGTAAAAAGCTTTACTGGAAAGATTTAAGTGTGATTTTAAACCATTCCAGATTTACTGGCATATGTCCCTATGGGGATATCTGTAGTCTACAGTGATCTCTTTTTTATTCCTTTTTTTCCCTAGACTGACAAACCAAACTTGTGACTAAATTGAAATATTCCTCTCTGATTCCAGAGACAGCATCCCCACATGAAGACATGCTTGCAAGTAATCAAATGGTCATATATTAAAAACTTGCTGTGAAGGTACTTTAAATGTCTTTGCTTTATTTTGTATTGCAAAGGACTGGGAGTGTACATTTTCAGCTACCAAGCTCGACTGAGAGCGCTGGATCAATCACGTGATCATTGAAAATGTCCATTAAATTGCTGATACTCTGTTTTGGGCTAAGATTGGTTGGAGGTTTGCAGCAGCTTACAGTATCTAGGTGTTTTATGTTTCCTGCCATGCTTGTTAGTATGATACAGTGTGAAAACACACTGCTTCTGTTGGCAGCTTGCAGCTTAGGCACAGCTTGTATGGCAGCACATTTCTGGTTTGACTTCCTCACTGCTACCTGCCTGTGCTGTGGTGAAGATTTGTTCAGGAGTCTCCACGAGAACAAGAGCAGACAGCAGGAACAGGTTTTCGTAACTCTCACTTTTTATATGACACCTTGCAAACAGCAAAGGTATTTTTTTGCACATGGCATTGCCTAAGTTTTCATTTCATCCCTCCTGATAACTGCATGGTTGCTGGGAAGAAGCACAGACTGCAGTTATCATTATGTTGAGGCTTGGGGCTAATGCAGAAGCCGAGAGGAAGCTACTTCCTAGCTCCTCTGCTGAAAGCAAGGCAGCCTCTTCTCAGTGTTGCTCTGCTGGGGCTGGGACTCTCCCTGCTGATGGAAAGGCTCTCCCGGATATTGTTTTGGTATGATTTAAGCACCATTGGTATAAAAACGTGTGAATCGCTTCTAGCATAGCTGAGATGACAAGTTTCATCCTCAAAATGTGTGATACTGGAGTTCAGATAGCGGCTGGGTGGTCATGGCCTAACATGGATGAGAAGTAGCAGAGCCCTTTTAAATAGAAGATTACCAGCAAGTTATTGCAGAGAGTATAACCACTACTTGCCCTGAAGATATTTATCTCTTCTCTAATAGCTGAATTAGCAATGATGTTTCAGTGCCTGTGGCAACTAGAGCCATAAGAACTTTTTCTTTCAGATACCAGCTTTGTATCTCAGGCTGCAAAAGGCAGAAGCTGGTGCAGGGTGTGCTGGAAGCAGCCAGGCTGAGCTTGCTTTGGCAGCCCCTGCTGCAGCTGCAGCCAGGCTGCTCGCTGCCTGCATGGTCTGTGGCCCTTTGCATCCTCTGCCTGGGGACTACCTGCTCTGCAGACAGGGAGGCAGTTTCGGAGAGGAGAGGGGAAGGGAAGGGAGAGCTCTAAAACTCTTCCCCTACCCTCCAGTCAGCTCATTTCTGTGCAGAGTTCTCCACTGATAAGAGCATGGGTTTTTTTGGAGGACATATACCTGCTGGCGTCATTCCAGAAAGTGAGACGTGACTGCTTTTGAGGTCCATCATGGAGAGCTGTAGGTGGAATCTCTTGGCAAGAGTTTAAGAAAGAAAAAAAAAAGAAGACAGTTGTACTAACCTTGCTTCTCTATCCCAGTTTAAAAGAACTTGGATGTTGGCATTTTCTGTTTTCATAGGGATGATCACTAACCCAGAGGTGATGATGATAATGGTTGATGGGTTTACCTTCGTTATGTAGTGGGTTGTATTACCCTTTTGCTCTGTGACTTATGGTTAAAAGTAAAACCACTGACAGTTCTGAGAATGCAGGGGAGGCTTGGTTAACATACATATCAAAATAAAAAAAATAGCCTGAAATAAAATTACATTCTTTATTAGTGAGTATATTTCTTTCAGCCTCATTTTTCCAAGGCAGATAATAAAATTATGTTATCTAAATTCAAACAACTATAGTTGAAATATTGTATTACTTTGTTGGCTGCCTTTTTAACTATATATCCCCAGACTTTTGAAACACAGAGGTCATCTTAAAGAATCCCACCATTACCTTAGTTTGAAAATTAGCTCCTCGAAATATCAGCTGTACATATCTTGCACTTAATAAATTAATGTACTAAAGAAGCAAGAAATTGATTATTCAATTACTGTGAATCAGGCACCAAACATCCTAGTATGTTAGATGAAGCATCAATAAAAATCTATTTCATCGGCATTTCTTAGCAGTGAACTAGCTGCCTGGGAACAAAGGAGAGCACACATACACAAACCCCTCTCTCCTCTAAATGTTTTCAGATGATGTGACTGAAACACAAATGTCCTGTGCAATAAATCTGTGTATAATCAGGGAATTTGTTGTGTGAAATGCAATTTGCATTTCACTCCTGGAAAAAAGTTATATACATTTGTTTGCATTATGTATGTCTGAGTGAGAGATACGGATCCCAAAAGTAAGAAACACATTGTAAAATCTACATGCAGAGAGAAAATGTGTATCTAAACATTAAAACTGTGCTGAGCGCTGGCAACAGTCCAGAATCAAAACTGTCATGGTAAGTATGTGTCTGCCTGTTTCCTTCTTAAAGATTCTTAAATCTTTGCTTGGAGAATAGGCTCTTCCAGATAATTTATAGAGGGTGCTGCCAAACACTTTTCATATAGAAGCCACACAAAGCAAAACAAGGCTTTTCACTGGGAGTTTATGTGCAGAGTAATTGCTGAACACTTTGTCCACCTTTTTTGTGGGGTGTCAAAAATATTCCTCTTGCAGTTGATGATCATGTCTTGCTATGTACTCCATAAGAATGACAATATATGTTTATTTTGAGATGTGGACAATAGAATACAATGAGCTTGTCACCTTTAGCTTTCTGTTGCTCCATTTGGATTTTAAGCATGCGAGCACCACACCAT
Source organism: Acanthiza pusilla (assembly GCA_036630365.1). NCBI lineage: Eukaryota > Metazoa > Chordata > Aves > Passeriformes > Acanthizidae > Acanthiza > Acanthiza pusilla. Next base: position 53,790,785 of record JAXCHO010000164.1, read on the forward strand.
AGATTGCCATTTTAAATGTCTACAAAATAATGATTGTGCTGGGCAGTTGTGTAATTATTGCACTTTTATTGGCATATTTGTTTAATAATCTGCAATTTGGATTCTCCAGGCCAAGTTCTGTGCTCTTCTAGATAAGTCTCAGACCTCTGATCTTTGGCAAATGTTAACTATGGTTTGTGTAGCGTACTGAGATTAAGGTCATGACAGTGCTCTTATTCTAGTGGCTTTGGTAGAGTTCCTTTCCATTTACATCTGGATAACTAAGATTAGAGTCAGGTAATTGGTGTTTGGAGCCCTATTTTTATTTCTTTCTATACTAAAACCCATCTAATAATATTCATCTACTTGACAAATTTTGAGGAAACCAAAGTAAATATTGCTTGGTGGGAGTCCTTCCTATATTTGAGAAGTTTTATTTTGAAAATAAAATCGTGCAAGCTAACTTTAATGCATTTTGCAAACCTCTGCTTGTGATCTATGGTTTGTGTTACTGGTACACTCTCTTCTAGCCTGAGATCCCCCAGATAGTCCTGGGAGATGTTATAAAAGTAGAAGAACCTCTATTCCTCTTTCTATGAATCTGTAAAAGCTATTACCACCACCACAAATCTACGCAGATGAAGGAAGCAAAGCAAGTTAAACTTCAGGGAGATTTATGTCCCTCTTCAGCCAAATGTTTCAGCACACATTTGACTACAGACATGGCTTTAATCCATTTTTAGTCAACAAGTCACTTTAGCGCATGACTAAGTCCCACTGCATTACCGTGAGAGGTGAGTGTGGGTGTGCGTTCTTTGCTGGCTTGGAATCTATTCCAGTGTAGCTGCTAGAGTCTGGTGGTGTCGTGTGTGTGACGTTTGTGCCATGGCAGTTAGGTATCAGGCCACAGACTAAGCGTGAATCATCAACATCACCCCAGCAACAAATTTCTTAATACTCAAAACCTTTCTCTCTTGTGAGACACAATCTCTCGTTACACAAATTTGGTGGAGCAGTAAGGAGGTTTTTACTGGAACAAACTGAGCAGGAGGCTTGCATGTGTTGAAGTTCAACCACCAACCTTGCTTTGCTTTGCACAGGACATCTCAGTAACTTCAAGTGCTGTAGTTATCTTCTGGACACTGCCCCAGTGCTCTCAAGCACTTTGTGGAAGGCTGGGGTCATCCCCATGCTGATGGATGTGCAAGGAGAGGGGCACTGGATACCCTGCTGCTCCCTGTATTGCTTCTGCCTGCAATCCAGAAAGGATCAGACTTGGTTAAACTCACAAACAGCTCAGTATCAGCAGACGGTACATCTAACTGCACCATGTAGGGCCATCCATGAAATTGAATTATTTGATATGCCAGATTCTCAGCTGTGGTGAGATGAGGTGTCTGAATTAATTACAACGATGTAAGCATGCTGAGGGGAGGACCCATCCTTCTTCCATTCGGAGAGTTTGCTCAGTGAAGCAGACATGTGAAGTGGTTTGTTTTTTTTTTTTAATAGAAGCATAAATTTATTATTTTGAGAGAATGCAAATGTTCAGAATGAAGCATGTTTTACCTTTTTTGGGATTTGAATGATTGTACCAGAAACTGAGGCTGCTATCTCTTCTAGTCTCCAGCAGTTTGAGGAACTTTGTAGAATGAATTTGGTGCTGTCCTGTTCTCACAAGCATGGGTACAAATGTTTCTGTGAGGATTCAAAGAGAAAAGATAGTTTTCCAATCTTTGCATCTGTCTTTCAACTTGACGCTTTAAAGTGATTTAATAACCATGATGAGTCTAATGTTTTATGAGGCTTTTTGGCTTTAGTATGCTTTTCTTGATATGAATGAAGGCACTTGAAGCTGAACTCAGAGCAAGAGTCAGAAGACTGGCTACAATGAGGTGACCATCATGGGAGTCCTTTTTTGCCTCCATAGTATTTATTCTGATAATAAAGCTTTTGATGGTGGCAGAGAAGAGATTAATGTCTGCTTTTGAGCAGAAAGGCATTGCAGGTATAGCAATGCTGGCTACCCATTTGAAGAGTTGACAAATATTTCATTTGTTGTGATAGTTTGGAGTTTTTTTCTCTTCCTGAAAAACAGCAGGAGAGAGAGAATATTTAAAAGTACACTGAAAAGACAGACTTGTAGAGCGATAGAATGGTTTGAGTTGAAAGGGATCTTAAAGACCGTCTCTTGTTACAACCCTCCTTCTATGGACAGGGACACCTTCCACTAGACCAGATTGCCCAAAGCACCATCCAGCCTGGCCCTGAACATTTCCAGGGATTGGGCATCTGCAGCTTCTCTGGGCTACCTGTGTCAGTGTCTCACCACCCTCTTAGTAAAGAATTTCTCTTTTGCCTTAAAATAATTCCCCCTTGTCCTATCCCTCCGTGCCCTTGTCAAAAGTCCCTCTGCAGCTCTTCTGCAGGCCCCCTTAAAGTAGAGCTCTTGCAGCTCTATGCCTTACACTGTTCTCTACCTCAGAAAGTTTATTTGGAGGTAGTAAAGATACTCCTAAATTAAAAAACGAAACAACCACCGGAAGAATTTGTTGTTGAATGTGGAAGAGAGAACACAAATGTCTGGCCCGCTCATATCTGTCTTTGCTTAATGACAGTCCTTGTCCTGGCCATCGTCTTGTGGATCTGACTATGCTCATTTCCCAAAATTTATATCCATCTCTAATTGGAAGTTAATGTGGTAGAGTAATTCCAGTCCTGCTTCTGTGCTCTGTCTCTGAATTAAATTAATTGAGTCAATTTGAGGTGAAGAGGGGAAGTGCTATCCAGAAGTGGAAACCTCTCCATCTTTGAGGAAATAAGAGCTATTTTGTGGGTATTCCCATCAAGAACAAGAAACTTCCTTCCCAGATAAATATAGTTCAGTTTAATGATTTATGTTTACATCAGGATCTGTTAAACTAAGATTTTGTGCCAGAAGAGTGCCAGCTAGGGCTGGAAAGCCTTTTCAAATGCTCTGCCCAGCTCTTCCCAACATGCATTGTTTTTAATTTGATACTATCTGTGGAGTTCACTGACATAAAGGCGTCATCTGATTTTGGCCTGGCAGTACTTGTATAGTCTAAGTGTTAAGCATATATCAGCTCTGAGTTTTAGTTCTGTGAATACTTAGGGTTTGCTTACTGACTATATTTATAATTGATATTCTGAATTTTTAAGTGCTGGATGTGTTACACTGTGTAGTTGCTCACTCTGACTAAATATTTGTAAAATTTGCTATCTATCATCCTTTTTTTTATCAGTAAAGAAAAAAGGAACCCTTTCATTCCTGAGAACACTTTGTTCTGTGTTAATGGATGTGATAAAAAGGGTAGAAAAGACTGTATGATATGAATCTGTTAATACAAAAATGCACAGGAGATTTAGAGAACATGTAAGAGACCATTTTCCCCAGGTAATATGTAGCCTGTTGCTCTGCAAAGCTGGTGATGTATTAAGTGTACAGCTCAAGAGACACACTTCCACTGTAGTTTTTGATCATTTGAACTCGTCAAGACCCTTATGACTGCTCAGTCTTCAAGAAATAAGTTACTTTTTTTTGGTCTTGTATTAACCACTACATTTGTAGTTCAGCAGTATTTAAATACTACATAAACTGTCAGAGCTTTCATTTCTCTTTTGACGTACGCATCATAGTAATTTTTGGAGACAGAGTAGTCCTTTCCAATCACAGTATAAGAGTTGCTGATTAGTCCACATTATTTCCTGAAATGTTTACTTTTCTAGGTATATTCCTAGAGAGAAGGCAAATGTAACATAACATTAAGGTTTTCTTTTCAGTCCATATGATTAATTTTTTCTTATGATATGGGTACAACCTAAGATTTATCAGTTTCAATTTGTCAGGTCATAATAGCCTTCTCTCCAGATGTAATATATTGAGCTCAACAGACAGCAGCCTTTTAACGTTTCTGTCTTTTAAATTGCTGTTTATCTGGAGAAGATGTGTCAGTGGAATCAGCTGGATTCACATTTCCCCAAGTCTTCAGAATGGAAGATGCTGGGGAAAAATAAACTTCTGAGTGCCTTCTGGGTCTAACTGGCACATGTGGGTTATTCTCTACCCACACTAATATTTTGTAAGTTATTATTTGCTGTCCACAAGCTAATAAATTATATCATGTGCTAGCAGGGAGTGTAAAATATGACCTCCAGATTTTGATATCCTTTTATATTGAAGGCTAGATAAGGCATGGCTTCTTTATTTACCATGAAGATTCAGAAATAGTTTCATGTTTAATTGTGGCTATTGATTTACTACGGTTTGGAAAGAGGAGTGCTTTTGCCTCATGAATGAAGTAACAGCAAACAAAATTTGCAAACCCCAACACATCTAAAGGTATATCCCTAAATCAGCATAAACTAACTGTTAGTCTTTGGATTACCTATATTACTCTGTCTTTCCTGGAGAGGAATCAGAGGAGATGGGGATTAGCTACCTCTGTACATGGAAAGGCACTCAGATGTGTCACTCCTGCATCAGCTTGGCCCATGAAAAGCCTCCCAATCCAAATTCTGGGATGTGTAGCCCATCTTCTGTATGAGATTTTATCACTCCCTCTTAAATAGTCAGGTGATGTGATCTGTACCACTGCTAAGCACTTGTACCTTCTAATAACCTTAAAAAGTTTCATAGTGTTGATTGTTTGGAAACAAGTTACTTTGATAAATGTTTTCCAGTTTTAGGATGAAGTTTTCAGTATTTTAGCCTTTATTTTAATGATTTGATCATAGGCTTCAGTGCTGTTTTCTGGAATAGTCTTTTAGATGCATCATCTCTTTGGCTGCTCTTATCTTCCCTCCTTCCTTCTCCCGTCCCTCTCATCTACAATCCCTGAGCAGTCACAGCTGCTGTTCTTGCCCTGCTCTGGGTCAGCCGTTGTGAATACTGCTGAGTGAACACATAACCATCATTCCTTTCCACCACCATATTATCCATTCTCTTAGCCCCAGCTGCCTCGAAGAGCAGGGATGATCTGAGCAGGCCAGTGGAGGTGCAGTCAGAAGTGTCTCTGTTTCCAGAGCTCTGGCAGCTCCAGGCTGTTGTGGCTCTGCCTGTGTTCAGAGGCTGAGAACATTATATTGCAGTAATGCTCATTTCGCAGCTTCACAGTGCAGTGATGTCTTTGCTGGATGCTTCTGCTCATGACCACATCGATTGCTGGCGTGACAGCCTTACTTTGGATACTCTGGAGATTCCTGTTTGCAAGGACACCTTTCCACAGACAACCTCACCCATTCAGTCTTTTAAGGCAGAGAGCACAGGTTTTTTATATGTAAATTTGCTAATGAGGAATTTATATTGTATAAGTAATAGTGCAGTGATTCACTGAAGTAGGAGATTTTATGTGTTTTTTAATGTGCTAATGTTATTTGTTGTCTTCTTCCTTATCTTCTTCTACATCCATATGCAAGTTGACAAAGGAAGTTGAAAAATATGAATTAATATAAAATATTAATTGTTTGAACAAGTAATTTAGAGGACTGACTTATTACCAAAAAAGGAATATTTCAAATACATTAAACAAATTCTGTGCAAACTTTGCAAAACAAACAGTTGAATTTCTTTCAGTGAGTGCTGATGTTTTTTTCTAGCTTTGCTTAAGTTGTTGAAAGGATCTGCTTTGTGATGGACCTGAGCTCTATAAACATCACTGCAAATTTAGTCCACTCATGAAAGACATTTGTATTTATTAGGTAACGTGATGTATTCGTAGAAAGAAAACTTGAAGATGTCTGTGAAGAATTTGGTATGTATTGAATGAATACATGATTTGTATGCTGCAGAGGGGGAAGAACTGATTTATCTTGTGATCTTTTGCCTATACAAAAGCTTGCAATATGTTAACAAACTTGGGATATTGTTGCTAGCACATACTGGAGGAAAGCAAAGTTCTGCTCCTATTTGGCTTCAATTCTAGTAAGTAATTTTTGATGATTTCAAAATATTCTGTTACTGTAATTTCATAATGCCCTGAGAACACAGAAGCCCGTGCCGCACACCTTCAATGTCAACTTCACATAATAGCTAATATTTGGGAGGAACATAATATAAAGTAGTAGAATAAAAAAAGAGTAGCATATAAACTTGCTGGTTTCACCTGCTGGTTGCACCAGAAGTTTTACAGCATTCTTGTTCTCTAATACATGTCTCGTATTCTGCCAACACCCTCAAATAACATAACATTTTTGCAGAATAAATGATCGATTTCTACTGAAATAGCTCTTTGAGACATCTTGTATTGTCTGGTTCCATATTGGGGTGCTGGCCGAACTTGAGGCAAGGCTGTTCCCCACAGCATTACAGGTCCTTGGTTTGTCGCATTTGGGATCTGGTACCATCCAAATGCAAAGGCATATGGCTAAAGATAAAACAATATTTGTAATACTAGTTTCAGAGCATGAGCATGATTTCTCCTTTTTCTTTTTATTCAGAAACATTGAGGTCTCTCAGTGGTGCTTGTTCATTCAGAATAACCCTTTTCTTCAAGGGACAGAATTCTGTAATTACCATAATGCCCCTGCTGGGTTTGCTGACAGGGCTGGTGTATCTGTAAAGGCTGTGGCTGGAATTGCAGCTGCTTCTGTCTTGGGCAAAGAAGAAAGAAATTGTACTTCTTAGTGGAGATAGTGCATAGCTGTTCTTTGAAAGGGGAATATTTTAGTGAGTCATCTATAATAATGCAGATACTGGTTTCTGATAGGGAACTACCCAACCAGACACCCAGGCTGTTCCTTTCTAAACTTAAGATACTTGCATTGTTGGACTGTAAATATAAAGCTGTAATCAATAGGATGATCAGTTTTCTGCAAGCAAAGAGAACATAGTGTATGCAATAATCACTTTGTGTATATGTAGCTTGTTGAAGTGATTAGAAAAATGATGGCATCAGCCTTTTTATTGCAGCAGTTGGATTAGTTAGGGCTTCAGTTTGCGGCATTATCTCAGAGACAGTAAGCAGATAAAGCAGCTGTTAGGGAAGCTTTGCTCGTTCCCATTTACAAGGAGCTTGCACCTGTACTTGTTTGTTTTCCAGTGTGTGGGAAAAAGTACTGAGAACATAAAGCCACTAAGTGGCCAGAAATGATACCAGTCCATCACAATTTTCATGGCTCATATTTTTTACTGTGCTATACGTAATTAATCCAAGCCACCCATGGAAACACACATAAACCGTGTGCCTCCCCCATAATAGAGTATGGAAATGCTACTGTTTGTCTCCATCTCTTGTGAGTGATGTATTCAGCCTGATTGTGTAGCCTTCTTCCATGTTGAACAGTCCTTCCTTAAATGTAATTCCATCTCAGCAGGACCCTCTGTGGAAGTACAGCTTTGTGTGTGGGAGAAATTGCCGAGTCAGGTTGTGATTTCTGTTTTAACTTCCCAGGTGCATGGATTTCTACTGCTTACTGATCAAAGGCAATAGAAATAAATACACACATGCCAGGATTAAGACATACAGATATCATGCAACCCTTCCTTTCTTTGGTCATATATGATTTGAAAGGTAGGTTTTCAAATTTGTTTGGGTTTGGGGTGGGTGGGGTTTTTTCAAACTTACTGCTTAAATCCTCTCTGGGCTTTGAAGTCCACGGTTTAATTTTCAAAGCACTGAAAACTGAATCACCTGAAATCAGACACTACTTTCAAAGATTAATAGATGAAGATTTAGAAATCCAACTTACTTTCCACTGAGGTATGAATCTCAGTATGTTTGTTAAGTTTTTCTTTAAAAAAAAAAAAAAAAAAAAGACTATTGGTATATATTCCTATCGAGATCGTTATTTCTCTGCATTCACAAGGATATAATGAAACATGCTTTTTTCTGCTTGTGGTGATGATTTTTATCAATGGCTCATGTAGAAAAAAGTTTTCCCCAAAATGTAGTTTGTGTTTGGAGTTAAAATCAGTCTTTGGCAAATTTCTTTTGACAAGGACTTTGATATTTGGCATTCAGCCATTGAAAATACATGGTCCTTGCTGCTTCACTCAAAGCTGCATTGTTTCTCAAGAGCAGAGCTATCCTGCAAGACCATGGAAAATGAAGGGATTGTAGAGGCAGCTTGGTTAATGGATTTGCAAATTTAAGACAAGGCTTTAAAATATTTTTGAAATTGAAAAGAAGCATTCATGTACTGCAGAGATGTGTTTGTGTAGGCTCCTGTTTGCCATGTGTGTCATCATAGTCATCTTCCTGGCACTAAATGTAGACAGATAGAGCTGTATCAGATCTGTACAGAAACAATAGTCCAGTGTTAAATGTGCTTTAAATTTTAAATAAAAATGTCCTGCTGTTGACATTATTAATTAAAACTAGGAGGCTTCCTTTAACACAGCACTCCAAGGAAGAAAGGTGATCTTAAAAATAGCTTGGACTTAATCTTTCATAGCTCAGCATTAACATCCTGAGCCATATTAGGGATAAGAGGGCAAACATATGGTCTGAAAAATTGTGTTCCTTGTGGATAGCTGCTTTCTCCGTTGCTTGTGACTCCTAAGTGATCCACAACTGCTCCATGTAAAAATCAATACAATAATCCAGTCTGGAGGTCCCAAGGTGTAACAGCAATGGCAATTATGCTTTGACAATAGACTCCTGGAGTGTGTGGTATGGCTTCATTACAGTGCATAGCTTTAAATATACTGCCAGGTTTCTGATGCTGCTCTGATCAGGGCTGAACTGGAGATCTTAAATCAAGACAGCTGTTCTGTCTGAGCAAAGGGGTCTTAATTGTGGAAGCTAGCATGGTATTGAAAATCTCTTAGCTTGGTGGAGCACCTATTGCTTGGTGTAGCAGAGATTTGGATACCACAAAAGTTTGTCTTCAGTTGAGCCAGGACATTATGATTTGTTTAAGGTGGCCAGGGCACATGGTTAAAGAAAATTAACCACCCTGTATTTCAGGGGAACAGAAAGATTTCAGATTACTTTGTGTTGTCTTTGTTGCTTTTCTTTATTGTAGACCTTTGCAAAGATTACTTTGAATGCGTGCAGAGCTATAAAGAGCCTTGTAGTTTATGCAAACAAGGAATCTAACTTGCACATTTATCTGTGATACAGAAGAAGATGTTTAAAGCCATTAAGGAAATGAAAAGATAATGATAGAAATAAGCCCATACGGATGTGACATTATTGTGTTTAGTCTTCTGCCATTTACAACCTTTGTAATTTTAGTGTTTTCCTGTCTAATATAGAGATGTGGTCACTGTCTCGGGTGGTCAGAGTTGGAAGTTACTTAAATCAGAATTCAGTATTGCCTGTGGAGACTTGCAGTCATAGGGGACTGTACTTTCATCGATTAGATCAAGATGGATGGCTGCAAAATTGGATCTCCAGCCTCTCTGAGCCACACTGGAGTGTGAAGGATGCAGGCAGAGGAATTATGCTTTGGCTTGGCTGTACAGCTCCAGCTGTGGCCCCGGGGCTGCTGCCGCCATCCCGGCAGTGTCTCTTTTGGCCGAAGCCTAACTGCCTCACCCTTGAATTTAAGATAAAGGAATGTGTGTTCTAGTATTAAGAAAAAAAAGTGTTTGTAGCTGTCAGTATAGTGTGTGTAGAAGGCCTTTCTGCTCGAACTTCAGGTTCATATGGGAATTAAAAAGGTCAATCTCTTGCAGAGTAACCGACAAGACGAGGTTAAGTTGCTCAAACAGATATCCCTCTGTTTCTCTGAAGTGTAATCTATCAATCATTTCTCAGCCTCTTTCTTTGCTGTCATGAGATGATAGCAAATTAATTGTGTGTCTGAACATCAAACTTTTAAGTGCCTCTGTGTGCTCCTCTGCAAAAATATGTTTCAAATGGCAATTGTAATTCTAGTGAGCACTGTCCTTCACCCTTCACCCATGACGTTTTGAGTCTTTAGACAGTCATGAAGAAGAATTTAACCTTAACCTAAAAATCATTTTTTAAAAATTAATGATTGTTAACAGAGAAGGATGGCTCCTAAGTGGGCTTATCTGCAAAAAATGCAACCCTCTCCCTAAGAACTCAAATCTCTTTGTTGCCCAGATTTCTCTAGCAAGCTGTCCTTATCAATGGGGAGGAATTTTCTATGGAATTGATTCCCTTGACAGTGTAGCAGGGATGCTTAAAATAAGTCAAAATACAGTATTGCTCACCATTTTTGAAAGGGCAGCAGGCTCCTATGAGTTTGTGTTCCTCACTGCAGCAAATGGGGGTCTTGGCTGTCTGTGCATGTGCTGTAGGATTGACCTACAGAGCCACATGAAAAGGTATGGTCGTAGTTTCATGGGAAAATGAACCTTAAAAATCCCATTCTTTATTGCTTAAACTGATTAGAAAGACCAGCACCTTTTGCAGGGCTCTTTGTAAATCCTAATTCTGTAAGATAAATATCTAGGTCAGAAGCTAGAGGTCCCATCACCTGTTTTTTCAAAGCTATGGTATGTTTGAAAAGTCTTCAATAAAGTTGGATTGCTATAAGGAATCCAGTGGGTTTCTAAAGCACTCATTGAATTCAACCTGTAAAACTCGACTTCCAGCAGGTTAGCTGAGGATTGTCAGCTGGTGCTTTCATCTTGGCTTAGCCTGACATGAAAATTTTGAGAAAAAGCAAAGAAAAAATTCAGTGTTCTCTTTATCCTATTCACATGCCTTTTGAGCTCTTCTCATTTACTTCCCTTCCTTCATTATGTTGCAAAGTCGAGCTTACCTGTCTGTCACTGAGCAGCGCAGGGCACTGGGCCGTGTGCCCCATTCTGCTGCTAATGAGGCCAGCGAGTGAGCACCGTGCTCAGCTGACGCGGCTGTGGCTGCTGGGGCATTGCTGGCGCTGGGGACATCCAGCAGAGCAGGAGCTGCCAGCATGGCCTCAAGTTGTGTTAACTGCGTTGAGCTGAGCCTGGATACCGCGGCTTTGCCTGGGCTGTGCAGAACAGGGCACCAAGTGCATGCTTGTTAGGGCAGAAAACCTTCCTTCTGAAATGAGCACCTTTGTCCTCCTGGATTTTTTGGGACTCTGTGTACTTTGCTGGTAACAGTACCTTTTTTTTTTTTTTTTTGCTGTTATGAAGTGATACTTGTTCCTTTGGAAATCAATTTAGAGAATCAGCTGACTGTGACTTCTTCAAAAGATGCATCCTACTGATATCACAACACATGGATTCTTGTTTAGATGTTTTTTCTCTGACTTCAAGAAAAGAAGGTTTTTAAAGAGCGTGTAGTTACTTAAATATTCAGGCAGAGGCCTTATGAAATTTTAAAAACAAACCTGTTCTTAGCCTGCAGTTACCACAGGTGCTTAAATGCCTTTACAATCTGCCCTGTGGCTTCTCTGCTCTAGATATTGCTTCAGTAAAATGAAAATGTAAGCAGGCAGTTGGACAGAGTGCTGAGGACAAAAAGTAACTTTCAAGAATCCAAGATATCCAAGAAATGTGAATTTCTCACATTGTCTTGATAAGACCAAAATGAAATAACAGGTCTGTCATGGCAGAGCTAGTAAGGAAGAAGAGGTTTTTTCCACATACACACTTAAGAAACAACACCTCCTTAATGGCAGAACTCTGGGGTCCTTCTTTTCAGAAGGCAGACTGACAGCATTTGTAGGTTAAATGAAATGAATTAGCAAACAAGTAATTATATTTGCATGTAACTTTGTTAAGATAATATCCTGTCCATCTTAAACCTGTCATATTAGACATATTTAATCTTCGTGACGCATGGAGTGGTGTATTGTGTTTGACACCTAAAGGAAGAAGGACGAGAGCCTGTAATTGGAATGCTGCCATTGGATAATAATGATGAGCACTTCTCATCTTCAAAGGGCTTTCAGCCTCCCTAGCTAATCCACATATCCGCTGAGTTAGGAAGGTAAGTTTGTTCCCTATTTTACAGATGTGGAAGCTAAGATGGAAGGAGTCACTGTGTTAGAACTGGAAGTGCCTAGGTGCTAGTCATCCTGTGTAAAATCAAAACTGATTTTATTTGTGAACTCAGATGAAGTAAATGTGTTATTTAGATTTGGATTACATGGCTGACATTGATCATTCTGACATTTGACCCTTGAAATATAAAGTCAGTCTCATGCTATACCAATGTAACAAGTGTTCTCTAGTAATCATATTACTGTTGAGTTCAATAATCTTTACAAGTAAAATGTGCAGAGCTTCTGAATGTTTGCACTTGAAAGTGAAGATCTGATCCTGACAGCCTTCTGGATATAAAATCCGTTTAGTAATTGTAGAACTTCAGACTCTGAAAATTGTGAAGCAAAACTCTCACTAGAGTGGGGAGCTTCCTGAACAATTTTAGTTGTTGGATTGCCATTTTAAGGCAATTTGAGTTCACTGGTTATTCAAATGGTAAAACTAACTCAGTTGCTGAAGTGGACATCTTCCTCTCCCAAAGCGATTGCTGTTGGTGTTAAACCACTAGTGGTTTAAAAATAACATTTTCTTAAGTCTTTAACTTCCATGTAGAGTTACTTACGGTAGCTTAAACTGTAAAATGTTTTAAATTAATTTTGCCTACTCCTGTTCGTGCTTTGTATTAGAATTTCTTTTATGTAAAATGAGGTGGGTCAATTATCATGCATATTATTTGCCCCAGCAGATTCTATTGTCCCAACAGCTAATGAGTATGAAATAAGCATTAGAGGTATTTACAGAAAGTCTTTCATGAAAAAATAAACACTGTTTTCTCCTCATTTTCAATTTAGTAAAGCTTCCCTAATTTTAATGCACAGATGAACCATAAATAAAACCATACTATTATCCCTTACTGGAACCCAGTGGATGAACTTTATGCAGCTGGTGAACAGAAATGGAAATATTCTGGCTGATGACATTTTTGATTACTATCTACCTGGAGAGTGCTTCGTAGATTAAAAAATCACAAGCAAAAATTGCAACATTTACAAACCTCATTAATAAAACCAGAAACACTGCCTTTTCCTTTTTTCTGATCATCTTCCCTCATCATGCAGACATCCCTTTTGTTTTCTTTCCCTTACGTATTTCTCCAGAAATTCCTCCATGCACTTGTTAGTTCCCAAATAAAAGAACACATTTTAGTCTTTACCTGAGTTCTATTGGCTGAAATGACAACACTGTTAAAAATCAATGTGTAGAAAGCTGGATCATTACTGAGGTTTCCCCTTGAACACTTCATAGACACAGCAAACTCAGGAAAACAGCCTGAGTGCACTGCATCGTGATTGATTTCAAGTACATCTGATGGAGTATAATTGTCTACCCATTCATTTCTCTTCATTCTCCTCTCTACATGCTTCCTCTTTTGGGATCAGATAATCAGTAGCAATAATAAAAAGAAGTAAGAATTAAAAAAAATACACAGAAATGATTGCCCATAAGGTTTAGCTGCAAAACTAAATAGCAGTAGCTTTATATTTAATATATTAATTCCTATATTCCACTATAGTGTCATCAGAATCTTTGGGAAAGCCCTGACACCACTTTATGTTAACTTAATAAAAATGCACAGTTGGGTTTATATTAATGTTTATGCTGTTAGTGGCATTGAGACTAAATTTTCAAGTGTGTCAACATCACCATCAACATCTTCTCCCTGTTAATTTCTTATATAATATGGCAAGAGAATCAATACTTTGAGGCATTAGGATCCTAAAATGTCTGAGTGTTTGTTTGTTTGTTTTATTTTCCTGGGGTTTCTTTCTTAATTTTTTCATTTATGAAAACATTTGTGGTACTCAAAATGGAGCCTCCAGTTCTGGTTCGGAATATATTACTCTTAACTGGCCTATTTGAACAGAGCATTAATTGTGAAATATGCTCTTATACCTGCTTGATAGAAAGCTAGATTATTGAGTTTATATTAATAAACTTCCTTCAATAGGAGTCCAAATGAAAAGAAATCGAGTTTTTTCTCATATTCTCAACCTTGTATATTTACATCATCACGAATCCTACTGGAAACTCTTAGTAGGAGAAGAAATTCTTCTTGTATGATTATTATATGTTTAAAAAAATCACATCCCGCTTAAGATAGTATTCTAGGAATTATTTATAAATTGGTATTTTTGGTTTCAGGCACAAGCAAATATCCTAGGGTAAATTTTTGTTTAAAAAAAAAAGTTCTGTCATCTTACTTATGTACAGGTATAACATACCTGAACATTTCTGTTACGGCACTGAAAGGACCTGCTGTCATTAATGCATGTATTTTTGGTTCCTCATATGCTCCTTGCTGTAACTGCTTTCATTCCATTGAGGATGTTGTCTGAGCACTGTGATTTCTTGATGCTGTTTGCTCTAATGTTGTATTGCTCTAATGTTACTTTTGAGTTTTGTTTAGCTCTAAATTGCTCTCTCAAATAATGCCTTTGTTGGTACATCCTGGGGTTCTGTAGCTGCAAATTGTCAATATTTTAAGTATCAAGTTTACCAGTGAAAAGCTGTGCTTTTTTATTTTTTTTCTGCCAGATCCATAAACTCAATTTTGAAATGTGAGAATTAAGTTATGTCCCTTCTTTTTCTGTGTGCGTGCTTAAATCTATCTCCAGTAAGAGATAAGCTGCTTGTGGCAGAAGGTTCATTGACTGTCATCGGAAAAGAAAAATCTACTTTTTTTTAGATTATGTCTTCGGTGACCTCACTTAGTGAAGGTGATGGAACTGTGCAGCAAGAACAAGTTTATAAGGAGTGAAACAATATTTAGTTTTGTTCAGGTATCTTGCAAGCAGCAGGTGCCATGGAAAAGAGGGTGTAATTTTATTTTGCAGCTCTTCAGAATAGAACAATACTTTCAACTATCTAAAGAGTCACATCTGCTGTCATTTTTATAGGGAGATCATTATACACTTTCTAGATATTCAAATGGTTTCTCCTTTTGCACTAAATTTTGCATGTACCTAAATCCTTCCCTTCTTTAGTTTTTACTTTTCGCTGAGTTAATAATGAACTACACTGATGTTTCCTTCTCCTTTTTTCAGCTTAGCCCTCACAGGTTTTGCTTCTTTTGCTATTTCACTGTAGGTGAGTCCCTTCAGCACTGAGGACATTTTGTTACCCTCTCTGAGAGCTCTCCAGTTTAAACATCTTTCAAATACCACGATGCACAGAAGGGCTGGTTGGGCAACCAGAACTGTGTTAATACAGCTTTTTAAGAAGTGATTGAAATGTTTTCAGCTGTGTTAATATGTTGACACAGGTAAATTTGATCAGTAAAATATTGGCAAATACAGCTCTGTATTACACAAACTTTTCTACATTCTCTTCCTATTTCATCTGTGATTTTAGGGAGTGCTATTTACTTCTGCCACTTTGGATGGATTCTTATATCTGTTTATGAAAAGAATAAGATGACTTCATGGTAGAGAAGTCCTTATCTATATTGAGACCTTCACAGATATTGAGGTTTTTGAGAAAACAGCAACAAAATGTTTTCTGATGAGGATTATAATTGCATTCATTAATTACTTAATTGTATTATTTTTAGTATACAAGCTCACATTGTGGATCTTTTCATTGTCTCAAAATGTGTTTTCATTAATTAAGCAAGATAGCAGAAGGTGTACCTCATCTCCAGTTTAAAATAAAGGAAAACATTTGAGTCTGATATGTGTTGATTGTGTGAGTTTGATATCTACCTACTTCTTCTATTCTCTTGCTTTTTGTATTTCAGGGAAGTTCAGATGTATTGATTTAGTCTATAAAAAGTGTTCAGCAAAGAAAATCTGTGGAATTTGATGGAATTAAAGATAAAATTCCACACACTATTAATTTCCTATATTTAGTGAGATTCCAGCCTTTATTTTATTTATTTTATTTTATTTTATTTTATTTTATTTTATTTTATTTTATTTTATTTTATTTTATTTTATTTTATTTTATTTTATTTTAATTAGTTCCAAAGCATAGATTATTAAATGCCCTTGTTTTAGCTCATTAAACAAACAAACAAACAAACAAACTCACTGTATGTCAGAAATAAACCTTCTGGCATTGGAGAAGAGAGTTTGAGGTGTGGTTCTCAAAGTCAAAATTCTGGGCCATGATAAACCCCTTTAGTTACATATCCATAATCAAGCAACCAGTTGAATTCTTGGTGGAAGGATTCTAATAACAAATATAACAGCTGATGCTGCATTATCTGTGACTAATTCACAGGTCTGCTCCAATTGCATATTAAAGCACAGGAACACACACTTCTGATTTCATCTGTTTCCAAGCACAAAATTACACACTGTTCCTCATTAATGATATTATTTTAAAAATAGTACAAGGATGAATACAAAAGCTGGGCTATCTCTAATAATGGCAGCCTGGAGCATTAGAGATTCTACAAACTTCTGATCTTGATGGGAAAATAGTGTGCAAATGAAAAATATCTGTGTAAAAGGAAGGCAGTGAAATCTTCCTGAACACTCCCATGTATTTTTTCTTTGTTTTGGTGGATTTGGATCTATACCACTGTGGTTTAACTCTTGCCCAACATAATACATTAGTTTCTAATTACACTGATCTTCAAACCAATATGGTTCTCCAGGCTGTTTTTAGAGGTGATAGTTTAAGATATCAACACAGGTTATAAATCACAATAGCTGTTTGTTGCTGAAAATACAGAAGCTGTGCTGTTCTTAGAGAGGAAAGACTACCTTGTGCCTATGAAACTTGAGAGACTGACTTAAAAAATAAAAATAGAGAGGGAAAATAAACAGCACAAGAAGCAAATACCCAAGGAAAAGGACCCAAGTCTTTTCATGAGGCTAAAAGACTTGCCCATAATTGCACAGGAAATCTGTGGAAGATAAAGAAATTAAGTTTCTTTTTGAGTTGTAAAATACCTAAAAAGTCCCTTATATGAACAGTTAGAAGTGTTGGAAATTATCTCTCTTCCAATCTTTTTAATGGGCTGGTCAGTGGAAGACCTTCTATCAAAGCAGGAGATGTATGTTCACTGTAGGACCAGAATCTACTGGATAAGTGTTTCCTCCTTTGTGTTAATAAATTGAATTGTAAGTAGCTGAGAGTTGTGAATGACAGTAAAAACTTGGGAATAATGAATGCAGGTATGTGCATAACTGAATACAGAATTTTGTTTTGCATTTTCCTTGTTGCTTTCAGTAACTTAAATTTCCCAAATAAAACTTGTTCTATGCAACTTCTAGTGAGCAAGAACTGGTTTGAATGAAAGTCTGTGCCACTGGGATGAAGTGCTCTCTTCAGAATCCTTGGGAAAATAGTTTTGGGAAATCTACCTTTTGATAGAGCCAAAAAGAAGCCACAGAGGGGCCTTAACAAGAACAATAATACTGGAAGCAAATAGAAAGATATATTTGGAAAGTAATGCAGCAGGGCTGAAGAGCAAGATACTGGGGCAGCCTGTCAGAAGAATCATTCTCTTGCTTCTATTATGATTGTATGTACTAGACAGAGAGGTGAAAGACTAAAACTGAGTCACCTGTGAGGAAGACAAAAAGGTGCAAATCTTTCTGACAGAAACATCATAGTTGATATTTCTAAATTTATGCTTTCAGTTCTGAATATTGCAGAGCTGTCTGGGCAGTTGGCTAGGCTGGGACTAGCAGGACAGATCTTTGTAGGAAACATATATGTGGTTCTTATGCTTAGGAAACTGCTAGTAAGAAAAATGCCTTCATAAAAGAGGCATCCCTACTACAAAGCCACTATGCTTGTCACTGGTTTAAAGACTGCTCAAAACTCCTGGATTTCCTCTTCAGTTGCTTTTTCAGTGCTTTGTTTTTTCCCCCTCTCTACCAAGGTTGTTTACATTTCATTGCTGTGCCTGGATTGTAGGTGATTTAGTCTATAAAGGACCTGTAGCAGAAAAAGGTCTAATAATGTGAGATGCTCAGTTCTTGTTAGTGCAGCTGCCAGTGGTGCTAAGGGAATTCTGCATGGGTGGCTGTAGGTGCGAATTGAAAAAAATGGGGAGGTGTTGAAGAAATCGAAGGTGTTGTGAATGTGAATGGAGAAATTGGATTGTTGAACATTTCTTGTCCTGCAGCACAAAATAATTATTGATGAAAGTTTTACTCTGCAAAAAATCTGTTTTGAGCATTGTGTGCACGAATGTTTCCATTTGGTGTCCAGATTTAAATGGTGTGGAGAACGCAGTGTCTTTTAGAAAGTAGCCACTGATGATAATGGCACTAACCTGGAATTTGTTTCTGTTTCCTCTGAGTTTGGCAGAACTGGCTAGAAAAGCACTGAGCATCCTTTGCTACTCTCACAGTGAAGAGGGCTGATCTTTTGCACTGTGCTTTGGGTTCCTCCGTCTCTGCAGAATAGATTATCTGTTGCTTTTTCAGGAAGAAGTTACAATAATTGTATTGATTGTCTTTCATTTGACTCTTGACTGAGAGGAATAAAAAGCTTCGTGATTATTGATTTAGTTTGCACTCAAGTATGTTACTTTTGTTTTCACTTCCCATAGGACCTAATCCCAAGGCCATTTATGCAGTTGTGTAAGGCCTTAATGCAGTAGAGGTAAGGCAGCCTGGCTGTGTAGAAGCCTGAATCAGTACACATCCTGTGTGCCTAGCTCCTTGCTCAGGCATTTATAAGTTTATCATCTCAAGTTATACCCAAAATAGATTATCAAAGTTGAAACAAATGGATTTGTTTATTCTGTCTTTTTATGAGCTAGTCTTTCCTCTTATGCACCCAAATGACTTCTAGACAGCTCTTTGTTGTACCTACCCCTGTCAGTAATCCATACCAGAGGGGCAGGAATTCAGAGCCAGAGATTTTCAAGTGCCAAACACACCCTGATCTTGTTGCTCCTAAAATGCTGCATCTGTCATAGTAGAAATTGCCAGTGCACTGTGCTTTGGAACATGCACTCGCAGGACTTGGGCAACGTTATCACAGCACTTAAATATTAGTGTTTAAATATTATTTTTTCTCCTTACACCCTATTCTGCATCCTCAGAAAAAACAGAGCTTAGGCAATACAGATCCAAATAATTTTGTTGGAAAGGCTGTTGAATTCCTTGTGATCTAGAAAGGTGATGCCCAGCTCAGAGGCTGGAACTAAAAATCCTTTTTTCAGTCTCTCAGTGCTTCAGTGTTTGTGCAAAATTGTCTCATGTAAATGTGTTGAATTTTATGTTCATTACTGATTTCTCATATTTTTTTATTAGTAAAAGTAATTAAATAAACCTATAAATATAAGCAAAATTTGGTTGGGCAGAAATATTTAGGCACAAAACACAGTAAAGCAAACAAGTAGTACAAGATAAGCGCAGAAATATGCCATTAAATACAAGTAAAAATTATGTCATGGATTAGGGTCTGTTGAACTTAAAGGCCTTCTGATTAAAAGGCCTCACACAGAATTAACACAACTTCTTTATCTGGTGGCTTATGCACTGTGCCTATATATGTAGTGCCAGTATGTGCATTATTAAAATCACACAATCCTGTAATGGCGCAAGCTTGTCTCAGGACACCTTTTTTCCATCACTTTCAAACATTTTCGCAGGAGTTACATTGGTGCTATATCCCTCTGCCACCTCATTTTCTTGATGTTGCAAGTACAATATCTTGAACACTAGGAAATCCTTTGAGGAAAAAAGGTGTGTGTGTTTAAAATAGCTTTATTATGTTGATTCAGCTTCCACTCCAGTCTGAAATGCTGCCATTATGCACATCAGAATTTTAGGAATGCAATTAAATATATTTAAGTCCAGGTCAGGTATGGTCACATGAACAAAGTCCCTTTCCGAGGATGGTTGGTACCTAATAACAGAGTGAGGTTCTCTAGTCTTGATTTTCACTTAGTGGGTGGCCTTGGCAAACCTTTTCCGTCTTGTCCTAATTTAAAGATAAGGAGGCAGAGATCCATTGCACAATGCTTTGTCATCTCTTGACGAAAAATGCCATTTGATTTCCAAGTTTTTTGATTTTGTCATCATCTGAGTGTAGTCGTTAGTATTGTGAACATTAAGCCTTCTCCAACCTGCACTTTTTCCCCTCCACAAAAATGGTGTATATCTACCTTATGTCCAGGAACCTCCTGGTATTTCAGAAAGATTGGGAGATAGCATTTTCTCTGTTTTACAGACATAACAATGAGAAATCTTTAAGGATCAAGATTCTTCTTGGATAATATACATCTTCCTCAGTGGTCCTTCCTCAGGTTCCTGTCTCCCAGCAGCTTTAATCACTAGAGAACTTTGCTACCCTTTGTGAGAGAGAGAGGGAGAGGAAAAAGCCATCTGCTGCTTGTGGTTGCTAGGGAGTCGCATGCTGCCCTCAGGTTAGACTGAGCCACTTTCTCTCACATTTCTATTGGTTTGGGCCACTGCTCTGGACTGAGCTAAAGTTAATTTAGCTCTTGCTTTCTAACTGCTCTTCCCAGTAGAATGGCAACTGGACAATTAAACGTGGGCTGAATGAATTTAAACATCTAAATTCTTAATCCATACATGCAGAAAGGGAGAATAAATGTAGATTTTGTAAAGTGCTGCTCTTCTGCTTGTTGTCTGAGGTATGCAGCATGGATGAGGAAGCAAACTGCTTTTACTGAAGAATACTCACACCCAAGACACTGGCAGAATACTGAGGTTTATAGAAATCTGTTCATTATGGCTCTGTGGGGAATTTCCAAATATATTAGCATTTTTAGGTCCTCTTATCAGCACTTCAAAGATAAAGTGGCGTGAGATGAACGCTTCTCCCTTTGCGTGCCGGGTTTTACATACACTGTGCACCCAAAATAGGTAGGAAAATCTAAAAGGGATTTATAAGCAGATGTTAAAAAATGCGGTGAATGATTTTTCGGATGGTTTTTAATTATGGTTTGTCAGATGGCTTCTCATAGGAGCATAATCACAAGGCACATATTCACTGATGATTTATTTAAAGAAAAGAGGAGGAAAGGCAGGCTGGGAAGTGTTTTTGTGAGGTACTGCTGTTGGGGGCTCTGTGTGTCTCCATAATGTTTATCTTCCTGCTCACTGTCGTCATGGAAGCTCAGAGCCAACTGGAAGATCCTGCTCTGCACGGGACTGGATTACTGACCCCAACACATGGAAAATTGAATGTATTAAGAGGCAGCCTCATTTTCAACCCTAAGGACTTCACAAGGAATTTGAAACAAAAGGCCAGAGACCTCTGAGGAGATTTTCATCCCAGGGGGGAGTCTCATTTTTAAAAAACAAATTAGCATCACCATAGAGAAGCAGCTTCCAATGACCAAAAATTAGAATACAAAATGAAAGATTTTTTCATTCTCCTGGGTGCTGCTTTCTATCTTTTTTTTGCCAGCCAATGTAGCTGAGGTGAGCTAAGCTCTGACCTCAATGCAGTCAGTTGCACTCACATTGGAAGTGGGAAAACTAGTGACATCAGAATGTCTTGCCAATCCATGGGTGAAAGATAAAAGAGACTCATTCTTTTATAGAGGGTTAACAACAGCGCTCTCTTTATTTATATGTATATAAACTCACTCAGGTCCATGAAAGAAGAAATCTACAGGAATTAATCTAGCAGGGACAGATAGGTGGGTATTTTCCCTCCTTTTCCTTCTGGTGGCAAATATCACAGATGTTTAATAAAAGACCGAATTCTGAAAAGATCTCTGAAAGAGAGCTCATGAGCTGTAAAAACTTGGCTTGCAAGTACTAGCAAGTGGAAAATGTGGATATCCTTCAGAATAGGAAGAGCCAGGAGCTTTGGGAAAAGGGCTTAAAGGTTTGCATTTGGAAGTGCAAAGGATGGACTTGCCAGACGTAAGGCACAGGCAGCCTCCACGCGTCTGCCTAACTGCAGTTTGCTGCTCTGTTGCACAGATTTGTGTTGCAACAACTGTCTGTTGAGGTACACGGAGAGGTTAATGGCAGATATGTGTCTGTGCGTGTGAAATGGAGGGCACAGGACAAGCCTGCGAGCCTTGTTTTGCCATTTTGCCCCCTGGGGCGGTGGCAGGGTAGCTTCTGCCAAGGAATTCTGTGGGGACTGTGTACTGAATTAATGCAAAATGCGTTTCACCTACCTTTTCCTATGACAGATGCTGTCCCCTGAGTTGAAGGTATATGTTTTGAACTCCTCTAAGGAGCTGTTTTAGCCTTGTCGTAAATGGTAGAAGATTTATAAGCTAACAAGCTTATACTGATGAGTATTTTCACCTTAGGCCTGGCTATCCAAATGTAATAATACTCTGCAGATTTTTCCCTGAAGGGTGCCTGTGTAGCCTGTCACTTCAGAGGATGTGCATTAAGCCTGAAACAACACAAAGAATAAGCAGATTTTAATGATAGCTGTTGTCATATGAGATTTTGCAAGTGAAGCATGAATTTTTGGTGCAACCAAACCAAGACCAGACCCAGCAGTACTCACTATTTTTTGATTCTTTGCTGTAGAAAAATACTAAAAATATCTACAGCTATTGGTTTTTATATGCAAAACACTTTATAAATATTAAACAACTAGTTCTCACAAAGTATATACTCAAAGCCAAATTTATCCCAAGGCCTCTCCTCAAATCTCAGATTATTTCTTAGTTTCTGTCATCCCAGAGTTATTCACGCAGTGCTCTGTGTTGATTTGGTTTTGATGGGATAGTACTTGACAAAACTGTAGTATAGCAATGAAATAGGTAACTATATAATTTACTTTAAAATATTATATGCTACAGAATTCTTCAGTATATTTATGTATAAGTCAATATATGGACATGTGTCTCTGTACAATTAACAATACTGACACAGCAGTTTCACCACCGAAAGCTCTGGTTTTGGACACTCTGTAGGACATAATAGAAATCTTTTATTGTAAGGGTGGCAGCAAAATATCCATTTTTGGCTCTGTACACTGAACACTTAAAGGTCACACTTGTCAGGAAAAGCAACTTTATTTTTGCAACAGAAGTGAAGTGTTTTGTCCTGGTTTATAAATTTTACTCTGAGGAGTGAGTTGTGGTGTTTGTAATGTGACTTTGCCCTGTTCAAATTCAGTAAGCGTTGGGTGACACACACTACACCCAACAGGGGCTCAGGCAGAGAGGCACCAAACACTCTGGCTTGATTTTAATAAAGAAAGATGCTGAATCATTGTCTACTCTGAAGAAATCTCCTCCAGCACACAGTTAAGGTAAAAGGAAGTAACGTCTTAACTGTGACACTTTATTTTTCTTGATACTTATTACCAGAAGTGTGTACTAATGATGGAAAGTGGGATAGCCAAAACGTTGCACAGGGTGAGACAGTGAAGGTAAATCATGACAGGAGAGAAAATTAAACAACGGTCTTTTCTCCAATGCCAAAGCTATATGGGAACATGGTGGGGGGATCGAGGAGGGGAGAAGGGCCTCCCCCCAAAAAATCCACCACACTATGATTAACATGGTAAGAAAGCAGAGATGCTGGCATGCCTGCATGTGACTGAGGAGAAGACAGTGGTGACAAATGGACGCATGACAGCCCCCCAGACATTTACAGCTGATTAGAAGCACGACAGACGGGCAGCTGTCATGCCAATGAAATATTACAGAATGGAAATGAACTTACAGCTGGTTGGGGTGACACCCCTGGTACTTCACTTTTATCACTACTGCTCCAGGCTCCCACTCTTTACCCAGTCAATGAGTCTCTCTATCTCCCAGCGTGCATCCCATTTAATTAGGGTCACTTTAAATCCAAACAGGGCTCAATTCCTGCAAATCTGTGTTTTATAAGGTGGTGAGGTGTGGAGTAGACTCAAACTGTTCTCCTCAAGCACCGCTGAGGTTGGGTAGGTTATCACTAGTACAAGAGTGATGCTAATCAGCTAATAGCTATGAAAGTTTGGAGACCACTAGCTTTCAAAAAATTCTGGTATCACTCTGCTTTCTGCTCTTCATTTATCTCACCCTTCTTTTCCATGATCTTTTTCCTCTAGCACTGTACAGAAGGCTTGTTAATATTTTGTTCAGCTACCAGCTAACAGATTGAGGTTGCAAATAAGGGAAATACTTCTGAAGTAGCTGTATCCTTAAAAATATATGCCTATATACTTAAAATGCTGAGCTTTGGTATAACATGTGTAAAATATATTTGCAGATCATTTAGTTCAAGCCATGGTGTGAAAGGTAATTCTAGTTGACTGCTGGGAAATATGAAGTGTAGCCTCTCATTTTCTGCTTTCAGTGCTGAGCTATTCATGGAATCTGCAACTTCTTTTTAATCTTTTCAGTCTCTATTATTTTCCATTATTCTCTAGATTTAGCAGCTTCTAAATCCAAAGGAATACTCTGGATTTAAAATATTGCCTCCAGGAACAGAAAGTCTGTTTTCCTGTAGGATGGATGTTTTGCTCTTGAGTCTATTAATTATGGCCTTTTCTTTCAACAGGAATAATTGTGTTATTAATAGTCTTTTCATGAACAGAAGAAAGGCCTCTTTGGAAGGAGAATGCTTTTGCTTCACAAAAGGTTTCTGATAGCCTTAAGGTGGATTTATCTGGTAGAGCCTTGGCTAACCTTCATATTAGACAGAAGCAGTTTAGGGAATTTGGGGATGTGAAGCAAATTAGAAAATAAATTAAAAGCATTATAGCTCAATAGTATAAATTAATGCAGCTGCTGTAAGCTTCATCCTGAGAGAGTTGTCAATATCTGCAAAGCTCCTGCTATGGGGAAGAAAATTAATGTGTATTTTAACATTTGTGTTTTGCCCCACAAGAAGCAATTTGAAAGAGTCCCCTGTAGCTTTGATGGCTTTCCTTATCTTAACTCCTTCCACACCAGTGCCCTGGGTATCCCAGGGGACTGCAGAGGGAAGGGACTAATAGCCCATCCCAGGCAAAGCACGTTGTGAATAAAAGCTGTGCAAGACAGCTGCTGATGGCAACACTGGTGCCCAGGCTTCCCTCTGCAGATGCTTCTCTGGGCTCCCAGCCGTGCAGGTTGTGGCAGGCTTGGTCCAGCAATTTCTCTGTCTTGCAAATGGGTATTTGTTGAGTCTGATGATTCTGTGGAGTAAAATTCTCTTCTGTTCTGCTAAGGTTTTATTAGTAAGGTAGTCGGTGAAAAGCGCTAAGCTCCCTTCTTCCAGCCCTCTGCGGTACCGTTCCCTCCGCAGCAGCTCTTTGTGTCTGCTCTTCCCAATGGAGATTTTACTATTGTCTCTTTCCTCCCTAACTCTTGGGGACACCTGGGTGGAAGCTCCACCAAGGGATCAGAGGGAGCAGTCCCGTGCCTTTTTTAACTTATGGAACAGAATGAGGGATGCTGGTCATCCTAGACCTACAGGAGACGAACTTCCCAAAGCAGAAAAGAGTAAGATAACAGGAATTCTGTCTTCAGCATGGACGGACGGAGTCATTCAGTGTGGTTACATGAGAATTGAGGAGAATAGAAAAAACATGCTCAATTGATGATTGAAGAAGACTTGTATGGTGTTTATTTTCTCTGCTACTCTTAATATAAACAGGAACTGTTTATATTATATATATAATTTATATGTATAATATTTATAGTTTATATTATATTATTGTTTATATTATATATTATATATTATATATTATATATTATATATTATATATTATATATTATATATTATATATTAATTATATATTATATATTATATATATAAGCTGTTCCTCTGGTTATATTTACATTCTAGTTGTACTGGGCATTCTTAGTCAGTTCTGGTCCATGGTGCTCCGAGAACTGTGCAAACACATAGTAGTAAATGAGAAATTTCATTTCAGGGAGCTTGTGATCTTGATCAAAATAAGATATTTCAAAACTCATGAAGGGCTGGAAAGTTGTAATGACAACCATGGTGTGGCCCATCATTGGATAGGTATAAATCAGTCCCTACAAGGGTAAGCAGAAGGGGATAGTGTCTGGCCACAGTTAACTGCTCACCTCTAAGAGAAGTAGATTTGACAGAGATGCCTTTTCAGGTGGTTCTGAGACAGCATTTCTAGGGCTGGGTGTGTCAGAGTTGCAGGTGACAGGACAAAAGGCCATTTGAGGTTGCTGTTGCTGGTGTGTGTTCTCCATACTGGAGAGAGACAAGCAGTGCAAACGTAGGCTGTGCTGATGCTCACTGCAGAGGCCAAGGAAGGTGTCCTTGAATGAAAGCCAGTGGAGGGAGTTCAGTGATAAGAATGATGTGTCAGAGCTTTATGATGGTCCCCATGGAGATGAGCTCGGTGTTGTGAAAATGGTGAGTGTGCATGCTTGGTGCATGGTCCTCCTCTGCGGTGAGGAGGAGGAGGTGATCCGTGGCAGAATATGTCAGCAGCAGATCTGGAGAAAATTGGATAGATTTATCTAATTTGCTGATATCTGTGAGGAGATATCCTAGAGAGACCACATTCCATGATCATAGATAACATAGAAGATGCTTTTCTGAATTCAAGCTTGCTGTCTCTTTTTGGGAGTTTTTGTTTCCCTTAATTTTTAATAAAAAGAATGACTTGCTGTCTTTAATACATGCTACTACTCTTTAAATTCTAATTCGAGCACTGTGAAATAGATTATAGCATGCTTCTGGCAGAGCATGACTTGCTTTCAAAACAAACAAGGAAACTCATAATCTTGAAAATCTGACCTTTGCCTAATTTCTTCTTATTTGTTCTCAGTATGTTTCTCCTGTAATTTTCTCTTTATTTAAACCATGAGAAAATAAGAATATTAGCTTTGTCTCTCTGCCTTCTTTAAGGTACTCAGTGAACTTTACATGCCTTCTAATTGTGTGTGTAAGGAGAAGGATGTGGGCAAGGAAGACAAGGAATTGCACATATGTGGAGAAAGATGGAAGAGAGTATTTGGAACAATGTCGGACTGAAAAATTAATGTCAGAAGAAAGCTCTCCTACGCATAACTCTGCATCTGATATATAGCCTAAACTCACAGCCTCTGCTGCAAAACTAGAGAAATGCTGTCTGAACAATTTGTTTGAGCTCCAAACAGTATGAATGGAGCAAGGATGCCTCACATGTGACAGCAGGTGCTAATATCTTTATTCTGCTTCACCTGAGACCCTGACATTCCCCTTCTAATGCTGCTGAAAATGCAGGTCAATTAATAGGAGCAGAGTTCTCATTTTTGATCCTATATTTAATTCCCTGAAGCTATTATTGCCTTGAGGGAATGGGGGAAAAGTGGAGAAGATAATTATACTTGACCTTGAGCAATGGACTTGTGCAAACTCTTGGATTAGCAATGAACACTGTCAAACCTTGGTTAGGAAGCAGTGGGGGACACGACACTTTGTAAAGCATGTTGCTGAATATGCAAGTGACCAAAATTGAAATGGAAAGGACAAGAGAGAAGCAGAAAACAAATATTGAGGCCAACTCTGTAAGTGCAGTGCTGTCAGGAGTTAATGCCTTTTTCCTTCTTGTCAGAACACCAGTGATAATCAGACAAAATGGTACTTACTGTAGAGAAACAATTAAGATGGGACTTAACAGCCCAAATGATTGAAAAGAAATAGGAATTGCGCTACAGGAATGTGTTAGAACAGAACTTGTGAGGGCTAAGCAACAGCGGTGCATCAAATAGCTGAAGCAGAGAACTGATTCTGATCAGCTTTGCTTTCCTTTACCATTTCCCACTGCACTTTCTCTCACATTATCCTACTATTAGCATTACCAGCTTCCATTTTGGTATGGATTGCAATGTCTTGAATAAGCCTTTTTTGGGAACCATCTGGTCTCAGATGTCAAAGAACAGCTGTAGATAGAGCTGTCTTCTAATGTAGCTAAAGTTCACATCTCTCTGTAAAATAAAATGGAGCAGTGCCCACATTGATGCTGACATAGCAACACTAAGCCTTGGGGAGTTCAGTTTCTCCTTTTGGTTTTCTTTGCCTTCAGCCTCTTCCCCCACTAGGGATTCTGAGCCAAATCCTGTTCACCTTGCTTGTATGAAAATAGTTATCAGTAGAATTACTGGCTTGCATTTTTAGACCATACAGTCTGTCTCCTAAATGCAGACATTGTTTATCGTGTAAGGATGAAAGGAAAAGAAGGTGGTATGAAACCCAACATAGATTTAGAAATTTTGCTACAATTTAAATTTTGCTAAATACTTTTTTTGGTTTGTCTGTGTCTTTGTGGTACTGGGAATCCAAAATCAAAAGCAGTTCAGAAACATGAAGCATACCAGAAAACACTTCAGAGTGATACTATAGGGCTGGATTCTGCTCTCGTTTCTAGTGATGCAAATTTGGTGCAATGTGGACATTTTACAGATTTATGTAGGTGTCACAAACTGTACCCAACCTAGGAAATGGAAGTGATTGTTGTTTTCAAGACTGGACTTTGTGCAGGAGGGAGAATTTGAGAACTTGACATGATTTATGAATATGTAGTAATTTTCTGAATTCCTAGGACTTAGCAGTAGCATTACAGCTCCGCTGGAGCTTAGTGTGAAGTTAGAGAATTTCAAAGGCAGCATTAGCAACCAGACTGCTTCCAAGAATGGGCACGTGGTTGTTGCCTTCCCTGTGCGTGGGTCCCCAGAAAGGAGAGCAGTGCCTCGACCCTTTCCTTTCTTTCCTGCCCCGGGGCTTGGCACAGTGAGCAATGCTGATCTGACCCAGCCCACTCTACAGAGGAGGAGAACAGTACATAAAAAGATATGTTGTCTTCATCCCCTCTTCTGGCTTTTAGAATCTGAATAGAACCTGGGAATGACCTGGCTTGCTGATCATCCCTTTCTACTTCCATTTCAGTAAGTAAAAGTACCTGTGACTCCTGTGTACTGTGGAACAAATGGGATTGTATTTGTGTTATTGCTTTAATAATGGGCTGTGCTGTCAAAACAGGGCAAATGGGGAATGAGCAATGAGAGAGGAAAGTAATCCCCTGTTTATACCAAATCATTTTCCATAGCCCTCTCTGAAAGGAACAAAGACAAAGTAAAGACAAGGGAAGAGGGTGCTGCAAAAACATGTTTTGATTGCTTTATGAAGAAGCATCTGTTAACATTTGTCTTTAAAATTTGCTAAGCTTCATGGATTAACACTGCACTTAACATGGGCATTTTCCTTTGCAGCTGGGTTACATTACACCTGACCTCTTCCCTTTTTTTGTTCTTTTATTTTTTGAGTACATTTTTAATAATGAATTGCAAAACATGATTCACTGTTGTTAGTGCCCTCTTTACTTTTCTGTATTCTTTGGCCATTGAAGTAATTGCTTGTAGGAGACAAATATGCTCATGTTATGAAAACCACTCCCTATAAGTACAGTGTATATCCAAACTCATATCCTTATCCTGATCAGATTTATTTTTACGATAAAGTGCCCTTGCATATAGTCTCACATTTAACAAAGTGTCTTGACCTATAAATATTCCAGTGAACATTAAATGAAATAGGTATTGGGCTGGATGAGTTTTAATATTTTTTACTCTGAAAGTTAATCCAAACCCTGCTTCCCTTGGGCTGCCAAGTAATGAGGAGCAGAAAAAATGGGGAAAAAAAGAAAAAAAAAATCTCCAGCAAACTGCATGTTAAAAGGCTATTACAGGATGAATGAAGTACTAAAAGGAGAGGTTGAAAACACTGCCCAACCACGCTGTAGGTTTATACCAGGATTTCCTAATGAAAGTACAATGAGAGGAGTATATAGGATGTATATCCTATAGTGTGATGTAAGTGTAAATTATATGATTATCATCCTACATCTAAGGATGTAACAGTGCTTTAGATTAAAGTTTATATACAAGGTACATTTTGATTAAGTACTGCACAGGTGAATTATCTGAATTGCAGAGGGGTTGGGTGATGTGCTGTAGCTACTGGGCCAGTCGCAGAGCTGAGATTAACTTTGAGTAACCTCAGAGTGAGGGACTGAGAGCAGAGCTGGGATTGGAGCTTCCCTACATGAAATGTCCATCAGGATAAAATTGCAGATCACACACTATGTTCTGGTCAGTTAAATTTGAAAATAATCTTCAACTGTTGAGGATTTTTTTCACTCATTTCTGTTTCAGTTGTTCTGGCATCTATCCGAGGACTTTCTCTTGCTGTGAGATCTCTCTGCATGTCTGTGGCCCTGTGGCTAGACAACAGTCAGTATTCAAGACAGCAGTCAGTATTCAAGATGTATTCATGAGCTAACTTGATCCTGAGAAGCCAGGTTTCACACTTGCTCACTTCTTTCAAGAAGAAACAGTCTGTGATTCTGAACTACCTTCTGGAGGCTTTTCTCGTCTGGAGACTTTATCATCCATGGATGTATTTAAAATTGACTTGTTTCCCCAGGCCATAATTTGCTTGGTGAATGTCTGTCCAGGAGTCCTGTGTCAAGACAAGGGAAGGATAGGTACCTGCCTTAGCTATTTCATGTCCTTTTGCTGGTGTCTAACCAATGACTTTCTGGATTTGGGCTTTCTGGGAACTGAGTCTCATTTTTCTTTGCACCATAGTTCTTCAGAGGACTCAAACTCACCGTAGGTATTGTTGTTTAACCAATTATTGTAAATCAGCTGAGCCATGGTGATGTCCTGTGAGTGCTTGTTCATGAGGCTTGTCCCTTCAAGCATGCCCTGACTGCTCACAGAGATCTCCAGTCAGATGTCAGTGATTTGACTGGCTGTGCTAGCTTGCTATCTGCTCTCCCTGTTTTTCAATGGTGTATTAGTAATCCTAAGTCAGAAAAATGATTGAAATTTTAATTCAGTTGCTAGTCCTTAAGAAAGCTAATTTTTTATTCATCTTAAAATTCAGTTTACTCTCTCTTTTTTTTTTCTTCTTTTACATCAGGATGTGTATTACTTGATAATTTGATCAACTCTGCAGCAAC
Source organism: Acanthiza pusilla (assembly GCA_036630365.1). Classification (NCBI taxonomy): domain Eukaryota; kingdom Metazoa; phylum Chordata; class Aves; order Passeriformes; family Acanthizidae; genus Acanthiza; species Acanthiza pusilla. The sequence continues at coordinate 53,821,506 of JAXCHO010000164.1, forward strand.
AAAGGCCAGCCAGTGCCTCACTGCCTGTTGTGCCCTCTGGTTTGAATAGTAAAAGCACATTTTCATGCTGAGTTTAGATGAATTGGCTCCTGCCTGTGTGTGCTGGGTAATGTCCTTTCATATTCTTGGCATTGGTAATGAATAGGATTTTGAACACCGCTTGTAGATGTTAAGGCTTATTGTAGGAAAAAATGCTCACAAAAACTCTAAGCTTCTAATAAGTGCCTAAAAGCCAAAGAGGGTATCAGAATTATGGTACTAATTCAGTTGCTATTGGTTGCTTACTTGATCTCTAATTGCTTGTACAAGCACTTGAATTCATGTGCTCATTGGTGACTTCACTTTACAGTCCTCAAATTTTTTTCCCCTGCCCTTTTGCCCATATATAAGAACTTTGTCAATGCTTTTAGGTCTGCACTTATCTTTAAAATCCCAAATATCTTCTAGAGCATTAGTAGTATTCCTGCGTCTTAATTAAGATAAAAGTTTGACCTATTCTTTTTCCTGAAATAAAAAAAAATAATAGCTCTGTTACTGATACCATGGTTGGCAAAAGGGTAAAAAAACCCCGTCAACAACCCTAACCAGAACCATGAAAAAAACCCCAAAATCCCAAGATCCTACTAAAATGTCTTTTGCCTGATGATGGTCAGAGTATTTGCCACTTTGTGATTTATTGTTTGCAAAACCAGAAATTGTCAAAACTGCCCACTTATTATTTTAGCAGTGTATTTCTGAATAGTAACAAGAATTATAAACAACTAACAAATAAACAAAATCTCCTTTTTTGAGGAATTACTGTGATTTTCAGATCCTATTTGATTTTACAGCGGAGTAATGCTATTGAAAAGCTGGATTTAACACAGACAGTAAAGAGGGATTCTGTATGTTGAGGGGTGTTTTTGTTTGTGGGTTTGAATTTTTTTTCCAAGAGAGGTGTTTATTTCAGCTGTGGATTTAATCCTTCCTTCAAAGAGAACTGGAGGATAAAGTGAGTGCCAGAGCAGCACTGTGGGTTCCTACTGTACTTTTGTTCTTTGTTACTGCAGTGCTAAACAAGTGTCTGTTAATGTGGTGGTGCAGGTGAAAGTGCTGGAACTTCATTAACAGTCTCTCTGATGAAGTGTGAGCTAGAATAAAATCCAGTTCCTCTATTCACTGAGCTAGATTTGCAGGACGAGCAGAAACAGAAAGCAGCATGCCATGCTCATGTTATTCCACTGAACAGATTTCACTGAGACTCTACAGGGCAGTAGAGTAAAAGAAAAATAGCAATAAAAATGGGAAATCTTTATGCAGTCACATTTCTGAGTGAAACCAAACATCTGAGAACTTGAGAGAGACTTCACAGGCAAATTACAATGGGTCATCTGTGCTGTAGCCAAAATACACTGAGAAAAATGACTGGAGAGTGACACATTAACAAGGACAAGGTAAGGAAATGAACACATCGTTTTACTTTGCAGTCTATGTAATTCAGCACAGTGTCAGAGAAGAGGGTTAGGCTCTGCCACAGGCATCTGTGGTTCTACTAGTGCCTGGTTTGCTAACTGCTTAACTCCAGCATGCATAAAATGGATGGTCTTGTGGCCAAAAACCTGTCTAGGTCTTACCAGTAAATCTGAATGAATAATAATAATTTTTCCAATTTCCTAGTTGGAATTAATTAAAAAATTGGAAACCAAATAAAATGTTTTAAACGAGTTTAAAGCCATTGATTTTTTTTCTGCCATTTTCCCCCCAACTCTCATGTGAGAGCAGATTCAGTGCCATGTGGGTACTGTTGCAGTGGATGCTTTTAGCAGACAGGTAGTGACAAGAAAGTCCTGTCCAATAAAAAAAGTAGCCAGCTCACTGATGAATTACCGTAGATGCTAGAGGAAAACTTGGTTTTGTTCTGCCTTTCTTAATCTCTCTGGTAGAGCTTTTTTTCTAAATGATGTTTTACATAAAGCAATTTAACTCATATTAAAGAGTGCCTCAACACATTTTTTAAGAGACGTGAAGAAAGAAAACATTTTTCAGCAATGGGAGTGCATCTAACAATTCACTGTTCTTAAGTATCACAATACAGAGGAAAATGAAAAATAGAAAATCACAGGTGAAGATGGTAACAACAGAAATTCTTTAAAATCCAGTGCTTCTGGTCTCTTGGTAATGCAATCAATATATTCTTTAAAAGATTTAAGGCAGTAAGAGTTTCTTTAAATAATAGGGTAGCTTTGAAATTCCCTTTTATACCTGGGTAGAGCAACATTAAATCAAGAGGCAGCATCATCAAACTTGCTTGACTGATGAAAGAAACAGGATGTTGTTTTTTTTTTCTCCCAAGAGATCTTGCTAGCTGCAAGTAATTTGTGACAAAAATCAGATTTTGCATCCTTATTACCTTCCTAGGGAGATCTTTCTAACCAGTGCTTCACCTTTCTCCCTACAAGTCACCAAAATCTTTACTGTTTTTCACTCAGTCGTGTGTACTGGAGACTTTGCTTATTTCCCAGGGCACACTTCAGATGATGCGTAAAACTTAGGTCGTGAGCGTTGGTGGTAATTAAAGATCCACGGTAGGCATGTTCTAGGTTGTTAACTTGGGTATCTGGGCAAAATTCCAGCTTGGGTAATTATGTGTTGTCTCACTGACTTCTGTCAGCAGCTGCTGCTGGGTAAGGTATGGCATTCAAGGCTTGTCCTACATGAGTGTGTAATACTATTGTGTGTTGGTTGATGAGATCCTCAACATGAGCCGGCAGTGTGTGCTCACAGCCCAGAGAGCCAAACGTGTCGTGGGCTGCATCCAAAGCAGCGTGGGCAGTGCCCTGCTCTGCTGAGACCCTGCCTGCAGTGCTGCATCCAGACCTGGGGTCCCGGCACAGGAAGGACATGGACCTCTGGGAATGAGTCCAGAGGAGGCCACAAGAAGGATGGAGCACCTCTGCTATGAAGACAGGCTGAGAGAGTTGGGGTTGCTCAGCCTGGAGAAGAGAAAGCTCCAGGGAGACCTTACAGCACCTTCCAGTACCTAAAGGGGGCTGCAAGAGAGGTGTAGAAGGACTTTTGACTTGAGCATGTAGTGAAAGCACAAGGGAAAATGGCTTTTAACTGAAAGAGGGTAGGTTTAGATTAGATATTAGGAAGAAATTTTTACAGTGAGGGTGATGAGACACTGGAGCAGGTTGCTCAGAGAAATTGTTGATGGCCCATCCCTGCCAGTGTTCACAGCAGGCTGGATGGGCTTTGGGCAGCCTGAGCTACTGGAAGGTGCCCCTGCCCATGACTCGATGATCTAGAAGGTCCCTTCCAGCCCAAACTATTCTATGATTCTGTGATTCTGTTGGTTGCTCATCTCCTGGGCATGTGTCCTAGGACCAAATTTACCCTTTGAAAAATCACTATTGGCTTTACCTTGTTGCCTCATAAAAACATCCTGTTGTGAGAGAGCACATCCTCAACACTTACTGAAAGTCAGGTCCTTTCAGTATTCCATGTGAAATTAAGCATGTGAAATGACCAGCTATTTTGGGAAAAATACGCTTTTGTTAGAAATTCAACAATTTCTGAGTGGGTTTTTTCCACTGCTTTATTTTCCCAATATATCCCCTCCTCTCCCCCCAGGAACACTGAATTTGCCTGAGAATACATGTATCTTAGTGCCAGAGAAGAGTCAAGAAGAGCTGCAGTTCATGCTGACTTTATCAAAAAGAAGTAAATTAGTAGAAGAGAATTCTTGTTGCTCTTATCTTAATGTATTTGTTTATTTATAAATATTGACATTGTGTTCCACTGTGTTGTCTGAATGTTAGTTGAAAGCTTTTGAATGTCTAATATCATTAATACTGTAACAGATTCTAGTTCGAGAAGAATAATGCCACTTTTTATTCCATCAAATGCTTTGTGAGAATTGTATTTTGTCTTGTTCATGCTCTGCTTGCAATTACTGCTAAATAGCAAATTCCTGAAGATCTTGGAGGCGTTGTTCTAACAGCATCTTATGCTGCTTAGAACAGAGGACTAAATATAGCTCTGGTCATTCTTATTTTTAAAATTGAGTTTTATCATAAGAATACACTTCAGGAAGGTGTCCCAAGGGACTACTGTGATGAAGTTAATAAAGCAGAGATTTTATGTTTGATAATGTCACCTGCAGCAAACTGTGCTGTCACCAAAAACATTCTGCCATTATTGAAATAACCTCCCCAGGCATAATTTCTGTGGTTTTTTGAATAACAGGAATGGAACTCCAAAATGAAAATTTCCAAAAAAAATGGAGACTAAATATTAGTGGGATTTTATATATATATATATATATATATATATATATATATATATATATATATATAATGCCTCAGAGGATAGGATACAGACAGCCTCACCATCTGTAAGTTTGATGCTGGGACTGTTGACTGCTTACACAGACTTTCCTTTCTGGTGTTGGAAAGAATCGTAGCCGTTAGTGTCATGGATTTTGAGATGTCAAAAAAAGCAGTTTTTTTCCCCTTTTCTGCTGCATTTCTTCCTGTTAAAGAGGAGATAAAAAAAAGAGAGGATACAATGTGTCATCAGATGTGATCAGAAAGTGTCTTTCCTATTGAGGTGGGACTAACAGCAGTTCCGGAAAATTCTTGATCCTTTGCTGCTAAAGAACATAAAAATATCATTGGATATTAATAAAAACTTTTTTACCATGAATGCTGTTGGTGGTTAAGCATTACAACAGGTGTCCAGACAAGTTGTGGGTTCCTCACTGTTTGGCTTGGTACAACCCTCAACAGCCTTCTCTGACTTGGAAGTTGACCCTGCTTTCATCAGGGCATTGGATCTTATGACCTTCAGAAATCCTTTCCCTTTTATTTTATGATTCCAAATATGCATCTGGATATTTGGAGGTGAATTTATCACTTGTTTTTCCCCTAATTTCACTAAGTTCTATCTAAAAGATCTATCCCTGTGCCATTACAGCAGGTGGAGATGTTAATTTTGACTTCAGTTGGAATTAGTACATGTTCCAAATCACGGTAGTCCTGTTCTAGTGCCCATTAAATCAGACCTTATGACTCTTACTCATTTCTTGAATTTCTCTAATCCATTTATATATGTGACATCTATAATAGTGTGTGGGAGGCAGTTCCACAGTATTACCGTATGAAAGAAACACTATTTTGTAGCCTAAAAGTTTAGCTACTGTTTTATTTGCATTCTTTCCCACTGCCTTGCCTCTGTGGCTTGATACGAGTTTGTCAGGCCATTTATATGAAGCAGAAACAGTAAGAAAAACATCTTGAATAAAAGAGCTTAGTACATAACACTGGATTGGGAACTGTCAACCATGACAGAAGATGAAAGTGTAGAAATTTAAATAAGCATTCTGGGCAGTGTATTTCTACCTCATCCTTAACACTAATATGCTGTGGCTGTGATGGTAAGACATTCTGCATGCAGAAGGTACAGCCTCTTCTCAGAGCAGGACTGGTGTACAATGGATTATTTCTCAAAACTTGCTGACGAGCAGCGAGTGCTGGGCTGGTTTAAGAGCATCCTTCCACCCAGCTGAGGAGCAGCCCGGCAGTGTTGTTGCTTCTGAGAGGAGCCAGATTTGAGCTTGTGACCCAGAGGTGAAAAGCTCTGAATCCCATTAGCTTTCCTCTGGGGGATGTTCAGTCTTTCCATTTTTAAGTGTTTAAGGTTTGTTGGATTTTCTCTGGTGGCTGCATTTGGCAGCAGTGAACCGTCAATAAGAATGAGATCAGACCTGTTCCCCTGAGGTTTCCTCCCTCACCCTTTCCACTTGTAGCTCAACAGGTTGGATAATGAAGAAATCAGCTATTTACCAGTATTGTACAGCAGTTGAGCAGAAAAATTTCCCCACGTCTCTAATAGAATCTTTAGCTCCAAATTATGCAAGACACTGCTTGAAATTGCTGGAAATAGGCACGATTGCAGCAAGAAGAAAAATGATAATGGCTTTGTAAAATCAAGTTAAGCCAGGTATTGGAGCCTTCTCAAACTTGCCTGTAAGGCAATTTGCTGATGGGAATGGGGTGCATCATGTTTGTGGCTACTTCCCAGACTGCTCTTTAAAGCCACTAGCCAATGGCAGGACCTCCCTGGGAGATGGGAGAATGTGGCATCTCTGTGTCTGTGCAAGAGACAATTTGTTTCACTAAGAACATTGGCTGTACTAAGCAAATGTGGACTTTCACATGAGCCTAATTGTTTATTCCCAGAGGGTTTATAGTATAGGAAATTACTTTAATTTCAGGCATTTCTGTCTTGAATGATGTGTAAAAATGGGTGATCCTACTTGAAAGAACGTAAGATAAAAAATGAACAGTGATACTGATATTCTTTTAGCAAACCAAATTAAATTTTGGGTTAAATTTTTGTCAGGTGTTTCTCAGTAGAGCCATATTCAGCAGCCTGTTATAAAGAAACCAAGGAAGACGTCTCTTGCTATGTATGGAGAATCGATTTGAACAGATAGCCGGGAATGTGGGAGTCTGCCACTACAGCCGATATGCCACCAGTGGAGCTGGATGACATTCCTTGTGGAGCCTGACAGGATGCCTCAGTGCAGTGCAGCTCTGCCAGCTGTCTCTCTTCCATGGAGTGTAGCACAGGCCATTTAGATTCAATTTTGTTTTTATTCTTTGATGAGTGTTTAATAACCATTTCCAAATCTCTGCACAGTTGGGAAGTGACATTGTCAAGAACAGGTGCAGTCAGCTGAAATTATGTGGTAATGCTTGTTGTAACAGCCCTGGGAAGATGTAAAGCGGAAAAGCTTTATTTCCATCAGGGCAGAGTTAGCTAAATGGAATTGAGTTATCCCAGGATAAAATAATTGCCCTCTTGGTTTTGTCTCAGTTTCCATCATGAGAAGAATGGGATGGCGGTTTTGGTTAGGGATAAAAAGTCATATATTCTCATCCCAGCTTTGAGATCAGCTTGCTGGATGACATTTTAAAATTCATATGGACAAAATTTTGAGTTTATTTCTTCTACAGCCAGGTGCTTATATAAGCCACCTAGTTTCTTAATGTAAACCCACAACTCTGCTTTCATTCTGGACACCCAACATTCCCAGCACTTGCTATTTCTGTAATTAACTGGTATATTCATACCAGACATTCGTGACTGTAGGAACTCTCTGGGTTGCCAGGAAAATTAGTGGAACCTAGAGGCATGCAGCACCTTCTGAAATAATTCTTTTATTTCTTAGTTTCTTTCTTGTAAAATTTGAGTCAAGAATTTGAATGTCCTTGCATTGTTTTGAGACTTTTAATCAATTAGAATTAGGTCCTGTAAGAACATTGTTGAGTCTGATGGATATTAATGGCTGATCATGCAGAACACCTGGTGCAAAAAGGAATCTTAACATTTGCAATTGCTCTGAGATCTTTGCTTTGAGATGCTTTTCAAGTGCTCAGGCTTATTAAGCTCTATCCTAATGGTAGGAACACACTGCTCTGTCAGTGGGGATGCGCTGTTTGTGGCAATGTTCTTTTATTCAAAATAGGTTTTACTGCTTTTTCTCTGATCTTTTCCACTGACTACTTCATATAAATGTTTTGGTGAACTTTGTGAGTGCTCAAAAGCCACTTTTCTTGCAACACTCCACTCTCCTTTTTTCTTTTTCTGATTCTCCACCTTTTTGCTTTGCTTCTTCAGTGCAGCAAAACAGCAGGCACAGAAATCTCTGTCCTTCTGAGCAAAAGGATTACAGGGGTTAGATGTTGCAAAAGTATACATGGAATGAATAATTCCCATTAGAAAATCAGTTTGTTGACTAAGGGAAAGTAGCTGGGGAGGAAAGGAAGAAAAAGATTTACTTAAAATTATTGTTCTCTGTTAAATCTTTGTTAGTGTGAACAGCTGATGTCTGTGGGAATTCTCTAAACTGCTTGTCTTAACCATGCATCATCCCCTCTTCATCACTTTAACTCCCTGTTTGCCAATAGATGGCTTGCCTCAGTAGATGGCAGTCTCTTGCCTCAGTCAGTGCAGAGGCCGTGAGCCGGAGCTGCAGATGCCCTCTTTGGGAGAAGACACAAAGCCACATCCTGGTGAACTGGGCTCGGTCAGGGCTGTGCGCAGATTTCATGGAAGTACGTGTGTTCCACCCCAGCGGGCTGTAGCTCTCATTAATTACATCTCATCTTTCCAAGTTAACAGCTGCTGTGGTTTATTATACCATAAAGTCTGGAAGGAACAGAGACATGAGATCCAAGCCCTGTCTCACTAACAGTAGCTTTACATGGCTGTTGAGCCTTGGAGCTGCTGCTCATTCACATAGTGGAAATGGAAGGTGTGTCAATCCCAACGTGTTGTCTTTAGCAAGGTGTTGGTCCAAAAATATGAGAAAAAGCCCAAGGAGGTAAGTAATATGGGTAAAACCCTTAGAACAAATGATATATGAGGAGGTGTGCTGCTCCTGTGCAAAGCTTCTCACACAGAGACAGATTTCCTCGTGGAAGAGAAGCTCTTTTTAATTTCATTCACATTGTGATAGTTGCAGCAAAAACCTGCACTGTTTTTAGTACAACACAAAAATAATTTACTTTGTATTTTGTTACTAATACTTAATTAAATGTGAATATTTTATTTAAATATTTTTGGAAGAAATTAAATCTGTTCTGCATTTCTTGTTAAAATATTAAAAAGTTTCAGTCCTACATGAATGAATTATTTAAAAAAATTCATTCATGAGACTTAAAAAGAATACAAAATGTATTTTGAAGATGAGGTTGTTTTGGCTTCTGAGATTCTTCATGATTTTACTTAAATCCAAGAGAAACTGGTGTGATTTTAAACAATGCTTTTGGTTTTCTTCCTGTTAGCTTGAGGAAGCAAGTCAACTCCCAGTCCCAGACACCATCATACGATGGCAGAAACTCAATCCTGGAGTTTCCAGTTGAGGGTCGAATAGTAGGATAGATTCAAAGACAAAAGATAAAAAATCTGGTGTTTGTTTGGTTTTTTTTGGTTTTTTTAACTTTCATCAGCATGTACAGTGTCCAGAGCAGCAATGAGTGTGTGAGACAGCAAACCCATTACTAATTGGGCAGCTGCCTGTTACACCAGCTGGAGTCTGTTAGACCTCTTTCAGTCCCATGCACTGTGTGCTGCAGCAGTCAGGCTTGGAGGGCACAAATATATGAATGATTCTTGTCTCTCTTCCACTAGTACAGAAGGACACACAGGCCTGAATGGACTAATTACAAGGGTTCACTCCAAAATATCCTAGCTTGTTATAATTTTTGCCCTTTGAGCTTGAAAAATAATTAAAAACCTTCAGCTAGGAATACTTCTAATTTTGGAGCCTCTGAATACATTTTAGTTAAGTATTTTGCACCCTGCATTTTGACATACTGTATGCTGTCATAGTATTACTACAACACCTGCTTTGAATTCTTCTCTCTCCTACCTGTCAGTGCATCATTTCATGCTCCACTAAGTGGTGTGAATAGCAAACCCATCTGTTCATTACTCATGTAGCCATTGTGTGAAATATGAATGAAACATCTCATGTCTGAAAGAGTCATTGTCAACTGAGTCCAGCTGGTTTGGTTGTATTCTGCCCAGGATCCAGAGTCCAGTTGCTTCCGTCAGTTGTGCTTAGTCTCAGCTCAGTACTATTCAAGCAAATGTCTAATCCGTTACTCAAAATCCTCTGTTTATTCACTTTCTCCCCCTTGAAGTGTACTTTAGGGTTGAGATTCTTGTTAGGACATTACCTGTGACATGAGGTCATTCTTTGATTTTATCCTTACAGGCACAGATAAGTGAATAATATGTGTGTGTATACCTACAAATGAAGGAAAGAGATTAATTTGTTATGTACTACAGGAAGTTAATGTTTTAAAGAACCTGTTTTTTGCCCCACACTATCTTTACTTAAATAACTTCCATTTTCGTCAAAAGTTTTCTCCACTAGCTCTAGAGTTCCATTTCCATCAAAGCTATTTGTACCATTCAGTGGTTTGGCAGAAGGAATTGTTCCTTGGGAAGCCATCATTGTCAGTACTACAGATCAGATGGCAATGGCTTCTAAAATAGCAGGTTAATATCCCTGTCTGACAGGATTAAATGCTTAACAGTGATTCTCGCTTTTGCAGCTATCAGGGTAAGTGATGCCATATGCAATGATAAAGATGTGACATTGTTCAGCTTGTCTTTTGGAGAATGATTAAATGACATGCTTAAATCCTTTGTGGCCTCACAGTCTACAGTGGAACAGAACAGCTAAACTCGAAGTGAGGAACAATGGCTAAGTTACCTACCTAAAATTTATTTTGTACTTGCAAGTCGCAGGCAGAAGGAACAGCACACACTGTTTTCATTTGCGACTTAACAAACTGATCTGTTGTAAAATCTGTCTCTGGTGCACAGTTACCCACACACCTCATGACGGCACTCTTCTCTTTGGGGTAGAAAAGTTTGGATGACAACACATTCAGTAAAGCCTGAGCCTGCATCATGCCTCTAGACCTTCGGGTAAAATTCTGTTTTTGAATTTAAATATCAGAATAGAGTTGTTTCCATGTGAAAGAAGCAGGAGGCAAAAATTCTATTACCAAGTCAGTAAAGATCTCATTGTAAGAGTAGAAATTTATCCACCTGGTAAAGTAAGACTGTCTAGGGCTATTCAGCATTGTGTGCTGGTTGCTGACATCAGATTTAAAAGCAGTGTTTGGAGTGGTAGTTTGGTCTGCTTCCATATTTTGTTGTTGCTTGAATAGAATTAAATAATTGTCTTAATGTATTAATCATTCATAATAGGATAGTGCAGAAGATAGTGTTGGGAAAGAGATCTCAAGTGCTCAAATGGTCATCAAAACTCCAAAGGCAGGATTAGCTGCACCAGTATATTTGGAGAAAGCCTTGGAAGGGTGGACCACTGCTGGAAGGTCGGGGCTTGGGAGCCTCATCCACCAGTGATATGCTGATAGTCCCATTGATCTGGATTCTGTTCAGGTGTTTAAGGAGCTTCTCTTCATGCTTAAGTCTTTCTCCAGTGTGGAGGTAGTAAAAAAGTACTTACTCTAACCTTGGTGTCTTTTAGCTGTTAACCTGTAATTCCTTAATGTTCTTCTTGTGAGAATCACATATAGAAATGACATCATTAACCAAAAATATTAGGAATTTGAGAATCCTTTGACAAAATTTTAATACAAGATTTTGTGTTTCTTTTAAAATGAAAAATAGCTGTCTGGCATAAATCTTCTTTATCAAGGGCAAAACCTGTGATTCTTCAGTCTCTCTGGTGTGTAGCTTTAAGAGATCCCCCAACGATAAATTAACCCTTATATAATCAGGCAGCTAACAATTTACAGTAGGATAAAATATAACCTGCAGTTTCCAGGCTTGTAGGACATGAGCAGGTTTGGGTCAGCCCTAATGTTAAAAAATGACTCCAAGTTCAGAAAGCTGGAAAGCTGACAGTGTTTGCTTTGCTTAATAAAGCAAACTGTAAGTCAAACATTTAATCACAGCACTCTGGTAACAGGGGGCCTGTTTTAATACAGCTCTTTTATTGGCCTCTTTGTACTTCAGAAATAATAAAGGCGATCCTGACGGATAAGGTGTTTTCAATGCAAGTCTCATGTGGAACTTTTATTTTCAGACACAGGCCTTGTATAACAATATGAATCACCGATGTGAGAGCTGTTCTGATCTATGGTGGTTTTTCCAGTAGGGAAATAACCTGCTGAGTTTATTAATGTTTGTCTAATTTACATCATTACAGTCATTTTTTAAATAGCCCTGTCTGTTTGCTTTATTGCCGGCACGTGTGCTGGGAGGAGGGATGCCAGAGTGTGAGGCTGCTCATTTCTGAGCAGGGTGGAAAGCCGAGCCTCACATCCTCCTGACTGCTCCCCAGGTAGAGAAAATCTTTGAGGCTTCCAGCTCTGAAAGCCTGCACACCCCTGCAGGTGTTCATGTTTCAGTGTGGTTTTCCTAGTTCTTGAACAGACCTTTGTGGCAGCAGAAGAGCAGGGCCAGGGGAGGCAGGGGAATGGGATTTGTGTGCTCAGCAGGGAGACAACGCAACACCCGTTTGAGTTTCAAGATTTTAAAGGGGTGTCTGTGACATTCTTCTTCTTACAGGTGTTGCACCTATCAACTGGCAAAGGGGATTTTTGCAGCTCTTTGTGTGCTAGTCATTTGGCAGTGCCTGCAGACCTCAGTGGGACTGTCCTTGTGCTGTTGGTGGTGGGGAGGGGGCTCAGCAGTGGCCTTGGGGAATGCTATGGTGTTTCTGAAAGGCTTGCTCAGCTCCTGTGAAGCACCCTCACCTCTCAGGGGTGGATTGCAGGAGACAGTACCATATCTGTTGCTAACACTGTTAGCAGGGTGAGACTCTAGCTGGAAAGACTGATTTGCAGCTCACACTGAAATTCTGTTGGTTTTTTTCCCTTCCTTGTTCATTCTCAAAGAGGAATAAAGGAAAGGAAGAGGTAATAGTACAGTTGGAATCTAGCAGACCAAGTTGCGATCTTTGTCTTTCTTTGTCAGTGAAAATCTGGAATATCTCTTTGGTTTGCTAGTTACTCTGGATTTACTGCAATGAGTGAAGAATTTGGTCAAGCTGCTATAATTTTTGTGAACTGGTTGTAATTGGTATCTATCTGTCTCTCTAGCTACACATACATAGGCAATATGTGGACAGTTTTCTGTACTTCACTAAAATTATACTTCAATGTTGGAGTGGCAGAACTAATTCAATTCTTAGTTTCTGTGTCTAAATCCTTTTTCCCAGAGTGGGAAAACTTCAATGAATTCTCCAGTCTGAGCTGTAATGCCCATTGAGTTTGCTCCCAAGAAACAGTGAGGAGCTCTGTCCCATAGGGCATCCAACCAGGCAGGTAAATCAGAGGCTGAGAGTTGGAAAAACCCTGATCATTTCCATTTCTGAGTTAATATATATATTAAGTTTCTGAGTTAAATTTGACTCTCACTAGTACAGTGTTATACAGATTGCTCGAAGAATTGTGTTTGAATGACTGATTCTCTTTGTGTAAATGCATTGCAGAATTTAAGGTTTTGAGGTTATTTGGATTTTGGATAAAAAGGAACTCTGAAGGAGCTGTTTAATCTGGTACACTGGCTGTACTTAGTTCTGTATTAGATTGCAAGGAAGAAGTTACAGGCAGCATATTTTCTTCTTTTTCCTGGGTATGAAAATTTTTTCTTCATTTTGTGTGGACAGCTGCTCAGCTGCAGGTAAAAAATGTTATAGTTTATGTGACTGCCAGCTGGAGCCAATTAAAATCTAATGGACCAGAGTTGGCACTACAATATCTTATTCTGCCCTAGCAGTGTAGAGGTTTGTTCTGCTGCTTATGCGTGATTTAAAAGGTTTACAATGCTGTTAAGAAACAAATTTGCTTACCATTTTGCAAACCAAACTATGTTTGAATTTAAAATCTGACACAGAAATATTATCATTTGGATCCTTTAACGAGGTCATGGCTCTACTGAGCATGAAGAGTTGTGATGGAGGGACTGTCCTTGCCTGACATCCTCTCCTAAATATATGAGATGGAAGCAGAGAGCTGAAAGGCTTGCTTTGGTCACACTTGGATCTGCTACACACCTAGGAAAAATTGCGGGTCTTAAAATAATCTGCCTTAATTCTGACTGCCTCAAGCAAAAGAAACTTAAGGCAAGATGAGGAGCTTGAGTTACAGTGCTGGAGAGTGAAAATGATCATTATTGAGAGTAACGTGGGCAAAGGCAGATGTGGATCAGGTGTGCCAGAGGGACAGCATAGAGAGTAAGAGCTCAGCAAAAAGAACTGAGTTTCGGACAAAGAATTCAGTTCAAATGAACTGGAAGGAGCTGTTGTTTGTTCTTGAGAGGTATGATTCAGACTAGATTCTTTGTGCAAACCTAAAGGTTTAAAAGGCATTTTTTGCCTTTTCAAAATGAAATATTTTCAAAGATTGAATTGAAACTTTTTCACTTATTTTTGAAGGTGGGGAGAATTATTTTTTTCAAAACATACAAGCTTCAACATTGTGTGAAAAATGGTTCATGTAGGCAATCTTCCTATCTAGGAAACCTTTCCATTTCTTTACTTAGTGGTAGTTTAAATGAATTTAATTTCATGTTTTCACTGAGAACATTTCATCCAAGGCTTGTGTGATAAGAAGGAACTCAATTGCATGTGATTGTTTCTCTATGTTCTCAAAGATTGCTCAGGGCACAAAAGATACCCTGATAACAAGAACATAAGTAATCCTGTAGATGCATGAAAAAGGAAGGAGATTATTCTTAAAGCCTAATCCTGCAGCATATTGTCCCATGGTTTCTACAAACAAACAGACTGTGCATTTGAAAGAGTGAGAAATGTGAATAGTGGGCATTTAAAAGTGTCCAGTTTCTCTGGTTTGCTATTCATGGGGCAGATCTAAGCTGCTTTTAAGCATTTTGTCACTTATTCAAAGATTGGTCAGCATTGCCTATTTTAATCCTGAAATAACCATTTTTAACCCAGAAATGGGTTATTCCCTGCCTGTGTTCTTATGTGCTGCAGGTGGTCAAGCTGCTCTAGAGGGCAAAGAGAAATGAGAATTGGGAGAACAATAAAAGAACATGAGAAAAAACTGAGTTTAGAGATAATTGTATGGAGCAGATTAAAAAATGCCTGAAAAGCTTGTCTTTGGATGAAGTGCTTAAAAATGTCCAAGGAGAGTCACAAAATCTAGAGCGCATCTAGTGTAATTGTATTTACAAACAGTTGCTGTTTGTCTTTAACTTGTCACAGTGTTTCACTGCATCCTGGGTGGCCAGTCTGCTTATGGATGAAATACTTTCTGCTCCTGTTGGGATACAGGAAGTTACTTGATGCCTTGATGGAATGCCAGCCTTGGATGGGTTTGTGTAGAGGAGCATTTATTGTAACACCACTCTGAGGTGAAGATGTGGAGCTCAGAGAAAACTGCCCTCAGAGGAATGAGACTGGGCCCAGTCTCATTTTTATTTTTCCCATAATTTTCTTTTCTCTTTGGGAACCATTTCTATCTATTTTTGTGACAATAAATTGATTAAATACAAGAAATTTCTTAGAGCTTTACACAGTTAAAACTAGGTAGTTCTCCTCCTTGTGATATATATTCAGCTCCCCTCAATAGTGAAACGAAGGATTCCAAGAGAACTGGAGATCACAGAGCTACGGTGTGGTTCTCAGGCACAGGATTGAGATGCTCTCATGAAACCATTGAAAATACTCCATAGGTGGTGTTATTGTGCCTCTGTCAAAGCCAGAGCCCTTTCTTCTCTGAACTTGTCAATGTGTCACTTAAAATAGACATTGAATTTAATATTTGAAGATACACACAACTTCATAACATTAATAACAGCTTCGTAATGTTAAAGACAAATATATAACCTAATTGGGGAATGAATATAGACTTTTTGGCTGCTCTTCAGGCAAGACATTTATTAGAAGCACTGTAGTATTCTAATTCCTAATCTATCTCTTCTCCCTCAGTATACAGTAAGGTACTCCATTTGCCTCTCTCTCTTGAAATGGAATCTTTTAGGTACCATTTTTTTGGAGAACATTGTGGAAGAAAAGGAAAAAAGAACCAATCCAAACCAGAATATGGATGATTCATAGTAAGAACTATTGAGGCTGTAAAAAACCCTGGTAGGGATTCTGACGAGTTGGCATATCTCCTTCCACGTCCATAAATTTGTCACTGGTGAAACTGTTTATTCCTTCGCAGTCGTATGATTTATGCTGGACCTTTTGTACTGCTTATGTGGACCTATAGCTCATCCTCAAACAGTAGAAGATGAACTCTGACTAATAGATCCCAGTGACTGTCCTACAATTTATGCAGGATTAGTGTTTTAAAAGGGTAGTGTGCATGATTTAAGTAGGATTTGAGTATATAGCCATGGTTTGTCCTTTGCTGTCAGCAAAGCCATCCTAAGTTCATTTCTTTAAAGAAGCTCCAGGCCAAATGTCAGGAAAAATTAAATCAAGCAGTGATGTAGTCCCATAGGGAAAATGTATTTCAGTTGTGAGGTATTCATGGGTATAATATGTCATCCTGTAGTCTGTGACTGTTGGGTGCACTCATAGGCAATGCAGCTTGGTAATTGCTACTTGTTAAGAAATTTGGGTACAATAAAAAATGACCTGCCAGGGAAAGAGACAGTTTTGTTAATTTTATTTATGAGACTTTCATCAAAATTGGAATGATGTGTGTATGTAGCAGAAAATCCTCTTTGTAACAGCATCTTTTATTAAAGAACATTGTTTTTGTCTTTCAGCAAGGAGATACCATAATCTTTCTGAGCTTTGGTTTCTGCAGTCTGAGAAACAGGTTCGACACAAACTCCTTATTTTGCTTAGCCACCAACACTCTGATACACAATTTGCCCTTCCTGAGGGCAAGTATAAGCAAATTTTCCATCTTCCCAACAGATGTGGGACAAAGCTAGGCTTGTTGGTTCAGCCTGAATCCAAACCTGGAAAGAATTAATTCTATCTTTTGTAGTTTTGTTTTTGTAGAGAGTTTCTTCTTTTTCCTGGCATATTCTAAATAAACCAAAGCAGACCCTACAGTTCAGATTATTCTTTATGTGGATACCTGACCCAGAAGAAATATTGAGGAGGTCATAGTGGGAGGCCTGGTGAGCTGAGGTGGAGCCACAAGCTGTCTCTCCATGAGACACTTCCCTGCCCATGCAGTTGTAATAATTATTCTCTCAGCCTTTCTGGGGGCATAGGGGCTTGCAGTGGTTTTCTGTATCATCTTTAATTACAGATGGGTAGCTCTGTGGTATCAGTAGCCACAAGCACTCATGTGTAGCATTCAAGCGTCCGTGTCATTCTTAGCCCTGTTATTTGATTACTGTGAAGCCTTGCATGTGGAGCACACATATAATTTAGGAAGAGGATCTTTTCAGATGCAAATGGATGTTTAAATCAGAAGAAGCTGATGCACATTTGATAGCAGCATCCTTCCAGAATGGAAAGTTTTATCACCTATTAGATCCTTACAGAACAATAGACCTGATCTCTTTGCTGGACTAAACCATTGTATTGCTTTGGGCTTTAGCAGCTCTCTGACACTAATGATCTAACCCAGTATTGCTCCTCTATCTGAGGAAAAGGGTGATGAAGCCATGTTTCATGGATTTATTTTAAGGCTGTGAGGAGCAGAAGAGGCCAGATTCTGCTTTAGCTCATGTCACTCTAAGTCCAGAAGAGGTGAATTGAAAACCTGAAGTAATTTTAAGCCGAGCGCTTGCGTTGCTCCACAGTAACACTTTCCTAGCCAGCAGCCTAAACCAACGACAGAAAACGAATGAATCACAAGAATTTCTGAATAGTTTCATTGTGCTCTAACACAATGCATGAGATGTTCTGGGTAAGGAAATAGGTTGCACAGAGTTTTGAACAGGAAAAAATCCTCATGTAGTTAACCCTTTAGAGTCTGCTGCAGGCAGGAATATTATGGATGGACTGTCATCAGACAGTTTCATCTGGCCCTTGCATGTCTGGCAAGCCAGTCCTTTTGGGGAACATTTTATTATTCATGGCCTATTTGCAAAGTAGGTCTTTTTACATCAGATTCAGCTTTATTACTTTTTTTTTTCTTTGGTGTGGATTTGTTGAATCAAAAAACCCATCTAAAGGAAGACAAAGTTTTTGTTGTATTCTTTAGTATTCATTCTTCTGTGTCTTAGAAGAATAATGAATTACTTGAGTTCTCTTAGAACTAAAGTACTTCAGGATACAGTTAACCAATGCCTCTTCACTGGAAAGGAACTTGGTTCACAGATCAAAGTGCATCTTTCCCATAATAGTGAGCAAAAGATTTTAATCAAGCTGCCCATATGACCATAAAAAGACGATCTCTTTTCCTGAGGAGTCAAGGCTGATTGTGAATTCATTGAATCTTTCCAAAGTGCATTTCATTACAGTGGCTTTCCTTTGTTGTATTGCTGGAATTTGTTGTATTGCTTGGATTTAAGACTTTTTCCCAGATTGTTTCAGTGTCTGACCTCAGTGATGCTGTGCCACCCACAGACATCTGTTTTAACTATTTAGATTTCTAATAAAGATGTTACATAAACCATGGATTACTAACAGGATGGAAGCATATTAATTGATTAATTTCTTATATAAATCCTTTATATATTTCTTATATAAATGTTTTTCTAAACATTGGTAGTGTCTGTTCCGACCAATACCTAATGTTCTCAGCTCTTGGGTTGACTAAGCATTCATTCTCATCCTTTCTTCCCCAGGGTCTCCTTTGTTTTGTTTCACAGCAGTTTTCCTGTCTTTGATATTGCTGCTTGCAGTATTTTCTCCCTTGTTTTGTCTCCTTTCCAGTTATTTTCCCCTTCCTTCACTGGAACCAATATTACTAATTTTTTTCTAGATAATTGATTTTTTCAACTTTTTTCCTAGTTCCCTCTTTTAATTTTTTTAAAATATGTTCTCCCTATTTTTGTTTATGGAGATGTTCTTGCCTCCATCTTAATGATATTTTATGCAGGTAGTAAAAATATATTTCCCCCTTCTACCTTCATTAGATTGGGCATGAGATTGTACTCACAGTAGCTGTTGTCTCTTGTACAGTTGATCAGCAACACCTGCATGTACTTCCTTCCCTTTTAGAGACTCATTCATTGCCTACTGACCCTGCCTGAGGCTCGTGAGAGATGGGAGCTCTCACTGAAGCTATGAGAAAAGGTTTGTTAGGAGGCAAAGAGAGAGTATTCTGTAATTGGTAAATGAAGCAATCTGCTGACGAAGATTGAAGACAGTGCAGTTGTAAATATTTTGTGATTCCTAACTCTTCTCCTTTGACAAAGAGATTTATGTAGATGTTCCCAAATGATGTTCCAGTGAAGAGAGCACAGCCCAGAGCTCACCTGTGCTGCAAATGGCAGTGGGGACTAAACAAGCTCCTCTTGGATCAGTGAGACTGAGCTGTCCAGGCCTGCAGCTTTCTATTTCTTTGCATTTAGCTTTCGAAAAGTGTGGTTAAAGTTTTCAGACTCATTTATGTAGTTTGGTACATAATGATAGATGTGCCTTTTTACAGAAGCCATTTGTAGCACAATGGTTATGTTACACTGTTATTTCTAAAGACTTCAGGGATTCTTTTTTGGGCCACATGACTCACAACTTTGAAGTCACTGAGCAAAGGGTCAAGCCCTTCTTCACTCAATAGATGCTTTCAGCTCCAAGTGCTACTGGTACATTCAGGGCTGAAACTCTTGTTATTGAAACAGCTGTAGCTTCAAAATGTCGTGAAGCTGCACTAACGCTTCATTTCCTGCAGTGAATCATTTTACTTATGAAAGTATAAAAGCCAGGGACATTTAGGAAAAAAAAAAAGACAGAAATAGAAAGAAATAAACCTTCTGTGCTCTGAAATGGATCTTTTTTTTTCCCCCATTGGATACGTTTATCCTATCACAGCAGTAAAACGCAATGATATGGAATAATTATATGCTCCTAAGCTTTTTCAATTGATCTACTGTTGTGAAAATATATTCAGTAAATTCACCTGAGTGACTTTGGACAGCAAAGCACAAGGACATTATGAATAAAAGAAACACTAATTTGGCTGATACAATGGAGTATTGTGACCACAGGAACATCATTGTCAACCTCTATTCTAGATTAGAGTAGGTTTGTTGTCAGAAAAATTGGTGTGTGGTTCAGAAGGTGACCTCAGCGATTACTTGTGGGCCTATGCATATTTATTCCCTCCCTCTACTTTCTTGTCTTAAACTTTCATTTTGGATAGGAAAACCGAACTTGCTTCTTCCTGTTACTAATAGCAGGAAAGTGATTTTATTTATTAATTTATTTCTTTATTTAATCAATCATTTATTTATTTATTTGGTAATTTTTCTGGGTGAGAAAACAGGAAAAATAAAACCCGGATTTCTTCTCCTGACTGGCTTTCTGATACTGCTCATATTTAAAGTATAATTTAGTTTTAAAAATACTCAGTCTTAAGGGAGGAGATACTGGGAAAAAAGAATGTGCCATAATTAGTGATTTGCATCTATCAGTAACTGCATTTTGAAGCAGCACTGCCTTAGCACTGTATTAGCACTGTGAACAATGAAAACAGAAAAATGTAATGTCATAGATAAGAAGTGTACTCATTACTATTCCCCTGTTTTCCTGGAAGTATTAATCTTCTGCATTTGTCAGCCATCTTTAAAATATGAGGTAAAAATTGTTTAAATGTTTGTCAAATGGGGATGTAGGAGTTAGGAATTGCTGTAATGAGAAGTTATTTCAATACATGAGATAATATATATGCTTTGTAGTATACACAGTTTGATATTATTAAGACATTACTGCAGAATTAACAGATTTCAAAGGACACTATGTAACAGCCAATGAAGATGATATATTGCAAATAAGGTCATCTTGTTATACAGCAAGAAGTAATAAATTTATAGTGCTCATGGTTGTTTTTCTGTATACATTTATTCTTCAGTGGCATTTGAATGTTTTTCTTTGTGTCTTAAAACAGCAGAAGAACCTACAGACAAAGATCAGAAAAAATGAAAATAGAAGCAAAATTAGGAAAAGAAAGGAGGCAAAATGCATTTCAGAGGCTGGATAGTAGAGGAGAATATGCCTTCAAAAGTATATGTTTATATTTTTTAATTTTGAGTGTATAATTTTAATGAGAGACTCTAACTTGCCCTGACACAGAGCTGCTTTAACAAAGAGAAAAGCAACCCTTTCATGCTTTGAGTTTGAAAATTTCAAGAGAAATCTTTAAATTTTGTGGGTTTATAATTAAGTGTTTGAATTTTAAATGGCATTTTCATCTGTCTTCCTCCTGCTTTTTGATTTCACTACAAGAAATGAGAGGATGTGGCAAAAGAAGGAAAAAACCCAACTACAGAGAAAAGAAAAAAAAGGAGACCAAAAGTTTTGTCAATTAAACAAAATCTTCAAACCTCTCTTTCAAAATGGTGGAGTTTTTTTTCCTCCTGTTTTTAATATGGAAAAGTCAATTTTTGTCTACAAACACCTGCTTTGAAAAAGAAAAACCTGACTAGTTTTATTTGTTAAATTATTATGGTAGAAGTGAGCATTTAGAAGGTTTCTGGATGGTGTGACAACTATAATTACCCACAAAGGGAATAATTTTTGAGAGTAGAGGGATCTTCAGTCCCTTGTCAAAGACATAGCAAGAACAAGTGGCTGGAAACCAGAGCAAGACAAATTCAAGCAGAAGGTAAAAGCACAGGTGTGTGTGTGTGTGTATCTATATGAACTTCTGCAGGGCTAATATTTGGAGCAGCTGAAGGGGAGATGGGAGAAGAATTTGACTCACTTTTTCTTGGCTCTGTATCACTTAGAATGCAATGACAAGAAGCAGGGTAGACCAGGATAGTCTAGATTTGTAGACTAGGATACGTAGTTCCCATTCATTAAATAACACAGATTCATGACTGCCCAGAGGATGAAGGAAGCAAAGCAATTTCAGGTTTTACCCTATATAGCAGGGAGATTGAGGCAACAATATTTGACCAAGATGGGAGCCTGTTCTCTGCTAGGGTCAGCTGCAGTTGGCTCCAGCTCCTGGTTTGCCCAAACTTGTGCCTGGATGATGGAGCAGCCAATGCTGTCTCCTGGGTTCCAAGTCTTCCCAAGGTCAAGGGAAGGGCTGTTGGGTGGAGCTGAGACTGTGTCTCTGTGCCTGCTCAAGACTTGCTCTTGGGAGGAGACAGGAGACTGTTTAGTGAATTTTTTACAGTCCCAGTGGATGAGAGGAAAGGAGTATCACGTTAAATTGCATGCTCCAAAAGAATTCATGAATTGAATCTTGATAGATCAGAGGGTTTGTGCAGGATTAGTCAGTATTAGTACTGGGCCATTAGGAGTTAAATTGTTTTCCCAGAGTGTCAGAAAGGAATGGAATTGGAGCCAGCACTTGAAGCCAGGATTTCAAGCCAGGTCCTGTGGATGGACAATGAAGCTCAGCTCCCTTTTCATGGGGTACAGAGCAGCTGGGTACAAACAGTTGTAATATTTGTATTCAGAATATCTGCAAAATTAAATTGTAGCATCGATCCTTCATCAGTTGCATTTGAGACCTCTGTGGACTAAGTGAACCAGACTTTAGTAGACTTTATGCTTTCTAAATTGATACTGAAATCATGTTTTCACTATATAAAAAATTCCCCCTGAAATACCAACATTTGATATACTCCTTCCATCTGTCTCTGCCCAGATTTGAATGGTTTGTGAAGTAAATTTAATCTCTCTGTTGCATCATTAGATTCAACAGCTTCTCAGAATTTCTATCCTGAGCCGTGCCACAGAGGTCTGTGTACTAGCGAAATTTGGACTTAAACTACTAAGATGTGAGTGGTTTCCCCCCCCGTTGCTTATGGGTAATTAAAATAAATTGGTGTGCAATGCATTTTTAAGTTTGAGGAAGACCTAATGTTTAGACAGGGAATCACTTAGGAGGTTTTTTTCTTGCTTACACTTAGATAACACTCGCCTCATTAGTGCAGATTGCAGTTATTGTTAACTAATCCACGCAAAACAAACGAAAGAGATTCCCTAATTCATTTCTAAATCTCACCTTTTTAAAACTGATGTTATTCCATCTTCTATTACATAATTACTGTAGATTTACCCTTAATGAGTACCGTGACATCCTGAATAATGCTCTCCAAGTCAAATACGTTTCTTGTTTCGTAAAACCTGAACTCGCTGATCTTCAGTTGCACTGAGTAGTATCCCGGGTCAAACAAAGGTATAGCTCATTCTCCCAATGTACTTGGGGCACCTCTGCTTTACTCCAGCTATTTCCTGCTGTAAGCACTGCGTGCCCAGAGGGTGCAGGTTTGCACAGCTGTGTGCCCTCTTAGATGCAATTCATTGAAGCTATTTGCTGCACTGACACAGAGAGCGGTGAAGTGTTGACCCAGGGCTTGCGGCAGCGTGATGTCTGAACTCCGGCTGGCACCTAACTCAAGGTAGCCTCACTTGGAATAATTTCCAACTTTTGCTATGATAGACCTTATTTGTTCCATCTCATTAGCCTTTTGAAATCCAGGTATGCACAGTGTGTACCTTCAGGACATGAAATCAGCTTTTGAAGTCACAGCTTAGCAATCCTGCCTTGTGTGTTCCATGTGTTGCTTGGCATTGTTAGCCCCATGCTGTAACCGGCTGAGCTAGTTCACCAGGAATGAGTAGAACAGAGCTAAAGGATATGAAGACAAATAAAAAAACATGGTCATTTAAAATGTTTTGAAATAAATTGCTTCCTGCACTAGGTATGTCTGGGAGAGATCTCTGGTGTGCTGAGAAGGGCAGCACCTGCACACACTGATGCAGATTGTACAGTGTCTTTTACTATGCCTGATATACAAAAGGCAATGAAGGACCCTCAGAAATTAAAATTAGAAATTAAAAGTATAAGTAAAATTCTTTATATGCTTCCATTCACAATGTAGAATGAAGACACCTAAAGGGAAATCTACTTAATTTTTACCAGAAGAATTTTAAATAAGAGTAACAGTAATACAGAATAAACCCCAAACATTTGTTGTGTTGAAGCAGGAGCCAGTCTGTAGCATTTGTGCCATTCTGCTGCAGCCATGTCTCTGTTTCAGCACTCTGGAGGGTCCTGCAGGCTCAGGAGGTCGATTGTCAGGAGTCACATTCTGAAGCTGCATTTCTTCAGTTGCTTTATGCTACTTGATGTTTGCTTACAAAATAAATCTCCTGTATTCAATGTCGGGTGAAATATTGACTCATCTGAAATCATCAGAGCCAGCATTTGATGCCAGGTCTTTCAAGTGCTCATGCTTCTACTTTGGGAAGGATTAGGGATACTTCCAGGTCTCTGTACAAGAGCTGAAGATGAGCCCTCTCTTTCCACTCCAATTCCATGGAATGGTTATTCAGGAATAGTCCTGATATTGACAGAAATATTAAATGTATATGCTTTTGATCTTATGCAAGCATAAATAATACTTTGTTTTCTTCAGTTTTCAGTCACTTGTGTGCACATAGTGTAATCCAATAGTCAGAGAAGTAGGAAAAGTCTCCAAAGTACTTTTGGCTTTTCAAGGATTTTAAGTGTTGCAAATTAAAGTAACTTTTGGCAGATGTCTAGTATGAAGGGTCTGAGTAGAAAATAACAATCATTACGTATCTACTGTCATTGTTTCTGTGTTTGTTCAGAGCTTGGCAGTAAGTAATGCTCTTTTCTTAAGAAAAGTAATGGTTTTCTGGGTGTATTTTTACTTTTTTTTATGCTGTGGTGCAGGCAAGAGTGGCAAAAGCACACTTGTTTGTTTTAGGTTTCAGAGGAGAGGTAGGAAAGGATACTTGTTGAAATATGAAATATAAAAAGTGTGTAGGTTGGGACCATAAACCCTATTCTCTTCTTGCTTATACTGGTCCAGCCATTGCTTTGTGTGACTTTGTGAGCACATGCACATTTGTTGGATCCATGATATTGCACTCATGTACCAAACTGGAAAAGAAAAAGGGCTGCTGCCCTTGGTGGTGGTCTTCCAGATTTGCTGAGGTATTGATAGGTTTGCTTGCCAGTTTTTATCGAACTCACGGAATTAACATGCAGAATACAATGGGCTACATAGTTGCTTTGTGCTTGACTTGGTCTGTTTTATGAGGGAATAAAAACTAGTGGCTGAATTAAAACAACCAAACCTCTGAAGAGGTGTTCAATATCTTCAATTAAAATCAGTGATTTTGTAGTGCAGGCCTGCCTCATGCTGTATTTTTTTTTCCAGTCAAATGAGTGTCATCTTTGCACAATATTTAACAGGTAGCACTGTGTGAAAGAAGATGCTTCCTTAAGGCATGAAGCAGAGAAGCAGAAAACTATTGATGGTGATGTATCAGTTCAGTTGCAGTCTTTCGCTACAGACTGAGAAATGTTATTACATGACCTCCTGGTGAGAACAGTTATCATTAAAATAGTTAAATACAATAGGCTCAAATCAAGCTAGAGATTTTATGCAATAGTCCAGTAGTCACAGAGGGTATTTGCTGCTGCTAAGTGTTTATAACTAAATAGGTTTATATTTTAGATGACAAAAAATCCAACTGTTCAGACAAAAAAAAGCTGTTAGAAATAAAAAACTATGGATATGATATATTAAAAGCAACCAATGTCTTAAATATAAGTAACTCAAATACAGCTTGTGTGTGTGTGGAACAGACTGGTGCCAAAAACCCCAAAGCTGCATAAGCTTATCTTAGTTTCTTACTTGAATTGTTTTCCGTGTTTATCTTGAAAGCTGACATATTTTTGTCATTGATATCTCTGTATTACCAAAATATTTTAGATTACAAGTTCTAACTCAATTTGTGGAACTTGACTGTATTTCTTGGTTTTGCCACTTTGTGTGAGCTTAAACTGCAGATAGGTAAAAAATGAATGAAAATGAAGGTGTATTAACTGTCCCTTGATATTAACCCTGCATATGGATGTTACTGGGGAGTCCAGTGACAGCTATGGCTTTGGGGACTTGTGGAATAGGAAAATGAAACCAAGAGGTTCCATAGTTTGGTTTAGCCTGAGGCAGAAAGCAGTAATAGTTTGCTGGATTACCACAGGAAAGTGGAACTGGGCTCGGTGCAGCATCGAAGGTGATGAGTGTCATTGTCAAAATCTTTCTTGCACTCTTAGGAGAGGTTTGAAAGAGCTCAGAGACTTGGTGAAGGACATGCCAATGAAGCAGTGATGGGAAGATGTTGCTTTCTTTGTATGCGCTTTTAATTTGTCCTATGTCACTCTTTTGCATTCGATATGGTGGAGCAACTCTTTTCAGCTTTATTCAGCTTTTTCCAGGCATCTTATTTCTAAATGTGTACTTTCTGTCTGTGAAAAACGCCACGAGTTGGCAGCCTAAAGGAAGAGGTAGCAGAAGGTGGGGGAGTTTGGTAAAGAAAATACAAGGATTTGACTTCAGTGTGCAAAGAAAGACCAGTAATGTCTTGATCATTGCATTTTTGTAACTGATTTGACACAGGTCATTGGTGACTGGAGTGTACTAAAGCAACGTGGGCACTTCACACAGACAATCAATATGTAAATGCAAAACAGACAAGAGAGGCATGGTTTTCCTGAATACTAGGCTGTTCCTTGATAAATGCAATATATAGTGGTCTGCAAATGCCATCCTTGCCAGTTTTTCAGTGTGCATTATGGGTGAGTGATACTGAGAGGTGAAAAAAAACCTGTTTCATTCTCCTGCCTACACACTTTCTTCTTTCTCTCTTTTTTCTCATCTATTTTTCTTTTATTCTCCTTTCCCTGTTATAAGACATCAAGGAATGGCATTCACATTGAAGTTTTTGGGGAGTTTGGTTAAAAAGGCAGGGAGTTTGACATGGGGAATATGCAGACAGAAGATGTGTATGTGGCAGATGTTTCTTCTTCTGCTGGTGAGCTCAGCTCCTGAGCTTTTGTGTATATCAGAAACACAAACTTGGATCTGACTTGGCAAAGAGCCCCTAGCTCTTCAGCAGGCTGACTTAAAACCTCAGGACAGAAATCCTCCTGGTTTCCTATCAGCTACAGCTTTGAAATGTAAATTAGTTCATATTGATTTTTTGTATTTGTGTGAATGTGTTCATACCTACATACTTTCTTCCATGCCCATGCCCTCCCTTCCCCCCCCCCCCCCCCAAGTATTCTGGAATTCTCTTTTCTGTAGTTTTCCTTTCCTTCTGCCACTTCAATACATGCAGGATGCTGTGGAATAAGAGTCTAGGTAGAGGTAACACCTTAAACCAGCAGTCAGCCCTTTGCCTGCGCTGTGGGCAGACACACAGACCATTTGAAGGTACTCTGGTTTGAAGAGAAAGCCAGCTTCAGAGGGAAGATAATGTTTGAGAAATAAAGCTCAACTTTCAAGGACTGGGGCACAGGTTGGATGCCATTTGGATTTTTCTTCATCTTATCCTTTCTAAAATTTTCCGGTTTTAGGTCAAAACCATGTTTCTTGCAGAATTCCAGCAACTTCAAAGTCATTCTGCTGACAAAAGTTTCCCAGCTTGGGCTGAAGCTACTGATATGATGGAAACTGCTGTGGGCTTTGAGACCTCATGGGGTGTTCTAGTCAAAATGCTCTTGTTCATTAAAAATTGAAGTTAAGAGCTAAAAGCAAACCATAGGAAAGAATATGTAATGTTTTTAAAAGACTAAAGTTTTAAAATTAGTATACTTTATTCTGTTTTCTCAATGATAAAATATGTCATGCATCATTCAGAACAACCCATTTTACTATTTTTGTAATTAGATTTTTTAATACTGGTGGCATCTACCTGTTCCACCATCAGTTAGCACCTTATCTGTTACAGAAATGAACCGAGAAACCATTGTGATTGAATGGATTTGTAGTCTAAATATACAAGTATTAGCAGTAGATGAAGGAAACATTAGTATCTTCTTTTTGTAAATAGGATATATGCACAGGGAAATTCAGTAATTTGGGTTTACATAATCTGCATCTGCTCAAGATCTGGATCCCTAGGAATAGAGAGATCCATATTTTGCAAAATCTCTGAAAATATGAATCTGTTTTGTATGAGTGGGTGGGCCATTGAACAGGTCAGAATTATTAAAAAATCACGTAGAAGGTACCCTCCCAGTGTAAGTCTCCCCATAATGTAATTTACCTGTTGGTATTCTGAGCCCCATTTCACTGAAAGAGAACTGATATTGGAGTGAAGCAGGTTTCCTATGGCATTCCCAACTCAGATATCCCAAAGAGAGGTTATAAATCTAATGTAGGATTTCCCTTGCTTTCACAGTAGCTCACCTGCTTGACTTTCACCACTGAGATATGAACAGAATCACAGTCTTCATTACTAAATGCCACTGATGCAGCTATAAAATTCCACCACTATCCTATATTAAAAAAAAAAAAAAAAAATTAAAAGGGGTTGTATCTGTTAGTACTGAGTTTGTCCAGTTTCAGGCTTGAAAAAATTTGGAGTTTGGATCCTATATAGCCTTGTAGTCCTATGTAGAACTAAACCACATAATACTGCAATATGATAAATACAACATTATTTTATCTTGTGATTTAATTTTTAAAAAATGTATTCTCGCAAAAATAAATTCATTTTACCATGAGCTCTGTTAATCGATCTCGTATTTTTATACAGTAGCTTCTGCTTCCTAATATTTCACTGAGTTGGTTTTGAGGCAAATTAAATGTATCTGTTTGAGAGCAGTTTTCCTTTTTACTTAATCATCTTTGACTATATAGCAGGAATTGTCTGAGGGCTGCTTTTTGCACTAAATGTTTAGTTCATTTAATTTCTTATTATAAAGCACTTTCTGTAACAGGATTGGCATTTGTTTCAACAGTACAAAAATTTTCTGTATCATTATCAAAGTAACCACCTGGAGTGCTGTAAGTGATGCACATACACGGAATAAAACTCTGCTCTTCATTATAGATTTTCGAATGCAAAATCGCTGCATGTCAATTTAAAATAACTTTTGACTTCAGTAGAGTTGCTCAAGATTTATCCATGTGTAATTGAGAACAAAATGCAGCTTCATGTATACATCTAATAATGCAAGAGCATTGCAGGAGAGGTAAATCTAAACTTTATAGCCATCTAATAAATTATCTGGTAAGCACTATAATTAAACTACAAACCAGTTCATTAGTTGCAGGCAGCATCACTAAATTGGTTCTAATAGAAGCTATGTGGTTGCAGAATGTGAGTGTCTGATTGTGAGTATTATTGCTGTGACAGCAACAGTTAATTCAAATAATGATGGAACTTTAATGAATAAGGTAGTGGGACAAAATTAGCAAGAGCAGATTTGCTGAATAATTGGGTCTTTCTTGGTACAGTAAATCATTGATTTCTATTCTCTTCCTTTTCCTCCTTCCCCTTGGAGTTGTAATCACCAGTCTGGTCATATGTGCACAGTGTCCTGAGACCTCAGCTACAGCTGCAGCAACAGTGTGGTGCCTATCACAGCGGAGCAGGGCTGGCAGGAGAAATGCCAGACCAAATCCAGCACCAAGCCCGCAGGCGTGTGGTCCCAGGGGTGCAGGTTGTGAAAGAAAGTGAGGGAAAACTCTCCGTGGTGAGGAACAGCCCCTGTGCTGTGCTGCAGCCAGAGCTGGGACAACAGTGGGGCTCTGCTTGCAAAGCTCTTCCACCTGCTCCTCACTGTTTTAAGAAATGAAGTTGCAGCCTAATGGAGTTTTTTCCAAGTGAAAAGTGATGTCCTTGCCCTGCAGATCTGATGTATTTGTTTTCTTTGTTCACTTTTCCTTGATTTGATCTGTTTCTATTTTGCTCTCAGATCAAACACATTGTCCTTTTCTCCTACAGTGTGAATACTCATCCATTTATATATACATGAGCCATGGCAGTGTGTGCTTGCATAGAAGCTGAGGAATGTGTACATCTATACATAGCACATTCTACAGTGTTTGCAAAGCTATAGTGTCACAGTTTCCCAGCAAATGCTTTCTGGGTGTGTAGCATCACTTTGTACGTAATCGTGTTTAATATATTGTTTTAATGGCACCAGACTATGGCTTGTGCTGCCGGATTTAAATTGAAAGTAGTTACTGTAATAGCCATATTAAGGAGAAATGAAAGATATTACCTAAACCACTGGAGGCATTTGGTTAAGATGTGGCTTGATAGGCAGGTGTCCAAATATCAGATGTAGCCCTAGACTCTGTATTAGGATAAGTCAATTTTCTTATACATTTCATTTTTTCTTAACATTTCTCAGGAAGTTTAGATTTGGAGCTATATTTAGTCCCTCAAGGGCCCTGCTTTGATTTTGTTTTCGCATGCTGAAAGCTTTGATTGGACCTGCGTGTTAACTTGTCATCACTTCAAGGAAGTGTTACACAGATTCATCAGTACTCATTTTGCCATGCCCTGACTCCCTGACGTGTTCTGCAGCAGGCGGGTGCAATGACAGCTCCCTGCTGCTGATGCCACTGCAGCCTGTGCACTCCTCTCACACACAGCTTCTGGTTTTTAATGCCATATAACTGCGTTTAAGTGTTCAGAAATGTGGGACATCTACTTTGCAAACTCTGACAGTGCTGAAACAAGGCTCCTGAATAATTTGTAAAAATAACATTTTTCATAGGTCTCCGTACACTGGAGTGACAGGTACAGGCTGTGCAGGCAAAAAGAAAGCTGTTCCTTTTCTATGTGCTCTGTGTCTTATCCTCGCCAATATTATAGGTTCTGGAATCACGGGTGATCCCACATGGATTCTAGAATTGCTCTAATTTTGGGTTAACCTTTTGGGTTCTAGTTTCATAGAATAATGAAATATTGACCCAAACTTAAGTGTGGACTTAAGTGTCCACAGAGCTGGCGGAGAGATAAAAATGATTTGGGTAATACGCACATTTTGGTTCCTCTTTTACTAGCATGCAAAATTTTTATTGGATTCTGAAGAGCTGAGAAAGTCAGGCTTTTTAATCTTCAGTCTGTAGGATTCTTGCAGATGCTTTGCAAATACTCTTTTACTCCAAGAACTCTGGACTGATCTTCTGCCAAAATCCAGGAGGTGTTCTGCTTTTTCTGATAAAGCAGGCAGTCTTTGCTTGGTATCCTGTCAACCAGGATTCAGAGTAGCATAGTGAAATATGTGCTGCTCTGTTATAATCTTTAACGATTAGATAACATTTAAAATAATTTCCAAATGGTAAACTCTGTTGTAGTTCATTATTATGGCCCCTAAATATACAGGATTAGGTACAAGAGATTAAAAGCTCAAAACCTTGTTTAAATATTATAAAATCTGAAGACTTTCTAAATCTGTAACTTTATGCCTTGATTTTGAAAAGAATTGGGCATATATTATTTATATTGTCATTCTTCCTTTCCACCTCAGTAAGGTTTTTAAATGACAATGATTTTTGTTTTGTAATCATTCGTAATATACCGAAGACAATCTGACATTTACCCTTTGCCAGCATTCGGATGCTACTGGAGAGCTTCAGCTTTGACTCTGGACATTTGTGCTGATAAAGCATCAGTTGCTGTTTAAACAGGTGCTCAATAAAAAACAGTTTTCAACTACTTCCTTATGGACCTTTTCTTGCCAGTGCTCGCTGCAGCATCCTGTTGAGAAATGCTGCCAGGAGCCACTGACACTGTATTCTGATGGTTTACATACAAGCATCAGACAGTTCTTCGTACCAAATTCTCTTCATGTTTCTAGCTTTGTAGCAAATAAAAGAAACGAGCAGATGTTCCTATTTCTTTTGAAAGTCATGGATTTGCCTACAGTTTCTCTAAGTTTAGTCTTTTCCTTCTGGAAAAATAGTAGATGTAAATTCATTAACAAGAAGATACCTGGAGGAGGCTGTAGCTCCTGAGGGTGAGGGTTCCTTCTCCCAGGTAACAAGTCAGAGGACAAGAGGAAATGGTCTCTAATTGCACAAGGGGAGGTTTAAGTTAGATTCTAGGAAAAGCTTCTTAACAGAGAGGGTTGTCAAGCGTCAGGACAGGGTGCCCAAAGAAGTGGTGAAATCACTGTCCCTGGAGAGATTTAAAAAACGTACAGATGTGGTGCTTTGGGACATAGTTTAGTGGTGTTGGGCACCTGGATTAATTGTTGGATTTGATAATATTAAAAGTCTTTTCCAACCTAAATGATTCTGTGATTCTGTGAAATCATGGAATGGCATGTTATATACAAACCTTACAGCAAATCACTAAGAGGCAGTTCCTGAAGGATTTATAAATTTAATGGAACATTTCCTGGCTAGATTAGCTTTCATCTCCTATATGAGCATAATGAAGGTTTACCCACAAAGTTGTATATAAAATAGTATCATATAAAGAATAATGTGTATAGCTGCTGTTTGACTTTGATAATTATTATCATTGCTAATCCTTAAAGATTCAAAAAGCTATGTGAAACATATTAGGTATTTTAGAGCTCTACTATGTTTATTGAGCATACTCTCAATATAGTCTAAAATTTAGTTTATATAAGAATGAGTAAAAGGACACAGATGTGTTTAAATGGATTCATATTCTTCCATGTGCAACTGTATATTTCTTAAAGAACAGTTACATCAGGTTAATTTGCATATGAATGTTTACTTATGGAAATTAAACCTATCTGAGTCAGAGTTCTTTTTAAGGCAACTGCATGGTGTTCAATGATGCAGTTTGAAATTACACTGTATATGGTACAGACACAACTGAATGTGGAATGACTAATTGGAAGTAAAATTGATTTAAACCACTACTATGGATGTTCCATATAAGTATCCACACAGAATGGTTGGTAAGTGGTAACTTCTTAAGTGATTCTAACTCCACGATTCTCAGTAAGTGGCAGTATCTTCTGGAGAAACTTGGGGCTCAGACTTGTAATCAGTTTATTAAAGCTTAATAATTGACCTTGCATCAGCTGAGGCACAACAGTGAAAGCCCAGCAATGTGATCTACCTTAAATCTCAGTTTAAGAGGTTTGAGCTCCATGGGATTACCTGGCTGTGGGCTGAGAGCGTGCATAAGGATAACGGAGTTGTAGTAATGCGAATTTGAGGTGATAATGAAATGTGTTGGGATAAGCGTTTGTGTTTTTCCTGGTGCATTAAAAAACCTCAGTGGATCACAGCTACCAGTATGTAAATGAAGCATCTGTAGTAAGATTCTTGCAGTGCTACTGCCAAAGGCCCATAAATTAATTGCATTGCTATTTATTAGAATTTTCTTTGAAAATTCCGTTAAGCTTGGATTTAGATGTTTAAATTATATACCTTACTGTTTTTCAGAAATTTTGGACTTTGAAATCATTGCAAGTTGCTGAAGGTTCAGCACATTTAAAAAACAGACCCTGTGTTTATTCTCTTAATAAAACAGGTGAGCCTGGTTGGAGCACCTTCAGGATATAATTCATAGTGTATTTCATTTATAAGAAGCCTTCAATTTATCTTAAAGATATTAACTCAATCTGTAATCGATTCTGAGCTATCGCTGCATATTTAAAAATGATTTATCTTAAAGAATACCTCATTCTGCAATGGAGGGACTTCTGGAGAGGTATTCACATACAGTGATCACATCTGTGTAGCTGTGCAAAATAAACCTGTGACTCGGCTTAGAAAGAATTGTTCAGGGACTGAAGTCTGTACAATACAGGTCAGCAGGTAAAAATGCAGACTCTCTGTAATTGGTAGTAGTTTTGTGTTTTTCACAGGTGTAATGTTTCCTCTGAATTGTTCTAAAAGATATTGAAAACCAATATTTTGACTTGGGCTTCTTCCTGCGAGATGAAATAATGCTCCAAGCTCACCTGCTTCCCAGCAGTGTCAGAAAGCAGTCTGAAGTATGTTCCTTTACCAGTGCCTGATTTTAAAAAGGAAAAAAAAAAAGGATGTCAGGACTATGGGCATTCTCCCACTGACTTGAATCCAATCATTTGAGTAAACACAACCCAAGCTGGTGTAGAGTACTGATATTTTCCCTGGTGGATGGGTGGGTGGTAGGAAGTAGGCATTAAGACCTTAGTGTAATTCTTCTTGCACAGGCATCTTGCCTGACAAAGATGTGGCAATGATGCTGCACCAGCTGCAGGAGCCAAACCAAACTGTCCTCTGTTGAAGACTCTTCAGGTGAGTTCAGAGGGCTGTGCTTGGGCATGCAGGACCTGCTTTTTTGATAGCCCAAGGAAGGCAGGCTGTCACTCTGTCCATCTCTGTCCATCTGGATCGCTGGTGTCCTGACTGAGTGTTTGGGGAAGCAAGTAAGAAGAAATCTAAAGCACTCTTTTTTGAGGCTTCAGTAATTTAGGGCAATACTCAGGTTTTCCGTTTCTTTGATTAAACTTATTTCCAAGTTTAAATACTATGTGTTTAAAATTAATATATATAAAATCAAGATGAATTAGTAAATGGAATGATATTTCTTAGAAAATTACCCAAGTTAGAATCTTTACTGTCATCTAGTACAATATTTTTTATTAATGCATTTAAATTGTCAGACTTGGATATGATCAATTAATGAGATTGCATTTGATGCAAATTTCAATTCATTGTTCCTGTCATCACATTCGTATGTGCTGTAATAACATCTGTGTACTGAGCTAGTTCAAAAGGATAGCTCTGCCGTGGAATGCCTTGATGAGCATGCACAGTTGGGAAGAGTCTTGGAATGAGTCAGAATTGGGTATTTAATATTGAAAGATTTCTGTGGTACTGTAGTGATCTGTAAACACCGAGCTTGAAACAGTAGCTCATTAAGGCAAACCTCACTGTCTTATGTACAAAAGTTTAGATAACAACCCAGACTGGATAAAGGACAGGTTTTGATTTCATTCTTTATTTCTTTCCAGATTTCACTCTCTTCCATTTATTACTGAGCAGAAATTTAGACTCAGAAAACTTCATCGTAGCTTTTCCTGAGGTGAATATAATCTCAGGAAAAGAAATCCATATAAACAATATAAACAATACATTTCTTATTCTGAGATTAACAAATAAGGAAGAGATGACAGAATATTAAAGAATTAGTAGTTTCTAATAATCACTTACTCTCCTTTTTTTCTCTTTTCAGTTATGTAGATAACATTTACTTGAGGAGCCTCCATATAGATTTTACTCCTAGCTCATGTCTTCTCTGGCCTTACTTTAGAAGACAAAAATGTGTTTCCATTTTCTTTCTGGTGTAACCATTTTTTCTCCTCTTTCAATATTTTATATTAGCATTGCAATCTGTAGAAGAAAGGACACTACCTAAAGGATGCTACAGGTTAAAAAGTATGTGCTGTAAATGTCATTATGTGACTGTTGATAGACAGTCTCTTTGTCATCTTTCCAAAAGGCTGATGGACTTATTTGGATATTTTTTGAAAATAAATTGAGGTAGAAGAAAAACCCCTGTAAGTGTTTGTGTTGGAAGTGTAGAGGAACCCTTTCAGGGCACTACCTGTGAATAACAGTGTCAACAAAGGAAAGAGAAACAGGAATGCTCCTGATGTGTTTCCTTTCACTATTTACTGCCCTAGTTTTTCAGCAGCAAACTAGAGGCTGGAAGCCACTCAGTGGCACCATGCAGTGCTGTGGCTCTCCTGACGAGCCTTTCCCAATGTTATCCATGTATGAAAAAGCCTTTGAACCCTTTCATAGATGTGGCTGAGAGTGACTTTATCTGGTAATTCTTTTCCGTGTTTTCTTACTCAGAAAGAGGGGCAACTGCCTCTTTTCTAGAAGCCAAGATCTGAAAGTGAGTAACTTTAGTAGCTGTCTTTTATCATTCTGCTTGGAGGAAGAGGTCAGGCCACTTCAGAATGATGAAGACTGATGTATCATGGACAGGGTCAGAAACAGAATTTGCTTTATTCTCCTGGAATTATGTTAACTCTTAAAGAGCTGGATTTTGCTCCAACTTATGCTCTAGGCAATGTCTTCACTGGCTTTCGTGGAACAGTTTACAGATAAAGCATGTACTGTCAAGCTGAACAGATCATCTTAATCACTGCTTATATAAATCTGGTTTTTCCCACCTATCATCACTTTGTGAACAACTGTCTTTCATTTTCCTTCTTCAGAGTTTTAGTTTTCTCTTCAGCTGGCTTTAGTCACTGAGTTGCATAAAATGTCCTTGTAGCCAAGGTAGGAGTTATCATAAAATTCCAGTGCATAAACTTTTTTACATTGCATAATGTGTCCATTTTTATTGGCAAATCCAGTTATGTGAAATATGTGCCATGGAGTCTGTTGTAAATCCTCCACTGATGGGAGGGTTGTCAACAGGCTCTTCTTGAATCCTTAACGGAGAGAAGTTGGCAAGGTCAGGATCACATAGTAACCGTGGTGGTCCAAATGCTTGGCTGAACACAGATTTTGCTAAGAACTGTCAAGGTTTCAGAAGATTACTGCTGTAAGATAACTAAGCAGTATCCTATCTTACTGCTTACTTTTTGCATGTCAAATTGCTCTGAAGCCAGCGACTTGAAGAGATATGTCCTGTAATGCCCAGACACAAGACCAGTCTGAAATATATTGCTGCTCTAAATACAGAAAGGCTGACATTGCTACAGCTTTTTCTACAGTGCCATGGCTGTTGAGAGATTGTTGGTCTTTAATGTCGTTAATGTGTCATGTTTAATAAAAATAACTATTTCTGCTCTGATTTAATATCTTGACCCAGATCTGACAATCTCAGAATCATCTATCGCACAGGAGTTTCCCTTCTCCTCCTCTTGACAGGTTATGTGCTTTTGTTTCAGAGAGTTGATCTCCTCTGATGCAAAGATACAGCCACTTTCCAGACAATATCTTATGAAAAAGATTTTTTAATTCCAAAATTCCCTTTCCTAGTTGCTCTCTTAACCAATCTGTCCTAGCACCATCTTTCCTATCCATTTCCTTCTGGAAAGATTGATAGACTAAGAGTGTAGTTAACAGTGAATTGACAGTGAATGTGTAGAAAGGTGAGTCGATGCAGGTCCAGAAGGTCCTGATAGTGGCACAGTGTTCTTGTTGCAAAC
The DNA here is from genome assembly GCA_036630365.1 of Acanthiza pusilla. NCBI lineage: Eukaryota > Metazoa > Chordata > Aves > Passeriformes > Acanthizidae > Acanthiza > Acanthiza pusilla. Next base: position 53,858,036 of record JAXCHO010000164.1, read on the forward strand.
ATTTTGTTGTTGAAATCCAGTAAATGAAACTGGAGCTTTCAAACTGAATATGTCTCCTACCTAGAGCAGTTTAATGCTTTGTTTCCTCTAATAGGATAATGAAAGAGTATCAAAAACTCACTTGTCATGATCACACTCAGTTCCTAATGAACCATAGTGCAGCAAATTTTGGGATTCCATCTGAGCTGGTAATTTTCATGACTTCTGATCATGTTTTTCATGGAGATTCTCTCCCAGGGATTTGGAAATTGTTCTTATTCCCTATATGTGTAGGATGGCATTTTCAAAACTGTCTAATATAGCCTGTTCCCATTGGTTGCATCAAAGGCAGTTTTACTTCTGATTTCAGTGATAGAATTATGTGCCTATTCTACATGCTTTTAACAGTCAACTTCCCTAGTTGTTTTAAATTTGGATGCACTTATCCTTGACAATTGTACTTCCCTTAATAAAGTTCCTTCTGGACTTGGTTCTTGACAATATCCCATGACCTTGCTAATAAGGAATTATAAACTTGCAGGTGGTTTCCTCTGACCTAACTTTCCATGGCAATGCATTTACTCTCACTTTTCCTATTTGATAACCATTTTGTCTTCCTTGAGCAAAGACACTTTGAAACATTTCAAGTCTTAGAAGAAATTCCGTGTCAAGGGATTTGAAAAAGATTTATTCTTGAACATCCCATTATCCAAAGAATACATGAAAGGAATAGTTATGGTACCATGAGGCTTCATATTAGAGTAATTGTTTGGAAGGTAGTATTTTAAATTTGAGATTAGTGCTCTATAAGAGACTTAACTGAGAATCGCCTTGCATTGAATACACCAGTAGGTGAGATCATCGTTTAGGTGGTCACAGAAGTGACTGGGAGTATCTGTCTGTTTCCTTGTTATTGTCTCCTTCATTCTCTGCCATTCTTTTCCTCTAGGTCTTCCCATTCAAATTCACCATGCAGAACAGCTGCCCTGGGCCAACTCCTGCTGAGCCAGGCTGATGGGAGAGCGCAGATTTTTGTTGCTTTTCTCTGCTAGGTTGTGGGTGGGTGTTGCACATAATGAACCCAGACAAAAAAAAAAAAGTACTAAAACCAAAACAGAGCCGGAGCACTTTTGGGGAGGGTGTTCTGGGAAAATGCAATTGCTGTGTATTCCATCTGTGCCGGCATCTGAGAAGAACGGTTATTAGAGCAGGACCCAGAGCATCACACCTGCAGTCCAGTCTCTGTGGGATCAGTAATTACATGTTAATTAACAAGTCTGGAATGAGTGAGAGTTTGCATGTCAGCAGATAATCTGTATAGTGACTAATAAACTGCAGAATGTTTTCAATTAGCAGGCTTGAAAAGGAAATCCCAGTGAGTGTTTTGCTTGGTTGGGAAAGGACGGAATGAATGCACTCTGTTGTTAGCTACCCTCCAAACAGGAAAGTGGCAGATTTAAAAACTACATCGTAAAGATTAAGATCTGAGAACACATATGCTTAAGTTACTTGCTACTACTGTGCATTGATGAAATCATACAGAGTAAACTTCAGTGAAATGAAATTTTTCACTTGATTAAATAAGAGCAAACATAGAAAAAATCCATTCTGGCATACATTCTTTCAGGCTTTAAGGTCTAAAATGTATTTTTATTGCAAGTTTTCTTAATGGGCTGAAGTAGGGACAGCTCCAGAATCTGTTCACTTGGGAGGGAAACAAATGTTACATTCTTTCTTTGGCCTGAATTCTGGGAATCATTGATTATATTCCACCTCTGTTAGGCTTTTCACTGTGATCTCCAGGTGTTAGATTCCCTCCATTATATGTTTACATAGTAATGTAAGGAGAACTTATTTCTTGGCTTGTCTGTTTTAACTTGACTTTTTTTCTGTTTTGTCCATGTTTGCACTCAGTGGCAACATTTGAAAAGTTAATTTCCAAAAATGTTGGAGTGATTTTATAATTTTTAAATTTTTTTCCCCCTAGGATGATATTACAAGAGCAGGGAATCTGGGATCCTGCTTTTTAATTAGCTACGAGTAAGGAGAGCTTATACAAGGGAAGAATGATGAAAAATTTATTTGGGATGTTACAATTTATAGAATTAGACTATAAAACTTTTGCATTAAGACCTTCAAGATATGTAGTACCTAATTTTTAGCAACTTTCAAGCACTGCAGATGGATCAGAAAAATTCAAATCAACCTAAAGTCATAGTTTTCAAGTTAATTCTTGGTAAGTGAGCTGTATTCAAAATTAAAGTGAGTCAGAAGACATATATTGTGATGACCATGGTGTATTTAGAATTACTGTTATGGAGATACACTCAAAATATGAGTGATTTTCAGCCTTGTGAGTATCCAGAGCTACCTATCTCTGGCTCCATGTTGTGCAGCTGCTTTTAATGTTTTGTCTCAGAGAGGATGCTTTTGGGAAAGGAAAGCAGATAGAAATCTGCTTTGTACACTCTTCATCTGCATGGCTCATCTTCAACTCCTCCCACGCAGGATTGGAGCTGTGTGGAGCTCTGGCTGGGCTGAGTTACAGAAGCAGGACTATAAACTCCTCTCCTGTGCTATTGCCACATCATATATCTCTGATAATAAACATTTTGCAGCAAGAGATATTTTTTTTTATCTTGGAACAGGTGCAGCTTGGATATGAATAATGTCAACAGTTGTAACTTTTCTTCTTAATAATCATCAGTCTTCAGGTGGGCAGTGAGCTGCTGCCTGTCTGAAGTACAGAACATAGAATCCCTCCTTGACATCCTGGGTGGTACATCTACCCCCTTTAACCACTGAACTAGTTGTGATCAAAGCATGAGTTGCCCTTTTTGGACCTTCTGTCATCATCAATTTCCCTCCCTCACCCCATCCCTCAGACTGTTGCTGCCACTTGTAGAGAAGCAAGGCAAAGGCACAGGGAAAGGTGCTAGATCATTTCCACATGATGAGATGCAGCAGAGTTGGGCCAGTCACTTGAAAAGTCCAGATGCTGTAAGAAGTTTTCCCCAGTTTCTCTTCTATGTTTTCCTGGAGGCCCTTCCTGGCTGCTACACTGAACTGATATTGGATATAAGAGATCTTGATACAATCTAAGGCATCATCTCCTTCATGGAGCTAAAATTTTTATTACCTTGTAATTAATTTGCATGGTTCTCTGTAGCACCTGTTAGGAAATGAAATTGGATGTACAGATTTGGCCAAGCTCCTTCTAGGGAGGGCAGGCAGGTTTTCTGCCATTTCAGATAAACTATGATCCTTGACTTCAAGACTTTTCAGTTCTTATGGGGGCTTATCAGTGCTCACCTCCATCAAGTGCATGATGGTAGCTTATCCTTAATTAAATTAATCTAGGACAAGATCTTCCCCTCCTCCCTTTCTCCTTTCCCCTCCTTCCCCTCCTGTATTTCTGAAGGATACCTGACCTTGTATGTCACTCAGATCAGCTTGCAGATTTTTTAGTCTTCTCTTGTCATGTTAAATCCAGGACTGGTTGGAGCCCAAGAAATGGCTGATGTTTTTCACTCTGAAGACAGCGTGCATCTAGAATTATGTCCTCACTGGTAATTGAAGTTGCAGCTGCTGTACCACCACCTCTTTTCACACTGTCAGGGAAAACAGGCTCTGTGGAAGATTAGCAGCACCTCAAATCAGCAGTTGGTGTTTCTAACACATGCAGACCTTCACATGTATTAATGTGAAGATTTGTATTTACAAACATTGAGGTTGACATTAGATGTTTCTTTGGGTACAAAATGTCATTGTGGTCATCTTGTGTTGATCCTTTGGGTTTTCCACCAGTCTGACAGCTGTCCATAACTTTACTGTTTATTAAGAGATAGCAAGTCATATTTTTCCTCCCTTGCATGACTTTTTCCAGATTGAATTGGTCTAATTTAATTATTTTTAAAGCAATTTCTCTCCTACTTTTGGGTACATGTAGAAGTGATCTAATTAGTTGTGATTCCTCTTAGAAATTTGCATTTTGACAGGTTATGCTATACAAAATGCTAAAATAAAAATTCCACTGAAACAATAATAGCAAGGCAGGACTTTTAAAATGCTACGAGGTAAAACCACACAAAAGTGGAGTGCAAAGGACTTAGGGTTTCAGATATTCAGCCAACCTCATGGAAGTCATTTAACTGCTCTGTATCTGTTTGTCTCTCGTTTGCCATCACCCATGTGATTTACAGTTTTTAGAAATTCCTCTCACAAGTGTCTCTAAAATGCTCTGAGACACCTGGATGCCAAAGAACTATAAATATTTGCAAATAGTCTTCCATTTGTATTGCTGTCTGAACTGGGGTCACCACCAGAGCTTTAAAAACAGGCTTTCAAGCCAGGCAGTCTCAAATTAGAAATAGTTTAAAAAAGCTTTTCCCAAGGTCTATAAAATCAGCTAATCCCCAAAAAAAGCTGACGTCTTTAATTCATCTTGCTGTAATTTCTGCAGTGTTAATGCCTCTTGTCCAGCCTGTCAGTGTGGCTCCGCAGAGAATCCCTCTGTGTCCTGTTTGCAGGGCTGCCTGACACGGTGTGGGATTCCTGGGCTGAGGTGCCCTGCCAAAATCCCGTCCTGCTGTCTGCTGTGTGAGAGTGCATTACCCCAGCAGGCAGGGGCCATGCTGAACCTGCTGGGCTTTTAACTAGGCATCATGAGTCAGACACTTTACTGTTAAAAGTGCAGGGTTTGGGCTATTTAATTATTTGTTAGCTGTAAGAATCTGAGGACTCACCAACCGTCTCTTTTGAGGAATGCAGTGATTTCATCAGATAAATGTTTAAAGCAGGGCTAAGATAGCAGCCAACCACAGCAGAAAAAATATTTTTTCCTTTGAGATAACCTCTTAAATATATACATATTTAAAACCATTTTATCTTTTCTGTCTGATTCTAAGCACCCCTTCTGTCAGCAGGAGACAGAATTAAAAAGAGAAAACCCTCAGTGGATGCCTTTCTTTTTTTTGTGAAACGTGTCAGATGATAAGCAAAATATAACTGGGTATTTATTCTACTTTTCATGTGCCCTGCAAACTGTGGAAGGCAGCAAGAGATAGATAGAGCAGCAACAGCCTGATAAGCCTGGCTTTTCCCTTTTTGCTGGCTTTCTGTTTACTTTACTTCCTTTGAGCGAACACTGGGCTAGAGACCAAATGTCTTTACTCATCTGGGAGATTTTAGAGCTGCTGGGAATAGACTGGTGCGAAAAGCAACTCCTTGATTACAAGATTTGTAGGTAAATGTTACCGTTGCAATAATCACCATTTCCCTTCCATCTCCTTCACAGCACATTCTGTTCTAGCAGTCCTTAACAAACAATAATAGCAAAAATAAGGCGTATTTTTTTACACTGGTTATTTTCTCTCTCCTTACTGAAAAGGACACATAATGGAATGAATCTGGCTTCCCATCTGTTGCTAGGTGCAATTCAAAGTGGCAGTTTTGACCTATAAAGATTTGGCTGTTTTGCGTCATGCTTACCCTAGAGACAGCCTCTCCCCTTTAATTTCTCTGTGTCTCCATTTTCCATCTGTGAAAAATCAGGATAACACTACTTTTCTACTTCACAGGGATTTTACAAGGACACATTTATTAACAGACACAAAGCATAGGCTCTGTATTAGATATCACACAAATATCTATGTTTAAAAACTTGCTGCCACCCTCAGTCCCACAGATCCCAAGTTGATTGACCTTCATTATGTGACAGAAGGTGATTTGTTGTCCTAGGCAGTATTATGGATGTTCAGCTCTGAATCTTGCCATTTTTAAACACATTCATAATAGGATACTTGCAAGTCATCCAGCTGAGTCTGGCGTTTCCTATTAAATAGATTGGGATATCCCAGGGGTATGAAATTAGGAGTGTGTTTACAGGTTGCACTTGTGGGTCCCAAATAAAGTAAGGGCTAGTGGGGACCCCAGACTATTGGACTGGAGGAGGTGTGTGTGAGATACTTATCTGGGAATGGTTTCCCCAGAGCATGTACTTCCAGAGCTGTGGTTACCTGTTGTATTAGAAGGGAAGTAGTTCTTGGGTTAGCTCCATAAATCAGTAGTTCTCAGGTGCATTTTTGCAGTCACATGCAGGTCAGGTTTAAGCAGTTCAACATGCCTGTTTGAGAGAAGACATCTCCAGGGCATGTTGATTGATCAAAGCGATACTTTAGTCTTGTACTAAATTATGGACTTAGTCCTGCAGGAGTTCAGGGGATGGGTAGGGGTGTTTTGAGGAGCTGCAGCTTTACAGCAGCAATCCTTCAGTCCAGACTTAGGGTATTTCATAACTCTCCTGTTTCTGATGTGACTGTTGGAATGACAAAATTCCTGCTCAGCAGTGATAATAGTTCTGCAACTGAACAGCGGACGGGGCAGCAGCATTCCTTGTGGATGATTACAAGACATGGTCCATCAGCTAGATGGATTGACTTGCTCATTGATGTGGGCTCTGTGCCTACCAGCTCTTCATAACCCTTAGTAAAATCTTTGGAGCCTTATTTCCAGGCTGTGCTAAGCATGGCTGGTGCACATGATGTTAGCCCCAGTGGGGATATTGGTAGCTATTCCCAGTCTCACAGAGACAGAAAAGATGCAGGCTGTGCCAAAATAGCACATGGGAAACTGTTATAAGGTCTATTAAAGATCATTGCAGTGTTTTAGGTTTTTCACTATATTACATCCAAATATTCTAATTTTTTCATAATATTATCTTTGTAACAGTAATGAAAATTGACCTTGTTTAATACGAAACTGTTCTATTAAAACTCCATTGCGTTATGTGTGTATGCATACACAGGCTTTGCAGAAGATGCAAAATCTTCTGCACAGAGCTCTACTAGATAAAAATTAAGAAAATTGGAGCTGCCACTTTACTTCTCAGAGTAATTCCCCTTAATTCTATTCTTTGTGGTTATATTAACTGTAGGATTTTTTTGCCTTTTCAGGTTTAGCTACCCTGTGAGAATCTGGTTAAGAGAATTTAGAATAAATAGATAAAAGGAAACTGTAGCAGAGCTTTCTTCAGCCTGTGTTTAGGAGCATGTTACCATAACTGCAAATAAGTGGTTAATTAAAACTTAGCTTAAATGCATTCACTTCAGTTAACTAAACAAAACAGAAGCCCCTTCATTTGAACATCAATGATGTGGAAGCCGCAGTTTTGAGGTTTGGCAGTAACACAGCTTTTGAGAACTGGAAAAGAATACCAGGGAAAGATAGAGACAGGGCCTCATCCTGCAAAGCCTTACTGATTTGATAGCTCTTCTTATTTCCTTAGGGCATGTTTGCCTGTAGCACTGCATTCCAGTGGAAGGGCTGTTAATTTTGCTCAAAGGATGGGGTCAGGAGGAGGTGACATCTCCCTGCATATGAGGGAGCAGGCAGGTCGAGCTGCGCTGAGCCTCCTCCCGCTCCTCCTGCTGAGCCAGGGAGCAGCGCTGAGGCAGGACCATGTGAGTGATCTCACAGCACCTCGTTAGCATGGGATGATGGCTTTATTGGAGGAGCGAGTCATAAAAAAGCTTCCTTTGGTTAAAAATGAGCAGTTTTATTTTAGTGCGATGACAGCCTGATACCGAGGATTGAATTTTCCTGTTGCAGCTAGTTTTGTGTGTATGCAGGCAAGGGAAGGGAGCTGAGGACTTACGGGGGGTGAAATCCAAACAAGGAAAACCTGCTGTTATTTTTTCAATTTTTATTTTTTAAATGTCTGAGGTTTTCATGCTCCTGTCAGCTCAATGAATAGCAAACTGCTTATTTGGAAGTTCTGGCTCTGAATCTTACTTAAAAGTGATCATTTGCAGCTATGGATGAGCAAACTACCAAGGATGAAGGTTTCACACGCAGTTTTTTTTACTGCTAGTCATAAAGCAAACATTTAATTAAGGTATTGCACAGTCCTGTATCTTGTCATCATGGAAACTCAGTCTACAAAAAGATTCAGTGTTACCTGTTCCAGGAGAAAAAGCTACTGTAGGAAAATGTGTCAAAAAACCCACATAATGTAATAACAGTGTTTAATAATCCACGCTCACCTTTCATGTGAACATCCCAAAGTGCTTTTCAGATGGAGAAACTGGAACCCACACTAATGACACAGTATTATGCATGCCCTATTACAATATATTTATTTAATCTTTCTTTTGTGTGTTGTTACCTGGGAAGGCCAAGCCTGGTTTTTGTTCACGGTTCACACCAGAGAAGTGTCCCCACCCTGGCCTGCTCTGGAGTCTCAGGTGCTACTGCAATATAAATAATTCATGTCAGCAGTCACCTGCTGGGCCAGGGACACAGCCCACGGAACCCAGGCTCCAGGGCTTATTTACCTGGACACTAGACCAGACTGTCTCCCTAGTGTTGGTTTTCATCACTGATATTATACTGAAGTCCAAGGAAAATGCCACGGAGATGGAGCTGTGTATTTGCTGAAAACAGGGCCAGCATGATTGTTAATTTAGAAGCATAGTACATGTATAGCTCACCCCAAAATATACGTGAGCATCTGCTGTCAGTCACAAGCTAATATGCCTGTCACTGGACAACCTCAGGCGTGCACCATGAAGAAGGTTATCAAAATTCTTCAATACGAAGAGAACAGGCCTCTTTATCTGCCGGGGCGGCGCGGACTGGGGTGGACTGGGTTGGACTGGGAAGGACTGGGAAGGACTGGGAAGGGACCTGACCCCAGCTCCGAGCGGTGGCTCGTTGTTTTCGGGCTGGCCGCCAGCAGAGGGCGCCGGCAGATGCCGCTCGGGTTCGGCGCGTTCGCGGAGCCCAAAGAAACCCTCGCGGGTCCCAAAGAAACCCTCGCCGGTCCCAAAGAAACCCTCGCGGGTCCCAAAGAAACCCTCGCGGGTCCCAAAGAAACCCTCGCCGGTCCCGAAGAAACCCTCGCGGGTCCCAAAGAAACCCTCGCCGGTCCCAAAGAAACCCGTGTCGGTCCCAAAGAAACCCTCGCGGGTCCCAAAGAAACCCTCGCGGGTCCCGAAGAAACCCTCGCCGGTCCCGAAGAAACCCGTGTCGGTCCCAAAGAAACCCTCGCCGGTCCCAAAGAAACCCGTGTCAGTCCCAAAGAAACCCTCGCGGGTCCCAAAGAAACCCGTGTCGGTCCCAAAGAAACCCTTGCCGGTCCCAAAGAAACCCTCGCCGGTCCCAAAGAAACCCTCGCGGAGCCCAAAGAAACCCTCGCCGGTCCCGAAGAAACCCTCGCCGATCCCGAAGAAACCCTCGCGGGTCCCGAAGAAACCCTCGCCGGTCCCGAAGAAACCCTCGCGGGTCCCGAAGAAACCCTCGCCGGTCCCAAAGAAACCCTCGCCGGTCCCGAAGAAACCCTCGCCGGTCCCAAAGAAACCCTCGCCGGTCCCGAAGAAACCCTCGCCGGTCCCAAAGAAACCCTCGCGGGTCCCGAAGAAACCCGTGTCGGTCCCGAAGAAACCCGTGTCGGTCCCGAAGAAACCCGTGTCGGTCCCGAAGAAACCCGTGTCGGTCCCAAAGAAACCCTCGCCGGTCCCAAAGAAACCCTCGCCGGTCCCAAAGGAACCCTCGCCGGTCGTGGGACTCGACGCCAGCAATGTGTTGCTTTTCCTGCCACGGTGCTTCGCCCACCGAGCGCTTAGGGCTGCTGGGGCGACCCGCAGGCAGATTTAGTTCTTCAGCACGTGGTGTAGACCTCATGCTTCAGGTCAGGATGTCTTCAGCTGACTCCATTGGCAGGCAGAGCGATAGTGCTTGCGATAGAGGATTTTCTGCTGAAATAGCAAATGATGCATGTAAATAATGAGTTGGGATATGCACTCATCTCTAATTCGGGTATCCATATGTAATATCCATATTTAGAGAGTAGGTAGGGAAGGGGGAGAAGGGTTACAAAAGTGCCTTGTATAGTTCAAACACCTTGATTGGAGATGGACCTAACTCTATTTCTGTCCTCATTGATTAAGGTTTTAGGTGCAGCTATTCTCTGTGACATCCCTACCTGCCTGGATGGTGTGATGTACAACTAACATACAGATATGCTACCTGCAAGGGAGGAACTACTTTAAAAGAGGTGTTTGTTGTTGTGAGCAGATCAGTAAATAAATTGATCAACTGTATGGACTCAAATTCTTGTGTGAGACACTGTCACGCTGGGGCTCTGCCCTATTCTCAATCTGCCTATATATTTAATACATGTTTTCATGTGATGGCTCCATTTAGCTCCCATTCTTTGTAGAATAACTAGCACAGTAGTGCCCAGGTTATTATCATGTCATATCATACCCAGAGGCCCTGGGTATTATCATGTCATGAATAACAGTAATGTCATTTCCACCTTTAAAGCCTGTCATGACCTCATCATGTTCTTCTATAAATATCGATCTTTTAAATGGTGTTCATTGTTACTCTTCATAAAAACTGCAAGATGAACATCAGCTTGCCACAGCGAACATCGAATCTTGGATCAAACAGATCGGTTTTGGCCATTTTGGGGTGTTTTGGTGCCTTTGTATTCTTCGGGTTAAAGTGCTATTTATTCTTAGTACTGTTGACCTGATTTTAATCCTTGCTAATGTAGGATTGCAGCCATTGAATGGAATATATTGAGTAGAATAATAAATTCAGTCTTACAGAATGATGCTGTAAGAGCAGTTTAAAAAAGGTCAAAGATGGAATTTATTTTCTCTGTGTTGTTGGAACTCCTGTGTTTGAGTGTTTAGAAACTTGATATGCCTTTCTAGCAAGTGAATAAATCAGAGAGAAGCTAGATCCTTGTATTGGCAGCTCCTGAGTAGCTTCTCCTTGGAGGTAAATCAGTGAGAGGGAGAAGGTGTTGAATGTTTTCAGCTACTTGTGGATATAGAACAGATCAGAGCAGGATAGGATAGAATAGAATCCATCCATGAATTAAGCCACCACAAATGATTTTTAGTCAACACACAGTTTCTGCACATACAATAATAACAAAGAACAGGGCTGGCCGTATCAGAACAGGGTTTTCCGTACGGAAAAGCTGAAGTGTGTTAAATGTTCACATCTGACAATCCTGCTCTTTTTAGGAGGAATGAAAAATAGCTGAAGAAATCATGATGCCAGTCCCAAATTACTCTATACATGCTATGGGAAGTCTCTAGGGATGGTATTTGATTCTGAACACACTATCTTTTCTCAACAGTCATCAAATTGGCATTGCACACTGTTATCAACCTATTAACTTTTTTTTTTTTTTTTTTGATGCACAAGATCTTCACAACAAGATAAAACCCTGGGTGAAAATCTCTGTGGCTCACAACAAACACTTCTTGAACAAACCAAAGTTCATACTGTGGTTTTCTTCTGATAGTGTTCTGAGCCCTGTACATTTAATACACAAACATAGCAGCAGTTGTAATAAAAATGAGAGTAATAGGGAGCCTAAAGTCATGAAAATATTTCATGAAACCTACTCCTGAAAGTGAGAATTTTTGGATTGCTCCCTGGAACAGCAAGTTCTGTTGAGCACTTACATGTGGTTCCTGTTGACAGGGCACATGAAGCTGCTCTTGCAGGAGAAGGGAAAAGGCTTCCTAGCTGATACAGGACAATTTCTTAGAAGGATAATTGGTGATTATAATAATTTTTTGACAAATGCTTTCAACTGTATCAAAGTACCAATTTATTTGTGGATTTAAACGAAGTGCCAATGACTGAATATATGTATTTTTATTATCTTGGGGACTGTAAAGATTATTGCCTTAATACTATCTGACAGATTTCCATTGACTTTGGTTGTACAGGACCAGAAAATGTTTGTTTTTAAAGGGGGAAACTACTTTGGCTTTTTCTCTAGTGCTTATGATGTTTAACTTACTAGACAGACATTTGTTTTTTGGTTTGTAAATGCATATTGTTTATCTTGTGCTGTTTTTGGATCAAACGAAATAGACTTTTAGTTTTATCTGCTCTTCTCTTGAAGGGAAAGAGGAAGCTTATTTTAAATATGATATTTTTAATGGAATCTTAAAAAAATAAAAAAAGAAGTATCTCAAATACACAAATTTTTAGAAAACATTTGTTCTTTATTTTATAAATATTATGTCTGCATTTCAAAATTATGGCACTCATCCCTTCTGAATATAGACATAGGCAACATAGACACAGGGAAACATAGACAAGGAAGACAGAGAAATTATTTCATGTATTCATTAAGTTTTTACACTGAAAGATATTATTCTTCTGGTGTTCAGTTTTCTACAGATGGTTTAGAGCATATATTAATGTACAGTGGAGGCACATGTAAGTAAACCATCAACATCTGGAAACAAGATCAACTTTCTTATAATCTGTACAGAGTTTTCTAAAAAGGACCAAATTCTCTTCCTTGCTCTTTAGCAGAAGGGGCTGTTAGAAAGAGGACAAGAGCATTTCTGGTAGAACTTTGCCAGATGTGTACTAATGCCTTCGTTTCAATTTCGGAAGCTTTTAAAATGGCTTTTCTAATTCAGGATACTTTGATATTCAGTAAAAAAATTAAAATATCCTGGATTAGGATGAATGCCTTTAATAAATGTATTTTAAATTAAATAGGATTAATTGTTTGTTTTTTTTTCCTGCCTAGCTCCAAGGTGCCCATCAAGTAATATTTTTTGTTAGCTCTAGATTCTTCCCTATGTAAAGTCACAGGGGTCAGCAGAGTTAATCCATGCGGATGTTTTTGCCCAATGTAATTTTTGGTAACTTAATTTATGCTTAATTGCTCCACATAATTACAAAGAGTACTTCAGTGGTAGTTTATGAGAAATAATCTCAATGAACCATTGCTAACACCATGGCTCCACAAATGAAATGTTGCATCACAGTCTGCTAGTTCTGGTACCAATTTCTGTGTTAAATAAATGAAAGGTGACATGAGTAGCTCAGTCTGCGAAAAAGAGTAATTTTCCCCCATACCACGTGAAAATTTCTTGCTCCTTCTATGATTTCCCCGCCCTGAGTGTAATGGAATTCTGTATGAGCCATCTCTGCAGCCGAAGAGGGCCTTGTCAGTCAGGCTGGTGTATTCCTGCTTGGTGTCTCTGGGCTATGGATTGATTATAATAGTGACAGTGCTGGGCACTGCTGTTACAATTGTACTGGAGAGTCTGCTGCTTGTGGGTAGCATTTGTCCAGTGCCTGTGTTGCAGGGGCTGTGTATTTTAACTTGGGAACCAGCACGTATTACAGAAGATTAGGCTGGCTTAAATTGATATTGCAACTCAGAAGACTAAGGAGAATACCACCACCAGCAGCTGTGGAATAACTCATACCTGCTTCGTAGGTTATCTAGAAATATGCCTGTCTATTAATATATCAAATTGCAGTAGATTTGTATTCTCTTTGCTCTAGTCACAATATTTTCCTTTATATCTCCATATTGCATGAATATTTCTGATGTTTCTTTCAAGCTATTTCCTTAAATATTTGATTTTTTTAGTATTATGTAAATACTAGCAATCTAGGGCAAGATTCTGGTCCACTTTCATTTGCCAAGGTCTGGAATAACTGTGCTCAGCTGAACTATTCTAGACTTGTGTGGCAAGGGAGGTCATGATCTGGTCCCTACCAGAAAACGTGAAGTGTAGTCTCCCATTTGATTCATGTGCATTGTTCTCATTATCCTTAATGAATGTTGCGGACATATATATTAGGAGAATAGGCCCTATTAGGAACTGTCTAAGGAGTGAAATGAAAATGATAATCACTTTGTCTTGGATGAGGTATTGTATTTATTCTATGGGATTTTAAAGGCTATTTTAGTGTTTAAATTATCTGGTGCATTAGAGAGTGGTTTAGATAGGCTTTGGTTGATTGACAGTGGTGGGTATGTTTTAGAAAATTATTATACACTTTGGGACTTCAATTTTGCTGTGAATTATATTATTTTTGGAGATGTAAATTGCAGTCTCTCCCAGGAGACAGAAATAATGTGCTGCTTATTTGATTTTTAGCAATAATTAAAATGATGTGTTAAATTAGGCCCAGGTATTGTCATGAAACAGGACAGAACTACTTGTGTGGGGGAGTTCAGAATCCTTGACAAGGCCATGACCTTTTTGTAGTAAAATAAACTGTGTACCTTGTGGTTTGTGTCCTAGAAATCATCCTTCTCCATGTATATCGTCACGTAAGAAGGCCGAGTAGTCTGGCAGAGAGACAAGGCAGCAGAGCCTTTCACTGAGATGGAGGGTGGATGCACTCCAAGTGGGAATTAAACTAATTGGAGTGGACTGGAGCTATTGCCTTGCCTTACACTTAGCTGACACAGAAGACTGTAATTTTGAATGCTGTTGATCCTTTAATTTTCATCCCTTGCCATTCAGATCAGACCAGGCTGTGACTAAAGCAGTAAGTACCTACGTAAGGGCTTTGAGGGAGAATTCACTGCCAGCTGCACAGTGCAGAGATCTGCAGGTTACATCTCACTTCTCAGATCACCAGGCTTTGTGGTAGGGCTGTAGGAGGGAGCGAAGTTAAAATAAAAATCATTTGGTCTCCTTGTTATTTGGACTTCATGGCTTCCTACGAGCAGCCCCAATTTCATTAAGATTGTTTTTTTCTCCCCTAGCGTAGAGAAATAAGTAACGTTTGTTACAGTCGATGGGAAGCAAATTGAGTGCAGTGGAGTGGGTGATCTTTATTGAGAACTAGGTGGCAATGTCACATATCACCTTGTGTGCAGAACCTGCAAGTGTAAAGATCCTCTTCCCTTCCTAGCCAGAGCAGGGGCATTATACTAGATGGATGGAGTTAATGAACGTGTGAGGACTTGGAGAGTTCTTTTAGGCTGTAATTGAGAAGAATCTTAGCTAAACTGTTAATCTCCAAGTAACAGCAAGGAAAGTTTTATCAGCCAGTTGATAGCTTTGTTAAGAGAAAGAAAAATATTTAAGTGTGAGTACTACCAGTGGAGAGTAAGTTGTTTCTCAGTAGGGCTGTGTGTGTCTGTGTGTGCATCCTGAAATGCTCTAAGCACAAGGTGTTTGTCTGAGACACAGGTGTGGGAGTTGGAATAGCATTCACAAAATTTCCTAAAGTCAGCAAAGACAAACTTACCATATCAGCGATCTATGGAATTAAGACTTAAATTAGTTTCTGTTGTACAACATTGTCTGCAGATGCTCTATGTATAGTGAAATGCTTTGCAGTTTAACCATGCCACTTCTTAATGAGGTCATCCAGTGCTTTGAGACCACTTATTATTCAGATACTGGATGGAGCATCAAGAGTGATTCTGATTTTGCTTCCATTTTTGTCGTGGGCCTTAGCACAGAAGGCTTTTATTTAACTTTAATTACAAATCACTTATGTATTCTTTAAACCTCTAAGTGACAATGTGTTCTCATAACTTAGGATGTTAAAATTCAGCTGTGGTAGGAGCCTACAGTCTCTGGGGTCTTACATATTTCTCAATGTTTGTAAAGTATAAGTTGACAATGTGGTATTCAACTTCTGTGGTGTTAAGGACCATCAACTTAGGCATCTCTTTAGGCAAACTCTGAATGTGACTGTTAACCAACACAGGGAGAATGCAAAACTTGCAGTGTTGCCTCAAAATAGCTGTGTGACTCCTATAGTCTCTATAGCCAGGAAGTACTGGATTTTTCCAAAGGGAGGGATAGAAAGTGGCCAGTAATATGTAACTGCCAAATAAATATAAATTTCAGCATTACTGAAGCTTATCATATGCAAATTGAAAAAGTAAGTAGCGTTATGTCCGAAACATTATTTCTAACATTAGTTTGTGTATTGATTGGGTATTCTCTCAACCACTGTATTTATTGACTTATGTTCATAGCTGTTCATCACAGTACTTATTCCTTTCCTTGTTCCTTTTCTTTTTCATACTTAAAGGCAAAAATGTAATTTCATCTCAACAACAATAGGACTTGATGATTTTCACATTCAAAAAAATTAAAAAGCTGGAGAGGTCCCCAAATCTTCCACATTCTCAATTCGTATTTTTCTCTATCACTTTTCCAGCTTCATGTGCTTTCATCTTGATGATCACTTCCTTGGCAAATCAAAAAGTCTTCCTGCTGTCAGAGAAAGTCCTTATTTCTTTTATTCTTTGGAACAGTTTTTCACATCTCTTCAGCTAATCAATTCACCTTAGTGATGGTCCTCTGTTCTTCACATTTTGTCTAAGAGTGTATCTTTTTTCCTCATTTCTGTCTGTATCTTTGTTTCTGTGTGATTCTTCTCTGTCTTAGTATTACAGTCATTAATTATATATTTTCAAGGTTAAAAAAAAGGTATATTTTGTTTGAAGAACTCAAAGTAAGATGAAATTGTATAATATTTGCTTTGTTCTGTTAATTCCGGAGGCTGCTTCTCTCCCTGCAGTAATGCTCTGGAAATGTTCCCTATCAGTTCCAAGCTCTGTCATGCAATGTTGCTTCCTGAGGTTGGTTTATCTGTATTGATTATGGCTGTGTAGAAAAGGAGAGTGAGCAGATTATTTTTCTACTGTTTGTGCTAGACCGAATGAGGATCATTCCTTCTCAAAACCACAGGCAAATGTTTTGCAGCCATTTGCTGTGTAGTATGTGTAAGGAAAAGTCATCAAAGAAAAATATCTTGATCATGAAATATTGATACAATTTTTCTAGAGCTAAAACTGTAAGAAAGAATCACAGAATCATTTAGTTTGGAAAAGACCTCTGAGATCAGAGAGTCCAATTTTTGACTGGTCACCACCTTGCCAACTGGACCATTACATTAAGTGCCACGTCCAGTTGTTTCTTGAACATCCTCAGGGGCAGTGACTCCAACACCTCCCTGGATGGTCCATCCCAATATTTAGCAACCTTTCAGTGAAGAAATTGCTCCTGATGTCCAGTCTGAACCTCTCCTGGCACAGCTTGAGGCTATGCCCTCTTGTCCTGTCAATAGTTGCCTGGGAGAAGAGACCAACCTCACCTGGCTACAGCCTCCTTTCAGGTAGTTGTAAAAAGCAATAATGTCTCCCCTGAGCCTCCTTTTCTCCAGGGTAAACACCCCCAGCTCCTTCAGCCACTTCTTGCAGGACTTGTGCTCCAGATCCTTCACCAGCTCCTTTGCCCTTCTCGGGACTCGCTCCAGCCCCTCAGTGTCTTTCTTGTAGTGAGGGGCCCAGACCTGGACACAGCGCTTGAGGTGTGGCATCACTGCTGCCGAGCACAAGGGCAGAATGACTTCCCTGGCCCTGCTGGCCACACTATTCCTGATCCAAGCCAGAATGTCCCTGGTCTTCTTGGCCACCGTGGCTCACACTGGCTCGTGTTCAGTCACTGTCACCAGCACCCCCAGGAACTTTTCCACCAGGCAGCTTTCCAGCCACTCTGCCCCCAGCCTGTAGCACTGTGTGGGGCTACCCAAGGCCAGGAGCTGGCACTTGGCTTTGCTGACCTCCTACCATTGGCCTCAGCCCATCGATCCAGCCTGTCCAGATTCCTCCAGCAGATCAACACTCCTGCCCAACTCAGTGTAGTCCACAAATTTACTGAGGGTGCACTCAATCCCCTCTTCCAGTTCATCAGTAAAGATTTTGAACAGCACTGGGCCCAACACTGAACCCTGGGGACCACCACTAGTGATAGGATGCTCACTGAACATTTTGTCAAAAGAGCAAATATAGAGCTGAAGGGAAATTTGGGCTAGAATAAACCCTGTTGACGAAAACATGTTTTTACCATGGTGAGAAATGTTTTGTACAGTATAAGTGTAATGGCCAAAGTGGCCAAAGAGACCAGGGTCTGCCCCAATGACACCTGAGCTTGCTGTGTCTGTTAGCACCCTCAGCTGTCCTAACTGCTCTGTAAACGAAAGCATTACTTGCCTGTCACCTCAGATGGCTTTGTGTTAAGGAGCTGTGCTGTCCTGTGGGCAGGCTGCATTTCAGACAGTCTTGGCACAGAGGAGCTGTCTGGTTTTGGGGAGTGATGTTTTCCTCTGCTTTTGAGTGTATCATATGTTTTTCACAAATGAATTTCTCAGTCTGAATGTGATGCCATGGCGCGTGGATCAATAGTGCTCCTCTGTGGCAAGGTGTACTGAATGCCAAATGTCTTTGGCCGTCTGTTATTCTAAGGCAACTTAGCAGAGCCAAGAAGCCTGCACCACCACTTTCATTAAGGGTAATTATCCTTGAGCAGCTGGGATAGGAGCCGGAGCCTGAATGGTAATTAGCTGCCATTGCTAGGAGATGCATTTGCAGGTTTCTGTACCATTTCACTCTCTGTTTAAAGAACAGACAAGGAATTGTGATAAATCCTGAGTCCTTGCTGCTGGAGAAGAGCTGCCTGCCTACAGATCAGCTGAAATTAGGATGTTCTTTGCATGTCCATCTGTGTGGTTTTGCTGCAGTGAGAAATCATCCTGCACTTGGATGGTTTGGCTCTTTGCAGCAACATGGACATTTTCATCTATGTTTTCTCAACAGATGTGTTGCTTTATCATTGTTTTTTATGTTGTAATAAAGTGACAACTACTGCAAATCTGTTTCAGTTTTGTTATAGAGGCAGAGATATGTATGCATGTCACCCGTGAACAGAATTAAGAGACTGGTAGAACCAAACACGACCTCAGTCTGATATAAGATTGATGTGTTTCTATCCTTCAGTATTTTCAAAATGTACATTTTCAGTATAAGTTTTGTGCTAGACTTAAATAGAAGAATAACTTTATATTTTTAAAACATTTTCTTCCCCACAACCCTATTTGGTATTATGTTTTGGTATCAGTAAATAGCATTGGAAGAGCTTGACAAGTAGTATGTCTTTCCTGCAACATCTTTTCATTATATGGGAGAATTTTTAGAGAGATGGGAAAGGATTTGTGAAGCTTTTATTATGCAGCACGAATCTGCTAGACACTTGATGACTCCTACTCTGTTCTTGGATAATAACAGTCATCACTATCTACTAATGTTCATCTTCAAAACTTTTTACAAGTATTAGTTAATGAACTTTTGGAGCACTATTTAACAAATAAAGAGAAGTTAATGACGGAAAACTGAAATAAAGATGCTAGGCAGTACACACTTGTCCTGTATTATGTTTCTGTGTCGGCAACACTTCTTGTTAGGTTGGAAGGAAGGAAAGCAATTGAAGGATTGCTTCTTCTGTGGTTTGCTAAGGACCCCTGAAGAATTGTGTCAGTGAGAACAAGGACATTCAGCACGACAGTGCAAGATGCTGGGTCCTGCTAGGATTTGTCTTGAATGTACAGTTCTGTTTTCTGGCTGCCCAATTAAATTTTCCATGACTGGCATTTTTAGCGTACTATGTAGAGTAATTATTGATTTCTGTTCACATTGGATATGAGAATAAACAATAACAATCTCTATTACAGATTTGTCCATATGACCTTAGAAATATGTTTTGTCCTGCAACCTCAAACGTTTGAGTTAGTTTTTCTGCTTTCTGTGGGGAATCCAAGGCAAGGTTCATTCTCTCCTCCAGTTATAGCAGAATTTCAATATACAGTATTTATGATAGTATTGAGAATCATTGATGCATTGCCTTGGTGGGAGTGGAGAGGACTTCAGCAGAGCCTGAAGTGTTTGAAGGGACAGACACGTGTTTGATTTTTGCTGTATGCCTTGAGGTGTGTTTTTCAGCTTTCTGAAAGCCTTTGTGGAAATCTGCTGATCTCTGGAGGGGAGGCTGTGCTTCCCTATCTGTTAATCAGTAGCAGCAGTTTTCATTGCCAGGTACATTTCTTCCTTTGATATTTTTGCTCTGCAAACCACAAAGTCCAGCAGTTCACGTTCTGCTGTAAATGTGCTTTGTTAGTGCTGGTATTGCTTTGGCTGCTGCCTTTTTGTATAGAAAAGAATGTGGTACAAAGGCTTGGTTATGGTGATGCCTAAGAGAGAAGAGCTCAGAGGATGGAGATCCTGACTTTAAAATAATGATCCATTTATGAGTAATAAAATCTCTCCAAATACCTTCCCTTGCAGCAATTCTCACTGCCTTCTTCCCTTTTTTTATTTTTTTGGTTGGTCTTCGTGTCCAGCAGCTTATTGCTTGTAGGTTGTGTGAAGTTACAACTTAATAATTGCAAGTTCCCTATTTGTGGCTACATATAGGCCCCCTGTTGCCTTGTTAAGTGCTCTGTTACCAGTGAATGTTCTTAATTATGTTCTGGAAGATGTTGTTCAAGTCACAAGTCATTTACTCAAGATTTGGGCCCAGCAGGTTAAACATTTTCGAATTAATTTAGTTTGCTAAACAGAAACGACTTACATCTCCTGAATGCTGATAACTTGAACTTTCTATGGAATTCTATGGGAGATTATATTTTGCATTTTAAAATTAGGCTAATTGCCGGTTAAATGACAGGATAGGCTGGTTCTAGTCTCCCACTTTGGAATTTTCTGAATATGATTTTGCTAGAGAGAGGTGTCTATATTGACTTGCATATTTAGAAGGGATGTTAATTATGTGCTAATGAAAACAGTCACCTCTAAAGTTCTAGGAACAATTTCCGATCATAGATGACTAGACATGAAGATTTGTTGTTCTCTATCTTTCCAGTTTAACATAAAGTAGGAATCTCTATCATTCCTTTGTGCAGGTAGATATGTAATATAGCAAATGCTCTAAGCATTGTAGATACTGAAGGTATTTGTAGGGTTTTTAATTATTTTTCTAAAAAAATTTTAAAAAATAATTTTATCTAAGGAGGTATCTGTTTTTATGGATCTTCACTTATATGTATTTTTTTCCCCTTTCACTGAAAGCCATAGAATATTTCTAATTTCTTTGCTGTCATTATCATCATCAGCTTTGTCCTCTGCCCTTACTAATTAATGAATGACAGCCACTAGAAACCCAGACTCAGAAAAATTGATACAGGACTGCGTGGAGCATGAAGGGCAGGGCTGCACTGCTGATAGAGCTTTGCAGCAGCAAACTTATATCTGGCCAAAACTAGATGCTGACAAATAATAAGGGAAAGTGTTCCCCTGCCTCTCATATCCAGTTGTAAATAAATCAATAAATCAAGCTAGCAAACAAGTAAACTAAAAACCTCTGAACAGATATAGATCTCCTCTAGCCTAGCTTAAATCATTTAATGAATTTTTAGTGAGAAGACTATGACTATGTCCCGCTGACCAGTAAAGTTTGGAGTTTGTCATGAGCATGGCCTCAGTTTATGATGAAAACATGCATCAATTATGATTATGCCTGAATTTCCATAATCATAGTTTCAATAGGTTCTGTTAGCAGAATAATAGCTTGTATGAAATGTTGTCATGGGTTTATGTAGCAAACTTCAACCTGAGCATGTTAGTAATTTTGTACCTGTGATTGGGGATTCCTGTTATTTTATCTTGAAGTATATGCAGTTTTGTTTTTTATTCTCTCTTGCTGTTGATAACCTGTCCATCTTTGAGAGAACATGTTAGCTGTTTTAATCTGAGCTGGTAATGGCGAATATCAATACATTTTAGTGTCATACTTCAGTTTCTATCTGTGACTTTGTTAGTATAGAACTTCTGACTTCCAGCAAAGTGATCTTAATCATAGGAAGCATTGAGCTCCCAGAAAAACTGTCAGCCATAGAATTTAATTTTATAAATAGCTGTAATGCTATACTTGTTAAGATTACTTTGGGAAAATATCACTTCAATACACATCCGCATCCACCCACAGTTAAAAAGATTATGGTTTTTTTAGCTAGGTAAAGCAAAAAAATTACTGTCAAATACTATTCAGGTTGTTCTGTCTGGGTTTATGAAGTAAAATCTATCTATAAGTGAGTTTATAATAAAACTTTGGATTTTCATCAGTGAATCTTGCTCAAAATTGTACATGTAGGGGAGGGACAGGAGCCATCAGACTTGTGGAAGTGTCCAAGAGATACAGCCCCTGACTGACCTCTCCTGCAAACAAGTGGGAGAGCTGAGAGGCATCTGACAGGAAAGCTATCCGTGGATGGAGCACTTAGTCACTGGGAGGTGGGTGGCACTAAAAATGGCTTTGTGAGACTGGCTGTGTGTATTGAGATCATACAGATTGTGTGGGTATTTGACAGCTGGGTGGGGGTATTTGACAGCTGGGTGTTGGTGGGAACTCAGGGGCTCCTAGTGGAAGAACACGTAAATAATGGGGATTTGGGCTATTTTGGGCAGAAAAGCAAGTAAGTGCTTAGGAAAAAAGGGTACTGCGTGCTTGAGGAGTGTCTGGCACAGCTGGATTTGGAAGAACATGAGACTGCTAAGTCAGCAGTACGCCCTCGACCTGATGGCCATGC
The DNA here is from genome assembly GCA_036630365.1 of Acanthiza pusilla. NCBI lineage: Eukaryota > Metazoa > Chordata > Aves > Passeriformes > Acanthizidae > Acanthiza > Acanthiza pusilla. The sequence goes on from JAXCHO010000164.1 coordinate 53,880,257, forward strand.
TGCCACATCCCTGTGTCTCTGCTTGTGAGTGCAAGGCTGCTGGAGGGGAGGTCTCTGCCTGCCCTCTCTCCAGAGGTGGCTGTGGCTTGAAGCTCTGGCTGTGCACTTGCTGTGCTCAGCAGGACTCGAGCTATGGTCAGAACTGGTCTGAATGTGCTGAGGGCCTCTCTTCTGGTGAGTGGGTAGCCCACCAGATTTTCCCAGGTAAGTGGGCCAGAAAGACAGGGGTCCTGCTTCAGTACCTAAGGGCACATGGTTAAAATGAAAAAAATACCTCAGTGGAGCTGGCAGGAAAGGCAAAAGCTGCAGACATTGTGGATGTAGTGGCTCAAACAGTTATCAAAGCGTAAACTGATTGCTTGATCCTTGTAGCAGGGATTTCAACCTCTTAATTTTTAACACATGGGGTGCTCTCTTTAGTTTGCTTTCCTAAGAGACAGATAATGTGCCTCAGTCAGGTTCTTCTGCCCTGCCTTCTTCCCAGGTCAATATAGATAAGAACCTTTTTCTTCTTTCCTGGCCCACTGCTGGAATCTGTTTTATAAATAGTTCCCAAAATTTTCCTTTCCATCTGAAGTTCTGTTTGCTTCTGAGCAGCCTGCATTAAAGTAGCTATCCCTGCCTGCCAGATGCCTTCCTCAGTTGTTTTTTTCCCCAAAGAATTCCCACTCTTCCCTGTTGCTGGGGATGTGAGGTTGTGCCTTTCCTGAGTGACCTAGATCAAAAGGGACACAGTTGACAAGAGTTATGGTAGCTTCCTCGGCAGCATGCTTATCCTACTTGCCTGCTGATCTACACATGGTTTCCTCTTTTGCCAGTCTTTTCAGTCACTTCAATGGGACAATGCCTCCTATAATATTCATACATTGATATCAAAGGGTTTATTGGAATTCAAGAAGCAGCATTTGCTGCTATGTATCAGCAGTAATTAACATTCTTTAACTCCTCATCCATAACAATACAACATCAAAGACCTTGAAGATAAAGGAGCAGTAGTGTCTAATGGTGCAGAGGCTGTTTTCACCAGTTCATATGTCTGCATTTTTAAGTAAGTATTTGAAAGCAAAACTAGAAGTTCTATTATTTTTATTACTTTCAGGAATCCAACTACTTTAGCCCATCACATGTGCAGAAGGTGTGTATATGTGTATATGTGTATGAGGAAGAGCAAAGGGATCACAGTTAAATTGCAAAAAGCTTCTTGAAGTCTTCCATGAGTTGAGACTCTGGGTTTATTCTGCTGATTCTTCAGATCTGATACCCCACTGCTGTGAATGAAACATGCTGGGGAATTACCATACTTTCCTCCCTGCATCCCTGTGTGATGGTTCATCTCTTTCCTTTCAGAGAATCCAGAGACAGTTTTTGTTGTATAAACTCCTCCATGTTTTTAATCACTAAGACTAATCCAATTACCTTCCAGAGAACAACAACACACACCTGGTAGCCATTACCCAAATAACTGGAGATACTGAGATCTGCACTGTATCTGCATGGTGCTCTCCCCCAAAAAACCTGCTTTTGTGTTATGGAAACTTCCCTGGATTGGGGTGACCTTACTGAGAACACAGTGCTGCAAAACCTGCAAACAGAAGCAATATTGTTAACTAGATCAGTAGACTGAACTGCTATTGAACTACTCCAGGCTCAGCAGCATTAGTTTCCTTTGGTAGATATATTGATGAGCCAACACTAATTGCTCAGGCTGTTTGTGCTTCATGTTGTCAGAAGACCATCTAATGCTTTTTCACTCTCCTCTGGTGGCTGAGAGAATACTATCTGCACTTTTCTTTCCAAGTTAGTGTTACACTGAAAGACACGTATTCAGCTGGTTTCAGCTGCTCTCCGTGTGTTTCAATCTCCCCAGCTGTCCTTACTGATCACTTGCACAAGTTTCCCTTACTCAGCCTTTATCTTTGTCCACCTGGCATCAAAAATTGGTGGAAACAGCAGTCTCAGCTGGATCTTTTTAGCTTAAAAAAACCCTTCCAGGTTTAATTGCAACAATATCCTGAGGGACATGACTTGATTAGGCTATGTGGAGTTTGTGTGAGCCACCAAAGAAAGCAATTGATCACTTAATAAGCAAGCTAAAAAGCTGGAGAACGGAAGGGGACTGCTTTGGAGGGACAGCTGGTGGGACCGCCTTCAACATCACCCAAAAGTAAGTTTTCTCTGTTAATATGCTATGAAGTCTTATGATGTTGTCATCAAGGGGGGTACTTGAGTACAGTAGTATTAGCAATATTGTTTTTTTCAGGATGTGTGTATATACAGTGAGCAGAGACTTCTCATTCCATTGCAAGCAAATTTTCTTGCATAACAAAGGCTGCTAGTGGATTATGACTATTCTTTAATTTTTGGATAAAGGGAAAAAAAAAAATCTCTATTCATAGTTCAGGAGTTTTACCTCATGCTTACACTTGCTTCAGAGCCTTGTGTCAGACCACACTGTGTTTCTGCAGCATTTCAGAATGCTCAGCATCTCAGAATACTCATCTTGTGTAGGCTGTTGTACTAATTGCTGCTGGTTACTCTTCTGCATCAGCCACCTCTCAGTTCCCTGGCATGACTTGACTCTGCAGCTCAATCTCTGGTGTTCTTTGACTTCATATTATTGCTATATGGCAGCTGGTTGGGGACTTGCCTTGTAAATGATCTTTCTCATCTGATCCTCGTGATACCAGTAACTAACCTGCATATGGACCTTTTCAATTTTTTTTATCCACTTCCCTAGCAGTTGTTCCTTGAATTGTTACATCTGGTATGAAGCAGTTGCCCTGAGGCTGAGAATTAGAGCTGATATCTTTAGGAGAACCCCAGATTCGGCATCTACTTTCTAGGTCTGCACACAGTGTGTTCTGTAGGTTGGTGCAGTGCATTTGCATTGCTCACCAGTGCGTTAGGAAGCTCCCTTAGTAATTGTTTGCAAACTGTATTTCCACAGACGATGTCTTATGTTTTACATCTGGGCACAGAACTCTGGCTGGGATGCCCTTGCCAGCTCTGGCACAGCTGGCTTCACTTCACTTGAGCTGTCTCGTAAGACTACTGGCACAGGAAAACTGCATGGAAGTATTTGCGGTGCATACAAATAGGCATTCAGAATTACTCCTCCTGTCTGTCTTCTGGCTTGCCATCCCTTTCAATGTTTCAGAAAGCTGGTCTTTAATGCCTTCTCCCCTGCCTGGAAGAGCTGTAAGCTTGCACAGCTATCTCTAAGACCCACTGAGAAACCAAAAGCAAAGGGTTTTGGTATTGCTATTGAAAATTCTGATAGATACAATGCAGCTTTTTCTTTAGCAACAACTCTAAAATTCAAGTACAGAGATGCTTGCTTTGATCAATATGATCACTAAGTTTACTCGCATGTGAAAATGCTTTTACCATCTGAATCTGTTGGCAGCACTTATGATTATTTTGAAAGACCAGAGTTTTTAAACACAAAAATCTACAATTTCAGCAGCCATAGTTAGGATGCACCTATTTCTCATCCACTGTGATAGATAACCACTGTCTTGTTATCCAGCTTTAATGCTGATATGCAGATCGGAAGGTTTTTTGGCTGGGTGGGTTTGGTTTTCCTTGGCAAATGCAGCTGGCTTGCTGTTCTAGTTCACCCAGAAGTGACGCAGCAGATGATACCAGTTATCACAGCCAAGATTACAGGGAAAAGGTACAGAATTTCAGAATGTAAAACGAGTAAGAGGAAAAAAGAGTAATTTTTATAAAATATTGCTGTTTATTTAAAATGTGATCTGTCTGTATTGTAAAGATGAAAAGGCAAAGGGCCAAATCATCCTGGTGCTCATGGTGGTACAATTCTGTGGCAGAATAACAGTATTTCCTTGTTATGTGAAGAGGTCACAACCCAGTTGCATCCTTATTTATATTATACATAACCATATAGAGTTGGAAATGCAGCACTTTAGGTTCAGCAATGACTGAAATAAATAAGCCAGGAAAGGCGAGGAAAGAAATCTGTGTGTTGATGGTAACTGCATCATTAACAGTAATCCCAATTGCCCAGGCCAGTTCTTGTGTCAGGAAGATGAGATGCATAAAGCAGTTTTGTAACAAGAGGCACATCACCTTTTACAGTTCTAAAAACAAGCTAGCCATGGATGGAGTGTTGTAGGATAAAGTTGCACCATATGCTCGTGGGTTGTACTGAACCCCAGCAGAAAATAAGAAAATCAGAAGGGTTTCTGCACCCCAGCAAAGGTAAAGTAAGTGTTTGGAGAGAAGGCTGATGGAGGTAACAAAATCGCTGCAATATTCTGTCAGGTTCCATTTTAATGTGGCTTGGTGCCAAGCCCAAATGAGCTTCCTGGCCCCATATCCCCAAGCAGAACTGTGGCTCCTGCTGCTTAAGGACCCAGCTTGTCTGCACAGCCTGCCAGCATCTCCTCGCTGCAGCAGTGGGCAGAGGCTGGCAGACAGAGGCTTTGCACAGAACAATTTAGCCTTGAAAAGCTTCATCCTGCCTGCAGTAGTTCAGCTTTGGAGGGCAGAAGGTCTCGCTGGTTCAGGATGCATTGCCAGTGCACATGGCCCTGGACTGAGCTTCACTATCCTGTTTGGGAGGAAAGCATCCTGCATACCTCAGATGTTCAGAGAAAATAAAAATCCAAATGTGAGCATGGTTTTCAACAGTGCACATCTTGATGCAATTCCTCTTCTCCTAAGCTCAGAAGCTAGTCCTGGTTTGTGGGGTTAGCACTGGGGGAAGCGTGGGCAGCAGGAACTAGCAGAGGCACAAACCACACCAATCACATAGAAACTCTCTCTTGACATAGTTTGCCAACATCTTCCCAAGGGGACCAGGCGCATATGTTGAGAAAAACACATTGTTTTCCATGCCCAGTGATGTACTGTTTCTTAAAATGTTCTCTTTAAACAGATTTTTCATGCAAGCAGAGGCCAGTGACTTGAAGCTGTCACAAGGTATGGGAGCACGGGACAGGAGTCCAAAGAGAGTCTGCTTATTTGCAGGCACAAAGGAGCTGTTCAGGATGATTTTTTTTGTTTGTTTGTTGTTTTTCTTTTGTAAACTCATCACATGCTGTAGGTCTTAAATATATTTTTATTCCTTAGAACCATAGACTTAAACACATTTCTTAGTATTGCATTGCCTGGAGCTCTTAGATACTTTTACAGAGTAATTAGTAAGTTAAGACACTGTTAAAGCAAGTGTAGAATTGAAAGGGTTTTTTTTTCCTTTTAGTTGTAAGGCTTTATATATATTTTTATATATATGTGTGTGTATATGTATATGCACACACAGAGGAAGGATCACTTAAAATTTCTCTCTGACTGCATTTTATTAATGTGGAACTGTAATATTTGCAAGAACTTAGGTGAAATGGGAAGCAGAGATGAGAGCTTTGAGGGGTTTTTTGGAAGTCTAAAGAGAATGGCTATTCTTTTTCACTGGTTGGCTGAACAGTGTTTCCTGCAGATGCAATGCAGAGACCTCTTCCTAGTGTTGATTTTATTTTAGACAGAGTGCACCCAGCATCTACCCAGGGGATGGAGATCTCGACCCCTTTGAATGAGAAGTATTGAAATCATACAAACAGCTCGTGCACATTGATCACTCCTATCATCCCAAATGGCCACAATCAAATCCTTTTCCCAGGAGAGACAGCTTTTCCTGCTGCCCTTCAGTGCTTCTCATTTCAGCTGTGGAGTAAGGTGCTCTGATGGGAATATCTTTAATGCAAGTTCCCCTCAAGCCCTTATCAACAGGAATCAAGGTTATTGGCATCCACTGCCTTTGAGATAGAAAACAAATCTCATGATCTAGAACTCAAAGAAAATGTTTCTTGCTTTTCTCTTGAGAGTACTAATCCCTATTTTTAATTGGAAGGCAAAACTTTAACAGGAGGATTTTATTAGGCCTTTTACTCCATGAAGTAAAAGAGCAATTTGCATAGCAGCAGCTTTGTATTCCACTGGTAGTGAAAGAAATGTTTGAAATGGGCATAAAGGTTGAATAGAGATCCATTTTAAGTGCATAAACATCTTTTATGAAGAGGTTGCTGACATGCTGTGTTGTTGGTTTTGTAGTTTGGTGGGGGTTTTTTGTGGGTTGGGTTTTTTTTTTTTTTTTTTTTTTTTGGTTTTTGTGTGCATGTTTGTTTGGGTTTTTTTTGGGTTTTCTTTCAGATTTTTGTTTGGTTTTGTTTTTTGTGGGGTTTTTTTTTTTGTTTTTTTATTTGTTTTTTTTGGTTTTGTTTTGTTTTAATGCACCTATTCTCTGAAAAAAAAAAAATACCTCATACACTATATATTAGGGCTATTTATTCCCTGTTGCTGGCTTCTTCACATTTTTATTTAAAGCCCTAGAGCTTTCTTATTCTGAGTGTATCTGGGGAAATTGCCATGCAGATTTTTTTCTTATACAGAGGATCCACACCTCCTGAGGATTTTTATGGGCCAAGAAGTTCAGTTGTTGGAAAAGAAGGACAGTCATTACAAGGACAAACCAAAGTAGCTTTGTCATCTTACAGCAGAGGAGAACACTATTGTGGTTTGGGTTAGTCTCGATCTGCAGGTCGGAAGGGTTAATATGAACTTCTCAGAGTCCATGCTGTCAATAAATATTCTGCTAAGGCTGGCCTTGTTTTCCCCAATTCACCTTCTCAATGCAGTTGTAGTGGATTCTTAACTTTAGAGCTTGCAGTCTTTCTGCCAAATTTGTTGCATGGGTGGTGAACTTCAGCTGTGAAATTCTGAATGAAGGGTATTGCAGAGGCACAAAACCCTGAGCTAATTTCCCCTCCTTTTTCTTTTCCCCCTGAAAAAAAGGGATGAAGTTCTTATCTTATGTTTCTAATGAGTTGTTCAGATTCTGCATCTCCTGCTCCACCTTGCAATACAGAGTAAGCAGCTGGGACTGATTTTACTGTAATAGGACATGTCTGTGCTTCCAGGGAAAAGGAGACTCTTGAATTTACTTAAATTCCTTAGCAGCTCTAGTCAAGTAATTCAAGACCTAGCACGTCCCATGTAGATCTGATAGCTGAACCATGTATCAGAGAAATGCAATTAAATGTAATAAAATGTAGATTTGAATCACAGTTTGGCCTGAATGTAACCCTGAAGTAAGCGCCTTATATTAATATTTACAATAGATATCAATCATTGCAATTAGTAATAAAACTAATGAGACAGAAGCAAAATAGTAACCTTATTAAAATTCTCATTTCAGTAATGTGATGTGACTCAGACATTTGAAGTGAAAATGGATGCACGCTGATTAAATTTGAAAAATATTCTTTGAGTCTTTTTCTTAAAAAAAATCTTATTGCTTGATTGGCCACTAAGGTTTGCAGTTAGCTATAGTGAAAATGTGGAGTTCCTTTAAAGTAAATGGAAGTCATCTCTGGAAATGTTCAAGGTCAGTCTGGATGGGGCTCTGAGCAACTTGATGTACTGGAAAGGGATTTGGAAAGAGATGATCTTTAAGGTCCCTTCCAGCCCAAACCACTCTGTGATCAGGAGAAAGAATAGCTGGAAGGTCTAGTCTTGTAGCAGGCTCCTGCTGGAAAAGCTTTGATTATCATTTATCTCTGGGGTTATGTGTCTTGCAAGTTAAACACCATTTTGCTTAACCTAAAGTTCTTAGGGACTAGGAATATTTGTGGGAACCATAAAGCACATGATCATGCTGAGATGTATTCATAGCATCAGCTGTGGTAAATATGTAGTGATCAAAATACTGAGTTTTCAGTTACTTATTCTATTTTTATAATCAAAACAGCACAACAAAATTGAAGCACTTAATTTCTTATTGCTCTTATGAATTTTCTGCTAACTCAGACAGTAAAAGGAAAAGTCCTTCTCACCACATCTTAGCCAAGAAATGCATATTTTAAAATGGATTCTGAGTACTTTCTGCAGCTTTCAGTGTTCTCCTGCCAGGATCCTGGGTTCTGATACTGATTATCATCAAGTTTCAGTCATGTTAGTCATAATGATAATAAAAGATACTAGGTGCTCTAAGAAAATACCATGTGCAAGAAAGTAGAAAATTATTTCAGTGCTGTTTTGGGCTTTGCAAGCTTAACAATGTGACCTATCTCATGGCTGCAATTTTTTGCAAAAACACTTTTTCTCACAGATTCTTTCCCAGCTTTTGATCTTGCAGAGTCTCTCCATCTTCTTTTTTTTTCTCTTTGTTTCAGACTTTAATTGCTACAAAACCTAGTCTCATCACAAAAGTCTCATCTGAATGCATCATGCAGAATCTTAGCTTTAGCTAAAATGTCTGTCTTGGTTTTGGGGGGGTTTGTTTGTCTGTTTATTTTATTTTTAAACCTGTGCTATAGTAATTAAAGCCTTCCTTCTGTTTCTATTGTAAGGGTTGCATACAAAGAAATTAATCAGCTTCTGTCTGTCAGTTGCAAACCTGTCTTTTTTCTTACTAAAAACATTTTCTGTAGCAGCAAATGCTGCACTTGCCTAATCCTATCAGATGTCTACATTTAGTAAGGATATGAAGTATAGTTTGCAAAATTCTAGGTAAACTGTGATTTTGGAACCATTTCCTTTTCCTCTTTACTTTGAAGAATCTCCATTATTCCTTGATTTTGGTGAGATTCTCCCTCCAGCTCCCCATTCTGGTGTTTAGAGTCTTAGAGAATTTTTTTTCTTCAATTTTGCACTTTCCTTGGCTGGTCAAGCCTCTGAGAAGGCCTGGTGAATGCTGGTTTTTCATGTCACATCTGGGCACAATATCTGATTTTGAGATTAGTCTTCTAGAAGGGTGTTTTGTTTTATTCAGACCATTGGCATGCTGGAATAATTGCTTATGGAATGAGGAAGAAGCCTGTCATGTCTTTGGGCACTCCTGTCTCGTTTTGCCAACTGGATCCATAGATGTTTCTTATTCTCTGTGTGGATATGCAGGTGGTGGCTTCCCTGGGCCCATGAACGTAGTGAACAAGAGCTGCTGTGCCTTTGGTGCCTTTTTCATAGCCAGTATGGAAAGGTTGGCTTGCTATTTCAGCAGAAGTTACTGTGTCTAAAAAAGGGCATTTTTTTGACTAAGGATAGACTGAGTGATCTGAAGTTATTTCTGCATAGGTAAAATGAATTTCCTTTTCATGCTGCCTCAGTTCATGGGTTAGGCACTCTGGCTCTAGGGTCCTCTAGCATTGTTAAATCTGCTGTATAAACACTTTATATGAGTTTATCTAGACTTGTAAGTTCTTTGGGGTGGGGATCTTTTGGGCTTGGTGTTTGTGCAGCATCTAACACTGTGGGTTTAATAAGAGACTTATTGCACAGTATCATGATGAAAGCTAATAGTCTGATAAAGCTCAGGGGACAGCTTAAACCAAGCCTGCACCAAACTTTAGTAGGTCCACTGTCTTCTCAGAAATCTTTGCCTTTAAATAGTTTCAGATAAATCAAAAGCAAAATAAACAGAGCACCTACAGAGGAGACAGAGGGCTCCATACTACTCGCTGGACTAACCATGCTGACTGTCTTCCCTGGCATTCCTATTTATTCCCACATGCTTTCCAAATGTTTTCATCCTTTCCCATCAACTTGAAAATCAGTTATTTCCTCGTTTTTGGCACAACACTTCTGAACTCCCAGCATGTTGTTAGAGGCTTGTCATTGTTTACTTGGGTTCAGGGCCATTTTCCTTACCCTTGATGGGACTTTCATCACTAACTGGGAATTTGACTGACAGGAGAAATTGTAATAATTTTCTTGCCTCTCTTGCTGCTGGTTTGGAAAAGAAGTTTCTGACACATTTCACAAGGCTCATACCTGTACATACCTCTGTCACATGAAAAGGGGTGTTTTCCTTAATCCTTAGTGTGGGGAGATTTCTTCAGCCCTTATTGTTTGATTTGTCAGTGCCTCCGGAAAGCCAAGGCCCTTGTCCCCACCAGGCTGTTGGTGTCCCATTATGGAGACCTTTCACTGAGCAGTGCTGCAGGATCACAGGGTGGTTTGACTGACTTGGGGACACTCCAACAGCATAAGGGAGACCAGAACCCTCAGTGGCTCTTCCACCTTATTTGACTGTTTCCCACTGCTGTGACTACTCCTGTGAAGGACTAATACCAACATTTGAGGGAATAACACTTTATAAATATAAAATTCTGACAGGTTAAGGTTCAAGGATTGCCGGTGATAGTATGTGACTGCAAAAACATATTCAAAACAATACACAGACAAGCTCTAATCCCCAGGAAAAGTATTCAGCATGCACAGAGTAGGATTCTTATGCAACAGATGTCCCTATGGGGGAGAAGACATTCAGCCCATCGACTGATCCCAGCAATTATGATGAAGTCTTCCCTGACTTTTTCCCATTCTTGACTTACTTTTATAATATTTCTTTCTTTAGGTGGAGCTGCAGTGACTCTAGTCATACATACCTTTGCTACTGATTGGTTTAAAGGTCTCTCACTTTGCTCCTAAAGTCAACAGTCAATAAAGTACAGAGTGCATACTCACTGAGAGGTGGTTTGTACCTTGGAGGTGGGTGGCTTTGGGATAGACACATGTGTTAGTGTTACAATTAGATCTTAATGAACCAAATTCATCTGAGGAGAGCAATTTGCCCCCAGCTGCTGGCTCAGCAGCAGGACATCTTCCCCTACCTCCCCTGGCTAACAGGGTCTCTGTTGTTTATCAGCTGCAGAGTACCATCGAGTTCCCCTCCCTGTGAGGGTTTCAGCAGAGCCTGGCAGTGGTGCTTCTGCTCTGCTCCACCCTCTGTTCATCCCCCCTAGCAGGTGCTATGGTTGCAGGTTCTGTGCATGAGGAAACATCGTGGCAGAGGTTTAGAGCTGCCAGCTGCATTCTGTCCAGGAAGCACCAGCTGCATTTTATCCTATGTTTTCCGTAGTGTTGTAACTTTCATTAGGATGTAAATATAACTTCTCAGTTTCCTCAGATTTTACCTCAAGCCATCATTCCACAATCTCATACTGGAGTTCTGTATAAATTTGGTCTTATTACTGCAATCTTTTGTTTCTTGATAGCTCCTGCAAGCCGTTCCCTCATGGGAGATATTTTGGCACTTTAAATTTTATTTACATCTGGATATTGTGCCTGCAGAGTTACCGAAGTAAGATGCTGACTGACTAGAAGTAGTCTTTTTGTATTCCAGTTGAAGAATTCACCATCTGTGATCTGTAATCAGACTTCTTACTAATTAGATATAACAAAGCTACATAGTGCCAAGTTTGAGGAAAAATTATTAGAAATACAATGTAACATATTTAACAGTGCTTTATTGTAAATAAAATGTTCATCTAATGCCCCAAACATCCATAGCTTCCCACCCGTGTAGGCTTTAAAAATTCCTTTCAACCATTCATATTACTGTTGGTTGCTATAGTGATACCAATTTCCTGTCTCAAATTATTGTACTTCAGAGGTACATGAGGCCTTTTAATCTTCTTTCCCCATTCCCCACATTTCACTCTCTGATTTTACAGATGCTCTTACTCAAGGACTGGAATTCCTATACTGTTGGTCTATTTTTTCCACTATCTGTTGGAAACCAGAATAAATATATGCCTTTCCCCCACAGGACTAATGAGGATTCCTGCTGCCTTGTTGGTACTCTCACTGAACATTGCTCTATATCAAAGTATTACAAAATTTATATTTACTTTTTTTATGGATCACTAAGCTAGAGAAGCATGAGCTGTTTACCTTGACCAAATCGAGAACAGCTGCACCCAACCAAAGGAAATTTAAACAGTTAGGAAAAGCAACTTGTCAGCCATGATGCTACTGAAAACCAGTATGTGAAGTCCAGTTGGGCCAAGCCTCCATCATGTGACTTAATGGGGACTGGGCCCTGACTGAGACAGTTTGCTGTTCCTCTGATACATGTAATAGAAAGAAATCATAAAACGGTATTAGCTGTCAATGTTCCCTTTGTGTCTCTACATATGACAAAGTTTGTGTGATGGTTGAATTTTCTGTAAGGTTTAAGCTCTTTCTGTGGGGTTGTCACTGTGCTGCTCTATATTGCTTTCCCTTCTCACTGTACTTCCCTGTGAGGGTTGCTCTGATCAGAGATGGGTGTGTGTATGGCCTGTTAGTCTATTGATGCAAAATTCTTGTTGATTAGGTGGCTGTAGTCCCTCTGAATTGTGTTCTTCCCACAGTATGCCATGGCCACGGAAACCTCGATCATCAGCATCTGCAGAATTTGGTACATTTTGTGAGATGTGTAGCTCCAAGTAGCCTCAGTTCAAAGGTCTGTATTGCTAAATGCCTTTCTGTTCACAAATCACTCGTGTAGATGAATGATGCTGTTTTTGATATAGATCACATCCTGAAAAATCTGTGGGATCAGATAGGCTGCTAAAGTTTCTAAACAGCAGGGAAAAAAAAAATCATTGCTGAATAGATTCCACGTGGGATTACTGGATATCCAAATGGGCAAAAACTGTGTGGGGAAGGTGTGCATAGAAAACCTTCAGGAAAGTCAGGAAAAGGAAGAGCTCCATGTGGCTGGGAAGCAAGTGATGTGTTTGTATTTTTGGAAATAATACATGCTAAAACTGAAGGAGAAATAAGAAATTAGAAAGATGGGTGTGTGTGGCTCCTAGGATGAATTCTGATCCCACAGAATTATAGATGAATTAAGCAGGTTGGCAATGGTGATTGTATAACTGAGAAGGAATATATAATATGCTCTTTATTAATGTCTTCTCATTTATGTATATGCTATTCTACCCCATTTTCTTTCTAATTTAGGCTCTCTTCTGATTTTTGTCCCTTGAGTGGCTCTCTAGTGTGGGGGATTTATGCTGTTTGTTCAGCAACATTCCTACTTTTCTGAATTCTGTCCCATGTGCATTTAACATAATCTTCGTTTGCATTTCCGCTTGCCTGCTTGTTTAGCTTTTTCTCCCAGGCCATTAGTTCAGTTCTATTTTCTTGTGGGGAAAAGAAATTTCTTTCTGTGGTAGAAGTAATTAAGTCTCCTATGCTAAAATCATCTCCAGGATACTCCAGATTTACTCTATTATAATTTCCTTGAAATCCATATATAATGTTTTGGATTGGTGACTTGGGCTTCTCCTGCTGCTTTTCCTTGTGATGGAAGTTTCTGTGGCTGAGCTGTTTGGCAGCAGGTGGGTCCCAAAGCAGTTACCTGCACCACACCATTAACAGCTATTTGCTGTGGCTCCAGAAGCTTAGCCTGTGGTGTTATCTTCTTTTTATTTGTGCTGCAGCTCTCGCTTAGCAGCTGCTCTCATCACTATCTGTTTTCAGCTCCTGTGTGTGGGCATAAAACCCATACAAGGATCACTGTACTGTGGTTGTAATAGCAGAAAATAGATGTATTTTCATCTCTCAAAAGATCTTTAGATCTCTTCAAAGAGAAGTGAACTGTGATTGTGCAGGGTGAAAAGGGTCTTGTGCTTTTTAACTTCTATATGATGACACGAGGGACAACTGCATTTCTTTCTTCTTTTTCTGTTCTTTTTATTGATGCTGGGAATTGAAGGCTTGTTTGGCTCAGGGGAGTCCACGGGATTTATCTTTTCTCTCTTTCTTTTGTACTTATTTGACTTTTTGCCAATGATTTGTTCAAAAGTATTTCTATTAGCTTTTTTAACATTAATTGAATGATGGTGCTATGTCTCCACCTCAGCTACCAGTGTATGCTGTAACCATGTCTCCAAAACTGGAAGGATATTGTAAAACAAGGTAGAAAGAGCAGGTGAACCAGGGTCTGAAAATTTGTAAACTTTTTTTTTTTTTCTTGCTTTTAAAGTTTGATCTGTAAATAGCAAAACTGGATTAAAAATTATGTAGAATGAGTATTTCCCTAATTGCAGGAAAGGTATGAAGTCAGGTCCTACGTCAAGGCAGGAGATCCAAGTAGCAGTTCAGGAAGATCAGGGAATGGGATTGGGAACAGACACACACCTATGGCATAGCTCAGGCCAGAATCCTGTGCCAGAGGTGAATAAAAGATGGCAGGCTCTGCACAAGGGAGTGCATGGGTTAGAGTCCAAGGTGAGGCTGAGCAGGGCAAATAAAGCCTATTGGTGCTCTCAGGATTCTGACAAATTTAGCTTGCTGAAAGTGTTTACTGGGAGAATGTTATGGCCAAAGTTGCTGTGACAAATTAAAAGTGCCCAGTAGGTGGATGAGACTGACTGTGCTGAGTGAGTATGAGAATCTCATGATGAGTGAATGCTGGCTTTCAAATGGAGCAATTATGAGGAAACATGTGCGGGGGATATCATTGCAACATCAGGCTGGATGAAGACCCCAGAGACCTGTGATTCCGGTCCATGCTCTTTTGCAGCAAGACTTCTTGTCCAGCAGAGGAGGAGGGAAGAGGACAATTCTGTTTCTTGAAACAGATGAAAAAGATGATAATTATAACTGATTTATTCTGCAAATGATCAATGGACTTAGATACCACTTGCTACAAAAGCCTACCTTTCCAAAATCTTTTTGTGCTTTTGATCTGTGAAAGGATCTGCGGGGGATACTCAGGTCATGTTCATATCAAAATATCTGGTTTCAGATAAAAATCAAATACTTAAAATAATAAATAATTTGAATTGTGATAGTATCATTTCTGTAGAAGATGTGGATGCAATAAGTGATGACAGTTGAGGGCCAAGGTCAAAAATCAGACTCTTAATGTTATCTGACTAGTATTTGGTCTCCCAAGGCATTTGCCTTTTAAGTAGAAGACTCTTGTGGTAGGGGTATTTTCTACACAATGCACTTGGCCTTCTGCCAACAGATGAGTGCTCCAGATTGATACTAATGAAAGAAATATTAATGCACCGTAGCATGTCAATTATCTTGAAAAGGTCTCCAGCAACCATTTATCACTTAAATTTCACGTCTTATAGATGGAGACCAAATTGTGTTACATGTTAGAATAGTTCTGCCAAATTTGATCCATCATTAACTTTCATTTGTTGATAATTTGAACATGAATTTTTATTTAAGTTATGCATCTTTGTCAACTTGATGGAAACATCCGGAGTTATCATGTTGTCATAGATGAGTGATGCTGTTTCCCAGCTGAGATGTGACTGTATTCTGAAAGGACTTTAAGGGTATAACCCCCTGGCAAAAATCCTGAGGCCAGGGACTTTTTGTTGTATTTGGGGGGGAGGGGGTGGGGAGGGAAGGAAAAAGAAAAACAAGAGAAAAGGAGAAAAATAGTTTTATGACTTAAATTGGATTCTCAGTTGCTGAATCCTGCCCTGAAGCTTATGGGTTTGGGTTGGATTTTTTTTTTTTAACCTTATTGGAATGATGGGTTTCATTGCTAGGGTTACCAGGCTTCCAAGCAAAACAGAATTGTTATAATGCAGAAAGGTAACACCAGAGTAAGCATTATTTATCTAGGTGGGTTTCAGAGGGTTGGGTGATGTATCTCAGGTGCAAGAAAGCAAAAGAACCCAGTGTGGAAGATGTGATGCAGTCACAAGTTTAAGCAATAAAGAATACACACATCAGTAGCCTCTGACTTAAGATGAAGGCAATAACCCAGAGGGTTAATAGAGAAACATCTCTGCCCATCGTACTGGGGAACACCCTTTGGCTGAAGGAGAATGTTGGACCTGTGCAGTATGAGATCGCTACCATTTCCTTCCAGTATGGGATAGCATGTGGTAGGCTGTGGACATTTGTATCTTTCTGTGTAATATTTCTGTGCAATATAGAGCACTGCAAAACTCAACTTCTTTTGCCTGTTCCAGGCATACTTCATCTACTTGCCTTTTAAAAAGCAAACACTGAGCAGGATATGTGCTATTTTATTAAAGCTCTCAAAATTCTTGGTGGCATGCAGAATTCTGGTGAGAGAAATCTTGGAGGTTACATAGCAGTTTTTAATCCCTGTTAAGTATACCTCTGTGGTGTTCTCAGATACTGTTTTCAGGAGTGTGGCCTCTGTTGAATAAACAGAATGGAAATCAAATGAAAAATGCTTAAGCAGCCAGTAAATAATTTAACAAGCTCAGGTGACACCATCAGATGGTATAAATTAAAATCAGCAAGAAATGGATCACAGAGGGTTAAATACAGACTGTAGCTGTATGCAGCACCTTGGAAATGGAAGCAGAGCCTTGGCACTGGGAATAAACTTGCCTTTTATTTTTTTTTTTCTGGAATTGCTGTGTCTGATCAGTATTGTTGCCTGTGTCTAAATGGATAATGGAAATGAATTCTTCATGCAAAGCTCAGGATTTCTGCATGTGTTGTATTTGTGTCTGTGTTTGATCTAATTCTCTCTTCTGAGAATCTGCAGCAGTGTAAAGGCCTCAGGTGGCCTTTCTCATCACTTGGTATAGTGATTAGATCC
Organism: Acanthiza pusilla; assembly: GCA_036630365.1. NCBI lineage: Eukaryota > Metazoa > Chordata > Aves > Passeriformes > Acanthizidae > Acanthiza > Acanthiza pusilla. The sequence goes on from JAXCHO010000164.1 coordinate 53,896,599, forward strand.
TGGCATTGTAAGTCAAGAGATCATGGTTGTAGTCATTTCTCTATTATCCAGGGTATTGGGGGTTTGGCATAGGCTTTGGATATATGTGTCATCCAGAATATGCTTGGAGTGCAGTTTAAAGACCCTTGAATCACTGTTCTGAGCCCCCAGGATTTTGGGAAGGCTAATTAGCTCAAGTTGTGAACATGAAATACCTCTGCTCTGCTTCTAGACAAAACCTAGGCAAGAAGCTGCAAAAATGAGTTGTTGCTGCACCTGAGCTAATAAACCCTAGTGTGCTCTGTGTAGAGCTGCATCCATAACCCAGGAAAGTTAATTGGCAGCTTAAATAATGTGGCCAGGGCTGGGCATACGTGACAAAGTTGGAAACGTTTTTTACCTTTGTCACCTTGACCTACCTTTACAGTGCCCAGCAGCTGGTTGTCCCTGTATGGATTGTCCTGACCCCTCTGCAGCAGCCCTGGTGTGTAGGGTTGGGTTTTGCTTCAGTGTGTAAAGTCCTGGTGCCTGTCAAAAGCCATTGTGCTGGGTAGAGAGTAGCTGCATTTCTCAGGCACCAGACTGAATGAAAATCTGTTTGTGTGGGCTTTATGGTGATGTCTCTTTAGGGAATTGTGGTACTTCATGGGGGAATTCTTTCCAGCTTCCCTTAGCTTCTAAAGCAGAGGGCAGTGTTGTTAGGGCAGACTGGGTTCAGAGAGAGCACTGCTGAGATCTAGGCTTACTTGTGGTGCTGTCACAAATGCACAAAAGTCAGGTTCCCTGCATTAACCGGTTTTAACATCACTGAAACTTAATACATCTGTTTGTAATTTTATGTTTCTTAGAAAACACCATGATTCCTTAGTGGTACATGGAGAAAATCACCCCAATTTGCTTGTTTTGTGGCAAGTAAAATAGTGCTCTGGCAGTGAGAAACTTCTTTATCGAACAGTAAGTCAGAGATATCTGATACATGTCTTTCTTAGTATAAGAAAAGCTCTCAAATTTTCTTAATAGTTTGTTATTTTCTGGTTTGAGTCTACATTATTCTAGAGCTTATCTTATGATCTTTGTATGCATTTTATATGTATTTTGTACCTCCTTTTGGGTCTCTTGATATTTACAGTTTATTACTTCTGTTAGTGTCTCATCTGTTTAATCACTTTATCTCATATACTTAATAGCATTTAGAGTTGTGCTTCTTGTTTAGGTTTGTTGGGGGAAAAAATCTCAAACATGGGCTGTCAGAAGAATAGCAACGTACCAACCCTAGTAGAAACATTTCTTCCTCCTCTTAGAAAGAATTAAAAAGAAAGAAAAAAGCATCAATCCGTGTGTATTAGAGGTCTTTGCAATAGTGTATATTGTATAAAGAATGGAGATGCTCCTTTAGTTCATGTATTTTTCTGAAACAGGGAGGATTTGATTCTGGCAGTTACAAGAAAGAGCTTGAGGATTTTTTTCTAGTGATGATGCATATATTTCATTTAAAGTAAGTAGGAGAGATTTTGGTGAAACTTGTTTCCTTGCTAGCAAAAAACTGTGTGGTCCTAACGTGAAAAACTCCATAGTAGGAGTAAGACTGTCTTAATATTAACAAGCTACTTAGCTCATCCCTGCATTAAGTGATGTGACTCAGTCACCTTCATTCTCACTGTACCGTGGATACAGAAAGCTGTTGGATGACAAGTCATGGTCAGTCACCTTAGCAATGAGTTGTTGTGGAATTGATTTTATGCAAAATACTCTGTAAAAAGCAATAACTTAAGTTTCAGTTACTACAAACTTTCTGCTTGTTGCTAGTGTAAATAAATTTTGCAAGGAAATTGGTCCTCAGGGAAAGCAAAAGTGACAACAATCACTGTTACACCATAGTTTTGCTTCCTATATCCCCCATGGAGTTTCTGCTCTCTCCTGTTACACACATTCATGGTTCACCTAAGTTTGTTATTCACTCAGAGTGCTGCCATTCCTGCCTAGGAAGCTTTTAGAAAAAAGAAATTTAAATGTTGGAGATCTTTGTTACCAGCTTGTAATACCATTAAATTGGATTCAGAAATGAGGTCTTAGACTGACAGTTTTCCACTGAATGGCAAATAACCTGCATGGCTTCTGAAATACGTCTGCATTTTGTAGTGCTGTGGGATCCAGACTGGTCTGGTCAGAATTACAGCAGTACACCTCTGCTCAGTTGAGGATGGCTGGGGAGCAAGTTCACCCACATCTGGGGCTCTGCAGTGAGGATCAGTCGTTGTGAGGCTGTTCCTCTGTCCCCATGTCCACTTCAGGTAAGAGACATCTGACTGCTGGAGCTGCAAAGCAGTGAATGAGCTCTGACAGCCTTTGGATCCTTGTGACCGAGCTTGTCTTGGTGCACAGTCGTGGGGGAAGGTTTTCCTGCAGGCTCTGGGCACGGCTGTGTGCCCTCTCTTCCCTTTGCTCCCTGGGCTGTGGATTCCACAGGCAGGAAGGTGCTGGCCATCATGCTGTTCCTCTGTCCTCTCCAGGAGACTCTTGCTCCTCCCAGGCCGGTGTGAATGAGAAATAAGAGTCCAGCTCCGTGATTGTTAATCCCAGAGCAGGCGCTCCTTTATCATCCAGCAGACCAAGTGTGATCTGGAGCACTGCTGTCAAATTAGCCAGGCAGCGCAGCGTGAAATCCGCGCTGGCTCTGTGCCTGATGCTGGAAGACAGATGTTACCTGATCCATAGGGGTGATTGGAGTGGTGCAGGCGGATAATACCTGAGCCAACATAAAGCTTGACAATAGCAAATTAACTTTTCAGCATTTGCGTGTCAGATTTGAACTGTCAGGCTGAGTTAATACTGAAGCTGTGCTTTGGTGCTTTTTTAGGAGCCCGAGGGGTAGCTCTGCAGCAGTGTCAAACAACAGCCTAACTCCGATTCAACAGCTATTTATGTAAAGCCGCTGGTGAAACGTTGAAAGAAAATGAGTGGTTATGTGTCCTCAACTTCTTTGGAAACCTTACTGTGAGAGAGGTTTGAATGCAGTGAGCGCCGTAGCTCTTCCTAACCAGCAATCAGATTCTGCTTGTCTTAATTTTAGATGTAAAATTAGCACTCTGAGCCTGGCTACCCATGTGCTGCCTGTATGCAATGGCAGTAAATGAAACCAATTGCAGATGAAGCATTGCTAGGCATACTGCTGAATACTTTTTCTTTCTTAGCCCTGAGTTTTTTAGGAAATTTTTCTATTATTTTGGATTCTTCCCATTTCTTTTTTTTCCACAGCAGGAGAAGGGATTACAGTAAAATGAGTTTTTCCTTCACATTATCAGCAACGTGATTTGCTATTTTAAAGGCAATGTTTGTAGTCTTGCAATGTGTTAGATATATTATATAGGTTTCTATATGTTTCTATGAAAGAAAGGATTGCTTTGAAAAAAGTCTTTCTGCCAAAAGAAAAAAAATCAGAAGTGCATAATATACTGATTTATGAGGAAAATCCAGTTATAAATTCATGCAACTTATTTGTGCAATTTTAAGAGCTGTTTAATGGTTTTCAGCTAGTTAATACTCTCACTTTGAAATCCTGATCAGCTGCAATGAAGCATCGTCTCAACAGATGATAATTTGCAGTCTGTAGAAGTTGCTGAAAGGTCTTCTCTGTGAGATAGATGTTCATAGCAGGATCTCACCAGTGCAGATAATTTGTGTAAATTTGAAGACTTACTCTTTGCAAAATTAGTTCATTTTCCAGGCTGAAACTACACCAATTATCAGAATATTGTCTTAAAGAAATAAATTGGTTTTAAAGGATGAGTAGAGGAAAGTTTCCTCATTGTGGTGCTTTGTACTATTGTGAAGTTATCTTAAGGGGAGAATTCTTGGTTTAACATACCTGGCATTAGCCTATTGGGAACAGGCTATTGTTAATTTTTTTCTAGTGTGATTTACAGTGCCTTGTAGTTACCAGATGTTACAACAGTAGAATAAATCATATTATTGAGATTATTTTAAAATGTAATCCATAGGTATCCTGAGTGACTTTTAAAAGGTTTTGTTTTCAAGCCACCAACACTTTCTGTTTAAAGCGAAATGATTTGGTTCAGAAAAGGAAATGCATCTTTAACAAGGTATAAGGTTTTTTATATTTTCATGTCAGATCTAATGGGACTTATTCTGATGCATTACAATGGACTGTGTAAGTGATCACATTCTTGTAACAGGAGATACTCATATAACACTGACTGAATTTGTAGAGAATAAAAGAAATAAGAATCAGACCAGAGAATTCTGATTTTGTGGGAAGAGTTTTATCCTAACTGCAAGTCTTATCTTTCACACTGAGACATTTTTAAAGCAGAAATTCATTGGTCGTGAACCTACAGTCATCCTTGTGGGATGAGAATTAGATGCTGAAATGATGTGTTTGGTTTTGTTGTTGGTTTTTATTTTATCTTTTTAAAATAAAAACCCATGATAAAACTGATAATTACAGAAACAATATCACAACTTATCCAATTACATGTTAGTACTATAAATAGATTTGAAATATCAGGGGCTTCCAAAGTGCTGCAGATATGTAGGAGATCATCATAAAAATTCTTGTGTGTTGTACAAAACAAATCTTAGTCCAGCATCAATAGAATGGCACTATTCTTTATTACAATAAAATTCAGTCCCATTCAAAGAATTGACTCTTACAGGAGAAATATCAGAATTAAAAAATAAATTAATAAACCACTTCTTGCAACGCATTTTTTTAAAAATTCTAAATTGCAGCTGATCAATGACATTCTCTAGCCCATTGTATGAATGGAATAAAAATTGGTTTGGAACAAATTGCTGCTTTCTAGGTCAGCTACACAGTTGTCCTTTAGAAAAATGAGTGTTAGGAGTTGAGGCCTAATTCGATGAATACTTGGTATGTGCCTGGGTGCATTGCTGAATCACGGTTTCTGTGCTGGAAGTACAGGCTTGGCTCCTCCTCATTGACTCCCTTTGGGCTGTCTCCGAGGGGTGGCTGGCAGGGATTCAGATTCTGGGCATCCTGCACACTTAGGGCTTTTTTAGTCGAGGGAACGTCTTGTGCAGTAGGGAGCTGTGTGAACTTGTCCCTTCCGTGGGACAGCTAATACATGAAACTCCTCTTGTTAAATAGAAGTCTGTGTTTCCGTGCTTCCTAAGGTCATGATTTCTGTCCCTTTTGAGCACCCTGCACAGGGTGGTGGGGAAGGGTCATTTTAAGTTTATGATGAGTATTTGAGAAAGTCACCATTGAGGCTTGGAAAATGTTGCTCACACAACTGAACAAGTCCATGCTTGTTGCAGGGAGCTGTGGCCACTTGCTGCAGCTGCATTGCTCTTAATTTTTTCCCTTAAGCTATGGGTCCTTTTGCTCTAAAGGGTTCTGAGTTCTTTTCTATGTGTTTGTGTGCAGTTTAAGAGTAAAAAATACTTTTGCAGTGGATTTTTAAAATTTTTTTTATTAGCAGTGTTGATTAAGACAGCAATTCATGACAGTTTGGCCATTAGCCTCCATTGTGGTTTTCACAATAAACCATTATTTTCTTTCTTCTTGACAGTGGGCTACTAGCCCAGAATCCTTCCGTTTCTGCTACATTTACAGGATGGGTTTAACAGAAATCTCTGGACTCAAAAAAAAAAGTGACTCATCTCCCCTTGCTCATCTGCTTGTGTACATCTTATTAAAAAGAAGTTTGTGTAATCATTTTGTTACGAATGTCAGGTAGAGATTCAGTCTTGTCCTTGCAGTCTGTTAAATTCCTCACTGAAACAAATGTGTTCAAAAAAGTTAATGTTATCTCAGCCAAGTGAGTGCTGGGGGCAGATCCTGCTCGCTCGCAGCAGCCCCGCTGCCCGTTCCGGCTGCTGCACCTCATTGCGGGAGGAGATGTGAAAGACATGCTTTGCAGCTAGAGCCCTGGTCGCTCTGGGAAACCAGGCACCCCAGCTAAAAATAGGCTCCTCGAAGTTAGCAGCTTTGCCTGTGAATGCACAGCCATGAGAAGCTGATTTGGGTAATAAGTGATTTCCATGGACTGGGAACCAGGGCTAGCTGGGAAGAGACAGGCAGGAGAAAGAAAGTAGTAGTTTTAATCCTAGCTTTGGCTATCTACGTCTTGATGTTTCTTCCTTTAATTTTGCTAACCACTGTGTGTTTCCCTAAGATCTAAGCCAATGTCAGATTCATTCCACTAAATGCTTTACTCATACGAGAGAAAGCGTTTGTCTTGGAGACCATAAAGTTTAGGAAATCAAGGACTGTGTGAGGAAAACAAAGAATTATTGTATCTATTCTCTGGTCATGGGGAGTTAAAGTGAAGGGAGACTTCCTTGAGGCTGAAAATTCACCATCCAAGGAACTTGACCTGAATTGTCTGTGTTCAGGATGTGAGCCTCTAGACTAGTTTCCCTCTTCTCCTTATTCCCCTTTGGCTTGGCTTCACCCCTCCCTCTGCAAAGCTCTCTGTAACCCCAACCCCACTTCTTTTCAGTTGTACAGCTGAACTGAGCTCGTCCTGCTGCCGAGAGTGATTCCTCTGCTGCAGGGTGAAGCTGCACGCTTCAGTGTTTCATTTGCTGGTGGAGCTGGCTCATTTTATCAGCTAGGGAGGATTTTCAGCTAGATAGTTTGTGGTACAAGGAGGAAAATAAAAAAGGGGGTTGGGAAATGCAATTGATAAAGTCTTAAGTGGTCACAATTTAAATCTTAAATTGCCAATTGCATGACTGGCTAGAAAAAGGAAATGTGAGCAGAAAAAGAAGGCAGAAAACATGATGATTAAGTGGATCTTACTCAGAGTAAATTATAGCATTCCCAAATGAAAGTCTTCTCCTTTACAGAGAAATCATTAAATGTTAAACTCACACTATTATTTGCGTTTCATTGGGTAGACTTGCATGTGCAGAAATATCCATTTTAATTAGTGTTGAAAAGAAGTCTCGTGTACAGAGCACTGCCTGGTAGGTATTTTTATACTCTCTCTCAGTGAACCCATTTTATATGATGATGATTTCTTCTAATTTTTAATTAACATGTCTAACTTAGAGTTGGGGAAAATGATCAGTGTTTCATTAACTGCCTCACACTTGGAGATCTATGCAAACCTAATTGATGTGATTGCTACAGGGTACTTTGTCAAACTGAGCCATCCTGCCACTACCTTTCTCCCCTTGCTTTTTAGTTCTGTGAATTTGAGTGAAAGGCATCCTGCAACAGCATATAGTTTTACCTCCAAAATGACAGCATATCATGTGATGTTATGTTTTGGTGCAATGTTTCACCAAGAATATTTTGAAACATTGTACTGGAAGATCTTTTGTGTATCACAAGTATATAGTGCCCCCCCTTTGCAAAGAGTGTATATAACAGTGTTTTGGAAAAGAAGTGAGAGTTTTTCTTGTTCCTTCCCTGGGGAAAATTATTGGCTCAAATCTGAGCATTGCAATTTAAAATATACTTGCTAGTGTATAACAAATATGTCTGAATTCATGATGTTTAATATCACAAAAAATGAAAGCTTATTGTTGCTATTTATTGATTTATTTAGCCATATATACAAATGAATTATAGTACCTCACTGGAAAAAAAATGTTGAGATGTGTGAAGGCTGCTTGGTCTAGTGGTAAAGGAGGTGTCCTTGGCTCTGGTCCCTGCTCTGCTACCAACCTGTCCAATGACTGGCACCAAATCACAGAATCTCAGAGGGGCTAAGGTTGGAAGGGACCCCAGCGGGATCATCTGATCCAACTCAACTGAGTACAGCTATTGGCACACTAGAGAAAATAATTTTTGTGGAGGAAGAGATTGTTATTAATCATACTTGTTAGTAAGTGAATATTCATACTTAGTGTTATTCAGTGGGTTTAGGTTACTGTAGCTGTAGTGTTTCTGTTGCCATACTGTGATAATGAGAAAGGATAAGAAAACAGCAAAGGCAGAGCTGAAACCCAGTAATGTACTCTGTACTCTGACCATGAATTATGCCTTGAGACTGAGTTAAAGATTGTAAAGTCTGAGTAGCAATGCTATGTCTGAACTTGCTTTATCTAAGAAAACCAATACTTTTTACTGTGTGCTTATCACAGTGATAACAGCTAACTGCAACAGCAGGGAGAGAGTTCCTAAGTTATAAATTATTCAAATATTTTTTTATGAAACCATTATTAAAAGGATAGAAAAAATTTCCTTACAAAGTGGTGAAAATGGTTATGATGTTAAAATATACTTGGTTTCCTATAAAGTTTTGGACTTAGAAATTTGGTCAATGGATCTTTTGTTTTAAAATACAATATTCACATAAGATATTAAGGCACATGAGATGAATTTAAAAGCTGTCCATGGGACATGGAATTGCAGAGTAACTGAGGTTGGAAGGAACAGCTGGAGGTCATCTGGCACACCTCCTGCTCAAAGTGGGGCTCGTATCAAAAATGAGGTGACGCTTTTAAGGGTCTGGCTCAGGCATAATTTGAGAACACCAAGGTTAGAGATTCCTCAGCTTCTCTGGGTGACCTGTCCTAGTACCTAACAACTCTCAGGGTGAAATTATTTTTCTGTCCCACTGGAATTTACCTTCCAGCGTGAGGATTTATTTCTCATGTTCTCAGACACTGGAAAGAGTTTGTCTCTTTCTTCTCTTTAGGTAGTGGAAGATGCTGCCTCAGTCTTCTCTTCGCTGGAAAAATGGATTTCCCCTTACTTTTCCACCTTAGTTTTCCTTATCTGACACGTGCTTCAGCTCTCTAACCATGATCCTCTACTGGAGTCACTCCAGGCTGTCAGTCTTTGTTGCAGCAGGATCCCAAAGATGGACATGGAATTCCACATTGTGTATGTGGCTGTTGCAGGGAGTTGCTGAATGTTGAATATCAATGAGAGGAGCCCCACACCTACCTGGATGTAAGGGGACTTAGTTTATATGTCAAACTTGCTCTGAGAAGCTGAATGCAATCAGGAAGGATGAGTTACATAGATCTTTGTCTTTGTATGTTGTATTCTATTTCTGAAGGGAAAAAACAACCAAAACAGACAGCGAAGAAACCCAGTTTAAAGGAAGAGAGTGATTGGTTATAGTGGTAATATTAAGTACAAATTCTAAAGCTTCATTTTCCTGGAGAGGTGACAAAGAAGCAAGTTATGGAGAGATGAGTGAGAGTGTCTTTTGGCACATTGCAAGCCCTCAAGCTCCCTGAAACACTGGAACCACTTTAGTGCTAAGCATGATGTAATGCAGTGAACAGTTTCCGTTTTTAACTGTTTCCAGTTCTGCAATTAGGAATGTAACCCATTGCGTTATGAGAATAAAATTTATTTTTCCTGGTAGGCTTTTTAGTGTTGGGTAAATATGACAGTTGAAACACATGGTGTTTCCTTAAAAGCTGTGAATTCAAATGATGGCTTAGTGTTGAAAAAAGGATATTGGGTGTTTACGATCCAAGGCAGGTCTGTCAGCTACAGAAGTCAGAGAATGTTTTCCACAAGCTGGAATAGTCCATTTGGGGCAACTGCCAGGAAAAAGGAAAAATCTCCCTTGGGGAAGTGGTGGGGATATAATTCACAATTTTGTGAAAACTCATTAACTTAGTTTCTAGGCGTTAGTTCTGAATCCAGTGCTAGTCAGTATTTCCATATTTTCCATCACCAATATGGATAGTGACATGAATTTGCTGATAAGTTTGCAGACAGCACAAAAATTGCTAAAATAATGAAGGTTGTTGTAAGCATAATATGAAATGGTTGATTAGATGAAAATCCAAAAATTCACTTTTATACAGATAGATGGAGAGCTGTACATGCTAAGATATAAGGCTTTCAGGATGGGAGGTTGCTTTGGGAATTAGCAACCCTGAAGTAAATGGAAGGTTTTTGGGGGCTAACTTCCTCAATGAGTACGTCAACTGAATTGGTATGGGAAGGAGAGTTCAAGAGATTTGTTTTTGATGCTCGTATTCTCCTATATCTATTTGTGAACTGAACCTGGAAGATGTTCTTGCTTTCATTTTTCTTCTCCTTGTCTTCTGCTGCAGATCTTTTCTTGACAAACTTTCTTGCTCTTCTGCAGAAAATCAGTTGAATTCTGCTGGCAATTAGCCCAGGGAAGCAGAGACTAGTTAGAATAATTATTGCTGGAGGTGTAGGTGTAGGTCTAAAAAGCCTAAGGCTAAACAAGAGGAGACAGATTAGAAACAGCTCTTTGGAGTCTGAGAGATGAATAATGTCTGGGCTTAGAAAGTTCTTGAATTCTTGGGGAGAACCTGGTGGAGTGGTTAAAAAAATGCTGATTATTTTTGTATGTATATGCATTCATTTAGTCCCTCCTCTGCATGCCCTGATTTTATTAGGCATACTTGCCAAGTGATCTTTCAGTTTTAGGCAAAAAAGAACAAAATGTTTTAACTTAGTTTTCCAATAGCAGCGCGATGCTGGCTTATCCCAGAATCGCTATTCCTGGAAACCTGTGGTGAGGTTCCTGTAAGCTGTTTGTGGGCTGCCCATAAAGGGTGTATACAGAACAAGTTAGAATATTACCTTGGCTTTGGCTTTGGCTGCTGCTGCTGCCCAGATCTGGTGTCCTCACCTCAGAAATGTCCACAGTTCTGGAGAATATATTCTGAAGATAAGGGGTGTGAGGTAGGGAGAGGACCCAAAAAATGGTCCAGATGCTGAAAAATCAGCTTTATGAGGTGAATTGTATGGAGGCCAGTCATTAATCTTACCAGAGAGAAAAGGTCAAAAAGCAATGTGATTACTGCGTGTAAGTACTTATTTATGGAGAATATATTTGTCAGCAGAGGTCTTTTAATCTTCTATAAAAGCACATGATAAGATCCCTTTGCTAAAGATTGAAGGTAGATAAATTTACTCAAGAAATAAGTCATCATTACTTGCCTGGCTGCATCAGTAGGTACTGGAGCACTTTGCTGGAGAAAGAGGTAGGAGCAGTATATTTTTTGAAGTGTGGATAGCTGCGTTTTGAGTGAAGTGCTTTAAGTATGTGTCTGAGTTGTATGGATTTGGCTCTGGAAGTGTGGGAGGAGAGGAAAGTGGACAGAGAGGACAAGATGATCCTTCCTAGCTTCAGATTTAGCATCTGACATGCCTTCAGTTCACTTCCTTCACTGGAGGGTCATTTGTGTTTCTAATGGCTGCAAATCTAAAGCAACATGGTAATATCAGAATTTCAGTCCATGGGAGGTCATGAGAGGTCCCTTTTTCTCCTGAACATGTTCTTGATTCCAGTTGCAGTCCCACCTGCCCACGTGCACCCCTCAACAAACTTGTGTTCCTTCAGCACACCCACAGCCTGGCATGAGGCAGTGCCCAAGGTAATGCACGTACAGATCTAGACATTTAGCTTATCACCTCTTTATAAAGGGAGCCCTTTTAGGAAACGTGATTGTGTTTTGTGCTTTATGAGGGTAATTTCCACTGTTCAGAATTGTTGCTGCCTCATTGCTTTATGGAGACTCCATCTTCTCCTTATGCCTGTGTCGTGGCAGTCTTGGCTACGGGAGTTCTGTCCCTGTGTTCCCACCCTAATATAAGAGCAAAATATCAAATTAATCTGTTAGAATAAATCAGGATGTTTCTGACACATAAACCTTCAGGAACAATCACAGGATTTTACACAAAATAGTGTTAGGGTAAGTTAGACTACAGGTGCATCTTAGGAGCAAGAACCTACAGTTTAGAGAATCTAAAACCAAGACTACAAAAGTCCTTACGAGCTGTCTGAGATGCCTAAGTACAGAAAACATTCATTTTACAGTTAAAAGGAACCACTGCTAGGAAGCAAAAATACTTTTTCAGTTCAGGAAAGAATTACCTTGTCTGCCACCCTAGTATGCACTTTGTAGCCTTTATCCTCTTGGATTCATTATGAATTCAGTCAGAAAACATTTGGCTTTTGTGATCATTATCTGCCATTACCTGCTGTGAGGACTGTTGCATTTCATTGTATCGAACACTATTGGAATTAAGGTTGTAGTTGCAATTTCTTTAAGAAATATCTATTTCCATAGATTTGCAGCTCAATTCTAAGCATCCTGAGTAGGAAACATTTGGCTCCAGGCAGTTATTTAATTTTTTATTTCTGTCTTTTCCTTTGGTGTTGAAAATAAAATTTTCATAATCTTTGAAACTATAAAATAAACAAACTGTTGTGGAAGCTTGCTGATTCTGCCCTTCCCCTCCTCCTTTTTACTCTTGTCCATTCTCCTACCTTTCTACTAGCTGCAGTGGGATGGGCCCTTTTCTCACGCCTATCTGTGTGAAATAACCATGAGAGTCACTGCAGAGCTGAACAGTAATTAATAATTAAAGACAGATCTAGAGAAATGTATCTATAATGCATTGATTTGTGGGGGGAGGAGTATGTAAGTTTCTTTTTTTTTAATGTTAAGGAAAAGAAAGAATTGGGGTACTAGTATTGGTTTTGGAAACAAATCCATTTTACAGACTTCAGATTACACTACTTATTATCCATAATACTGTTTCTGGGCCTGATGAGTTGAGAACTCAGTTTGCAGATCTCTCTCAGTCTGTCTTTGTATTAGCCACAGACTGTTAGTGTTCTTTGCTCTGAGAAATTAAAAAAAAGAAAAAAAAAAAAAAAAAGGCGGGACAACCCGAGGTACCAGGGTACTAAAACAAAAACAAAGACTTACCTGAGCTGTGATCAGAGACTCAACATAGTTCTCTAAGCTATTTCTCTTAAGGCACTGATGACAAAAAATTTCTTAGGGACTGACAGATCTCCAAATAGTTTAACCCACTGAGAAAATAGACACTGCTCCTGTTAGGATAGAAACCAAGAAACTGAACTGACGTATTTGAGTATCTGTTTCCCCCTTCCTGGCTGAAGCGTTTCTCTGGTAGCACATTTATTGCCGTTTTATTTTATTTATGGAGAACTTGCATTATTTTCAGGTATCAAATAATTTCTACATCTTCACTATAGTCCCCTGAGTTTTATATCCATAGACTGCATCTCTTACTACTTCTTTCAAAAATTTTTGGATCAGCATTTGTTGGAATCTTAATTAATAAGCACAACTGATCAAGAGCTGCATGTGTTATGTCTTTCCTGAGAAATGCACTTCAGGCTGCTTGTGTTGTGACTTGGGGAAGGGATAGAGAAGCTGCAAAAAATACCATTTCAGGTAAGTAAATTGCTGTCAGTTTGTTGTCACAGAGATTAAAGAATGCTTTCACCTTCTCTGGACCAGGGAATATGGAGGGGTTTTGATTTCTTTCCCTGCTGATATGGAATCAATGCCCCTGAAATTGCTTAGGTTTCTGAGGGTAGTGCTCTGAGCTGGGCAGTTTGAGGATATAGGTAGGAAATACCTGGACCGAGTTAAAATCGCTCAGCACTGAACTTCAACATTTATAATTTCCTTCTTCACATAGCAGGAATATGGATGCTGTATTAATTAACTAATATGGTGATGTGTTATCCTTGCTTATTTTTAGTCTTAGAAAGAAAACCAGAGCCATTTTATTCTGTATTTTTCTATATCATGCACAGATATTTTCGTTGGGTTACTGTTCATACAACTGACTATTAAAAGTCAATTTTTAGCTGAAATAAACTTTAGTTTCCTTATTTTTAACACTGTGTTTCCTGAATAAATGTCAGTGGTCTTCCATTGGGAAAAAGACAGTTCATTGAAGAATTGGCAGAGAAGGTAGAAGTTTTTTTAAATTTCTTTTTTTTTTCCCCTCTAAAACTTGGTCAGTTTTGACATGCTTTTGTCTTCAGGAGGTGGCTGAATAGTCTTGAATGGATGTTTTAATAATTTTACTGTGTCTACAAAATAAACTTCTACAACTATTTCTTGGCCTGCATCAAAACCTTCTTTTTCCTTCTACTTGCTGCTGAAAAATACAGGCCTACCGCTCTATCTAAGAAGATAATGGGCTTGGGAGAGGCTGAAATATTATTTCTGTGCTGATGAAAAGATATTTCTTGTTCCAAAGTGGGGAAATTAAAGGAATTGAATGTTGTTTTAGACATATGGGTGGTGCATTTTTCCTGTAGCCTCTAATCTTGTAAAATTCTTGCAAAACACAGCATTTAAAAAAACAACAACAAATATATGTAGTTGATCAGGGATTGACATCATAAATCTGAGGTAATTTCCAGTAGTTACTTCTGTTTACTTTCTCTAGTACATTGTGAGTGAATTTTACTTCAAGAAATATTTAGAGATACCTTCAGCAGTGTAAGTTTGCACTGGATGATGAAAAAGCTTGCATCATTAAGTTTAACTCTAGATATTCTCTTTGAGTTGTCTCATGTCCATTATAACTTGACATTTAAGTCATAAATTTGTACAATTACATGCATTTTCTGGAAAGTGCAACGTGGCTGTTTTTCCTGTGCACAGAATGTGTGAGACTTGCAAATACTGGTTTAATCAAAATTGGATCCTTCTTTCCCTGTAACAAATTTCAAGACCTGATTTAATTTTCCCATGTTTAGAATGGGCTTAATCCAGATTCCCACTGGTTTAGACTTTGGATCAGACTCCAAGTAAATGCATGGGCGTGGAAGGGTGAGGAGGGAGCAACAAAAACATCCATTTGCTAGACAACGTTGAGCTGAAAAGCTGCCATTGCGTTTGGGCTGTAGCTTCTGAGCTCTGCTTATTACTGTATTTCTGTCATTGCATCAGTTAGGCCCCCTAACTTGAGACAAACAATTTGCAAGAATTAAAAGGTTCAGATTTTTTTCTTTGTTTCGGGATAAGATAATTTCCACAAGAAAAATACTGTTGACCGGTAAACAGAGAAGACTGTTCTCTAAGTTTCAGAAATAAAACATAAATAGAGACAGGCATTTACAATTCAAATATAGAAGAAACTCATTAGGAAAAAAGATTGGAAAATAAATAGCAGTTCCAGAGAGATGCTGAATATAATGGAGGACAACAGTAAATGTCATGCACACTGTACAGAAGTTTTAACTGTCTGATATTATAAAGTCCTGTTGTAAAGTTCCTTGGTACGAAGCATATCATAGTCATACCTACTATTTTGAAGAAATGAAATGTGGGGTTTTTCACAGTTACAAGATTTAGTCTTCTGCACCTTCTGAGATGATATATATAGTTGTACAATTTTCTTCAACTCTTCTCTTAGTCTTTCATATATTCCTTGGCGGAAAGGGAGGTTAGAGAAAAAAAGAATTTTTCCCCTATTGAAGATGCTTCCTCCTTGGCACAGTTTCTGTTAGGTGTCAGGACATTGGTGGTGCAGAAGCACACAGCTGCTGCAGACCTGCTGGCTCCACAGTGTGGGGGTGTTGCTGTGTGTCGTGGGCAGCTGTGATAGGGAAAGGGTCTTGAGATGCTGAAAGCTCTTGGGAAGATGTGGGAATTGGGTCTGGGAGCTTTATGGATTGGAAAAGAAGGTCCTTGGGGTTAGGCATATGGAATTTATGCCATGTCTGTTGATCCTGTTTCTCAGTTTGTTCTCTCTTTTTTTCTTGTTATCTGCTCTGCCTGGACTTCTCCTGCAGCTCATTTAGACAGGGGTTCATTCATCCAGTCTTTCTGAGATGGTCAAGCTGGCAGTCTTTAGTATGATAAATCACTAGGAAACAAAGTATTTCCAAAGGACTGTTCACTTGTAGATAGGCAAAATTTATCTCTAGAGGTATCTCTCCCTTTTTCTAGGGGCCGATCCATCCTAAAGCTGGGATAAAACCAGGGTGATACCTCTCTACCTCCATGTCTCAAACTGTAAAATAGACAGTACTACTGCCTTATGTCAGGGGGTTGCAGGAAGACTGAAATTACCACATTTCTGTAGAGAAGTGCCATGAGAAGGTGAAAGTGTTAGACAGAACTGTTCAGAAGTGTTCTAGGCATGAATTAAAAATATTTTCCTTCCACTTCTTGTGCTGCTTAACTGTTGTACCTATCCTTAAATCCATGAAGACAGAAAAGAGTAGTGCTCATAACATGAAGCAAGAAGTACTTAGCATATTTCTGAAATAATCTGTGATCACAGGGGAGAGCCCAACCATGAAAAACATCAATCTTTAAGGGGGAGAATTTCACATTAAGAGTTTGTTACTGAAACTGCTTTGCAGCTCTAGCTACAGCCGATTAAATGCTGACATGCAAAAACTGTCTCCAAAGAATCTGTTGAATACCTAAGTCTTTACTGGAGTAAAATAAAGAAATATAGATCTCATTTATCAGGGCCTACAATCTTTTCGTGCTTGTATCTACTTGATCTGAGGGTCATTTAAAATGTATTAGAGGTTTAAGATTGGAATGCGAGGCTAATTTGAAACCTGGCTCTAAGATGACTGATTATATTATACTTCATACTGGTTAAACTAAAGCATAGTGTCTGTATGACAAGAGGGACCCTAAATGATGTGGTATTGCCTGGTGAAATAGCTGTTCCTTTTCACAGATAATGTTATATAATTCCACTTAGCTTTTTTATGTCCTCATGGCTCTTAAAGTAATGGACACCTAGGGCAGAGGCTGGTTGAGGAAATACAAAAAGCTGGCAAAAACTCTGCGCTCACAGATTGGAAATCTCCTGATTTGGCTTCAGAATGAATGTGGAGAAGTTTCCAGCACTCCCTCAGTCGCTTCCAATGTTTTCTTTGACGTATTTGGACCCTGACCAATTTTCCCAACTGCTCCCAAGCCCTTTCTAATAGTCTCCTAACCCACTTGGATGTTCCCTCAGCTCCTTTACGCCCTTTCCATTGGCACGGATATGAAGTTCTGCTGCTTCAGGAATAATGCTGAAGATAAATGTGCTTTCATCCTTCTCCTCAAAGGGGCTCATTCCCAGTTTTTTACAGTAGCTGAATTCTGTTAATGTCATTTGAGGTGTTCCAAATTTATTCTGAATGGGGCCATGGGGAGCAGGCAGGCTTGGCATTTGAGTGGGAATGGTTCCCTGTCACATTATGCTAAGGGCAGTGTGTTGGTACTTCTGAAATTAATTATTTTAGCAAAATAAGTAGAGATTAAACAGTTAAAATGAAAGGCAGTCATAGAGAGACCAACTTTCACCCAGGAGGACAGTGCTGGCCCTTGTCTGTCCCTGTGCAAAACTGCAGAGAGAACGGTCCTTGTTTGGAGAGGTACCCAGGCACCCCTCACTGGAAGGGTGATTGAGAACTTTTGTTACACATCACCTGGAGTATCAGCCCCAGAGCTGTTTTGGGTTATTCCTGTTTTACTAGGCAACCCTGACTTTTTTTTTTTTTTAAGTCCCCTTCACTTTCTTTTTGTGTCCTTGTCCAGGCCTGATGCTGACTTTGAAATAAGCATAGTTAAAGTATCCCTGATCATGTAAATGCTGATTAGTGCAACACACATGCTCCATATCACAAAAGGTGTGAAACAAGTTTTGCATCTGCCTCTGTTTTGTCTCTGGTCTTCTGACTGAAATATTAATCAGCATCCCTCTGGCACTGTAATAGAGCTGCCTGGGTCCTTAGCACGTGTGTCCTGGCAGAACTCCTTTCAGGAGTGTGCTCATGTGCCGCTCTGTAGACCGTGGTCCCATGTTTGTCTTTCTCATTCATACAGAACAAATTCAGGCACCTACAATATTCAGGTAATATAAATTTCTGTCCTTATTCATGATAAAGAAAGGTGTTAAACAGCATGGCTCTTTGATCTTGATGCAGCATCAAAGATCTTGCTTACATGTACAGTCTTTATAAAGCCTCTTTACAGTAGGCAAATAGGTCTCATGTGAGCACCATTAGCCATTTCAGAGATAATCAAATGTTATTTTGAGGTTGATGAAACCTCTGGTAAAGATGATGTTATTTGGTACAACGATATTTAATCCTGTGGTTCTGGTGAAGACAGAGCAGCTATGAGGGAGACTAACCAATGTGAACGTGTCTGCCAACAGCCCTGCGTCAAAGGAATGATCTGCCCAGCTTGTGGTATCCTCCTTTATAGCTATTTCCATATGTCTTGCATAATAATTTCATTTTTGAAATAAAAAGTATAGTTATTTTTATATATAATTTTTTTAAAAGCTCTGGCCTTGAAAAAGGATTTAGTGATGTGGATTAGAAGCTCAATTTCGATTTTTATATTTTAATATTGGGCAGTAACACTGTGTGAGAGACCAGGAATATTTCACAAACTGCACTTAAAATCTGATTTTTCTTTTCTGGTAGTGAATAGCTGTATAATAGTGATGACAAAAGTAAACAGCTTATCCATAATATTGGATTTCTGAAATATTTGGAAGAGACTAAAGATGTTTTACATATGCCATCTTTCGATGTTAGCTCTGCTTCCTCTTGAATTTTCATGGGAATGAAAAAGAATATTCACATAATAGGTTTGGTTCTGCAGGAAGGATTGTTAATTCAATTTAGAATACAATACTAGGGAACATAAGCAAAGCTAGTCTGTATTAAAAAAAATTACAATTAGGAGACTAGAGAGACTAAGGAGAAAATATTCTTGCTTCATGCTTTAGAAATTTATTCTCTTGGCATGTTTGCAAATGTGGTTAAGAACTTATCAAATGCTATGTTAAATATTTAAACCTAAAAATTGCTCTGGTTGTGTAGTGAAAGGTAATGACAGAAAACTGGTTTTGTGTCAGAGGTGACATTGTTTTGGGCTGTTTGAAAAAGAACAGGAAGTTTAATTGATCAAGTAGTTAAAATGTTAGACAGTTTCCAAAGCTGCAGATTTGAGTCTAATAATTCTGTGGCCTTCAAACTGCGTTCCTGTTTGTGTGAGCAAACTCTGCATCTGCAGCATGGCCAGAAATCTGGGATCTGCTTCCAATGGCTCTAGAAAGGAGCAGCAACATGAATATGTTCAAGGAGTAGCAGTCCAGATTGGCTGATCGGTTCTAGGATTTGATTTTTGGGGCCTGACCATTAACAGTCACATCACAATAGTCTCTGTTCTTGTGCAGATGAGTCAGGCAGTACCACGCAGAAGCTGCTGCTTATCCAAGCAGCCAAATGCCAAAAACTGCAGTAATGGCCCAGCTGCCTGAGATGCAAATTACTGAAGATATGAAAATGTGTTTGGGGAGCATCTTTATTTATATGCCGTCCCCATTCTTATGAGTTTTTGTACTTTTTTGTTTATTGCTGTTCTAGATGGACCTGTGCTCTGGACTGTGCTATAAACTGATAAGGCTACTTTAGCATATGGCTATATATTTCTCTGTTAAATATGACCAAAATCAGTCAGTGGATTTAGAATTAAAAGGTAGGGGTGAGGAGCCAAAACCATATATATACAGTGTCATATATATGGAGTGTCATCATATAAACATAATTTTCTTAGGAGCTTGCATTGAAACTCTGACATGAGTTGTTGATGGTGTGAGGACTTCCGGTGTTCTGAGCTTGAAGTATAGGCTCCTGAAGGCGGTAGGTTGTCTTCTGGTTCTGTATTTGTACAGAGCTAACAGAATATAATCCTGTTCTGTGCTGGATAGTGGATTAAATATATTTGATATCTTAAAGGTACTCTTCTGTGTGAATGTTTTCAGGGTCAGTGTGTGAAGCACTATGTTTAAAATGGTTTTGAATCTGGAAGCCATTACAACCACTGCTTTCAAGACTATGCACTTACTCAGCTCTTGTGGTTGGAAATACCTCTTAGAGAACAGGAATTGAGCCATTATTGTGTCTTACTTAGAATTATGAATTAATTCACTGTACAGAATTATTACTAATGTTTAAGACAAGTGCACTGGTATAGTCTATGACTTCATATGCAGTAAGTCCTCTCGTCTCCCAATACAATTTAGTTGGAAGACATAGAAATCTAATCCTTTAAGTATTTAATGTTAAATCATGTATTGCTTTTATGAACTTTATTTCCAGAGTGGAGTAGAAGCTTATACAGTGAATTCTTAATAGCTTAAATAATGGTTTAAATGTTTGATTTTTCACCTTTTGTCATAATGCTGCAACAGAGTAAACCTAAATGCTCTTTTTCTGTTTAGTTTTCCCAGCATAATCAAATTATGATGTAGTTATTAATAGTATGGTAGTTTGTCCATATAATAGCCCTTTAGTAATGTACCTTCATTTTAATAAACTCCTGAATTTTATTTTTCTCATAAGAGTCTTTGTTTTAAATAAGAAATGTGAAAATTAACATTGCCCTTAGCACGATGATTGAAGAGCCTGCTGCTGCGAAAGTGGAAATGGCTTGAGGGACTGAAGCAGTAGGTGGTTGCCTATAATTTGTTAGGGAACTTTTTGATTATTAGTTGTCAAAAAAGTTTTGGAATTACAGGGGGTGTTGGTGACAAATTAATAGGCTGTGCCTAGAACTTCTTGATCTGCCCAAAATAGTTGTGGTGTGCAGCGGAATAGTTAAATAGCGTAAAAGGTGAGTTGAGGCTGTGTTCTTGAGCAAAACAGCAGCTTGTGTTCCAGTCACACGGAGTATTAACTGCCTGTTCAAGTGACTCTCATAAACACTTCTTTGGAATTCAGTGGGGTCATTCACATGAATTAAATTAAGCAGATGCTAAAAAGTTTGCAGAAACTTGAATCTGTCTGAGGAGTTTATTTTCCTGGTAGCTCTGGCTGCCCAGAAGTATTTACAGCATGCTCTTTCTAAAACCTTGCAATCATACTTGTAATTGTGCATTTGAAAGTATGAGACTTTGGCTATTAAACTTCTGATTAGATGCAAAAAAAAGAAAAAAACCCAAAAAAACCTCTTAAAATCACAAATTGCAGGAGTCAAATAAAGCTTTATCTGTAGGAATCTGCATGTAGATAGAAAAAGAGAGAGATATGTTAAGAATGGTCCATGAAAAAAGCATCATGGAGGGAGCATGGTGAAAAAATAAAGTCGTTTTCCAAAAGTTGATGTTTATCAAAAGGAGAAGGATC
Organism: Acanthiza pusilla; assembly: GCA_036630365.1. Lineage (NCBI taxonomy): Eukaryota > Metazoa > Chordata > Aves > Passeriformes > Acanthizidae > Acanthiza > Acanthiza pusilla. The sequence continues at coordinate 53,917,460 of JAXCHO010000164.1, forward strand.
TTAGCAAATCCTCCACAGAAAGATAAAATGTAAACACCAGGAAAAGTGATTGATCTAGAGTTCATTCCTTTTCCTTCCTCAGTCGTCTTAGCTGACATGGTGATGAAAAGAGAGGATTAAAATGGGTTTCTTAAGGCCAAAATTTTATTAGGAAATGATTAAAAGCACATTGTATCTCGTAAAGTGAAGTTGTGCTCTTTTTGGTCCAGCCTTGCTGCAAAGCATTTTCAGAGGAGAGCAACAGAAAAGGAGAGGGGATAAACATAGATTATTTTTTCATTTTTCACAGTTAATAATATCTGTGGAATTTTCCATTTGTTCTCCTGCTCTGTCATTCACTGCAAACCCAGTGCACGCCTGAAGACAGGTCTATATCCAGAAAGGATTTTGGGCCAAAACTGCTTCAACTTCCTTGTCTGAAGAACAGTTTTGAGCTGTGACTACTGTAACAGTGGGAATTCCCACATGCAGGAACTAAGTTATGGAAGCATGGGAATGACATGGGAGAATCAAAACTCTATCTGTGCGCCCCATTGCCCCCCCCCCCCCCCCCCCGCCCCACTTCCAGAAAAAGGAGAGGGAGGATGAGGCAGAGGAATTTCTGGAGGCCCAGCACAGAGAAATTGACTGAAGCTAGTTATTGCTTCTATGGAAAACTTACTTCTAATGCACGTTGCATTTGCTTTTTAGAATCCTAAGGGATTGACCTTCCATACCGTGGCACATAGGGAAAAGCACTGGCTTTATGGAGAGGCCTTTGCCAAAGACTTTGGTAAAGGAGCAGGTAATAGAGTAACAATTTTGTGCTAAAAGCTGAAAGTTTTCACTTTCTTTTTTCGCTTTCAGTATTTTTGTCCAGAAGCACCATTAGGTGTTTGTAGGTCCCTAGCACACAACAGTAATCACTGTTGTCACCTCCATTGTCATACTCTGGGAGGGAACTCAAAGAATTGTGGGTGATTTTAAGATTAAATGGTTTAAAATTATTTCAAAAGACTCTGGGAGTCTGGATGGAGTGAAGATTTCTAGATAATCCTATAAATCCACCTTTAAGTAAAAAATCTGGTAAATCTAATTTTCCTTCATTGCCTAAATTTATTTTAGCTGTAAACAGAAATAAGTTAAATTTATTTTAGCTGCCCATGACTGATGTTAGTATGAGCTGCTAAGAATGATATCCTTGATCATTGCTCAGTTGCTGCTGTGCCTCTCCCCAGCCACAGGCCACCCAAGCACTTTCACTAGGAGAGCCATGTGTATGAAACACTGGCTTCAATCCAGCCTGTAAAATGCTCATAATTATGGAGTCTCATTAAAATGAAATCAGTGAAACAGGCTTCTGCTCTTAAAAATGACGGCTAGAATCCAGAGATCCCAAAGATCTTTATGCTTTCATTGTGAAATAATTCCTTCTGTTCCTTGGATCTATCGATTAATTTAGAAAAAGTATCATTATGGTTAGCAGGATCACCTGAAAAGATGCCCACAATCTACAGGACAATGCTGTAAAATCTATTAAATGGCTGACCTTCGTTTTTCAAATATTAGAATGAAATCCAATGGCATGGTTGAAATGATGGTCAGCCCCTCAGCAGCTTCATACTTCTGAAGTTGTGACAGGAATCTGCTAACGGTGTTCGAGAATTCAAAGATGCCTCATTATGGCTTTGTTTTTCCTATGGAGTCATTCTCTCGACTTCCAAAGTGCAAAATAAAGTATTTCAATTTTTACGTGAATTTACCAGTCAGATTAAAAAGTACTGACATCTATTTTTCGGAGCTGTGGCTCAGTTCAAAGCACCAACCCTGCAGTGCCAGGAAAACATTTTGCTGCTCATGGCTGCTCCCCGCTGCAGTTTGCAGTGACCTGAAAGCCATTCAGATGAACTGTGTGGAGCATCAGTGGCTTTTGGGTTTGGTGTGTGCATCCCCAGATGAACTGCAGCTTGCCAGCAGTACAGTGAGCCTCAAAGTCTTTAACGCTTCTGACAGGTTCTGAGTTACAGGAATGGCTTATCTGGAAGGTTCTTTGTTGATGCATCCCAGGTTATGGTCAAAGCAGGTGGACTGAGGGTGACCCAATAGGATTTTCTGTGTTTGATTTTAATCAGTTTAATTCAGGAATGGAACCCTGGGCTTAGCCTGTGGAAGGATGGCTCCAAAACATGTTGCTGAAAATTAACTGAACTTGAAAAGTTTTATTTGTAGGATGTACAGGGATGGAGAAAGTTGGCTCACTAGGTTCAGGGTTCAGTCTCCATTTCTGCATAAATGGAAGGAAACAAAGTGTAATCTCTTGTATTTTTAGTAATTTTCTCTTTTATTTTTATGTACCAAAAATGCCTTCTTGTATCTCTTAAAAAAAAAAAAAAATCCAGATCAGTTTTTGTGACTTAAGAGGAAATACACTTGTTTGGAAAAGCACAGTCTGAAACTTTTTCCTTAATAATTGGAGCCAATAGATGCTCCAAATAGTGAAGTTTCTTTTTTTTCCTCCTTAATTGCAAGCACCAGAAAAAGCTGTAGTTAAGATACTGACAGTGCAATAAATAGCTGACCTGGTGGAACGTGCTTGGGCTGTAGCCAGGAATCCAATCCATAGATACACTCTCCTTTGGGAAATGGTTCTTTGCTTTGTAAGTCTTGTAGTAACCTAATAAAATGATTTTTTTTTCTTTATTTTAAAGCAAACCTTTATTTTAATAAATAATCAAATTCCAAAAAAGTAGTCTGGTAGCTGTGACTCTTTTGAGAATGGGAGGAAATAATACTACTTGTGAATTATGGATTGTTTCCACTTTTGCTTATATCAATATACATCCAGGAATAGGTGTTGTGAATTTATTAGGTTTGGCTAACCCTGAGTGAGGCTGGTATTATAGCTCAGTTCTGTAAAACACTGTGTCATTTCCAAAGTACCATGTAAAAACATCCACGATCTGGAATTCTGTTCTCTCGCAAGCTCCAGCATACAAAGAGTGCAGCATAAATGTATCATCGGCATATTAATTACCTGAATAATCAAAGTGAATGCCTACAGTTGCTGTTTGCTGGAGATTTCACCTGGTGGTCAGGAGCAGAGCAGTGCCAGCGAAATAACAGCTTGCTCCAAACTGTTGGAGATTGGTGTTGACCTCACATTAAAGGAAGCCTGCAGCTGGGCAGGGACCCAGCCTGTTCTACCTCTGTGGGGTTGCCACGGGCACGTGGGTCTAAGAGCCACTAATATGGACTGGCAGCAAGTGAAAGAAATCTGTGAAAGATCTAAATATAAGCCGTAGCATTCAGCTTGATACACTGCTCATGGACCAGTGCTTTATGGTGTTTGACCAGTGAATTTGTCACATGTTGAGCAGATGGAAAGTGTTTCTTGCTGACTCTTTTCATAGGGTGAAGATGCTTTGTAGATGAAATTTGCTTGTGTATTTTGTTGGCTGTTGGTGGTGTAGATGAGTAATTTACTGAGCACAGAGCTGGTTCATGAAGGGGAAAAAGCGATACTTCAAGAAATGAAAAGCAGTAGCTATGATAGTTGCATTGCTGATCTTGTAAGGAAGATTAGAGCTCATTTTTTTCTTAAATTTGCTATCTGGATAATCAAAGTTAATCACCATTGTTAAACATTTTGGATTAAAAAAATTGTGTCTGTAGAGTTTCCTCCTAAATTTAAAATAGCAACCAGATTGTTTTTTTCTAATCAGAAAGTCATAAAGAATACTTGGGGATGTAATGTGGTGGTGGTATTTATGTGACAAGTCCAATTCCACTGCTTATGTGAAATGGTTAATCTTTCATAAAGTCACAAAGTTTGCAGAAAACTTCAAGTGCTGAAATCACTCTTCCTGGAAAAAGAAATGGAAAAGCCAGGCTATGTTAAGAGTTAAAAATGAGGTTCAGATTTTCAGAAGCCCCACTTCTGTATTTCTCAAAATAATGCTGCCCATGATCTATTTCTGTTTCTTACATCAGTTTATATATTTAAATCTATTTATTCTCATTTTCTTTTAGGTGATCCTGATCCTTACCAAGTATTATCATACTGACATGGGGAAAGTTCTGGAGAGCTCTTTGTGGAGGTAAGTTCTCTGCTTTTTCTATAACTTTCCCCCCTGCTGTTCTTGGAATAGATCCATTGCTTCCCTTTCCAGACTGCTGCTGAGTTGAGCTGGTAGTTGACTGATGCTATTGTAGTAAGATTATCCAGATTGTCATCAGCTCTTACTCCTCTTCCTTGAATGCATTTCCTGTAGCTGAATTAGAGTTTGTAATGAGTTTTAACAGTAGAGCTAAGGAATGATAGAGAATATAAGGTACCTTATCCACTTTGCAAGGCTCCATGCTTTTCCTTTTCCCAGAAATTCTGCATCAAATTTGCTAAAAAAATTGGAAATGCTTACTGCATTGGGATGTGTCTTTTGGGAGTTCTTGCTGCTTGAATAGTGTACTGAGGCTAGTAAATAATCCTGCTTTGGAAGTAGTTATGACTGTCTGGATGAAATATACCAGCAGTGTAGGTTATATTGTGTTTTATGACAACTGGGAATAAATAGTAATCCAAATAAATTTCTAAATTGATGCTCATTCATTCTCATTCCCATAATATTTGTGAATTAGCCAACATGCTTGTTGCCTGTGTGTGCACAGATTGCACACTCAGATGTACATCAGCACAAAAGCAAGGCTAAGGTAAGTCCCTGTTGTTCTAGTCACACTGATCATCTTCTCAGGTCTTAGTTGTGTTTTGCTATGGGGGCTTGTTGCTCTCTAGTATTTTTTTGTGTGTGTGTGTGTGTGTGTTTGTATAAACTTACCACAAGAAATTTTTGCTAGACCCGTGATGTACATTTGAGAAGCAAAAGTATTTAACTGTTATCAATAAATATAATACTGCACCAATATTTGCTCTGCTATTTTTGCTGGTTATCTCTAGCAGTGGAAATAAATGACAGGAGACTTAAGCAGTCATATGTGAAATTCAAATGTAGCTCATAAGCTTCAGGTCTAGAAACAAATAGATAAAGTAAAACCTTGTAGCTTAGGTACTTGTAGGCTTCATGCTGTCCCAAGAGCTTGTATGGGGACTTGACCTTCAGCTGTGTGTGTAACAACCTTTACAGAGACAATCCAAGAAAAGGACTGGGTAAGGGAATAGGGAGTGGGAAAAGCCTGTGCCCAGGCCATGCCACAAAACAGCCTTGCTACTTATTTTGAAGGAGGTGGCATTGTTTAAACCTTGTGGGGTTTCGCAGTGCTTCTGCAATACCTTGTTGTCATACCAGTGTCTGGGTAGCGCTCTGTCTGGCCAGGGCCAGTGGTCCATGCAGAATAAGGGGTATTTCCAAGTAAAAAGAAACTTCCAGTCGTAAAAAGGGGATATTCAGGAAAGAGAGATCAAATGGAGTCTGCTTAACATTGGCTCAGGTTTGGCCTTCTTGGGGCTATGACAGGTCATTTGTAACTGTCCTTTAAACTTACAAGATGCAAAATTAATTGCACATTTGTTTCTGTTTTAGTTTTTCTCCAACATCTTGTGCAAATAAGACAACCAAATGACAGTTTGGATACTCCCAATTGCGTAAGCACACGCTGCTTTCCTATTACATGCCAGTGGCCCATACAACATGTGCAATGTATTTCAAGTTTTGCAATCCATACTTCAGGGTATCTGTCATAGTCTTTCAAACATTTTCAGTTGGATTCTTCAAAATAAACTCTTTGCTCTTTCAAAATAAACATAAACCAGGTTTCAGATAATGTTGCTTTCTTTTGAGAATGTAAGAACTTAAAACAAGGTCATTCAGACCTTGCTGACAGCTGGTGTAAAGAACTGGTGTGAACTGCATTCAAATAAAATTGATACTAGCGTGCATCATCTGGAAATCGTGCCTTTTCACTTACAAGTAACAGATGTAGCAGATGCTTTGATACTGGCACAGGTCACGGTACCGCCCCAGGGGCTGGGCACAGATGTCCTCAGGGCTCTCAGGGGTGTCAGGCTTTGGGGATGTGCCAGGGGCCCATGGCTCCACTTTAGTGTAGCAGGGATGGGGCCTTGGGGGACTCTCCTTGGGCATGTCTTGCAATTTCACAGGGCACAGCCCAGCCAGGGTCGGGACTTCAGGGTGCCTTGGGCTGTCCACTCTGTCAAGAGAACCCTGGGAGCTCCCTCCTTGATGTGATGATGCCCAGAATCTGCTGAGCTGGGGCTGGGGACGAAGGCTGGGGCTTGTTGACCAGACAGGCTGGATGGGTTCTGAGCCGCCTGGTCTAGGGGAAGGTTCCCTGCCCATGGCAGGGGGATTGGAACTAGAGGGTCTTTAAGCTCCCTTCCAACCCAAACCATTCCATGATCCTATGGTTTCTAAAACCAGGATGGAAAAGCTGAAGGGAAGTGAGTGCTTAAGATTAGTGCTTGGTCAGGGGTCACTACCAAGCTGATCCATGCCTGGGTGTTTTCTGGGCTCACCTCCTTCCTCCACCTCTGCCTGCTGTGGCATAGAAGAAACACACACAGTTGTCAGGCTGGAGGAGTTACAAAGTGCCTGGATCTGGAAAAGCACAAATCAGACCAACTACTGCAAAAAAATTAAATAGTGCTTCTCTCTGTTGAGATGTAGCTCACTGAACGAAGCTGCCTTTGCAGTCAGGGGACTTCTGTGTTTTTCCCTGTGTAAAATGGTTGGAGCTTCACCAGTTTTCACCCACATTTGCTGATGGAAATGGGGTGTTGTATTCACATTGGCAACCTGCCTGGAATGTGTAGTGTATATATTTTTCAACTTTTTTGATTGATTCTGTTTTGCATTCCTCTCATTTGCATCAAACAAATATGCAGTAAAGCAGGTGTGAAAAAACAAGTACGGGGTTTTTTTGTCAGCGGAGAAGTGCCATTGATCTGTTTCTGTGCCCTAGTGGGAATAGACCTTCTCTAGTTATTTCCTGAATTGGTTCAATGTTTTTGTTCCTATCTTGCCTGGCTAGATAATACCAGATATGATATTCTCTAAAGTCACTAAGTGACTTAGTCACTAAGTGAAAATAAACGAGTTTTATAAATGGATCAATTCCCACCAGGGTAATTTTTTAATGTTAATATCACAATTTCTCTTGCTGGTCAGTAAATATTAACCTAGCTTGGTGTTTATCAGTTATTTTGTTTCTTGAAACTGCATCTTTCATCTTCTAAAACGTATTTCCACTTCATCTCCTTCCTTTTCTCTCATCACTCAAAAGAAAATTTTTCTCCTTGTTTAGTGGAACAAAGAATGAGAAAGGATGGTCTAGTGATGCTTGTTTGTTCTTAGTGAGCTTGGAGTTGCAGTCAGACTTTTAAGAGTAATGCAAATGGTGGTGAAAGGCACCAGTCAAAGGTACCTGCCTGGGCAGGGGGGGTTTATGCGAAGATGATTTGCAGGTGGATCTTGGTAACACATTTTTTGTGTCTCTGCAGAGCGCTGTCAGTTTGTGTAGGTAATTTATGACTGTCCACATAAGTCAAGTTACAGGCTTGGGATGCCTAAATTTGAATTACCTTGGAATTCTTCCTTGTTGAATAAATAGGGGAAATAGTGCTGTGTAATGAAAGTCTTAAGTTTTTACTAGTAACAGCCATGTCTGGTTACACTGAAGAGGTGAAGACAAAATCTTGATGGAAGTACGCAGTTAAAAAAATACCAGACTATGCTTTAGTCAGCTATTTCTGATGCTTTCCTAATTTGCTAGTTAAGTAATTGTCAAGGTGTAAATTGTATAATTATTTGATTCAAAATAAGGTAGGCAAATATATAGAGATGAAATTGGTTACCTCTTTAATATAAACTAAAATAACTATTTGAGAAGGGACAGAGGATTGTTTTCAGGTATATTTTTAGAGTTTCTAAACTGTGGTACATATTGGGAATACAAGCTGGTTGTCATGTTAGAGCTCATTAGCATAATGAAAAAACAAAATTCAAGTACTAAAATTATCTTCACAAGTTGTACATGCATGGAAGATACTTTACATACTAGAGCTGATCCTGTCAGTGTCCACACACATATTTATCCAGGACATTTACAGTATGAAGGAGCTGAATCCAACTGACCATTTAGGTTGAGGATGTGTTTCCATATGCTTTATGGAGTTGTTTGTGCACAAATATGTAGGTGCACGTATTTTACAGCCTCATGTACCTGCTCGAATGTGTTGTATGCCTGCAACTTCAGATGTAAGTATTTGAATTCTACAATCAAATAGTTTAACTTTGAATTGGTAACCACTGAGAAATTAATGCTAATACTTATCTGAGTTAATTATTTGTAATAACGTCTCTTGGAAATATAGATTATTGTTATATATTAACAATGTAATCTATATTGTTAGAATAACAATTTAGATTATTGTTATTCTATTTTATACATGTGACAACTGAGATGTAATATTGCTGAAGGTTATGCAGTGGTGACTCAGCACTGTATGGCCATGGAATTACCTTCCAACCCTGTGCTTAGACTGGCTCAGAGTCTGGCAGGCATGTAGCCTTCCCTTTCTTAGCTTGATCTAAGTAATGAATAATAGATGCTGCTGATGATTGCTAATAAAGTTTTGATTGCAAATTATCAAGCTGTAATGATACAGTAGTGCAAAAGTGGCTTGCTGTGTAATTGCCATTGTTCCCAATGGCATCACCATGTTGTTATTGCTTCACCACAGCAAAACAAACGACATTTCTTGGTGTCAACTGCACTGTTGGATCCTCTTAGCATTGCCTGCTGAGTGCCTGTTTTCAGAGGTGTTGGGTTGTTTTATCCTGTGTTATCAGGAAGAAAGAGGCTTCCTCACCTCCTTAAATATTTTTGGGTATCCCAGCTGAACTTTCTGGGACTCCTTACTCCAAATGCAGCCTGGGGGGAGCAAAGTTGAAGTGCTGTGGGAGGAGGTTGTAAGTCCAGATCAGTGGCTGGGCAGGTGGGGGTGAGAGCAGCTGGGAGAGCCTCACAGACAGCACTGTGCTTGCCAAATCTCAAGGAGTCAGGAAATCCTGTCTTTGGTGGCACAGCTCTTTCTATCTGCACCCACAACAAGCCGTGTAATCCAGGACAAGGCTCACTCGTGCAAGCCCCCTGGCCATTAGGAGTGCTCGGAGCACAGTGACTGCAGGGGGCTTTGGGCATTTACACAGAGTGCAGGACTACACCAAGGCTGAAATCCAAACCACAAAAAGCTGGGGGTTCTTTTAAGGTGGATGCAGTGAACAACATATTGCTCAGGAAAGTAAAATTTCCAGGTGGCTCACAGAATGTGTGAAAATGAATATGGACGTTTGTTTCCAAAATCTTTGGACTTGTAGGTGAAACTCATTTCACCTGTTTCCTGAAATTAATTTAAAAAGGGAAACAAAAACCCCCAATATACAGTTCAGTGCCCCAGTGAAATTTTTGGTATGAAGTACTGCTTAATCAGTGAGCAACAGTATTCTGCAACAACTTGCACTTCCAGATGGCCTTATATTGTAGCTCTGCTTTGAAAAGTGACTTTGTAGAAATGGCCCCAAGGGATGGAGTTATTGAGTCTGTGATTTTCATATCAAATTTTCTCTTTCCAAGTTATAACAGAAAAAGAAATGGCTTTCTAATTATTAGCCCAGTGAACTCAGCTTGGGATGTAATGTCTAGCTGTGCTTTCTCTGGCTAATGCATCATCCTGAGTTTCTGCAATCAAAATAGACTGTCTTTAATTTTACCTGTGCGGCTCCTTCGTGCTCCTGTTATATCCTTATTTACACTTGTTCCACTGAACGAGCAAGTGTTTTGGGCAGTAGCATTGAACAGGCAGACCTACAATTAGAATTTTATTTCTCTTACTGAACAACAGATATTTTATGCTCTCTTTGATCATATTTCCATATTTGTCTAATAGTATTACAAAGACTTTCATTATCTTTGCTGCAATGTGCATTGTCTTACTAAAATTCTACAGTGCACCATTGTGAGTTGAATAGTGCAGAAAGTCTTAATTTTAAATTTATTTTGGACATTTAAAATGAGTTGTAAAACCACAGCTCGAAAGTGAATGTAGTGGGTTTCAGCATGTCAACAATGTTTTATTATGGGTGTCAGGCAGAAAAAATATATAGAAGATAAAGAAAATAAAATAAACTTGTCTTGACAAACCTTGGAATGTGCAAGGTATTGAAGAGGTGATTATTGATGTTTTCAGTGGGCAGTGGAATTGATTCAGGAGCACAGAGGGTGCCTGTGTTATGGTGTGTGCTCTAATGGACACATGACCTACCATCGACTTTCTGAGCCCAAGGTCCAGCACGATGGGGTGGCAGGAACCTTGCTCTTACCCTGGTGTTGCACTCATCCTGTTGCACATTTTGGCTGTAGCTTTTGGCGGTTCAACAGAGGAATGAAATTTGGCCATGGATACTTGGGACTGTTCTTCGAGTTGTGACCTGTGAACTCTTCTGGAGGAGACATTTATTAAAAGGCTCTTCAGTGCATGGGATTTAGCTTAAGCAGGTGCTTTTATGTCTGTTTAACCATAAGAGCATTTAAAAATTATTTTGATGTCTTAGTATGTATGAAGGTCTGAATTGAAAAAAATTAATCCTACAAACCAGTAAAAGCTACCAAACAAGTCTATCCTAATTTCTTCACTGAATATCTGTTGAACACAGATGAGAGTGCTGTGTCAAAACTACTTTTCCATGTCTTTAACAACTTGGAATAGTGATGATTTTGATTGTTTACATGTTTCTACACTAGCTTGTGATCACATAAAGAATATATGACATGCAGATAAGGATCCAGTTAGAAAGCTGTGGTTTGTGTAGCTGGCAAAAGGCTATAGCAATACCCTTGGTTTTTTTTGAAGCCACTTGCAGCATGGCTGCTGAACATGTTAAATACATATTGGAGCATGGGAATTTTGCTGCTATACAGGTTGATTTTTTTTTTCCCCTTAATCCTCCTTCTGGAAAATAAATTAAGTCATTGCAAGATATAACTCATAATGAGTGAGTCAATTTATTGAGAAAGAATAACCATTTATTTTAAATGGCTCAAGAATCCTTTTCTATTGTTTGAGTAACTTGAGCCTAAGTAATAGAATTTCTGATTGCTTTAACTGGTACTGCAGACTTAGTGGGAATTGTACCACAGGTTCTTGTTTTAAGTAGACTCTGTTTGGCCAGGACTGATGGTAATAGAATTGATCTTTCCTTCCCAAGACCCGTGCAGCTTGGTAGCAGTGGGATGTTTAAGAAAGTTACTTCACTGGTGTTTCCTCAGATTTGTCATGGTATCTTATTGAATAAGCCTCCCTGCAAGAAATGATCCTCCTTCTTGCCAACCTCAGCAGACAGGTTTAAGGTGAGGAACAGGAAAAAATGTCTTTCTATGCATTAGTCATCCATGGGGCTTGTGATTTTGCATCTGTGTCCCTTTTGCCCTCCCTCCCTGCACAAAAGAGGGAAGTTTTGCCCATGATACACTTCTGTGTGAGCAAACTAAGAACTCCAGTCTTGGAGCTTTTATTGTGGCATGGTTGCTCTGTACTAAATTAATATGAAAACAGTTGAGCAATCAGTTTTTTTGCTAATCAGAGGTACTTTGTGCATTATCATCCATTAACTCCCACTGTCAGCAGGTTGGCACAGTGGGGTGTGCAGGGCCCATAACCTGGGGTAGATGGAATGACACCATAAATATCTATCTATCTATCTATATATATATATAGATATAGATAGATAAGTATGTATGTATGTATATATATATATATATATATGTATATATGTTTCCTTTGCCACTCTGCAAAATGAAATAAATAAGAAACTGTGACCAAAATCAAAACAGCTAATTTCATTGCTTATCACATTTCCATGGAGATGAATGAGGTATAAAAACTGGGATAGGATATATTTTTAAAATCTGTAAAGGATGAAGTAATGACTTCAGGGAGCTTGTGGTAAGGTACATGTGCCATTCCACTCAGCAACTAGTGATGCTGCTAATTCCACCTTCAGCCTGCTGTGTGACCTTTTTTGAAGAACCTGCCATCACTGTGCTTTCCTCTACTTAGTCTTTGACCTGTTTGTTTCTTTGGAATATAGGTGATTTGGAGAACTGATTGTGGGATCCCCATTGGTGCAGGGGCTGTAACATTACATTAATACAAACAACAGGAAGGAGCTGTCATGTTTATGGATGTTTAATATTTGTGTCCCTAAAGCTTTTGGCTTGAGCCTCAGAAAGACAAGAGTCTGTCAGAGAGCACTAAAACACCATGAGACTCACCTGAAAACACTCATATTTTCCCTACAAGGCAGCTAATGGTGCAGGGACTTTGTGCAGCTGATGTTTTGAAAATGCTGTTTTAACCCCCTGTTGCATCTCTGAGGGTTGAGCACCTTATGCGCTGATGTGGTGTGGGGAATGTGAGCAGCTTCACTTTCTTCTGATGTGCAGCATGCTCCAGAGCATCCACTGTGAACTGATTGCAAATTAATTTGGTTGTTGGGACTGAATGAATGAACAGCTGCATGGTTAATTATGCAGAATGGTATAGAAAAATGTAGTGTTAATGTTTTATACCCTCATTATCCCTGCAGTATGGAATATATTTTTCAGTGTAAAAGTAGCAAAGGCAATATTTCCCACATAACTTATTTATTAAGATCATCGTATTGTTAGGCAGCTTTCCCTTCTTTAATTTTGTGAGAAATGGGACAATAAAAAACTCCATACAGGCCAGTTTTAAAAATGTAAATATAATCTTATGTGCTGAAGAATTTGGGGGTGTGGGTAGTTGACAAAAATTAAATGCATTTTACTGTAAGATTTAAATGTTTTAATTGTTTTTTGGCCTTCTGAAATACAGAATGTTAGTTGAGGGCTTTTCCTCCCTCTCCCTGCATCCTCTCTTTGAAAAGATGACTGATAATTTGTCAATTAGTCAATTGAATCTCTGTTCCAGCTAATTTTTTTTAAAATTTTCTGGGGGTTTTTTATGTGTAAGTTGTGTTTGTCCCTTCCTGCTTCTCCCTATTTCTCCTTTGGTGTATTTTCCTTCTATTGCATATAGAAGAGGGATAGCAAGTTATTTTGTTTTAACCAATAATCTTACTGCTACCAATGTTTCAAACCTGTTCTTGACCTAGCCTTCAAAAGACATTTCACTTTCTCACTGATTTTCTCTCCTAGTGGCCTTTTTTTGTGAGCTGTTACCCTCTCATAGGAGTGGTTTGTCTCTTCCGGGCCTGACTGCTTCAGTCCAGACTGGAGAAGCTGCTTTTTAGATGTCTAAATTTTTGTATTTTGGCCTAACATATCAGCTCCAAACCTTTCTTTTGAAAGTGTTCCAGAGCTGATATCCTCTTGATGGCAGGGCTTTCTCCTCATAGTTGCTTTGACAGACGGTAGATATTTCAATGACCTGTGAATACATTTGATCCCAACTTTCTGTCATAGGATCTGAAATTGTCATTTTGGGCAGGAGTGGGGAAATATTTGTTGTGACCTATTTGTTGAAAAGCACCTGTGAGAGTTGTTTTTTTTTTTTTTTTTTTTTTCAAATCCGGTATGTACTTTCTTTACCAAATGGATTTAATTTTTCTTGAAGAAAGTGCATGCAGTTCAAATTATGCCCCTTGATAAAAAGACATCACAGTATCAGTGAAATACAACCAGCTCTGGTCAAAAGCCAGGGAAACAAGTAAAGAGACACGTGGTAAAATGTGCTTTCTTAATATTAAAAAAACTTAAAAATTGAGCTCAAAAGCATCTGCGTCATTCAACCTTTTGATAGCCTGGCTTTCAAGCTTTCCTTTCTGGCAGGAAAGGGATGTATGATTCTGCTTTCTGTATGATTTAGAATAGTTTTCTGTAATGCTGATCCTTCCTTAGGATCATTGGCTGTTCTGAAGACTTCAGCATAAAATTATTTAAAGCTTTGCTCTCCTCCAAGAATTTGGAAACTTATCATTGTTTTATCTTAATTCTTACCATATGCTGCCAGTCCTTAATTTTGCAACGTCTCTTTGAGATAGAATTTAAAAGTCAGGTTGTGCTGTTCTGAAGTACACTGACTACAGTTTGAGATTTCTCTCCCTTTACCCTATCCCTATGCAGTTTCTGTGCTAAATACTGATCTCTCAGGTTTCAGTAATTTGTAGTTTGCTTTTTCTTCAGCCTGACATGTAAAATTAGATAAATAATAATATTTTACTTTTTATCCTCATTTAAAAATAATTGAAGGCAAAGTATACATGTGATGGAGTTTTGTATTTATGATGATTGCAGGTGCATAATACTTGGGTTCTTGATGCTGTTTTGGTGCAGTTTTCAGCATAGTTCAGACTGCTCAGTGCTAATGGGGAAGAGGAGGATGCACCAGTAAAAGATTATACTTCTGCACTGGGAAAGTACAACACATTCTGGCAGAGTGTGGAAGTCTGGAATGAAAATTCCCATGCCTCAGCTTTCCATGCGGCCTTAGGTGAATATATGAATCTGTTGGTGTTCCAGAGTGGAAAGCATCCAAGAAGCATCTTTAAATAAAATTAAAGATAGAAAGAAAGTTAATTGTTTAAAGATCAGAAAAGTATGTTACAAATATGCTTCGTAAAATGCCATGACCTATCATAGCATTACCTTAACAGGTCACAGAGATCTCTTAGTGTGCCCTGGTATGTGAAAAGCAGGACTGGAGTTCCAAGATCTTCAAAGTGGTAATAGGACTTAGCTTCTCAAAAGGCCTGTTAACATTTGCAAAGTACATCAATAAGTAATATGAGTGAATATTTAAGTATCAAATTATATTTGATTTCCATGCTAACTGAAGTCTTGGTACATCCAAATGCTTGAGTTCTTACAATTTATTTTTTTAAAATTTCATGTTGGGAATAAATTCACAATGCTATTATTATAATAAACGTTATTATTTATATTTTCTTTAGCATTTTTGTTAGTGCTGGGAGTAGGACATAGCTTTTCTGATACTCAGTTGGTCACTTGTATCACTCCTTTACTGGCAAGTTTCTACTATACTGCATCCATGCAGAGAATGATTTTGGTTGCATGGGAGCACAATGGTCATCAAATACAGCCCGTGCTCAAAGCAGGAGCTGCTGCAGAAGTTAATCAGGTCACTCATGGCCTCATCCTGCCTAGTTCTGAAAAGCTTCCAGGTTGGAGTTGTCACAGCTTTGCTGCGCAATGCTTTGCTGCTCTGATTGCGAGGGGTTATGGATGTCAGCTGGCATTTCCCTTCTTGCAGCTTGTGCTTGCCATCTATTGCCTTTTCAATGTCTGCCCTGATCCTGCCTTATTTAAAACTTCTCTTTAGATGCTGAAAGAGTGAAGTGAGATTCTCCATTAGCCTCATTTCCTAGACTGACCTAACCCAGCTCCCTCAGCCATTCCTTGTACTTCGTGTGCTCCAGTTCCCAGCATCTTAGTGACCCTCCACTGGACTGGCTTCACATTGCTGATCTTTCTCCTCTGTGAAGTGACACAGACTTTTTTTTTTTTTAATTCCATTTGCAGAACTGGGATGATCTATTTTTTGGAGGTTCCTCTCTGCTGCTCTCCCAATATAAAAGGGACTTTCCTATGGTGAATTGTTTAGAATAGTTACCTTATTTATCCGAATGCAAAAATAAGTGTGAAAATTCCTAAATGCTGAAATCATTAACAGGGGAAATTCAGGTCTTTAGAAACTGCTTAGACACCCAAGTCACTTCATTACCTGTACAGAAAGATAACATTGGTCTTGTTTGCACTGAACTCCTCAGCATGAGAACAGTGGGGATGGCAGCATTAACTTTTTGTCCTCACTTTTGTTATGCAGTATGAATTCTTGATAGGTTTTGATTTAGTTGCTGGTACATTATTTATGACATCTCTTGGCTGCAGCTGCTGTAATCCACAAACCAAAGCCAAGCCTATTATTTCTAGTAATAGAATTGTATTTTGTTGTAGAGCAACTCCCAGGTAATTAGGCAGGATGTGCTGTAATTGGTTGTAACATAGGCTCTTCTAAATAAAGCATTAGTCAGACTGAATGGCAGATTAAAGTATTTTTTTTTTCTTTTGAAGTTTTGTCTACCACAGGTAAACATTAATGTGACCACAAACATTAGGAAGATTAATTTTGTCAGGAAAGGAAGGAGAATTTTTGTTTTAATGATCCTTCACTTGGAAGAGTGTTCTTTTAAGTGAGAATGTTGAAATGTACAAAGCAGAGTTTTTTGAGGGCAAGAACTGATGTCCTAATCCTACGATGTGGGTAAAGCTAAAATCTTATTCAAAGAGTGGACTTCATACAGCAGGTTTTATTGCAATTGAATTTGGGTTTTGGACCATTTTGAATCATCTTTCGCTTGACCTATGCTTTTGTATCTGTATATTGTTAATTGACAGGGCTTCAAGGGTTGATGTAGACACCTGAAATCTCTGGCATAAAATCTGCTGATTGCTTTTAAGAGTGGTTATAAACTGAGAAGGCATTGTAAGAGATGCAGTTTGGTGGGCTTCTTGTCTCTTGGTATCTTCCCATCAAAGCTGGATTCTTTTGTGGAGTATGTGATGAATACAAGTTAACTGTAAATAATTCAAAGGAAATGGAATGAAATTCAGCATTAACTTTGAAAGTCCAATTATACAGTAGCCACCCCAGAACCTTTGAGAAGCTGATGGATTTGCTTCAATTCATGCAGCAAAATAGTGAAACAGTCTTTGTCATGAGAACATTTAGGAACAGGGAAAGGAAACAAAAGGGAGTCAGGTTGCATTTGTCCTGCTGAGACTTGCTCCCTTGAACGTTTTTATGCCATAGAGTTTTGTTAGGAGAAAAATAAAACAACCAAGGGTCAAAACTTTTATGTGTTACGATTCTGTCTTTTTTTTGAGTCTCTGTGTTCCATTTGGCTGGCTAATGGGGAATGGTGTTTATGAAAAGGCTCTAGTCTGCTCTGTTGCAGGTAGTGAAGCAAAGTGAATTACTGTGTGGCACATTACAAAGAAAATGTTGGGCTGACACTGAAGCAGAGCCTAGACCACACAGGATTTGTTCCAGTTTTCATTTTGTAGCTCCACAGAGTGCTACATATTCACCGTTTAATTTTCCTTTGCACCCTGTCTGTAAAATTCCCATGAGAAGTAGCAGCTGTTGGTGCTGCTGTGCTCACAGTGAGCAGGATTTCCCCTTCAGCAAGTCATAGGTTGAGTACCAGAAAACAGCCACTCCAGAAGGAGTAAATTGTGTGGTCTTACCCTTGGGGCCAAGCTAATCCATGTGGCCTTCCTCTTCTCTCCTGGAAAACAAATGTATTTGAGGGCATGAGCATAAAGTGGCTGAATTGACATAACGCACTCCAGCACCTTTGGGAGCACTGGGATGCTAATGATTGGTGTGGGTCACAAGTCAGGTCCTAAAATTAACCAAAGACTTCAACCGAAGTTTGTACCAATTGTGGATTCTTTGGACAGAACAATTGTGCAGTGCACTTATGATATTTCTTATGGAAGTGGTAATCATCTGTTCCCATTCCTTTTTCCCTCTGCTTGGGGGCCTCTGAGGAGGCATTTATTGGATCACTGGAGTATATGCTCCACAGTTGAAGTCCTGCAGCAGAACAGGGGTTAAACTCGAACTCAACAGCAGGCATTTTCTCATCTTGACAGTTTGCTCAGCAATTTGGGTTTTTTTTGCATCATAAAGGATTTTCAACTAGGCAGAAATGGGGTGATTTTCCTTGGGGTGAGAGGAAGGCAATATTGAATGTGTATAGGTTAGATTAATCTGAGTAAAAACTGTAGACTTGGAAGTCCTTGGGCTTCTTTTATGCATCTGACAATGATTGAGTTGGTTTGGACATGAAAATGGAGAGAAATGGTGAGTTAGAATTATGTCTGCTGATCCACTTATTCTCGTCTCCCTGATCTATTCTTTCCTCTGTCACAAGCAAAGGATCTTTGTTGAGCCTCATCCTTTATTACTTATTTTGTGACTTAGTGGGCAGAAGATTTCAAGGCGGCACACTGGAGGCCAAGTGACTTGAGTAGACGGTTGGCTCCTGGTTTCCTTCTGCGTTTGATAGCAAAAGTCCCAGTGTTGAACTGAGTGCCTCTCCCCTGTTAAGTTAACCAGGCTTAATTCAGTCCTACCTGGGCAGCTGAATGGCAGCGAGAGCTGGCTGCAGAAAGGCAAAAGTTTCTTTCACCGTCTGCTTACAGCGCCTGGCTTAACTCCATGTTGAAAAGAAGCAAATGGATCAGTCCCACTTCTGCTTAAAGATGTGAATATCAAAATGTAAGTGTAAGAAAACTGATTGCCTCCAGCTGTGTGAGGCGACTGCTCAGTGTTTGGTCAGTGGCAGGCTGCACATGAGGTGTGGCTTCTGCTGTTCTCATTTTATTTTCAAGTCAGCATGTGACTCACCCAGAGTATTGTAAGACTCACCAAAGCTGTTAGCACATGCATTAAATTGGTCCCTTCCTTTGTTCAAGTGCTAAATAAATTAGCTAAATATTTCTATAAGTGATAAGTACATCGGGGCCTCTTGTCCATACATTCAGATGAATGTAGAAAAGGGGATAGAGTCATGGAAGCATTTGGAAACTGGAGGAAATGGCCTACTGTGAGGGCTGCACAGCCTTCAGATGTTCAGCTTATCAAAGGGAAGTAAAGGGCTGTTTAAATCTAGGGTTCAGTTTACAAGAGGGCTTGATGTTTGCTCTGCTCAGCCCTGGGTCGCCCTTGCTGTAGCCACTAGGCTTGAGGGAAATGATGGATGTGTCTATTCATTTTTTTCCTCTTTCTGATATTCCCCATCTCACCTAGTTTGACTAAAAATGCATTTCTGACTTCTTGCTCCCTAGCCAGATTTCTCTGTAAATTATTTTTGATGACTTTCTTTAAAAAAGAAAGGGAGGTAGTAACCGCTCATTTAGATGGGCATGTTCACTTTCCAGTTGTTTTTCTATTGGTCAGATGGAGGGGACTTTGGTCAAAGAGTAGTAAGGCAAGTAAGAAAATGTGTACATGGGAGAAATTTATCACAGTCTTTTACAAAAAGTTTTATAATGTTCTGACTTGTCAATGATGCTTTTTAAACAACATTAACTTAGTTTATGAATTTCATCCCACTTATAAATTAACAGTACATAGCACCAACTGTGCATTGGAAGTGTTGGTAGTCTCCATCTGAATCCTCACAGCCAAGTTGTTAAAATGGTCAGACGCCCCAACAGAGTCGATGATGATTTATGTTCCTGTAGGCAGCTGCAGCAGAAGGACCCGGAAACTTACACAATGCAGCTGTGAAATATGCTTTTCTCTTGGGATGATTCAGACTGGAGCCTTGGCCATTAGCACAATGTTTGATTTTATGTTCTTAAATGTTTAGTTTAATAAATATTAAGTTTTGAGATCGTGAAATATTGCTAGTCGATTCTTTCAAACATTGTGTGAAGTCAGAAAGTATCCTTACCTTTGTGCAATAGGGAGGTAGGAAGGCATCCAGACTCGTGCCTGGTGTTCACTGAGAGCCTGATTGACTCAGGTGTCTTAGCAAAGTGAGTGTGTACAGACCAGGGCTGTGTGCCTTTGGGTGCCTATGCACTCTCAGGCTTTGGCATTTCCTTCAGAGAGCAGAGGCAAGGATATTCCTGTTTTGTTTGCTTCTCATCATTCTGTCACTTTGAATGGGAATGTTTTCCCCAGTGAGCATTAATTAAAAGGAAACAGGGTAGCTCAGATTGAAAGGTTATCAGCAAATGCTGCGTGAATGAAAACACTAAATGAACGAATCTTTTGCATGTCTTCTGTGTCAGTTCTGCTTATAGGAACAATTCTGAAAAAGAGACAAAATACCCAATGCCTTAGATTGGTAGCATTTAACAGTTTGAAATACTCAAATTACCCATGTACTCATTAGGAAAAGGGGTCAGTACTCAGAGGGAGAATGGATGACTTACTAATTTATAGTGTTACTGAATCATGTAAATGAGGGTCTTGTTTAGCTTTAAATGGAGATGTTATGCAATGATGTTCGACAGCTTGGATGTGGGGCACTTCTCTCAGTGAAGATTGTATGGTTTTGGTAGATTTTAATGGTCAATTTGCGTAGCATCCGTGCTGGGTAAGCAGTCTTGTATAATTTGAAAAATTATACAAGTTTTGTTCTGAATTGCTCTGTTAAATTTAGTTGGATTGAATATTATTAGAATTTAAAATAAATGGGTAGGAACGGGAAAAATAAATCAAGATGAAATCTCAGTTGGAGAATAAGGTTTTGAAAACCCCTACTATAAATACATTGTACATGCAGAGGAAGCTATTTAGGAGATTATTGTTTTAGGAACTTCTTCCTTTGCATATTCCCTTCCTTGCCATTAATTTTTTTCCTCCTTCTTTTTTTCCGATCAGATGAGCAATGAGGAAAAGTGACAATAAACTCATTGAGTATGGTGAGAGTCAGAATGATGTAGTGCAAAGCAATATTAAAGTAATTCTCAGCTACACATTCATCATTTTCTGCCTGGTATTCTTTGGTTTGGGATAAGAAGCCATTGGGTTCTTAAGAGTCAGTTCCAAGCACCTTCTCCTTTAGAAGGAAGATTAGGAATAAAAATAGATTCTTCAAATAACATAACCTCCATTTCTATCCTGTGGAAGTTATATTAAAAGGAGAATCTCTCCCTGGAAAGCTTTTGCAATGTGAGAATTGAATTTAACAGGCTAAGCTTTCCGTGATAATAATTGCAGAGCTAAGGATGATGTAAATTTAATGGCTCTAATCAGATGAGGTGAAAGAAAGCAAATATTAGGTTTATGCTTTAATTTGTGAGTTGCTCTACTGTTGATTCTTTCATGCTAAAAGAAAGTTGAGTTGTGTGTGCTGTTCTTTTTTATTTTCTTTCTTTTTTTTTAACTTAAAAGCTTTGGAAAATATTAGTCACATTGAGTACTCTTCATGAACATAAATTGATTCCATCTTAAAATGATACATTTTACATATTTTAAATAAAAATAGTTTACTGAAAATTATAATCCAGAAAATGGGAATGACCATAGGTCTCAACAGAGTACTGTGCTGGGCAGTCCTTTGTAGAGACAAACTCTGCCTGTTGCTCATATCAAATTGAAGTGACGGAAAAGGACAGGAGTCTGTAATGGAGTTTCACAGAATCACATAAAGATTCAGAGTGGAAGAAACCTCTCAAGATCATCTACTGCAAGGCCCTTGCTTGAAACACTGTCAGCCAGGACCATGCACAGCTGGGTTTTGAATTGTTTCAAGGATGGAGACTCTAAACCTCTCTGGGCACCCTGCTCCAGTGTTTGACCCTCTTCACATTCAAAGGTCTTTTTTTAGATGCTTTCATGGAATTTCCTGTGTTTCAGTACCCTTTGTTTGTTCCATCATTGGACACCACAGAAAAAAATTGTCTCAGTTTCCTAAACCCCCCCATCATGCATTTATGTACACGAATAAGGGGCTCCCTGAATATTTTCTTCATCAGCATGAACACTCCCAGCTCTCTGTTTCTCATTCAGGGGTGAAGGTGAGGTAGATGTGCTTGTAGCTCCCCAGGTCCTGCTTTTTGCCTATTTGAAGGTAGGAGGGACATTCATTCTTGCATGTCTCCCTACCTCTGTGGGCCTCTTGAAAAATGTTTGGGCACATTTTTCAGTCCTTTTCCCCTATGGCTTATGAGGAAATACTAATTTCCACTTTAATCCTCCACTTTATCTTGTATGCTTTAGGTTTTGCGGGCTCTACAGTTTCTGATCCTTGCAGAGGTGTCATTGCTTGCCCTTGTTTGTCTTAGGTGTATTTCTTAAGTGTCCTTGTTTGAAGTAAGTACAGCAGTGATGAATATGTTCAAGGTAAGGGCACAGTGAAGGGGCTAATACAGTGCTATAGTAGCATTTTTGGTGTTGTTCTCTGTTGCCTTCCTACAAACTTCTGAGTTTGTGTTTTTTGAGTCACTGCTGAATGGCAGGTTGATGTTTTCATGGTACCCTGTATCATATCACTCGAGTACCTTTACAGTTTGTTCAAAAGCCTTCATTTTGTATGTAATGTCAGTGTTGCCTAAAAGACAGGCTACCTGAAACAGAGGCCAAGACAAATTAGGAGTATAAAAGTGGACAATTTATTTAAGGCCTGCAGAGGCCTTAAAGGTACATTCAGGCAAACGAAGCCCCCCGTCAGGGACGGCACCCAAAATGGACCCCGAGTCACGAGCTCTTCACCTTTTATAAGTTCTGTTTCATTAGCATATTGGCCCTTAATTCTCCAATCGCACCCTCAGGTGATGATGTTAACCACCCCAGGCCTGTTCCCCCCATCTCAGTGTTGTTTACATATTTTCAAGCCCTAAGGCAATGAATATGTCCTTGAATCTGTACTCAGAGAGCCTTGTTTTGGCTAAAGGTGCTGGGAACAGGGGATTTTAGCACTTTGTAAGAAGCACAGAACTACAGCAAGTTACAGATACATGAAGAGTAAAAAACTAGAAATACCTGAAGGCATCATCAGAACATCCCTTTTGATTTAAGTACTGTGCATATCTGTTGCCATTTTAATGACCAGTCACTCAGCATCATGAGATTGATCTACAAACTTTCATACTTACTATCTTGATATTTGCCTTTTATTTTACTCCCTTGAATGGCATAGTGTTATCAGCATACTTTTGGCAAGATCTGCCCTGTTTCTATAATTATGATATGTTAAATAGGACTTTGGGACTTCTTTGAGGATTTTTCTCAGTAACTAAAATTAATCAAACCTAATGTTTCCTGATTTTAGAATAATTATTCCTTCAAATGAAGACCTGTCCTCCTATCCTCTAGCAATATGGCTTCTTGAACACATTTTGTGGGGCATGTTTCTGAAGGACTTTAAGAGAAGAAAATTTGGCTGAATTTTACTTTTTATATATTCATTAATTCTGTCAAAAAATGAGGACATTAATGAGTCATGCGTTCCCTTTCCAAAGTCATGTGGACTCTCACTCAGTACCTTTTATTTCTTCGTGTGTCAAATTACAGAGTTGGAATAATTTTTACTATTTTGCCTACTGCTGACATCAAACTTCAGTGCCCTGAAGTGCCTCTCTGAATTGCTCTTGGAGACCTAAAAAAATTGGAACCCATATTTGCAATGTTCATTTCTCTAATACAAACATTATTTTAAATGAGGAGACACTCTCCGCAATTAATGGCTTAGTGATTTCATCCTTGAGCTCCTTTAGAGCATTTGGATGAATACCATCTGGTCTGGGCAGATGAGTAGTGTTGATTTGTGTAAAATTTCTTTCACTGACAATTTGATATGAGACATTTCTCAGTACAATGGCAGCGAAGAAGAGCTCTGACGTGGGAACTTTTCAAAGCAGCATCAGGGTGAGCAGAGATGCAGAGCAGAGTTTGCTTTCTCTGTTGTGGCTTCATCTCTGGAAGCTTTTTTCTCACCTTGCTCATGTATTGGCTGCACAGATTGCTGTGGTAGACTTCACATCTTTCGGGAGGTTGACAGAAGATTTATTATTACAGTGTAAACTTTTTCAAGTTGTGTTTCAAAGCTTTTTGTTTTGGCCTATTGCATTATAGTGTTATCCTTCTGAGGATGTTTTTCCCCATTATTTTCAGCAGGTCAAAATTCTGCTTGTTAGTTTTGTGTCTTTATTTGAGTCATGTTTTCAGTCCTGCCTTTTTTTTCTTTGGTCTGCTTTAGGTAGTATGCATTTGTGCTGAAATTCAATCTCATGTCTTTAAAAGGCTTTTCCCAATATTTTGCCTATTGCATTCCTTATTTTAGATTTTTTTTTCTTTTTTTATGTTAAACCAAACTTCCTCCTTTTTGTGCAAGAATCCTGTTGAACCCACTCCCCTTGCGGATATTTTGGCTTCCTTACTTCTGCACAGATGTTGAATGTACGTCCGTGCCGCTCACGGTTTCTGACAGCCCTGCTGAGACCCAGTGAAGAGTTGCTTCCCCTCAGAGTTTCCTGGATAGCTGCTCATGAAGCAGGCTCTGAAAATTTGCTCTTGGCACTGTGCCCTGATATAGCATTTACGCAATCTATATGGGGTTGTTGAAACCTCCCATTACTTCTGTGTTTCCTGATGCTGCATTCCTTGAGTTTGTGGCGCAAATCTCTCTGTTCCCATCCAGGCCAGCCCAGCGCTGATATGCTAAATGCTGCAGGCTGTGCTCCCAGCCCTCTGCGGGATGGACTCCCAGTCCTCAGGGGTTCCAAGTACTTCCTACACTTAACTTATTTATTAGATTTACTTTTCAGATTTTTCTGATGGACAGTACCCTTGCTAGCTGTTCTGTTTTTTTCAGTATTCCCCCTTTATTTCTTTAATATCTAATCTTTATATATAGAAGTACATTGACTTTATTCATAATTTGGTATCCTTTCCTGCTTTTTTTCATCCCCGTTTAAACGGGACTTCCTTTTATCTGACTGCTTACAATGATCTGCAGTTTCAGGTTTACCAGTCTCTCTCCTGTTCTTTGCTTAACAGCACAGTGTTTGCCTCCCTTCTCCAAAAGTTGCATTGTCCAAAAATGTGAGTCCTCCTGTGCCTTTGAGTGTTCCTTTTCCATATGTCTTTTCTTAATTTGCATTCTTATCATGTGGCTACCAATGTTATTGACTTCAAATGTAAGTAAGAATATAAGTTGAAAGATGAGAGGAGAAAAATCAGCATTATTATTTCTGTTAAAAAGAAAGCAATACTTGATACTAAATGATACTAAATACTATTTTGTATATACAGTGTTTTTACTATAAATATGTTTTTTGGGAGTTCTTTTATTTTATTCTTTTCCTATGACTGTGAGTTTACACACTGGAGAGGGCAGAAATGAGGCAGCACTACATTTCATTTAGGGAAGAGGGTCATTAACTCAAAAGAATTCCTGCCTTTCTCCCTCACTCCAGCAGCTTCCCTGGGAAAATTCTCACTAAAGAGTGAGGAAGCCTTTGTAAAATCCTTGGCCATGTGTTTTGTGTACATTTGTCATCTGGCCTTTTCCTTTTTTTTTTTTTTTCTTCCGTCTCTTTTAGTTATACATATTTGCTATAAAACCAAGTTGAAATTAACCAGCATGCAGAGACTTTGACTTTTCTGGTGAATCAAAACAGAGATAGTACACATGAATAAAACAGACTTTGCATGTTTGCTGCAGCTTCCCACACTGCTTCCATCAGGCAGCCAACACTTTCTGCTGGCTTTACAATTAAAGCTCTGTGCATTGGCCATGATTTGCATCCTTTAAAATAAAACTGCTGTTTAATGCTTCATAGACATTACCTCCAGAACATCATTATTTGTGAATTTTAGTGGCTAGAAACAGTTTAGTCGTCTGGATTGTCGTTTATATCACTACTGCTTGTGCCTGTAGTAGTTCCCTGCCTGCCAGTGATTTGAGCAGTGATGTTTGGGAGTCCCTTCTTCGCTGTCTGTGCCTCTTGCTTCTGCCACCCCTTTACAGGAAGACATCTTTTACATTCTTTCACCTGAGAAGAGATCTTCCTTGATCCTCTGCCACCCATTTGTTTCAGGGTGTTTTAAAATACAAGCAGAAATATTAATAACCAGAGATCAGCATTTCTAAGAAAAATGTTCAAGAATTGTATTTATGAAGAAGGTAATTGTGGATCGCATTTCCTAGGAATTTCATGAGGTTTCCATGCCTGCCAAATATGATTTCATATATTTTTAAGATAAGGGCTTTTGTTTGTTTTTGCAGTAGTAAAACTCTGACTATGACCTTCCTGTACAACACAGGGTCCTTTTCTTGCTAAAGAGCCTGTCACAAGGACAAGCTTTTGTATCAGAGCTGTCAAGAAAAGAAAAGGAGGAAGCCTTGTCTTCTTGTCCCTGAATTTCTTTAATTGGGAAAAGGAGATAGTAGGAGGGGAAACTCATAAAAATGAAAAAGAGAGGTGGGAGAAACTCCTAGGAGACTATTTCATACTTTGTCTCTTTCTCTGCCGAAAATACTAACGTGCAAATAAATGCTGCATGCCATCTAAAACTTGTATTAATGCTTCTGTCATCATTAGCTTGTCAGCCTGTGTATGTCAACTTGACTGTGTGTATTTAGGGCTATAACATTGCAGTGGAGCCTTAATCCTGGCAAACTTAAACCTAGAGCTTTGTGCTAAGTGTAGTAGGGAATGGAAATGGGCATCAAGTAACTCATACTGCTCAAATGATGAAAATTTATGTCAGTGCTGTTTCTTTGACAAGGTGCTAAATAAAATCATTATGTTTTGTTCTTAGCAAACCAGTCTTTATAAAAAGAGAGGACTTAACCCTGTTATCCGGGACACATTGCAACTGCTACATGCAGATTTTTAGACTTTTAGTCTAAACTAGAGGTGTTGATCTCAGGTGACGGGGATGGGATACTCTGGTTTTGTGTGTTTCTGTATGCAGATATGTATCCTGTTTAGGAGAAATCCATTGCCCTCTCAAGCAGAGGAAGCAGCAAGTACTGGAGAGCTCTAAAATCTAACGAGAAAAAGGCATGAATAAAAGCAATGGCTGGGAATTGAAGCAAGACAAATTCAAATTAGAAATCAGGCACACATTTTTAATTAGAAGCATAATTGTATCCTGAAACAAACCAGTCAGAGTATGTGATAAATTCTTCTAGTCAAGACTGGGTGGCTTTTAGAAAGATTGCTCAGCTTAGTTGCTCTCCTCTTATAACTGTACTTGAGCAAAATGTTCTGGCCAGTTTTATGCAGCAGGTCAGCTTAGAGGCTCTAATGCTTGTTTCCAGATTTAAACCAGGTGAATCTAAATACTTACAATATTGCTCTGAGGCAAATGTATTTAAAAATGGAAAACAGCAAGCTTAGTAAAATATAGAGGAGAAAGTGTTTAAGGAAGGCACATGTTAAATTCCCAATTTAAATTTCTAATTTCTAGGTCTGTATTAGGATTTTTTTCCCCTTCTCATGGGCATGTTTTTTACATGTATTGGTAAAAAACTGAATGTAGAAAAGCTTTACAAGTTAGGATCAAACTGCATTTCTTAATGCACTTTTGTCATTGGTTGGATTGGGGGATACTAAGATGCTCTCATTTTCCAAGGAAGAGGAAAGAGCAGCAATTTAAAATACAATTTCTTTTCCTTCCTGTTTTTGGCACGTTTGACCGTTTTAACACAGAGACGTAGGAATAATTTTCTCAGTGCTTTTTCTGTTGTATTGTCGGGAATGTATTCTTCCACTATTATTAATTTGTGGCTTCTATGTCAATTCGAAGTGTGGAGCGAAAAACTGGGAGTGAAAAACTATGTGAGAAAGTTCCAGTTGTCCTGCACTGGAGGAGGCAGCTTACCTCATCAGCTGCTCCATCAGCCTGAATGTCAGCAGGAAGAAGGAGCTGCTAGAAAAGCTGTGTCAGGGAATGCTGGAAGAACTGAGCTATGCCAGCCTTCGAGGAAGTTGATTATCCTCATATTCTATCAAACTCTGTATGTTTGGGGGGTATGAAGGCAAGTAAGGTTTGAACAGGCATTTTAAACTGTTTTTCTGTTCCTTCTTGTACCAATCACTATTCTGCCTGACAGAATATTGGCAGCCAGGGACTGCTGGCAGAGGGAGGAGAAATCCTGCCTTGATGTTACGTGGATCTGATCAACTTCCAGCAGTTGCAGGATTTCAGCCATCCAAATTTGCCGTTGCCATCCACATTCTTAGTTTCAAAAATTTGCTTTTGAGTGCATTTCCTTAAAGCTATAGAAAGACTTTGTATAGATCTTACAATAGTATGCAAGATTTTTTAAATGTGATACTCCAGGAGACTAAGAAATGTATAGGATCTCTTGGGGAGCAACTGCCTGTTTCTGTCTTTTTTTTTTTTTTTTTTTCCCAAACCCTCTGTGGTGTGCAAATTAAACAGGAAGTAAAAATACCTGTCCAGCTTTCTCCCCAAATTTTAAATAGCTTTGGATCTTCCTATGAAGTCATCAGTCACCTAGTTACTACACATAAATGTGTTCCTAAATGTAACAGGTTTCAGATTTCTGGCTGAATTCCTCTTTGCCTGTGTCAGAAAAGCCCCACAAACTACAGACAGCTGAAGCTAAACAGAAATAATCATTCCCTGGAAGTGCCTTTACTGTGTTTGGCAAGTGGAGCACAGTTACTTAAATGCTTTTTAGGTTTGTCTGTGTATTTTCATCAAGACTGTACACAATATTAAGGAGGTTATAAATTTTAAATTGCCCTTTTTGCTACTTTTCTTACAGTCATGAGTAATTTGGAGTTGAAGAACTTATTAGTGAGGGCTTGAATCCATTTGTTCTGCCAAGCAGAAACTATTTAAAATATTTAGCAGTGCTACTAGAAACAAAGAGGAAAACAAGAAAAATACAGATACTTAAGTTTTAGTGAGCAGAATTGTAACTAACTCCGTTTCCCTCTTTTCCTTGTAGGTTTTGTTTTTTAAAGGAAGAGCTCTTCTAAATTCATCAGGTGACTGTGAGCCCCAGATATTCCAATTAACTTAAATGCCCAAATTAAGTAGGCAGTTGCCTGAGGACATATGTGTAGGTAATGGGGATGAGTAGAGGCCTCCAGAGGATGATTGGGAAGATAGGGATGGTGACCTGACCATGGCAGTTGCCTTTTTTGTCCACTGATTTCTGTAAGGTGAATGTTAAGTGGGATGGATCTGGATCTTTCCCAAAAAGGAGGAGGAGCCAGAAGGTACCAGCTCTCTCCAATTCTCTTGTTTTGGATCTAAAATACATTTAGGGGAAAAGAGAGAACAAAAATACAACACAATCAGTTCTGGGTAAGTGAAGTTTGGCTTGGTAATTGTTAAGACAGTAGTGAAGGCGGGAGGAGGAAGAATGGAGGAGAATGACTGAGTCACAGAGTGAGGAAAACAGGAGCAGTTGAAACTGATGTTTGGCATGGTGTTTGTGGCTGGTTCGCTCCCATCCTTTGGTCCACCCAGGACCCTTCTGGAGTAGGGAAAGATTTTCTGATTGTATATTGTATAGTCAGAGGTCTTCCTAGGTAGGTGAGTTGCTAGAGTTTTCCTTCTGGGAAGGATCCAAAAGAAATGGACACTACAGTCCTCCTCAACTAATTCCTGGCTGGCTTGGTAAGGAGATGGGCAGGGAGACGTTCTTTTCTTATATAAAGAGAGAGGTTAGTGTGGCACCTTCCTCTGCTGGTTGAGCAGATTGGCAGCAGGGGTATCTGAACTGATTTACAAAAAAAGAATTAACACATTGGAAAATATAAGTAGGAAGGTAGAAAGCGTAACGTACACTTTAACCCTTACTGAAAAATGGAATTTAATCAGTAAGAGATGAAAAATTACAGCCTTCCCTTGGATGATTTAAATAATCTTTTATATTTTCATGGCAGGGATATAATTACATTGATTAATTGCGTAAGATATTATTGTGGAATATAACTTGACTGATATAGGCATATTGGTATATTTATACTCCTGAAAATATGATTAAATACACATTGTTACTTGGAGAAGGCATCATAATTTGTTCTAAAATTCAACCTTGTGTAAATAAATTAATTGTATAAACTGTATATTTTACAAACTTTGTGTTAGTTTGTGACAATGTGTTTGATAATTCCCTCATTATCATTAGGGTGTAAAAAGACTTAATTGCTAATTAAAATGTTAAGCCCACCTGAAAAAATCTATTACCCAATTCGTTCTAGTAAATCTGTTCTGTAGAGAGCACAGGGAAGTTTCCATTTTTAAACCGTTGGTCATTTAAGTGTTCTCTTACTGTTGCTACACTTCGTCATTTGGACTGTGCCTGGAGGAGGAACTTAGGAAATGTATTTTCCTTTTGAGACTTTAATACATAAAATACTCTGAGTGTCATGCTGATAACCTTCAGGGCAAAGGGATTTCTTCTGTGTCCTAATAATGGAGGTGCACATTCAAGGTTTTCCTGAAGCAAACCGGAAACCTTAAGAAGGGTAGGGGTGAGCTCTACCAGCTGGCAAGTTTTCTTGGCAGGGTGACTAAAATAGTGTTTTAATGAAGTAATGATCTGTAACTTTGAAATTTGATCATTAAAAGGTGCATATTTACATATTTTTAATTTCTGTGTATGTATATTGCAAGTATGTTTCTGAAGTTTGACATTTGGACCTTCAGCACAATGTTATATTCTTGTTGTTTTCCTGCTGTTGTTTTCATCTATGGGGAAAACAAAACCAAACTAACCCAAAACCAAAAAACCCAACCAACCAAGAAAAAACTCTTTATTTCCTGTGAATATGATTACCTTCATATACCTTGATATTGATCTATCCCTTTATTTAAATGGGGTTTTTTGGATGTGCGTGTGTGCATGTGATTACATAGAGAGGCCGAGAGAGGCATGCATTTCTGAGCTGTACATTTCAATGGAAAAAACCAAAGTGATACAAGAGCAATTACTGTCAACATCTTCTCATGTCTCTGTTTAGAGTAATAATTTTGCATCTGGATATCATAGTGACTTTTTGATGGAAAAACCAGTGTGACTTAATCTTTTCTGAATCCATTGCTTTGAAAGCACTGAGAGTCCTGTGGGTTTCAAATGCAGGCAACATATATTAACCACACAGTTGAGGACAGAATTTAATTAATTTTTTTTTTTCTTTTTTTTTTTCTTTTTACTAGAGAGCTAAATTAAAAATAAGTTAAAACAAAACAGTGTGAGTGTTTTAGCATTTTGGAAAACATTTGAAGTAGAGGCCAAGCTTGCTAACTAACAAGGAAATAAAAAAGTTATTCTGGTAGGTATAAATTCAAAATAAACCTTATGCTTTGCTTTATGTTCCTCCTCTTTTACAGTGGCCGACAATATACTTAGTATTATGCAATTGCACCATGCAACATTAATAGTTTGGTATTACTAGAAAACATTTCCTTATGACATGAAACTTTTGTAAAGTGTTCAGATTTGGAATAACTAATGCTTAATTTTCAATGCATTGCCCATAAGTAGATCTTCCAAAAGCAGGAGGATATGGGGAGGAATTGGTGTAAGCTATTCAGAATCAGCTATTCCTTTTCTTAATAGCTGTTTATCATTAGAGCTCCTTTCTCCAATCTTTGCTCATTTGTAAAGTGTGACTGGCAAGAATATAAACCTAGTACCGGAAGGAATTGCACTTTTCATGAGGTTTCCTAGAGATGGTTGTCTGATATGTGTCCTGTTACCCCACTTGAGTTTCTTTCCTGTAAGAGGAGACAGTTTTGCCTTCTTGACAATTATTTTCTCTCAGCAAACACACCTTCACTTAAGAGAACATTTCTATCTTAAAAAAAACAAAACCCAGCTCAAATAGAGTTTGAATAACCATCAGCAGCTGTGCAACATTTCCATTCTGTGCTGCTGGAATATGCAGTACATAGTGTGGCACTGCAGGCAGGAGAGTATAATATATAAATGCACTTTGAAGAGTAATAGCAGTCAACCTTTTCAAAGAGAAGTTGATTGTGTATTCCCTGA
Organism: Acanthiza pusilla; assembly: GCA_036630365.1. Classification (NCBI taxonomy): domain Eukaryota; kingdom Metazoa; phylum Chordata; class Aves; order Passeriformes; family Acanthizidae; genus Acanthiza; species Acanthiza pusilla. The sequence goes on from JAXCHO010000164.1 coordinate 53,948,986, forward strand.
TAATGTACCATGACTAAGAACATCAAAAGCTGTTATTTGTTGCTGCCTGGATTGGTGGAAAGTATTTTAGGAATGGTAAAGTCTGTGAATGTTAGGTCAATGGGCCTCTTAGTGGGGCTTTGTGCTAGCTCCCACCTTCAGAGACACTCATTGATATTCCTTCTTCGGCCTTGCCTACAGGAAACTTAATTAAAAAATGAGAGCTTGTTGTATTGCTTCAAGATTTCAAATCCAAAGAGCAGAAAATATACTCAAAGGGATCTGAAAGGATATGCTGGTATGTCTGCCACAGAAATCTCTGGGTTTCATGTCTTGCCTGGAAAGTAAAATTCATTCTTGCAATACCCCTTAGGCTTTTGAACTCTTAAGCCATTCTTCAAGACAAGATTATTTGAACAAATGACCCATATCTCTCTAGGTCCTTCCTACAGGGGTGATAACACTGGAGATTTTTTTTGTTTTGTCTTGGATTTGTTTCAAGTTAAGATATAGAGCTCTGGTTGTCTAAAAGAGGTTAACTGTATCTCATGTACAATATACCAGGTGCTTTTTGTAAACCTCTCTGAAGGGGAAGATCTAGCCCCAATGAGGAATGCAGCTGGAGCTGCCCACTTGTGTGGAATCTGATGTCACCTTATCTGAGAAGGCCAGAGGTAGGATTCCCACCTTTGGAAATGGTGATTAGAATGAAGCCTGAGCTCCGAGAATGAGAAGTCACCAAAGGATAACTGCGTTACCTGGCTAAGTTGGGGAGCTGATGTAAATAGAGCAGTGCAATTTCTGAATTTCTTTCTCTATTCAGTACCAGAACTGCATGTACAATTCTCACCTTTCTCTTTTTATTGCTGCCTTTCCTTGGAAAGACAAGTGTCCTTGAAGAAGCCTGTTTGAAGCTGTTGGTGATACATTTTTAGCCGGGGCATCTTGGGGACCTGGACCTCCGACCAAGGAGAGAGACACTTCTCTGTCCACATGCCAAGGAGTACAGTGGAGGCAGCAGGAGTCAGGCTGAGGCTGAGCTAAAGGCATCTCCCCGGCCCCGTGTAGGTGGTTTAAGGGGAGATGCATGGCGCAGGAGTTTGACATCAGGTGAAAATGAATTCCCTTTGTAGGGAATAGAACGAGACTTGCTTGTTTGTGGTCTAGTCTCTGAGGCTTAATTACCCACAGTTTAAAGCTCCCAGGAAGGCATAAGTGAGCTGTAGAAGGAGGATGAGAGAATCACAGGTGTGTTGGCTGGAAGTGACTATAGGAAATGATGTGGCGCAGCCTCCTGTGATCTTTGCATTGGGCAATGTCACCATCAGCAGCTGTGCAAACTGAGGTGAGGGATTATTGCTGACACGTCTGTGGGGCTGGGTATTTACCTTATACACATGCATAAATTTTAACAATTATTTTGGTACTGTTTCTTCTCCTTGTAATAAAGGTAACCCTTATAAAGTGCTTATGAGAGGGATCAAACCACTGAGGTGTACTCAGATAAGTAAAAACCATTGGGAGTGTGCATCCTTCCACCTTAGCTGCTTACAATAGTGCCCTAAACAAGAATTTCAGAACTTGGTTCCAAGCATTTGACTTTGAATGGAACTGGGTTTTGAGAGAGGGTTTTTTTTGGACAATTGCAGAATTTCATCAATATGTTAGGTGAAGACAGGCTGATTTTAGTTTGGCCATATAAGTGCATATATGAAGTGATAAGGGAAATAACGGGGAAGTGCAAATCAGACTTGCATACTCATGGGACACTCCAGGATTTATTAATTTCATACACATTTATCCCTTACTATTATTTTAAGATAAGTTATAGCTGGGAGGTCCCTCTTGCCCTCTTTCAGAAATAGCTTACGGTATCTAAAGGATAAACATTTAAGAAACACCTCGTGCTTTTGAAATATAAATCATAGTGTTGGGAAATAAGGGCCACCTTTTATCTTCAGGTTCGGTGAAGGTGATGGTAGGAGCTGCTTCTCAGCCCGATGTGTGCTGCTTCCGTGGCTGTTGCCTCTTGAACCACTACCATCAAATGTGTGATTGACACCAAGGCTGTCAAATAGTGTTGATTGGGTCTGTAGCTTTTATGAGTCTAACTAACTTTTTCAAACCATTCATATTGCTTTCCTGGGTCTTGCTGGATTATTTAATGTTACCCACAGTCTGGGAGAAGACTTATGTTGCCCTGGTGCCAAATTAGATGGTTTAATATCTCTACCTTGTTGAAAACTGACACGTGTGACTTAGGAATACCTGGGTAAAATTAAATACTGACAGCATCTAGGAATAATTTGGTTTTCTCATTTTTGGTTGTGGGCATTTGCACACAGATGAGGCACACAGGTATTAATGAGCCCATCTGCTCTTCCAGCATTTGCCCACCAACTCAAATAACCCAATGCTATAAGCCAACTGAGGCTATGTCTTTGGAGGCATGTTTTCCTCCATCAGCTCTGATGAGTTTTACTTTAATTTCTGTTATCTAAGGATTCATCTGGGTGTGGTGTAAGGGGGTGTCTGTGTTTTTGTACATATTGCACTTGGGGACTGGGGCTGAGAAGTTAAAGGACATAAAACTCAGATCCCAGCGTGGAGGGTGCAAGCTGTTAATCCTCTGCTTCTTAATATAGTTCAGGATTTTTCCTGATTATTGGAGGGATTCCCACATTGACAGGAGCACTCAGCTGAGTGTTCTGGCGTGTTGCCATTTGCTAACTTTCATGTGAGTCTAATCTGCAAAGTAATACTGATTTCTCAAGTAAATGTTTTAAAGCTGCAGGATGTTCTCACACTGAAAGAAACCCCAGGGAATCATCCGTTTCCTCTTTCCTGCTACAACAGAGGAGATTATTTCTGCCTCTTTCTTTCCATAGTATTTTTTCCAACAGTACCTCTTGTCCCAAGCCATGCAGTAACCTAGGTGTCTGGCACTGCCAGTTAGAAGTGACCCAGGAACTCAGTGTGCAAGTTATAAGCAGAATGAAATATTTTGTGCCCTGCATTTGGTTATACAGTACTGGATGGAATGAAAAATACTTTGCTTTAGGAAGTTGAACTTTTATGCTCCATAGACTAAGTTGCTGTGTATTCAGAACTGGATATGTTCCGGCTTTATGTCCTTCACAGAATGAAGTGTAAAATTCTTGTTCTATAAGAAGTTGCTACAGTAAGATGTGAATAGCCTGTTCAGCTGATCATTGAGAAAATATATCATAGAAGTATAAATATCCATTGGCGTTTTATGCATGTACAATTTAAGAATTAATTAAGGAACTATAAAGCCTATGAAGTTTTTTTGGTTTTTTGTTGTCAATAGAAGTTCCTGCAGTGCTTGTTTTTTCTGAGTGGCAATCTATCCAAGATGAAAAATTAACCTGGGATCCAAATGCAATTTGTGAGCATCCTTTCTTACTCCTAAAAGCCAGGGACCTGTTACCATGTCCTTAAAGACGTGGTGTTTAAGAACTGAGGCATGCTCAGAACATGAGCTTGAACCCAGGGAAGTATTCCTCTGTTGTCAGATTTGACAACCTCTAAAAATTCTGGGGTTTTGCCTTGGTCAAGTCTTCTGTTTCTTAGACTTGAATACAGCTTTTGTGTCAGGGCAAAAGAGTTAAAAGAAATTTATTGCTGAAATAAGGGAAGAAAATGAAATTCTGCTGGCTGCCACTAAAGAGTTATGGAGAAAGAACATACAGACAATAATTACTTTTAAAGTCTCCCTGGAAAATATAAAATCTCTTGCTATTAGCTAAACTGCCTTTAAAACGAAAGAAGACATGTTCAGGGCCTGCACAATTTCTTTGTGTGTGTCCGTGCATGATACTTTGAAGATTTTTCATTTCAAGTCTGCATTTGCAATACTCTCCACTTCTTTCCTTTTATTCTGTTAAAGAACTTCTAATGCGTTTTTTGACACAGAGGATGCAGAATCCAACCATATCATTTGTGTATTCTTTACTTTATTATGTTTTATTATAACACTGCATGGGTATCTTGGTTAGGAAAATATATGTGTTGATTGATATATTTACAGTGGGAGCAATTGTCTTAATGCAGGCAGTTCTTCCTTTGCAGAGACTTTTCTGGTAGCTTGCAGTCTATTTGTATTTTCCTTGATAATATTTCCCAGAGATGGGATTTGAGGAAGGAAATGGAGCAAATCTAGATTCAGACTTTGCTTTTGGATCACCTCTCTCTAGAGGATCAGAACAAATCAGTGAATTTAATCATGCACTCAAATGTGATGAAAATTTGGATATTAATCGTCAGAGGGAACCAGTGTTCCATTCTCATTAAATAGCAAATTTTGGTGAGTGCTTCCCATTCCCTAATGAGTTACCAGAACTGCAGGTATACACCAAGTAATGTCAGCTCATAATGTAAATTTTATTGGAAGCCGAGCATTGCATATTGTATTAGTTATCACTGAAACCTCTGATTCCACTTTTACTCATATAACTTTAACATCATAAATACGTAAAATTGCTTTATCGTATGCAATACAGGATTCTCATAACTTTTGTTAATGGAAGCCTGGACTATTTAGAAAGACCAGTTGGGAGAGTCAACATGAGAATTAGACTGAGAATCACATTTCAAGAGTGGAGAATAATAATTCAAGTGGCATTAGAAATAAGTGAAATCTTCTGATTTACTAGTGAAGTATATATTTTTTTAATTAATTATATTTGCATACAAGAATAGAACATGACCTATATATTTGGGGTCATAGAGGACTTTAGGCAATGTCAATCCAGTGCATTGAGAATTCAGAAACAGGCTTGAGTTAATAAATTTTGAATTCTTTTTGCTTGTCTTCGGGCTTTTTTTGCCTTTAGGGCTGGTATTTGTAAGATTTTTTTCCTCCTTTCGCAATGAACAGAAATTTTATTTTGCAATGCTTTAAATAAAGGGGAAAAAAAAGAAGATGGTTTTATTGGTGATTATCTGTCTAAAAAGAAAGGTCATTTAAAGGAAAAAATATATCTGAAGTCTCAGGATGATACTCAGATTTGTAATAAGATTTCACAATATAAAAAAGGATCATTCCCATGGCTAGGCCTGTCTCTTGTCTGTTCCTACAACAGGCTTCCCTTCTCTCTGTAATGCCCTGCAGCTGGGGCAGCCAAGGTCTGCAGAGTTACGGTGTAGGTGTTTCCCATTCTGGGCTGTAGGAAGCCTCCTGCAATCCAGTGACAACTCCTGCTCCAGGTGGCTTTACCTGCTGCCGTCTGCTCCCCGACCCCAAAATGGCCTTGCACCATGTGCTGGCACGGGGCTGTCACACATACAGAGATAGTCAGGACCTGCAAGACTGAAACCAGGAGGGCTCCCCTGGATTGTGTCCCTGAGAGGTTCTGTGGGAATGCAGTGTCCATGGGATGGCTCTTCCACCACAAGAAATGTCAGAGCTTTTCATACTTTGTGGGGATGTGGAGATCCCCTTGAGTTATTGTTTGGTTCACGCTGTAGGAAGCAAATGGCTGATTGAAAAATGAGTCAAGATCCCTGTGTAGCGTCAGAAGGAAATAAACCAAACAACAAAACAAAAACACGAGGGGTTTTGGGGCAATCAGTGTAGAGCACTTAGGAGCAATGCAAATCCTACAGTGAGTTTAAATTGTCTTTTCTCAAAGCACTTTAAATATGGAAAAGCAGCATCTCTGCTAAACCATAAGAATGCAACTGAAGCTGTGTAACATCTGAAATTACTGAGTGCCAGAGGTAAAACTGCATTTTTAGAATGCAAGTATAAAATCACAAACACATATGTTTTAAAACATGCAAAAATCCCTAGATAAGGGAGAAACTGTTGAATTCATGCAGTTAGATTCCCTGAAAACTTTATGTATCACATGGGCAGGGTTTTGCTCAAGCAGATGTGGGGCAGAATCTTATTTTCCTTCATTCACCTGGCAAATCTGATGTTCTAGGCTCAGAACAGTGTACTTCCCTGTGACAGCTGGTGAGTTGCATGCAAATAACACCTGCAGTCCCAAATCCAGAACTCAGCAAAATTATAAAAAACAGTATTTTTAGATGCATTCCCATTTACAGTATAAGCCCATGTTTAGAAATATAAATTGTTCCAAATGTTAAAAACAGTCAAATTAGAATAGCATATGCCAGTTTTAATACGTGTACTTTACCAGCTTCAAAACAGTTTTTATATGTACATATTATATGTAGTTATTTTTCTATTCATAGAACAAAAATTAAATTTCAAATTAATTATTTATTTAAAGACAAACTACCATGTTTGTACTTAATTGTGTATTAGAACATAATGTATTAATACAGTGTGTGTTACTAATTAAAAATGATGCCTCAGAAGAGATTTTAACTTCTCATTGTTTGTTACTGATCTTATGCAGTGGTGCTTGAATATTCTTAATTTCCAATGCTGAATGGGAAGAGGTGGAATGGAATAGCGTTAATCCACTAGCAGCACGTTATAATTGTTTGCATCTTTTGCCTTTTTTGATTCAAAAAAGCAATGTTTGTTGTGGAAATATTGGCTATATTTTTATGTTTGTCATGGGTGACGAGCAACTCTCCTTCCAATACTGGTCCAAGTGTGCAAAACTGTCTATGCATTCTTATTGTAATAAATTTAATATTAGATTTTATACAGTCTGTTTAACGGAATCCAAATGGGAGTAGGCTATTCAAGATATGCTTCTAAATCCTGTTCTCTTGTGCAGTTTCCTACTGATCTATGTAATTAGTAAATGCAATTACTTGCTCAGTTTGCATTCTTTCCTAAATGCCATCTTTCTGTTTGCTTGGTTTGTAGGCAGGGAAAGGCTTGGGGAGACTGTGACCTTATTTATTCTAACCTTATAATAACACATTTTAGTTTATTTGTGAACATCAGTAAATGTATATTCCACCCGTAAAAGGAAAACATGAAGCCTCTTTTTCTAGTGAAAAAGCATGAGTTGTTTTAGTTGAGTCTAGATTTAAAAACTGAGATCATCTGCCCTGTAAACCCATTTGTCCGTAATTTACTCACTACAAAAGGCTGTTATTTTCTTGTCCTTCCTGTCCTGACTGGCTTGAATTTCAAGAGTAAATGAATTTGTGAGCAATGGTTTGTTCCATTCTGGCTTTAAGGCTTAATGAGACTGTAATGCATCCAGGCTGAGGTTTCTTTTTGATCTCATAATAGTAGGAAATGGACAAGTAGATTGCACTAATCATTAGCGATTGCTGAGGCATTTGTTTCTCCCTCTCCTGACAGGCTGGCCATCAAAGGCATGGGTTGGAGTTGGCACAGGGTAAAACCAGAAGGCTTGTATTGCCCATCTGATGTAATGTCACTGGTAAAAAATACACAGCTGCTTATGGAGAAGCCTGGGCATCTTTCATGTCTCTTTCTGTAGGAGCTGAAGATGGAAGGGTCAGTGCTGTTTGGAAGAGCAGGGTGATTTTATTGGGAGCTTCCTCCTCCTGTGAGCTGCTCTGCAGGTGTGACAGCTGATCCTAATGCCAGTGGAGGAAGTTGGACACTTCCAGTCAAAACACAATGGGAATTAATAGTCCAGAGCATTGTGGTGGAACTGATGGCACCATTGTCACCTTTAGTGTAGTGACTCTGGTGCTCTCTGAGTTAATTCCTGAGACTCAGTCCTCTTGTTCTCTCACAAGTGTTGAAGTGAATTATCTGTCCTGAAAGAAAAGTCTGAAATGAATACACTTCCTTTAGGAAAATTCCAAAATTAAATTAAACTTTAAAGAAACCACAGAATGCCTTTTGAATATTTAACTTAAACCTTGACTTTTTTTTCTTCCTGTCACTTGGCCTGCCTTGGGACAGAATCAGAAATGAGGGCAGGAAACCCAGGGTGGGAGAGCAGCCCTGAAGTAGAAGTTGGGTTTTTGGATGGTGGCCCATCTTTGGAGAAAGCCAAACTGGAAAAATTACAAAGGGGCTAAAGGCTCTGAGCCCACTAAGCTCAAAAAAAACCTGCTGACCTGAAAAGGTAATAAGAAATGTATTGTAAAACTTCTGGATGATGAAATAACATATGCGGTGAAATGGGAAACAATGTTGGACTTTTTAGTAACATCTGGATATTCCAAGGGGTTTTTGTTGTTTTGTTTTCTTTTTTCCCTTAATGTTAAATGGGACTTAAAGAATCTGCACTGTATGGGAGTTGTATAATTCTCACCATGTGTTGCTGCTAAGTATAAGGATATATGGTATGTGCAACAAATTTTATTTATTTATTTATTTATTTATTGAAGTGTTTGTGTGAATTGGCTGCTTGCTTTGCTTTCCCTTCTGCCTCAGTGAGTGAAGGCTGTCAGCTTGTGGCAGGAGAGAGATTAAGCCATTGCAGATGATGGCATGATGATCTGGAGATGGACACAGATCCTGCCTGAAATGGACTCCAGGAGCCTAAAATTTCCAGCCTAACTTGCGTGCCCAGCTCGCTTTCCACAGACCCTGTCAGCAACACTTAACTGCAGTGCTGATAAGTACTGTAAAGTGTCGGGGCTGTTGTCTAGACCCAAATCCAGATGGCGTTGCATTAGATTTGATCTTGAGGATATACATTCTTTTAGAAACAGTTCTGATATTAAAAATAATCTCTCTTGCACCAACAATTGGTTGGCAGCTCTATAGACACTTTCCAGTAACAACACAGATGACTTTATTTGCTTTTGGAAGGTTTTGTTGCTTGAGTCCATGCTCCTTCCCTGCCTTTCCCCACCTGATTTTTTTCCTAAAACAGGGCTAGGTTAAGGCCCAGTGAGTTTGCAAGAAACCTTATGTTTTTTGGTGACAAAGCAGAGTAAGAAATCAAGTGTCTCTTCCTGTGATACAAACATTTATTGACTGGAAGGAACAGTGTGTGAGGCGTATTCAAACACTTGGAGAGAGAAGAATGGCCGTGGCAGCTGTTCTGTGTTTTCTAACTGTGATAAAGATAAAAACATTCTGGTGCTTTTTTGAGCCTAAGAAAATTATTTACTGGAGGAAACGAAAGACATATTCTGGTGTAAACGAAAGAAGCCACATGCACGCTACATTCAAATTCTAGTGCAATGATTTCAGCAGTTTGAGGAGCTTGGGAGTGTTTTCCTTGCCACATAAGGCTCCCCAGGGACATGTGGAGCAGGGCCTCACAGCCCAGGGAGGCTGGAATAGGTGCTTGGGGATCCTTATGCCTTGTGATGCTTTTTTTCTTAAAAGGGCACTCAAGCTTAGGTGATCTGCTTTAAGTAAGTACTTAGCTATAGGCTACCTTCTTTGAAACTTTTTGGTGTTTGAAATGCTAGGATTATTTCATAGTTCAGACTGTGTTATGCACATCTTTGTGTCATGGTGAGAATATTAGAAGATGCCAGATGGGTGATATGACACTGTGGACAGATGAGAGACGATGACTTAGACTTGTGGACATTCAGTCATAATGGGGACCATCAATTACAGATGCGATATAATTTTTCAGTGCAAATGCAGTGAAGGAGTATCTTCCTGTAATTCATAGCGTTAGCATCCTGTTGAGTAAGCTGATGATTCTGGAAGCAACCAAATAAAGGTATTAGCTACCTGTAGTATATGTGACTCTTGCTCATAATGATGGTTTATTAGTCTTAGAAACAAGGCACAAATTTTCTTTGTTGTTTCTTTTGAAAGATTTCTTTGCATGTGATGACTAAGATTTTCTTTGCCTGCAGTTTTCATTGAGGTTTTGTTTGGGCTTTTTTTTGTTTGTTTTGATTTTTCGGTGGTGTGTGTGTTTTTTTTGTTTTGTTTGGTTTTTGTGGGAGGGTTTTTGTTTGGTTGGTTTTTGGTTTTTTTGTGGGGGGGGAGGTTTTTCTTCTCTCTCTCTTTTTTTTTTTTTCTTTTTTTTCTTTTTCTTTTTTTTTTTTTCCCCTTTGGGGTTTTTTTTTCTTTGTTTTCCTTTGGTTTTTTTTACTGCTTTTAAAGACACTAAAGGTTGCTAAATAGCTTGCAAAAATAGTGTGCTAAGAGGTGTATCACTTGATTGTGCTAGCCCTGAATAGTGAAGACTAATCAGGTAAGAACGAAATGCAGTCTTTGTGCCATGTAATCTGGAACACAAAATAGATAGAAAATCTGGTTGAGGCATAAATCCTGGGTTTAGCTCTACATATGTGCTGCTCTCAGAGATTCTTCTAGGAGCTTTTTCTGAGCATATACAGAGAATCTCAGTGACAGGTTTTATGCATTTAGGAAACATGAGGCTTCAGGGTCAATTGTGGCTCTGGGAATGTGATTCCCTGGGCTGGGTACTCAGCTTGTTTCACTGTCAGACACAGATATTGCAGTTCTCAAATCCCATGCAAAGTGCTCGCTGCAATCCTATCTTTCTGGATTTTTATTCTCTGTTTATAATTGTCATAGTCTCGGTGCAATTATGATCTCCACCAGGGCTGCTCGTTACCTATCTTTCATGTTATATCTTGGCGTGCTGACAATCACTGTGAAAACTATGCAAGATACAAGCTGTACTTCACAGGGTTTCAGGCCCAAAGGAACCACTAAATAATTTAATTCTTATTTTCTCTGGAGAAAATAATAGAAAAAAGAATTACACCCAAATACCCCTTTATTCAGATTAAAGCACTTTTGTCTTCTGGAGACTATGTCTGGGAGCAGGAGAGATCACAAAGCCTCCCAATATGTGATACCCTTGGAATAATAGGGAATTTGTTAGGTATGATTACATGAGTTCATCAGAAAAGAAAGTTCATAGCACCCTTTTTCAAATTTTAAGTTTTGATTGAATTTAATCACTTATAATGTGCAATAAGCTAAATGGAGTTCCTTCTCTTCTGCCTTTGGAGTAAGTCTGGTTAGCTGCATGAAAGGGAGAAGGTGTTGTTTCTGACCTCAGCGTGTGATTTTGGAAGACCTGAAATATGTAATTTCAGTAAAATTATCTTCTTAATGGATAAGTAAATTTGACTCTTTGGGACGAAAGGAAACTGAATGAAGGCAAGAACCTGTGAATGAACAAAAATGAGCAGGCAGATGGTTTGGAGTCTTAGTTTTATAGGCTTTCTCTCCCCGAAAGTCAAAGCATGATCTTTCCTGCTCAGTCCAAAGCACGCTAACTGCAGAGAATTTTTGCAGGGAAAAAAAAAAGAGGAAGAGGAATATATTCTAGAAGGATGGCATAATTTTCTTTTAAAGACTTCAAGCAATGCAGAATCCCCTGGTAAAATATTTCAATTTGATTTTCCCAGCTGTGAAAGTAATCAAAAGCTTCTTTCAAGGTTTAACTTGCTAATGAGATCCAGTGACTGGAAGTTAGTTATGCCATTGTCTGCATGATTAACTATTTCCATCCTGTTATCAGATAGCTTTTATGTGTGAAAATACCTGTGTGTGGTGGTGAAGTCAGCTTATGACCTTCCCTTTGATGATCCGAGTATGTTGCACTTCTTAAGTCTCAGATCATAAATCATGTTTTCTAGACTGGAGTAAGTTTTCTGTCCCTCCTTTTAATGTTTTCCAGTATTTCCACATGTTTCTTAAATTGTGGATGTTATGCTGGTATCCTGTCAGAGGGCTCACAAATAGTATAAAATGGAGATGATTTCTGTTTGTCTGAGCTTTATATAGTTATTTTTCCCCCCTAGAATGTGTTAGATGCTTTTCACTAGGAAAGTATTTCAAGAGTTTTTCCTGAAGTTCTCATTCTTTTTTTCCTTGGGCTTCATTTTTGTTTAATCTCAATTCCACTGAAGCTGTTCTCCAAGTTCCCAAAGTGAGTGGCTCTCACAGCAGTGACCAACTGATAACCTTCAGCCATGGAACTCTGGAAGTGTCTATTTCTTTTCTGTAATTCTGTAGGCAACATAGGCTCTTATTTTAAAAACCTTGACAAACATCTACACTAAATTCCTTAAGTGGGCGAGTTGAGTACAATTCTGGACTTCCCATTCAGCTAGTAAAAACTCCATTCTGAATTCCCCTTGTGTCGCCTTGCATTTGGTTCTCTAACCTAACAATTTTGTTAGGTTCTTCTTGTAGGCAGGAACTCAGTTTATTTCGTAGGCACCCCATTTTCTTCCCTAACCCTGAGAAGCTGTCTCACCTACTGCTGTGACCACAGGAGATTTTATATTTTTTATAAAAATAACTTCAGATGAAGAATGAATTCCTTATCCTTCCACTAAACAAGGAGCTGTTGGTATCAAGAACATTTTGAGACCTGTGAGTATACTACAATTGAATCCAACTGAAGTACACTCTGTTAATTCCACATCATCATTTTTTAATTGAGATGTCATGTTGTACTAAGTCAAATGCCATGGAGAAATCAAGTGCACTATAGCATACAATTGCCTTTGTCAAGGAGACCTGTTATCTCTTCACGAAAAGACAATAGTTTGTTTTACAAGACCAGCCTTCCATTAAACTAACTGATTGACATTAATTAGATTTTTAGCCTCTAATTCTTTGTTGATGAAATTTCAAATTAATCACTCCTTTTACTGAATGCTAAATAACTATTCCAGAGGTCTGTGGCCCATCTCTTTTATCCTTGTTTAAATATTAGATCTCCTTTGGCAGTCCTTTATTTCTTTGGAATTTCCCCATTTTTCAAAGGTTTGTTTAAAAATAATATTAGCAATTCAGGGAAGCTCCTCAGCATGCCCTGTTAGCACTCAAGGGTATATGTTATCCAGGCTTCTGATTTGAACATTGTTTAATTTTAGCAGATAGTGCTTAACATTCTTCTTTATCGCGTATGGCAAACTTCCTATTCCATCCACAACTTTGCATGAGGTGAATGCATCCTCCTGCTTCATTCTGAATACAGAACAGGAAAAAAGATAGAGCATTTCTGTGTACTTTATGTACTTTACGTCATCCTTTGCAGTTTTGCCACTCACCTCTTGCAGATCTGCTGTATCTTTCTTGCCACTATTATCTTTTATGCTCTGTCATTCACTTACCTTTCTTTAGTCTTGTCCATGCACATGCTTGCTGTTTTTTTAATATGTATTTTATATGTTCTAGTTTCTTTTATGTTTTCATTGCTAATTCCATGTTTCATTTTAAGCATTAGACTTTCATGGTCTGTTTTTTGTCCATCTGAGTAATGATGACTTCTTGGGAATTTAGAAGTTTTTACTTATAAGGACATCTCATATTTTGTTAAAACTTACAACTTAATATTTTTGTTTGTTTGTTTTCAGTTTTAATGCCAACTGTTTTTTAAAAATTTTGGAGAATTAATACTTCAGTTTTCAAATTTCCTGTAAAATATATGGTTGAGATTTTAAACAGAATTTTGTTTATGAAGATGTTTTGCTCAAGGTAAGCACAATGAAGTCATCTTCATGAATATTGCAGTCTGATATTAAGCATATTTTTTAAACAGTGTTTCTCATTAAGATATGTGAAACAGATTGTGGGTGATGAACCCGAAGGTTTTGAGGTTCTGATGTGTTGATTTTGTGAATGTATGAAAACAAATATTTCTCTTTGATAGAATTTCCTTTACTTTTGTCAGCAGGGCTGAACAAATCAGCTGGTGCAGAGCCCATGGAAAGCTGTGCTGCTGTGCCAGTGCAGAGACTCAGTGCCATCGGCAAATTGCAGCAGCCAGTATCTGCAAATATGACACACTTTTAACAATTCTCTGTGGTATTTACACAGTAGTACAGTGAAAACCCTTCATTCAGGCCCTGTGGTGTGTGAGCTGTTATGCCACGTGCTACATCTCCTGCTTGCTGTCCCTTACAATTCTGCAATGGTATTATTACAACTCCCTACTCTCCCAGTGTTTGAGGAGGTGTGGGTTTGGGTCTTATTAAACTGCATTGGCTACAATTCTGCAATGGTATTATTACAGCTCCCTACTCTCCCAGTGTTTCAGGAGTTGTGGGTTTGGGTCTTATTAAACTGTCTTGGCATCTTCCATGTGCTTCTCTGGCACCCACTCCTGCCCTCAACAGTGTTTAGTGCTTTGGCAGCAAAGAGCTCTGCAGCCCCACAGGTTTAGATTTACATTTAGGAAATTCTGCAGAGGGAAAGCAAATACCCAGAAGTGGTTGATGCCTGGTGTGAACCTAAGACAGACAGTATGGCCATCCTGGAACAGGATCTGTTCACGACGGGACTCTGATGGCTCTTCTTTCCATATCCTCCATTGCTCAGCGAGCTCAGCTCGGCTCAGGTTGCTGCCGTGGTGACAAAGGGTTGTGTGCATGAGATTTTGTGAGGCTGATGAGGAAATCTCCTCAGACAAAGGATATCTGTTGTGTGTTTTTTAAGAAGCAGAGAGGAGGGTAAGAACGGGCTGATAGAAGGCAGAGGGCACAGGGTAGCTCACGTGCACATGAGAGCTCATCTTGCAAATACTCCTGGAGGTCCAACAGGATTGTTTCCAGTATCTGAGTACTTATCTTTAATATCTATTTCAATTGGAAGTGTCTCACAAGCTGTATGTTGCTCTTAGCCCCAAGAGTGGGTTTGGGGATAAAATCTCGAATTTGAAATGCAGAGACTTAAGACACTGCAGGCTTGATGTCCTGAGCATAATTGCCTCCTTCAAAATCTGACACGTTTACCAAAGTATTTTCTGTACATCTCATGCTCCTCTTCCGATTTTGACTCAGTCCTGTGCTTTATTCCCTTGCTCATTAGTACTCTGTGGATCTCAGAGCATCCTCAGCTGCTCTGATTGTTGTGGTAAAGACAACTTTATTATGAATATGATTAAGAATGTTCTTTATGGTTTATTTGACCCTTTTTAATCACTTTAATCACTTTGCTGGCTGCTTTGTTTTGTAGCTGCCACTGACTGTGTGAAGACTAAATAACCTTGTACTTCAATCACATCTTTAATGTTTGTGTCTCTAACACAAAAGTGATTGATCAACTGATTGATAAAACCCAGCTGGGAATTCCCTAAAGTGCTTGTTGGCACCAAAGAGGTGAGTTAAAAAATGGAAAACCTATTTATTCTAATTAACTCAGTAAAAAACAATTTTAGGAGACAATGCCTGCCTCGGTGGTGTGGAAACCTACAGATACAGGCAAAACAGCTCTATACAGTGTTTCTCATTTTATTGAGAGTCAGATTGATTTGCCAGAGAGCGTCACTTTGTAGCATTTTTGCTATACAATTAAGGCAGAAGAAAAAAAATTAAGACTAGATTCCTGGAAGCTTGACTGTAAAGTGTACTCACCGGTGGTCTTTGTTCTTGCAGCCCCAAGCACAGAATATCTCCTGTGCTGTTTCATTTCTTGCTTTAATGCATATATATGAAGTAAGCCTGAGACTCAAAGTCAGTGGTAAAATTCAGCACCTGAGACATGGTAGTAAAATGGAAAGGAGCTGCAAGAGATCCGCTGCATGATTCTAAATCTCATTGATTTTTATCTCCATCTTTGTATGATGGAGTTCAGGAGAAGCTTTTGCCCCTGCCTCCTGTGTTCTCTGTGAAAATGACAAAAGGGTTGTTTTAGCCTGTGAATGCTTTGGTGTTGGAGTGCATGTGCATGGATAGGTAATTGAGTCACTTTCTGCAACTCTTTGTGCAACTCTTAATATGTTGCATTTTATTCCTTGGGTTAAATCTAGTCCTGTGGCTAAGCTTTTCTAAAGAAAAGCCCAAAACAAAGCACCACCTTTATCACCAAGGAACACAAAACCCCCTAAATCTAACAACAGCAACAAAGAAACCCGAAACAAATCAACCTCCTCTTTCTTCAGTAATTTCTTTTAGTTGTTAGAAATGCAAACCAGCAACCCTTTGCTTGTCTGGTTTTTAAAGCCTGAGTTCAAGAATAGTCATTAAGGAGTGTAAATATTTATTTCACTGAGATGCCAAAATTTGAAAAAAAAAATCAAATGATAACGATGTGGATACCAGCTCTTTGAAGTTGAATTAATTGTTTCATTGCCTAGATTAGGCAGTGGAATAATTAACTAAATAATATGCTTGCTTTTCAAACTCAGACAGCTTCCTCATGTACCTAAACCTTCCAGTATTTCCTCTCCATCTGTCACATTTTCTGCTTTCCCTATAGCCTTTCCTGACAGGATTTATAATGTCCTTCTCCATTTTCAGTGCAAAACTTTATCCATGTTGCTATTTAAATCTTCAAAGCCATCCACGTTAATCAAATACATTATAAAATAAAATATGGAAGTAAATGCAGACCAAACCATTTTGCTTCACTGTAAAATTTTATTTTTCATTTTGCTATAAGACTTTCCCATAAATTGCAGTAAATGCCAGATTCTTATCTTTGAATTGAGGCCTTTTTCCCACAGCAGGTGATGCTTGCATGCAGGAAGGTTATTCCCCATGTGCAGGGCTGGGGTGGGCAGCAATGGACACTCGCAAACTCAAGCTGCCATTCACTCTTACCCAAAACAGGATTATTGTCATCTCACTTGGGCATCTTTAGCAGATGTACTTTATAGATTAGAAATAAAAGATATAACTTTGAGGGGAGTGTGGGACATTTTCTTTCTAAAATCTCTGATTCCTCATCTCCCTTATGAATAGTAGAGGGCTACTGCTGTTACTGCCGGTGCTGCATGGAGTGGCAAAGAAGCTCATTCAGTACAGCTGCTGCCCATCTGAAAATGCTTTCATGGCTCTCTGGGCTGCTTTGGAAATGCCTGGCCATTGGAAAACCAGGAGTGATGCACTGCTTTGACTAATCTTTATTTAAGGAAAGTGGAAAATCTTTTTGAAATTAAAAAATAG
This sequence comes from Acanthiza pusilla, assembly GCA_036630365.1. NCBI lineage: Eukaryota > Metazoa > Chordata > Aves > Passeriformes > Acanthizidae > Acanthiza > Acanthiza pusilla. The sequence continues at coordinate 53,965,702 of JAXCHO010000164.1, forward strand.
AATATATTTTTACCAAAGTGCTTTGAATTTCCTACAAGAAGCATTACTATATTTTATAGCTATATTACAAGTATGAAACAGGATTAGGTTTAGTACAGAGAGACTGTGGTCTCTTTGAAGAGTTTGCCTCATTATGCTTCTGTGCACCACGAGTTATATATATTGCCAAGTGAGGAGATTTTGTCATGGAAGCTACAAGTTCAGTTCAGGATGCCTTAGCTCAAATTGCTGCAAACAGAATAGTTCTGGTTCAAGAGTCTAATAAGCTCCTCAAGTCTGAATGTTCTATCTCAAAATATTTATATCCCCTGCCTGTAATATTTTTTGGGGTCATTTGTTTGTTCTGCAAAAAGAACAGGTTGAGACTGCTTTTCTCTTTTTCTATTTATTCCATAATGTACTCCGTAATGGTTTTGGGTTTTGTGGATGTTTTATTGTTGTTATTTTTAGGGTTTTGTTTGTTTTTTAAAATTATAATTATTTCTCTATGTTTTTCTTACTTTGTGGATTCACAATACGCAATAATTAAATAAGCAAGTCACACACTCATGACTTCAGTTCAGTAGGGGTGGAAAAAAACATACACAAATATCAAGAAGCTCAAACTAATTGAATATCCAACTCTTAATTTGACCCAAGTTGTCTGTGCAGTAAGATAATGTGTCACTTTGTAGCATTGACTGCTTAGCATGTAATTAAATCCATAGTAATTCTAAATTAATTCCAAATTGATAGCTGTAAAAAGTTAAGATTGTCAGATACATCATACATTTGTCACAGGCTTTGAGAGCAATATAAAAACCAGTCAGTTTGTAAAATGTTTGTATTATTTAAAGTTATGTACTGCAGTCTTAGGGCCTTTAAAACAGCATTTGTTTCTTGCAACTAAAAACCTAACTGATTTGAATATTTAAAGTAGGAAGTTGTATTCAATGTTTGGAATAAATTAGTAATTACTGATTATTTTAAGAAGAAAATTTCAAGTGATGTGCAGGTTAAACTTGGAAAGGTTGTGTGATGTGTGGAGAGTCAGGTGAAAGCCAACACTCCGAGGGATGTGAGATAGGAGCTCCTGCCCTGAGCTCAGAGTGTTTGCAGCTCAGAGACCACCTTTAGCTCCTGCTGCAGAAACCATTGTCCAAATACAGCACCCAAAGAAAATTTCCTTTTTGATGAAAGCCCTTTGCTAGGCAGCAGTAATGGTGAAAGAGAGAAATGGTCTTCTGCATGTACACTTCTGCCTCAAGGAAATCCTTATCAAGAGTATGTCTTCTACAGCTCAGTATTTTCTGCCTTATTTGGGCATTTTGTGTAGCGTTATTTACATGTGTTCATGTAGTTAAGTTTACTGAATAAAGCTGACACATTTTCTTCCTTATTAGCTTTCTGATGCTGCTTTCCCTTCTTCCTCCCTATTCCCTTAATAAAAAGAAATTAATGTTCTTGGGATTCTTCATGCTAAAGGATGAAGTCAGTGTCATATCCTTGCACGTTATCATTATGTATGTCCATATATAGATATAGATTTTTATTATGACTCAATCTTACTGATGTTCCAGAATTGTCACTGAGAGCTTTTGCTTAAAAAGGAAATAAAAGTAAAGGTGAAAATAGAAAGACAAAAGTTGGACTTTGTCCTTTGATGTCTTACAAATAGGAAGAATGTATCTGGAAAATGACTGCCTTCTGAGGCCTCCCTCTGATACCACTAATCTTTTAAAATTGATGCTGATACTCACTTTTGTTCAAATCTGAGACTAAAACCTGTTCTAACAATGACCTGTGATCTGCTTCTGTTTTTCTCTGCTCTTATCTCTGCCTCCTCCCCTTCACATAAAGCCTGCTTTTAGTGGGAAAAAGGTCAACATGCTCTTCACAGCTAGTTTTGAAAAAAATTTAGCCATGCCAGCAGCTTAGATGCAAGTCCCTATTTAGCTGAGGATCGTACTTTTTAAAAAAAAACTTATGTTTATGTGTTGGAAACATATAAATGATCTAGTGCATGCACACATATTATATATAATAAAATATGAATTGAACACAGATTAAGTGGAAATTTGTGTATTTGAGTTCTAGGAAGAATTCTGAAGTGCACACAATTGTGTGCAAAAATGAGCTCCAAGTGATGGTTTCTATTTATTTTGATTTCTTTGATGTCTTGCCACATGGTTTTAGAACACTTCAGGTGACAAAATTAGTTGGTGTTTAATGTAGTTGATGAAGGGATCAGCATTATTCCTTCAGTATGTGTCCTCATCATGGCAAACAGATTATACAAGACTAAAAATACCCTCCAAGGTATTCCACAACCTGGATGTGAGTGCTGGTGAAAAATTCTCTTTTACTGGATTGCATCTAAATCTTCTATAATTAAGCCAAGCATTTAACGGAAAACTTTGCATTTTAATGTACAGACAAGGCAAAAATGATGTTTTGTATTGAGCAGAATTTAACACTACCTATTCTCCAAACATTCTGCTCATTTAACTCTTAGCGTGCCATTCCTGTTTCTGTTAGAGCAGGGAGTCCTGAAGGAGGCTCATGAATTGTGTGAGCATGGTGGCCTCACAAACCAAATGAGTGGAAGCTCATGGAGCTGTTTTCCTTTTCACACTTACAGATATGGATGCAGTGGCTACTTGAGCAATGCAGACAGTCTGTGCAATTCCTTAATGGATTGGTCTAGGAGACAATTCTGGGCTAACTCATGGTCTGTGAAATCACTTGCTATGAAGCCTGAGCACAGATGTTGAAGTAGTTGGGTGTCAGTGGCTGAAATGCTGTAGTGCAAGTATGAGCATTGAGGTAGGCTGCCACTCAGTCTTCCACAAAAAAAAATAATGAAACAAAGAATACATGTTTCATACAGCCCAGAAGTGGCTGTCTTTGGTAGCAACTGTTGGAGCAAGCAGAGCATGAGGGAGATGGGAAGGTGGTGGTGATGAAGTCCAGGAGGATATTACTTACGAGTGGAGCTGGGCATGTGAGAGCGCAGGATCATCTGGATTGTGAATTGATGCTTTTATGTTTCATAGCTTTGCAAAAATGATTTTGTTTCAGGGGTGCCCATGCATGCTGTCAGCTCTGCAGGAAGGCAGAGTTCAGTTAGAAAATTCTGCCAGATGTTAAGCCGAACAGAGTCAGATGATGACCTTGAACACTTGTTTTTAGATGGATGTTTTGGCTTATTATTTAGTGTCTTTGTACAAACACAGAGCACTTAGCACCATAAAATCTTCGTTTCCCAACAGTTAGGACTTCTTATGTGCCACAGTCCTGATGCAGACAATGATAACCATGGAAGAAATACTTTCTGTGCCCCAGAAATTGCTGTTATGTGTCTCAAGGTAACCTTTTCCCAGGAAAAAGAAATTTCACAATCAGGAGATGTGTCTTTCTCAGAGTCATTAGCCACACAGCTAGTGCTACTCTTGTAGAAGGTAATATTGTATAACTGCAGATATGATCACACCCCTGTCAGTTTTGATCTGAAAAGGTGTCTTAAGCTATTCTCAGCATTTTTTCTGGATCATACTCTTGTCCCTTTTAACAGAATTTTTGTCCTCATGATATTGTCCCTAACTGGTCGTAAATGGGCTTATACAGCAGAAATTGAGGTGGGTGCAGTTTTATGCCAGCAGTGTGCAAGAGAATTACCGTCTTTGTGTGAATCATGCCCATTTTCATAGGAAATTTATTTTTACCAAGATAAGGCAGAACAATTGTCAGTGATTGAAGAAACCTATGTCCTTGTCAAAGCTGGAAAGTGTTCAGCGCATGGGTTTTTGACGCCTGGTGTCATCTCGCTAGCAAGGACTGGCAGCGGATGCTTAGGACAGAGTATGAGAACAAACACAGATTAGAGATTCAGAGACATCTGCCTCTGCCAGCAATCAAACTTTCACAGACTCGTGGAACCACAGGTTGCATCAGGATTATTGCAGCCATTCATGAATTCTTCTTTGCTGATGAAACAGTGAGGTAGATGACCTTCAAAGAATCAGTAACGTTGAAGTTTGTTCTGTGCACATCCAGGATTACTCACTGGCATAGGAATCTGCTGCCTCTGCTATGAGCATATCTTTTGGAAAACTGTCCACTTTTTTTATAACCTACTTCGTTATCCTCTTCTCTGCATGTGAATTTTGCTATACTACCTCAGTGAAACCTCATCTTCCAAATCATATTTTTCAAGGGGATTTATCTTTTCTTTAAAGACAAAGGCTTGGCTCATACAGTTGTGTCCTAAGTACTTCATTCCCAACTCTGCCAATTATTTGCTTTGATTTAAGACAAGACTCTTTATCCATTTTGTGGAAGCAGAGGTAATATTTTTCTCTAGAGAGTTTAAAGTTTTTTAATATTTAAACATATTGTGCTACTGGGTCCACACTATATAATAATATTTTATTCATGAACTGGACAAGTGAATGCAGCTTATAGTACAGTGAGATCATGAGATATTGCTTGGGAGACAGCTTACATTTACCTAGTAGTGAAAATTTGGTACACAGCTGAATATCTCTGTTTGGCATTTCAGAAATGCACATCTGAAATGCATTGAGCTTCTTCCTTAAACAACACTTCATCATAGTTGTTTTTTTTTTTTTTTTTTTAGTAGTAGAAGTAAGGACAAATTTTTTACATCCTATCTGTGCATTCAAAGAATTTGACTCCTGTGGAATGGTGATTAAATATTCTCTGAATTTTCCTATGAGGTGTCAACCCTCTTTTCTCAGGCTTTGCTTACATTCTTAAAATGTAAAAAGCCCTTTGGTTTCACCAGCTTTCGCTGTCCATATTTGGCTGCTTACCCAAGCTGGGATGCCAAAGTCAGTTTGCTGATTCCAGCTCTTCTAGAAACCGATGAGAGAGCCAAGCTATATTTTTGCATTGGAACATGGCAGGGAAACAGTGATTTATTGCATTTATTTCCAAGTTGAAGTACAGTGCAACAGGCTTGTTTTCATCATGTTTTCTTCTGCTCTGAAGCACACCCTAAAGTGGGTGTGTGCTTGCGACGCCGAGAGAAAATTATTCCCATTAAGTGGCGTGAGTGGCTACTTGCACGAGGGTGATGCTGAGCAAATGCTTCTAAAATTAACTGCTGAAATGTAACAAGGAAAACTGCTGTCGTGCTGTCGGGTTCCTGTAGGAATCCATTCTGCCTGGTCTGAAATGTGGAAAGAACGTTATCGCTCTATAGCTGCTGCTGCTCCTATCTCATGGAGCGTTCCTCCTTTTCGATGAAAGCTTTTTTTTTTAAGATTGTGAAAATATAGAATCAGAAAGGAAGGTCATTTGCCTGTCGGGATATTTTTAAGGGGATATTTATCCTCCGTTGTGGTGTACATTAACTAAAAAACAACTGTGCTATAAATAAGTGGACTGCTGTGGTAAATTAGTCAAGAAATATGTTGTTCTCTATGATGCATTATTCTAAATGATGCATTCTATCCAATTCTATCCTGTCCTATTCTATCTTGTTTTTCTTTTTTTTAATGATACTACATTCCTTAAATGATAAAAGTGAGTTTAAATGCAGCAAACAATGTGGTCAGGAATAGTGCAAAAATGCTGCTGGGCCAATTTCTCTGTGCCAGCTCAGGGCTGAACTAATCTGAACTGAACAGCCTCTGTTTTCAAGTTCTCCATGAACAAAACTGAGAAATGTTTTAATTGTTGACCCTCAGAGTGAAAAAGCTGGTCCATTAACTTATAATGTCTTCTACTATACTGTATTTATTGATTCATGGGGCCAGAAGTGTGGATAATAACAAAGTGATGCGCTTTAACAGCAAATTACTATAATAATCATGATTGTTTGATGGCACCCCTTCCCCTTTTCATTCTCTTCTGCAGCATTTTAATTTTCAATACTTCTGCTGCATCGTCGATCATCTGTCCTCCTTTTCAGTGTCTAATGCCAAGTTTTAATTCCTCATTAGACAATCAAAGAATTTTGTGTGCACGAGGACAAACCAGTTTTTCATAGTGGTGTATTTGCAGTTCTTCTCTGTGTCAAGTTCAATAGAAAAACAAAATACCTCCTGGATACCTCATTTTAGAAGTTGTTTTGTATCTTCAAAGTAGTGCAAATACCGTTTGTCTAAGAAATGAAGAGCGTGTGTAGACTGACTTACATGTGTGTTAAACTGCCTCTCTTTTATTTGCATCTTTGCTTCTGATTTTGGTCTTGGCAGGTTCAGAGCTCTGCAGGGAAAACTTCATAAATGCTCTACAAATCTTTAGTAAATTAGGCTGTAAGGAACATCAAAGTAGCGTTCGATCTCATTATCTAGAAAAGGCACGGCTTGCTGCGGAATTTAATGGTGATTGTTGAATTAGATAATGGGGTTTATGCTGGCTACTGTAATCTCTGGTGATGTAGATGGATAAGCCATTGTTCAACATGCAGCTTATAGAGATAGAGAGCAGATAGCTCAAACTTGCATGGGAAAGTGCTGAAGATATTTGAGGGGGAGAGGGGGAAGTAGCTATTGATCAGCAAATACTTGTGTTTGATGCATTTAATCTTTCTCATAATGTACATAATATTAAATGGATCTGGTAGGTTTTGTTTTGTTTTGTAGATAAAATGTTTTCGAAGGAGAATGCCTAATTCATTCAAGTATGAGTGGTCTAAACTCCCACTAACAGGATGTACAAATGCATGTGAACTAAAACCTCGAGAACAAACATGTTGCAGGGAGTGACTGCAGCTGCTGTAGGTGTCTAAACCACAGTAGAAAACTGTTATAATTGTTTGTTTTCATAATTTTTATTAGTTTTCAACTCTTTGCAACTGCTGATCAAACTAAGTTTTAAGGATAGTTTTTTCCTTTGTGGACAAATGCTTCTGTGTCTGGATTTGAAGCCAAGGCATTGGCGTATCCTCCTTAATAAGGAGGATATGCCAATAAATATGAAAAAAAAGAAAAATAATATGAAAAAATAATATGAAAAAAATCACAAATTATTGTCTTCATGCCCTGTCCTCTACAAGAGAAGATAAGGCAAAAAAAGTTTCTATAGATATGATAGGTTAGAGTAGACCTGTAAAGCAATTGAAAAGGTGATTTACTCACAGTTTCAAAGAAAACATGACTTTCTCTATGTGTGGCTTTTAGGCAAAATTTGATGTGCAATTTTGAAAACTGACCATCAGTGTCATGATAGGTGAATGAAGAATTTAATTCAGACAATAAAGAATGAATTTGACTGAATTATCAAATTTCTGGCTGATTATTCCAGCATTATACACTAGGTTCCTCTGAAGCTCTTCAGTGAAGAGAATGAAACCAGCGTGTCTTGTTCAGGTACAACCGTTCATTACTTCTGGTGCACGTGGCTGAGGTCAGGCTCTGGAACCTGTGGATGGCCATTGTGTGCCCATGGAGATGGATAATAAAGCCATGCAGAGATGAAATGTGTTCCGTCACCTGCTGGGCTCTATTGAATTCTCACCAGCACAATATAGATTATATTTCTAGTGCTGTGTGTAGCATGATTATGAATTGATTTATCATGCACCTGTGTCACTTCTTGGGTTTGGTATATCACTCCAGATACAAAGATGCTCTGATATGGCTTTGGATCAATTTCTTTGCAGTTTTTTAATTGGCTCATGAGTTATGCAGAGTATTGCAGATGATCTTCCTTTTCCATGCATTGCTGAAAAGAAGATAATATTTTAGGATAACTGAACTAGCTGTTAAATTCCTCGATTGAAGATGTAAAGTAGTTACGCAGATAGCAGAGAAGGAAGTTCTACTCATGGCTGCAAAGTATTTACCTTCTGATTCCTCTTTATAAAGACTTACTTGACTAAGGCTGTAATTGCCTGTGCTCAGTCTCTGCCCAGAAGATCGAGGTTTTTGTTGGAGTGAGGGGGGTTTTTACCTACCTTTGTTTTTATACTCAAGCCAAAATGGTTTAGTCATTATGTAGAAACATGAGAAATCTTAATAATTAAATTGTCCCTGCTGTCATTATGCAGAACTGGAAAAAATTGAAAAGGCAAAATGAAAAATGAGCGAAAGCTAGAATTTGGGGTTGAAAAATCCTTCCCTTGGAAGGATAGGGGTATATTTTATTATGTTCAGCAGTGGGAAAATGTTCATTTTTATGTTGACTCGTGCAGCTGGTTTTAACCTCACGTGTTAATGTTCCTCAGGAAATCTGGTGTGTACACATGCTTGAATACTATTCTCTGTGAGATGCTGTGGAAGTTTTGTGATGTACTTACTCCTGGTCATATTTTTTTAATGCATATAGAGAGTGTTTTTCTTAGACAAGGGGAAAGAAAAGTTAAAATTAAAACTTTTGCTTGGCTGTTTGCCTGAGTACTGGACAATCACCTGTTGTGTGTCTAGTTTTCCATGTCTTCTGCTCAGGATCTTGCTTAGGTGTGCCTAGAAATGTTCTTCTGCATGGTCCTGGGGCAGCAGGGTGGTCCTTGAAGATCAGGGTAGAATGTGAGCTCTGAAACATCTCTTCTCCTGTAGAGTCTAAAGAGAGGACTGTCCAGGGAGATTTGAATAACCTCTTTAGGACTGGAAGACATTAAGCCTGAAGACTGTCTCTAGTATGAGAGACTTCTGGAGCTTTTCAAAGCCTCCGAAACGAAACAGGTTTTTACGGTTAGTTTACGAAGGGCAACCACCTTCTGATTGCCTCAGTAATTTGCCTAATGGACAAAATTGATACTGAAAAATATCCAAAAGGAGATCAAAACCAAAACATGCTTTGCATTAGCCCAGCATGTGTTTTCCTAATACAAAGCTTTGATTTTGGTGGAGGTCTGGGATGTTGTTAGCTTCGATTCTGCAATTTGAGCTCAGTTTGAGAATAGCCAATTATTGACTAAATGTTTGAGAGAATTTAGACTTGAAACAACTTAGGAAGCCAAATGATCATAAATGATAGTTGCCTAGTTTCTTCAAGCTATCCACAAAACTCTTTTAAAGATATGATTGAAATCTTCATGATATTATCCTTGTTCTCAAAATAATAATTTCCATTTATAGTACTACCATGCAATTGTTACACTGTAACCCTACACTCTGGATAGTATTTATTAAATGTTTTTAATTGGAAGAACTTAGAGCTTTTCACAAAGCATTCATAATCCCTGTAATTGCCCTCCTAAAGGAAGTATTCATAACCCCAGTTTTCATATAAAAGTAGACAGAGACATTGAATCATTTGCCCTAGGTTACAAACAAGGCAGTGGCAGAGTGAAAGTGTAACCTATGGGTCCTGATCTCTGAGAACTGAAATCAATCTAGCACAGGCAAATGTTTCTCACTGCATGGGAATTCCTTTATATGAGCGAAGGGGAATAGGATAGACAGGGAGTTTTTATGAGTGCTTATGGAATTATGTACTAATTTTCTTTGACTCTTTCTCATATCTTTTTTTTGTGTTTCTTTTTGGAAGAGTAGAAGTCATATTTGCAACAGTGCTATGAAACAATGCTTATCTTTGGTATTGTATTTTCACTATGGTATTGCAAAAAATAAAAGTAGGTGCAGTGCTTTTGTGAGCATTTGAATTGTAGATTAGTTTTTAACTGTTCAGTTGCAATGGTATCAAGCACTACCAACCAGGGTTGCCACAAGTGATATGGAAATATAGAACAATGCAATTTTTGCATCTCTGAGGAGATTCAAATCATTAGACTGTGTAGAATAAACATATTTGAACAGATATCAGCCTTATGAGGATAGACACTTTTAATGGAGTCAAGCTTATTCCTTGAATATAAAAATTCTTTATTTACATAACCAAAATGATGCTACTCTAGCGTTTATGCTATGAGAAATTATCTGTATTTAGAGCTATGAAAATATGAAAGTTCAAATTACTGTTATGATTTTAGTAATTAATGTTCTGTTGTAAATCAAGTGTATAGCTTTGTTTGATGTCTTTATATCAGTTTCTTAAGAAATAACAGCTTATAAATTAAGCTTCATATCATAAGGAAGAAATCCTATATTAAAAAGGAAATAGCTATAGTGAAGAGATTATATGTCTAAAGTTTCCTTTTTCTTTTAGCACAGGCTGTCTTATTCTCAATTTTTACTCAGCTAAAGAGATGATTACAATCCTTTCCATGATCTGTGCTATATTAAAATAATATTGATGGCTTTTGCATTTTGGAAGATAACCCCACTGATGGTAGGATCTTCTGCCTTTGCTGAAGGAAGGGATTCTGGTGCTGTATTGGTTTCTGACATAAATTGTGCACAAGTTCATTGCATTATATTTTATAGTGATACAGCAGAAAACAAAGACTATTTTATAGCCCCTGTGGAGAAAATAGCCTACTCTGCTCTTCAGGTCCTCAGACCTGTGCTAGCAATAATCTTTTTTCTGCTGTTAGTGATTTTGGAAAAATTCTGTTATTTTCAACTACTGTGATGCTTTGTAAAAGAAAAAATACTGAATTTTAAAAATAAATGTAATAAAGAAATCTACTCAGTGATAACTTTGGTCTTTTTATGTGGGGTTGGGTACCTTACTGAAAAGAATCTATTAAACATACTGTAAGTGGCTCTGAGCTGATTTGAGCTGCTGAGAAATGAGTTGTTGGTATTAGGATTTTCAAAATCAGTATTCAGTCTGGAGTGCTGCATGAAATGTTGTAGATTGAATATATTCTGAGCAAACCTGTCAGATGTACTTCAGGATAAGTAATTAATGCTAGTTGAAAGGCAATGCTGTTGTCATGACAAAATCTAAACATTCAGTTGAACATACCTGTCCTCCTGACCACTGATCTTTGTATCTCGTTTGGAGGCTGTTGTATGTTTGTGGCCCATGCCTGAATGGCAGCTGTTCTTTAATGGCCAAAAGAATAAAACATTACAAATAATTTAAAAAAAAATTTTAGAGGTATTCCTTGGGAAGAAAAGTCAAATATTTAAGAGCAACAGTTAAGGACTGTGGATAAGCAAAAGAAGGGAATGAGAAAGGGCAAACTTTTCAACAGTGCAGTTATACTGTCAGGGAACCTAATTACTTTGTCTTGCTGATACAGGAGGATCTGTAGGTTGATCTTCAAGCAGCACATAGTTACCAGGGGACCAATGATGCAGTTAGTCCAGTGTATAACAACTGTGCTCCAAATGCTTAAAGAAAAGTGTGGAACAGGTTGAGAGGTTTCTTTAGTATCTGACCTGGTTGAGACACTGAAGAATTGGGTTCAATAAGGTTTTCAAAATGTGATGGAAAACTTGCCAGCAACTCTAGAAATTCCTATTTCTCTAAATATCATTCCATTAGCTAAATATAATTTTTCTCTGCTGGATTTTTTTCTACAGTGTGGCAGGGAAATCCATGCATCAGTTGCTCGAGAAAGATTGTTTTGCTTGTTCAGGTTTGATTTGATACAATCTTTGTTTCATTCACAATACCTTTGTCATGGTACTGCATTAAATCAAAAAGTGTTACATCAACCCTCCATAGCCTGTGCTTTTGTTATACAGCATGCTTATCATGTTTCCTTAAATTCTATCTTTGTAAAATAATCTTTCAGCACTTTAAGTCACAATTTTTGAGGGAATACTGGTATCACTCTATACTCCCCTCCCCACTCTCTTTAATAAATGGATTTAACGCTTTGGATTATGCATAAAGCAGACTAATTCTTCAGCTAGAAATGGATTTAAACTTGTACTTTTATGTTTTGCTGAACCTTAGTCTAAAAGAATACATTGGTTAATTCAGAAGTGTTTCTTAATTAGGATGCAGACAGTGGTGAATGAATATTAATTTCTTATTAGCTATTTTTGGATTAGGTTAATAAAATTACTGAGCATTTAATGAAGGACTATTTTCAATATTTTTACTCTTGTGCACTGCTATGTAAGTGAAGTTTTTTTGAGATCCTAAGTTTTCCTTTGCTCCATGGTGGATCTACACCACATTTCAGAAACAAACTTGCATTTACTGTAGGACTCAAATAATACAGTGGTAAATTTTGGCATATAAAGGGTTCACCAGAATAAATCCTCCACTTATCAAAGGCTAGAAAATAAACCTTGACTGACCTTTAACTTTAGTGCCATAATCACAACTATATAGCATGGAACACCATATAGGATTTCAGGTGAAATCACTGAATTTATTTTAAAATAGTTATAGGACATTGGAACAAATCTGTTGCCTTTGATTCCAACAAGCCACATGCTGTAGCTGCTTTGTTAATCTTCCAATATATGTAAGGTACACCACGGTTTAAATCTTTGTGAGGGATAGGTGCATATACACAAACAATAAAATGATTGTATGAATTAGGTGAAAAAATTTTATAACGTGGATTTGTTAGGATTAACTTCTTTCAGGGCCTGAGCTGTGGGAGTGCAATGGGAAATGTAATACGGTTTGGCTGATGAGTTTCATTCTCTCCCCCACCCCCTGCCCTTTCTCTTCAGTTTCCAGCCCGAAACCTGAAGCTTTCCCAAATCCACGTCCAATCCACAGGGATAAATTGCTGGAAGTCGTTTAGCCTTCCAGTGAAATGTGGCTGGTCGGGGCACTGACATCTGTGGCCGTGACCTTCCTGTGAACCCTCCAGCAAGTCTATTGCTATTTTTCTGCATTTCATTCAATATACAGGGCAAAGATTCACTAATTGCATTTACTGGGCTGTGCTACCTTTAAAACACTGTTTTTGCAATGTCCTTTCCCCTCAATCACGGTGTTTTTCCACTTTTCTGCAGTATCTGGAAAGTATCAAACTGATAGTTGCAAACAGAATATGAGCTTTTGAAGTCAGATTTTTGGAATATTGCTCAGCTTTAATGGTGAGGATAAGTGTATTACTGAGAAATATTAAAGACAACTGGAGTCTAATGACGGCAGGCCTGAAAAAATGATTATTCTATCAGGAGAACATTTAATTTCCAAAAATTAAATTATGCATAATTTCCAGATTTGTAATAAAATAATTAGTGCCTGCACTTTCTCATTATTGACTGATTTGCTCCAATTTCTTAGTATGAAAGGGGCTTTGTCGTTGAGCGAGGAGTCATAATATAGTCAAGTTTTACACATTTTATTGTCTTGACTTCAGCTCCAAGAATTACATGTGTACTTGGGAAATGAATTCACAGTACCACAGAGGCTGGCAAGCTTCCAGATTTTAATTGCTTGCCAGTGAAGCTCAGGGCAGACTGTTCTTCCTAGGGTGGGAAAATGAAAAAGAAACAAACCTCAGTTGTGCTAAAGAAAATGAGAATTACCTTCTTGAGAAGAGTACTCACTGATATGTGAAAAAAAGAACTGCATTGTAGTTATCATTGCATATGGGGCTCTGTGGCTGAACTAAAAAAATTGTGAAAGTAAGGAAAGTTGGAGCTGTCACGGAATTTAGGTAAGTCGTATTTTTTTTGTAACTAACATCTTTGAGGCAGACTGAGGTAGCTGATAGCGAAAAAAGGGACTTTAGATCAAAATGCATGAGAAGTGTTGCAAGGAAGGATGGGCTGGAAAGCTCTGTTGTAACAAAGCAAAGAAGTACATTGGCTGCTATGTAAAGGTACTGCCCAAGGAGGTCAGGTGATGAGATCCTGTTACTGAACACCAACAAATCTGGATTTCAGTCTCTGGGTCCACAAGAGGCTCTGCTCAGGACATTGTTTCCCGTGTGCTCTGTCTTCAAAGAGGGAAGAATTTTTCACCTTTTGCCTAAAGATCTCTTCCTGTCTCTTTTTCAAAGATGCATTTTCCATTGTGTAACTTCATGTCATTGCTTTCATATCTCCATCTACTAAGTGTGCAACCATCATGATGCCAAAAAACTAGTGAGAATAACAGAGTGAAGGACTGATGAAGGATAAATATCTGACGTGAAATAGTAACCATAAGTGTAATAAGATCTTTGCAATTTATTGCCATCAAGCTGTCTAGACATTACCTATAGATTTTATCTATTTAATACAGCTTCAAAAGGTGCTTTGAGGAGAATGATGTTGTGTTTCACTTGCTGACACTTGTGCAGCAGCTGTATAAGAATGCAAAAGGGAAAAAAGAAGGAAAGAGGACAGTGTTGGATTGATTCAAGCCTGGGCTCTTCTAGGCAGACTGATTCCACAAAGTGAAGTGAGTTGTGTGTTTTCTACAGAAATGGGTAGAGAACTCGTGGAACTCTACTAGGAAGAATCTTTATTGCACTGTACTTGAATAGATGAAAAATAAAATGCTTGGATTTGGATATGAGCAGCTTGGGATACTGTGGAGGAGGTGAGATGTGCTAATCAACAGCTGTGGGCAAGCTTGGTGGTGGGATTGGTGCAGCTGTGCTGGTGCGTCTTTGTTCCAGTGTTGTTTCCTTGGGGAGTGGACAGCCTGACATCTGGTTGTCTTCTCATGGGACTTTGAGTCTCAACTTCACTGCTTCTCCTGAGCTTTCCTTTCATAACTATTATTGGCTTATACTAAAATTTGAGCAACTCCTGTATTTTTCATTGTTCGTTCCATTGCCAGCCTGGTAAATGACAGGAATGAGAACAGTTCCATTTAGCTGCAGGAAAAGCATTTCCATGCTGTACAACATGGACTCTAAAATATATTCACCAAGCAAGAGGAAACTGCTTACGTGACTTAAGATCTCTTTATCTGTCAACAATTACATGCTCCAATAGATCTTGTTTAATCTCAAGATACAAATAATATGCATGCCAGAAAGAGTTCTAGTTATATTTGTCAGATTCGAAACTTCGTAAGCCTTGCCATTCATTCACTAATGTTCACACTCACCAATGTTCATGCTTGTTAAATGTAACACTCATTAAAAAAATATAATCCATATTCATCATTTTAGTTATCCATCACTAAATCAGATTAATAGATCACCGTGGAATTTTACATTCTTTTTACAACTTAATGGAAATGATCCATTATTCACATGTTGAGCATTGCCCATCTGCAATCTTCTTTCTGTGTTTTCTTCCTCCGGTTGAGTCACCAATTAATGAGTGATAAAGAGTGAAAAGTTGACAAATGAGTTTGGATATCTTCAAGCTGTTGTTGCCAAGACCCCTCGTAGGGTTTGGTCAGCCTTCTGAGTCATTTCTTTCTGCTTCTGGATTCTTGTGCATCCTCAGGTGGGGCACTCCTGTTTTGGCAATGCCTCTGAAGGATGGCGTCTCTGATTGGATTAATGGATTCCCTTATTATGTTTGATGACTTTTCATATTTCTCAATTTAATCCATTTTTTAGAAAAGGGCTCATGTCTTGGTAGCTTCTTTCCCATGAGAGGAGGTCTGTTTTAATCAAATCACATATATAAAAGGTTTTTTTGGTAAATATTACATTTGTTTTGCCAATACTGCTATCTAAATATGTGTAGCATTTTCATGCATTTTAAAATTCTGTGTATCTGGGCTAGGCAGGACATTGTGTGCCTTTCTATTCCAGTTTCTAGCTATGCTAAGGAGACAAAAGGTAATGACATCATACTTAACTTCAGTGTTAATCACGACAACAACTAACTACAAGCACATCCCTCACTGATTTGTTTCATCTGGATTTAGCTCAAGCAAAGCCTTCACTTTAGGAGATTTCTCCCTCAGGATTTCCCTACCTGTCTCTGTTATTAATTCTAATTGGTTTTGCCTTGAGCAGCACCTCCAGAGGAGGTGGTTGCTGAAAACCAGTGTGTAGCAGTTGGTTCTGAGACAACAGCCTCTGTCTCTCAGACCTGTCACCATGAGCCTTGTGAATGGGGTCTGAAAGCTTCTGAAAGTGTTAGCAGCTTCTCAGCCACTGTCAGTGCTAAATGATGCACTTGTAGGAGAAACTCTTGGCAATATGTTCTCCTGTTCAAAGCCAGCAGTGAGCTAGCAGATATACAGCGTGCCTCGGCTCCTGCACAGTTCATGTCACTCAGTGCACAGACATGAGTGATGCTAACCAGGGTTAAGGGTTTCATGAGAGTTGCTAAGGGACAGGGGTGAAAAAGGGGTGGAGGAGAGGTAAAGCTGGTTAAGGTCATTGCAGAAAAAATTACTTTCCAGCACCTGTGAAAGCTTTTACAGCTCATGATGAGTTTTCTCTCTCTAATGTTTTTTATGTGTGTATGCTATTCCTTTGGACAGGGACCCACAGGTAGAACACATGATATATTCTTTTTTAAAAAATAGAGTTTAGGAAATCCAGGACATTCCCTTTTGTCTTCCTTTAGCCTTAATTTTACCTCTTCAATTCATTGTGTTTGAACTTACTAAAGAGCTGCTTGTTTAGGCTGCAGGCAGTAGGAATGCAGGGCAGGTAATGTGCTGGGGGATGGTGGGAATATCTTTTGTTTCCAGCCTTCCCTGACTCAGCCAGTGCCCAGGAGCGCTCCTAGAAGCAGTGTGGTGCCCTCTTGAACCTGTTTCCCACTGGGCTGATGGCCTTGAAAGGCTGTGCACCGAGCCAGGTCTTTTCTAAACCTGCTCTTTTCCTCCCAGTTTTCCTTTCTCTTTCTTACCTTGTTTCCCATGTCTGCTCGCTGCCTTTTTTCCCAAGCTGCCTCCTGAGGTCTGCAGTTAAGGGGAGGGGGTGCAAGCTGGGCTTGCTCTCTCTGAAGTGTTTTCAGAGAAGAACCTTGTAAGAGGCTCAAAGGTGAGAATTGTTTTCTTTTTCCTCAGTAAACACTTGATAAAGACTAGCTTTGGCAATGAAATAAACCTTCAGAAGTGATACTAGAAGTAAAAGTGAATTTTTTTCACAGTGTAGAAAACATGTCTTGTGATGTGTGTTTTAATTACAGGAAAACAATCAAAGAAACCTGTGAAGTCTGCATTTTTTGTGATTTGATAATAGCAGCTTTGTGAATTGCTGAGAGAGAAGTGTTGCCATGCTGTGAAATCATCAGATTCCCCCATGCTTGCCCTATATCTGTAAGGCAAAACAAACTCCACTTTATGTGTTTATCTAAAGCTTACTCACTGCTTCTGTGAGCTTCTTCACAAACCAAGACTGGGTTTGGGCTACTGATCCCTCAAGAGACAGGTACTTTAATAAAATAAGAATAAAGAAAACAATGGTATATCAGTATTTTAAACGTTAAAGAAATGTGTTCCATACACATCCTTTCCTAACCATGCATTTCACAGCAGGTTTTTGGTTTTTTTGCATATAGGTTCACTGATGCAGTTTGTTCACATGTTGCACTACAGCATTTGATTTCATCTGCTTGTTTCCAGCTCAAGAAAAGTGACCAGAAACCTGTACAGATAGGGCACGAGCTTTGTCCTACAGCTAAAACATGATGAACCAATTTGTACTGACCTTTTGAAGTATTTGGATAGGCTCTTAGATTATGAACATTTTCTTCTAACGTTCAGTGGTTTGCTAAGATTATTATTTGCATTTCCTGTTCTCATCACTCTGACTGCTCTGCCTTCATAGTTCCGTCCCAAGTATACTTTTTCTCTATGTCCTTGTGTCTTTTTCTGACTTTTTTCCCTGTCCTTCCTAATTTGAATTCCTTTGATATCTTTCAGCATCAAATAGTTTCACCTGCATCCTTATCATGACTCTGTAAGGCATTTCAGGGACAGTGTTCCTCTGAGATCCCCTAATGTCAAAAATGAAACAAAACAACAGGAAAAAGAGCCAAACTTAATGCATCTTTCTACATTTCAGTATTTAGCCCATGTGTTTTGTTGGGGCTGTGTGCTTTTTTCATACAGTAGAGAAACTACCTTGGAGAACTTAAAGTCTGAAAAGCACCACCAGAGAAAGCAGTTGGTTAAAGGGGTTGCTTTGCAAGCACAGTATGGTGGACAAAAGAAAGCCCACGAGGAAAGAAAGTTTTGTTGGTTTGGGTTTTGTTTTTTTAATATAGTGTAAATGGCAGCAGGGGGTCACCAGAAGGGATGTGAGCAGTGACAAATCTGTAGATGAATCATCTGCTTCATGCAGCTTTTCATCTGTAAGGGGCATTCGAAGGAGGGGGGTAAGTCACGCTGTCTGTGGAGGAAAGAGGCAGGGGAGCAACTTCACGAGAGATGAGGAGAGTTTCCTGGACTTTGTGCTTCAAGTTCAATGGAGCTTCAAACTGGAACGAAGAATTTTGGATGACAGTCTGGCCTCTTCAAAAGATGAAGGGGTTGTATCCTCCTTAAATATTTAAAGAACACAGGGAGCACTTTGAAAAGACTAAAGCATCAAACCAGGCAATTAAAAGAGAGAAGGTTCTGCTGAGACCTTGTTTCTGAAGATGCACTGAAGAGGTGAAAAAGCAGTCCAAATGCTTTAGTACACAGAAGACAGCAGACAGTAATTGCTTAAGCAAATATGTGCTGTAAAAAAAAAGTGTGCAATGCAAAAGGCCATTGTTCCCAATTTGGTGTTGAGAACCTGAGCACAACTGTGCATGTTTGCAGTAGAAATCCATGCACTTGCATGGCAGTGTGGAGTTCCCCTCGGTACTGCTGAAATTAGGAGCCTTTCAGCATCATCCATCCCCAGATTTCAAGGCTAGGTTGGATGGAGCTTTGAGCAACCTGGTGGAGTGGAAGGCATCCCTTCCCAAGGCAGGGGGTTTGGAACGGGATGTTCTTTAAGGACCCTTTCAACCAATACCATTCTATGATTCTGTGGCCCATCTACTTGGATAAAGCTCTAGCATTCAGCCTCTGCCCATCCTGTCGTTGAGAACTGATGGGATATCCCAAGATACAGATAATTTTGTAGGTATTTGAAAAATCATGGATTTTTTATGGTTGAAAATTTCTCCAAAGGAGTTTATTGTAAGATTTATCAATTAGCAAGAACCCCACCACCCCCAATCCCTGCTGTCACAAGGAATTTAATCCTGAATTAGGGGAATCTTTAATATTGCTAGTAGTACCTGTAATGTGCTTTAGAGAAGCATAAATGGGAAAGACATAGGTCATTCCATAGTGGATATTCACAATTGAAAGAATCCTAGGAAAATAATTGGCTTCAGAAGACTTTTGATTTGTGATTAATTATTCACAGCACAATTTCTCTAGCCTGTCTTGATCTTACACTTTAATCTCTTCAATTTGTCTGGCTTTCATTGGTTTTGTTTGTAAGTTCATTAAAATTAATCTTTCTGAAAAAGAAGTCTGACTTTGAATATAATGTTGCTGGTGCAATGAATGTGGGCGTTCTGTTTTGTTACATTAATATATATTTTGTGGAGCTGCATATGAAAGGGTGATCATGTGGGTTGGATGAACATGCAGTCAGTTGTCTCTGAGCGTAATATGTTACACAGCTTTCATTCTGAAGGACAGCAGAGCTACGGACATGTGCCACATAGGAGCACTGCCTTTTTGAAAATGATAAAAACACCACTGTGAATGGCTTCAAATTATTTATAAGTGGACAGCAAGTGCAAAGCTTTCTGGTTGTGTGCTGGATTGGGTTTCTTAGTCCCTGTTATGTCCAATATGTATCTTAATGCTGGTGATAATGATCAGAGACTCCTCTGGCACAGAAAGGGACAGCTCCTTTCCCTCTCATCCTGCAGCCACAGGCCACCTGTCCCTGTGTCATCCCCTGCGCAGGAGCTGATGTTGGTGTGGCTGCAGGGAGAGCGGGGCCCGCAGCCTTGGGGGCAAGAGCAGGTGACAGCCAGGTGTTTTTGCAGCCCTTTCTCACTCTAACTCACTGCTCTTGGCCAGGGTTTTGGTACAAATGTGGGAGCCATGGCCTGCAGCAGTGGAGCAGGGCTGGGGAAAGCCTGTGCATCTCCTGAAGGTATCAGCAAGCTGCGTTATAGAGGAGTAGGACAGCACTGTGTTTGTCAAAGAGCAGAGAACAGCAGTGGTTTGGGACAGCATTAGCAGTCTCCAAGTTAGGTACTCTTTAAGACTCGTGTGTGATTTGCTAGAGTGGTATTTTACTGTATTGATAGGAAAAAAAAAAAAGGTGAAATATTGCTTTGGCAAATTTGATAATCTCGTTCCTGCATCTTCTCCGGTGTATTTGACTGTAAAGTGGCATAGAATCCCCTCTGATTTGGGTCTCTGTTTTACAGCTATTTGTTTGAATTTCATGCACCTTCTTTTGATCTCTTTAGAAGTATTTCTGTACCCCTCAGCAGATACCTTCTTGATCAGGTAGTAGTGTTTCATCTGAGCTTTTTTCAAAATTATAATGATGCTCTGCTAGTTCCTATTCCAGAAGGAGTAAGTATCACTTTGCTTTAGTTGTTATGAAATTATTACTTGGATTTTGTCCTCTGTATAGACATGCTTTATGGCTCAGCTGAATATAGTTGAATTTGCTTAGCCCTCTTTTGTGAAAAAATAATAAGCCTGAATTAATATTTCTTAATTAGCAGTGCCTAGTCTTTGCTGATAAAAGTCACTTTGAAAATGAATCCAACCAAGGTTGCTATAGCGCTAGAGATACTCATTAGGTATTTCTGCCCATAAGACTGTTCCAGATGTTCCCATGGGTTTTACTGCTGCTATTTGGAATGATTGCTAGTGGGTGGGAGGAGTTTGGGGAGTAAGTCCCCAAAATAGCAGATCTCCAATTTTGCAGTTGATCAGTTTGGACTAGAAGCCAGCAAAAATAGTGTTTAAGTGCCATTTAAATCTGAGCTGAGATTTGAGACCTTTTCCCGGAAGGGCTGTTCATTAATTTTTGCTGATAAATATCACTTGGAGCATTACATGTAGAATGTAGCACATACTTTCCTCTTCTTCCTGAAGTTATTGTCAAAGTTTGTAGCACTGAGAGGCTGGGGAGGAAACCCAAACCTTAAACCCTTTAGAATTAACCCAGTATCTAACTCAATATTAATTCTTGGCAATTGCAAATACCACCACAATGATATGGGACTACAGATTAATCCTAACATCTTTTTCATTTTAGATTTTGATTTGATTTGATTGCTTAAATACTGACTGTATCTGGAACAGCGGTAGATTATTCCTAGTATTTTGTTCTGGCAAGAGTAGAATTTAACTTATTAACTTTTTCAGAGGTTTGGCTTAACTCTTAATTTCTAGCTTCCAAAAGCTTAGCAGATTTTAAGCTTCAGAAAAGGGACATGATACGATCAGGCCATGAATTGGTTTGTTACGAAACATCAGTTCAGCCATTTCCATATTACAAATGTAGTGCTAAGTAAGTATTTAACTTCAGTCATATTTGCTTTGCCAACTGCCTTCATAGACAAAATATTGAGCTGGTATATTCAGAATTTCACAGATTTTAGGTGTTTTAATTTTTATGGGGTTTGCGCGGATATATATGTCAGCCTGGAGATTGCTTTAGAAGACTGCAGGAGCCTGTGACTAGACAGCTAAACCTGCTTTGTGTGTGAATATGTTTGCAGCAATTTCTTATAATGCCATGTTTAAAAAAAGATAGATACTGGAAATTCTCGGCTATCCATACATTAATTTTGCTGACACTTTGGGCTTCAGGTAGTGGGTGGTAGAAGAATGGTGGCTGTTACTTTTCTGGTTGATGGCTTTGTCTCCACAAACACATTACATGTGAATCGCTTCTCACCATGTGTCCCAACCAATCCAGCCAATATCATCTCCTTCCAAATGGGCTGAAATTGGGCAGTCAAATGGAAACTGCTATTCACAGTTTGTGATGAAAAAACTAATGAAATGCTCCATTAATCATTTACTTTGCCCTCCATTCCCACTGCAATGAAGACTGAGAGGCAACATTAGCCCAGCTGAAAGGCTTAAGCATTTAAGATTGATCTTGAATGGGATAAGATTGTCAGTGATATGATACAGGATTACTAAAGGCTTAAATAAATGACTCATGTCTTATAGTTGTCTTAACATAACAATCAGTCATGCATAGTACTTCTAGGTATTGTATTTAAATTTCATCATTGAAATGACTCACTGCTGGGAGTTTTGTGTGCTTTCTGAGAAACTTGGTGAGGCTGCTTATTTTGGCTATTCTGGATTTTATTGAATTTTATTTTATAATGCTGTGAATGTTAATAGTGCTAAGTGAGGCAGGAATTATTTTTTAATACCTGAAAAATAAAAATACTGCTGCTTTGTGCAGAGTTTCCTCAGTCAGTGTTAGTAGCAGTCTTCTCTTTATGCCAGATGATCCCAGACTGAAATCCCACTTGGACGCATGGAGATAATTGTCTCAACATCTTTACATGGGGCCTGGTGTTTTGTGTGAGACGTTGCACCATATCCATGCTTGAAGTGCAAATTCTGAAATTATAGGTATGATATATGGAAACTGTAGAGGAATTTAGAGTATAGTGTAATTTATTTTTTTTTCTTTCGTAATACTTCTTTTACAGCCCTTAAAATTAGAACAGAGCACCTATGGAAACAAGCATTGGTATTCAAAAGACTTTCCATTATAAGTGTCTCCATTAAGTAAATAAATGTAGGAGTCATAGCAAAGCAATTTGTTGTTTAGCTGTATAAAACACCAGTGATTTGTGCTTATTGAATTTTAAAACAGCGCAAAAAAGTTAGAGCGAAATTTAGGAATAGCTATGCAGTTCTTGTTCACTGTTACAAAAAGTTGAGTGATGCATACAAATAGCACTAATTAATTTTTCAGTAGGGAACCAACACTTTGTGCATACTGATTTTTCCAGCACTGGCATGAAATTGGTTCCACTATTGCTATACTGGGAACGAGCAGCACTGCTGCAGGGAATTATAATGTGTGTAGAAAGGTGTTATGCAATCAGCCTTGCTTGGGTCCACGGTCTCATTGACTGAAAGCATTACACGTGGCAAAATATATCATTCTGGTTTTACCAGTTACTTACTTTGGAAATGTATGAAATTGAAGAGCAATTTTCTGATTTTTTACTTTAGGTAAATTAGGCTATGATCAGTCTGTAGCAAATGGAAGGATTAGTGTGGTGCTTGAGTCAGGGTTGATGGCAAGCTCTAGGCAACGCTAGTCCTTAAATGAGCTGAACTTGTTCCTTGTCATGCAATATTTGTCAGTGGAGCAGGTTTAATGTGAGACTTTTAATAACAATAAGACTTTGTGGATTTATAGAACGCTGTTTAAAGATCTGTGGAGTCTCTTTTGTTTTATTAATGAACAAGGCCAAATTTGTTTTTGTTTTTTTCTCTTTTATCAGGTTGCAGTATTTGAGATAATAAGCCTTTAAAAATCTGAAAGGCTGCAGCTGTTAATGCTACTTCTTTGTATTCAACTTTTTCACAGGCAGTGAAAAGAAACATTTGTGAAATTTCTGTACAGTAGGAAGCTGAATGGGGAGAGTAGGAATAGGGAGAGTAAATTTTCTGGAATTTTTTTGCAACAGAAAAAGGTGTTAGAATAATAAATGAGTCATGATAGCTAAAACTTCAGGTTATTGAGGCGATGCCTCTGCGTATCCATATGGTCTTAGCCCATTTTCAGCTTTGGATGAAGAAGCACAAAAAGGTGGAAAAGCACTGCTAGTGTCAGAGCACAGAGTATAAAATATTGGTGCAGGGCTTCTCCTGGTCACAGTCACTTTGCACTTCCCTTTGATATGGCTATATGTACCTTTCGAAGGACAAAAGTACAGTCTGCAGAAGTAGCTGTTGATGAGGTTTCTGCCTTGCACCAAACAAAATCTTTCAATAGCTCTTGTATTAAAAGAAAAAACAGAACTAATTTAGAGTGGGCACGTTTTTGGCTTTATGAGTTGACCATATCATGTTTAAGTCTTTGCAAAATGTCTAAATTATAGTCCATGGCTTGGCTGCAGTCTCTGGGATGACTTGTCCAGACCTCAAACAACTAGAAAGCTGTTTTTTTTTTCTCCTGCCCATATCAGAGTGCTTTACTCTTCAAACTGTAATTTCATGTTTCATAGACTGGGATGACTTGCTGTTGGTATATACCACAGCAGACATTTGGCTCAAAGATTTGAGGATATTGAACAGTTCAACCACAGAACGCAACAACAGCACTGTAAAGTTTTGGATATGAGATCATTTTTATAAATTTAGTGAACACAAGCAATGTTAGAAATTTAGAGCAAGATACAAATGTCAGTGTTGTGTTGTAACATTTTATCAGTCTCTACAAAAACAGTGATTTCTGTCTCCCAGCCTTTCTCTATGTCTTCTTTAAAAAGTTCCCCATACCAGCTGATACAGAATGGTTTGGAATATTTTGAAAATTTATTTTGTAATTTTGTCTGGCAATGGCAATTCATCCTGCCAGGCAAAGGGCTCGAACATTGTCACCAAGTTGATATATTTGGAACATTTGTAAGTACAACGCTTCTGTGAAGCTCTGGAAGCCTCAGGGTATTTCATTTCACAGCTCCGGTGCTCTAATGCATATCTGGGGCCATTTTAATAGGAGAAGAACTTTCTCCAACTGGAAAATTTGAGCCAATCTGAGGATTATCTAAGTGTTTCTAATGATTTTTCAACCCTGCTTACTTTGTAACAAAACACCCAACTAACAGGCTTACTGTATAATATTACATTCCTTGTTCTGCTCTAGCAAATTTTGGGTGCATTACATGATTAAATGACTCATTCACTCTTTACACTACTCAGAGTGCAAACTGCATACTGCCCTGTGCTGGTGGGGAGATTTCTCTGGATGTAAATAAAGCTTGGGGGAAGAGCAGGATTCAAGTCTCACTTTGAAGAGACAACAAAACATTATTGTTGCTTTTTCGTTGGACTGTTTTAATATTAGAATGATACAAACTCAGGGTAGGACAATTTTTATCTGAAAGAGGACAGGGAAAGCACTCCAGACAACCCAAACAAAAATTCATTGTCAGGTGGTAAGGAAGGAGTAAGGTAACACTGTTGAAAGTGATATTTTATTGTTAATGCTAGAGTCTTAATAGAGGTATTGAGCTTAAAATAAAGTAATATCAAGAATTCATTTCTGTTTTATAATTGCAATTCTATTTTCTCCCAAAGCTTTTGATAAAAATAATTATTATAGTCAGATAAAGGGGGGTACTGTTTGTGCGAGAGAGGAAGGTTTTGTCAATTTGCACTACACCATCTGTAAAAGTGTGCAGAACAGAAGATTTATTACAAAAGAAGTGAATCTGTGGCCTGGTGGTTGCTCCCCTCCTGCCCCTCCCTGATTGAGCTGTATTGGTATTTTTATGCCCCAGTACATTTCCGATGCTATGTTTTACACCTCTCCCACCCGTGAAATCCTGCTGCTACCTGACAGTGTGTTCTACATGCTGCACAGACAAGTCTTTGTGTGGAATGAATCCCTCTAATGCCTTTTGTGGCCAGCTTTTCCCCCTCCTTTCACAACATGTCTCCTTTTATTGAGGATGGCACTGATTCAGACTGTCTGATCTGTTCCTTTCAGACTTTTGTCACTTAGATTCTTCTCCCCAGTGTCTTGTGGCAGATGATTACTAAGGTTATTCTTTTTTTTCTCTCTTTTTTTTTCTTTCTTTTTTTTTCTTAAAAAAAAATATTTTTTTTTTATGGTAACCTAGGCTTTGTAACTTGAATTTCTCTGTGGAGTAGAATATCTGAAATACCTGTCTCGCCGTGTGTCTGTATTTCTAAGTCATTAACAATTTTATAACTGCTTCTGTTTCTCTTAACTTGAGGTTTATATTATCATCAGTAATTAAAAAACAACTTTTCAGCTTCCTTCTTAGGCTTGGATCAGCTTTAACACTGACCATTTTTAGATTCAAGCTATTACTCCTTTTAGATCTCTCTTCACCATTGTAAATAATCCCTTGCCAGGAGGAATTATTCTTGAAAAGTGTACTCTCACCTTTCCTGCCAGGTATAAACGAAATGTTCTCACTCCCTCTCCTCTGGGCTTTATCTTTACAACTCTTTCATTGTTTTCTTGCCTACTTTAGATTTTCTCTGATTTATTAATGCCCTCTTTGTAATAAGTGCCCAAACTGGCATGCAGTACTTTAAAGCACAGGTGCTAAATAATTTATTTTCTATGAATAATTCAGTCCATACTCTGTTAATGAACTGCTCCTGCCTCCACAGAAGCATCCATTGTTCATAAGAATGTGCCAAATTGTTTGTGCAAACAAATGTCAGGTGGTGTGATCTTGAATGGTTCAGCTGTTTGGTTTTGGTGGTATCAGACTATTAACAGAAGGTCTTGTCTTACCACAGTCTTCCCTAATTAAATGGGGGCAAAGGGCTTATGTCTTAAGAGGTCTTTAACCTGCTCTGAATGTTGGTAGTGTTATGGGCTCAGCTCATCTGCTCCTTTTCATCCATGGAATCTATGCTCTTAGTCCATCACAAATGTGAGATGAGATTTCTGTCTCCCTTTTAGATAAGTTTATTCCGAGTCCCTGAGTACAGCTGTTACTGCTCACAAGCTTTCAGCACATATATCTGTGTTCTTGCTTGTGTGTCTAATCTTAATTTACCTTCAGTGTGTTCCTACACAGCTTCAGCTAAATTGAAATGAATACATGGCATAAGGTGAAATGAGAGCAGATTGAAACACCTTGCAGGAGTGCAATGCAATTCTGCAATCCAGTCCTGTCCATGTGTCTGGATTTCAAAACTGAAATTTGTTAGTCCAAGAAAATATGATTATAGAGTGCCATTTATGAAAAGAAACAAAGTTAGGCCTGCTAAAACAGGCAAACACAGGTTAATACCAGAATCCTTCATCTCTTCCAATACTCATAATTGAAATACTTTCAAAGAATTAAAGCAGAAGCAACATGTAACAACATAAGCACAGTCTTTCACAGATTAAGTGTCAAGAGTAAAATTTTGAGTGGTTTCATTCATGATTATATCATTTTTTTATTACAAGATTTAAAAAAAAACATGTATCTGGGACCTCATAATTTGTCAGTGAAGGATAACAAGGAAGGATAACAGTGCATTTCGCTTTCAGTTATTAATCTGCTTGCCAAAGTCTGTAGGACGGGAGACATGGAATTTTGACAGGGACATTGAATCTTACAAGAACATTCTAGGAAAGTATCACTTAAAATTATTTAACGAGCAATTTGTTATTTTGACTTCATATTCAATAGCATAATTGCCTACACTGTAAGGCGTTGTGTCAAGACCATCTTCCTCTTCTCTGTGCTGCTGTCTGCCTCAGGTTGGGGAATACAGATCATGTAATGATACAGAACAGTCCTACTGACATTCTCTATTAGTTTAGCTCTATGTTATTTTGTATTTTTTAAATTCAGCCACTCTTTATAGATTTAAATATTAAACTATACATATAAAACAGTCTCGCGACATGTAATATATCTGACTTTAGAGATAAAGTATCTTTAATACTATATTCTGAGGGGAAAAGGCTTTGATCCTGAATGTTAGATTTCAACCAGGCAAACCACCTGTAATTCCTATTTCTGCAAACTAAAGCATCATTCTGGTCTTGGTTACTACCTCCCATTTTAGGATTTCTCAACTAAGGAGCATATCTGATAATGGATTTCAAAAGTAGTAGAAAAATTCTATCCCATCCCTCATGAACTGTTATAGGAAATGGTATTTCTTTGACTGATGGGCTGATTTTGACTTCTAATAAAAAAGTGGATTGCAGCCATAACTATGAACTCTCTATTTCCAATTCCCATAAGTGCTCTTCATTGTATATTAAGGACATGAGATCTGAAAGAAGATTTAGTAAGCAGGGCTATAATTCAGAATTAATAGAGTATCTGGAGTTATATCAAGGTATTTGATTGGCTAGTGTACAACATTACTTTTTTAGAGTTCATTTAAAACACATTGCTTCAAAATAACCATATGTCCATCACCTTTAATTTTTTTTTATGACAGCAATAAAATGAGTACAAATAATTTTTGTGGAATTGATTGTCAGCAAAGGTTAAACATCCCAAGAAGTACCTTGTGTCTCAATTATTGTGCCTGAAAGAGGTGTGGATAGCTTAAAACTTTAAAGAAGTGTTGACAAGTACACAAAAGTCTGCTCTCAGCCATAAAGATGAAAAACCATATCAACAGGAAGAAGTGGGATGGAGCATAAAGAGCTATTCACATTTGGAACAAGAGGAATTAAATAAGTGAGAGCTGTTCTACAAATAGTTCCTGGGAAGCTTTAGGTCAGTGTATTGAAAACCAAACACATCAACACTGAATTTTAGCACAAAAGTGTATCTTGACTTTATCATGATTTGGCAACTAGAGAAAAGCACAGAAAGTTGCATGAGAAAAAAGGCGAAGCTTTAAAGTATTTAGGGATGTCAGAAATAAAACAGAGAGCAAGATAAAAAACCCCAAAAAGAACACTTCAAAGATTTGCTTTAGCAAAAATGTGGTGGCATGCAGCTCCGAGCACACTAGAATTCAGCTTTTTTTTTTCTTTTTTTTTTTTTTTTTTTTTTTTTTTTTTTAATTCTTTGTGTTCAGTGATGATAAAAATACTATTAATGCATAGATTTGTGAGGAGGATTATTTGGCAAACTTGTATCAGTAGGTGACAGCAAAGTGGCTAATGTACTTGTAGCAAAGTTATTTTCTACTTTTTGCCATTGGGCCCAATTCTTTAGTCCCTGTGGGGTGCAACTGATTCAGTGTCATTTAGAGAATCTTTAAGGGCAGCTGAACATGGACTTTCAAATGTGAAATGGCATTAATGCAAGATTTTCCCTCTGATTAGAGAGAGTATTTACCTAATACCCCATGATTATCTTTTAAAGGCCTATGCACGAGGGTTTTTTTTCAGAACAAAGTCCTTGAAATTTTGTATTGATTGCATTAACTAATAATGAATTGACAATAACAAATAGTAACATATTCTGTAGGAAAACACATTCTTTTTTTTTTTCCCTGAAAAAGAATATATTCTAAAAGCTAAGCAAACTGAATCCTCCTGATTAGATGGATGTTAAGAACCCAGCTCAGGAAAGCATTCAGAAGAGCTTAGGCATGATCTCCTTAATTTTTGGTGGTTTTAAAGTCAAAATCAAACCAACAGCAAAGCCCATTCAATCCTCCTTGAATTGAGTGCCCTGAAGGCCCCAACGCCCTTTAGTGGCCATGACCAAGCTCTTTGGGGATCATCGTGGCCTGAGGCACACCATGGGTGCTCTGCCACCACACCAGCAGTGCCTGTCTGGCTGTGTGCTTGGTGGTCTGGACTGTGACATGAGCCTGACCTGTTGGCTGGAGCTCTCACCGGCTCCTCACCAGGACGTTGCCATATCCTCTGTGCCCTCATCTGGACCAGGCCACCGTCCCCAGCCTGCCCAGCTCACTTCCCTTGATGTGCTGCAATGGAACGCTGCTCAGTGAGGTTTTAGCCCTGCTGACCTTGGGGTAGCAGCACAATTTCATCTTCTCTCAGCTGCCTCCTTGGTTCTCAATGTGTGCTGCCACAGCCCTAGTAATAACAATCACTGTTATTTGTCTAATGGAATTGTTTTACACTTTGGCCAGTTTTCCCTTTCTAGTGATGAGATGGGCACACAAACACCTCCTCAAGCTCAGTTCTGCCTGCCAATAAGTGGCTGGGACTGAGGAAGATTAGTTAAGCTGCTATAGTCCGTACTGCTGGTGAGTGCGAAAAGGCAGCCTAGCTTCATTTGACTTTCAGCCCCTGTCACTTGTGCTTACAGAAATCTGAATCATTGTGTATGGCCTAGCAATAACTCCTATTGTAGACTTCCAGAGTATTTGATCTCACCACCTGGCATTTTCAAACTGAAATTTCTGACCTCTTTTTGGTTTATCTATTTCTAAGTGACCCCCTGAGTCGACAATGACTTATTTTCTCTACCATGTGAAGACTGAGATGCATCTGTAATTACTGACTCACACAAACATTTTGGAGGATCTGAGCTGTTGTAAACAATTGCATTAGATGAGCACTTTCCTTGCATGTGGAACCATATGCAGTCACTTATCACAGCCTGCTCTCATTTCTCCGCCTTGGAAGAATTCAGTTCTTGAAGATTACTGCTGCCTAACAATTCTCAATCTTCTTTTAGCTCCTTTGTCCCTGCTCCAGAGGGGCCATGATCCATAGTGTAAGATTACATTCGCATTCATGAACTGAATATATGAAGTGTGTAACTCAAAGTGAAATTGAAAAGAGGAATATGAATTTTGGAAAAGGGGGAAAAAGCCTTTCACAATCATTTAATCTCTTTCTGAACTTCATCATTATAAGAGAATACCTAGAAGAATATGTTTCTTTTATTAACCTGAAAACCATATTACTTGAACCTTATATTAAAAGTCATCCTCTTGCTTTCACTGGGGCTATTTAAGAGAGTAACATGAGTCAGTATAATATTCTTCAAATATTGCTGTGTGTAATGCTTTAAATTGTATTTCCAAGGTGTTTTCTTTTTCATCTGTCTTGGGCTGCCTTATGAACATATTTTTATCTTTTTCTAATTAGAAATAAGCATTTAATGTGGTTTTTTGAAGCAGCTATGGAAGCTTGCCATGTGTCTGTGATTGACCCATAAGCAGGCTTGAGACCACAGTCTGTAAGCCTGTGAGAGTATGTAAATAACTTCCCATGTTTTGTTCAGAAACTCAGGCTGGGATTGCTTATAGTAAACATAAGAGTATTGTCATTCTGTGGTTTGCCGTAGGATCTGAGAAAGTTAAGAAGCAATACCTCAGATATCTGCACCAAAGAAAAAATGCATTTATAGTCTTAAATGAGTTCAGAGTTTGTTAATATAGAGAGTTTCTCCATCGTTTGCTCTCTGCCCAGTGTGGGCAGAGGCTCTATCAGTCGGTAACAATTAGCTTTTGACTTTGCTAATTCGGTGTATTTGTATTTTGTGGTGGATAATGCTTTAGTTCTCCTTTCTGCAATTTCTTTTAATGGTAATAATCAGATGGAATAAACCTGTTCTATAGATGTCTGAGCTTTACGGGATCCAGCCAGTTCCTCATTATACATACTTACGTTACATTTTATGCCAATGAAATACATCTGTCAAGGCTTATCTTTCATTCTCTTTTAAATATACAGTTACAGTTCAAAACATAGCACTGGGAGTTTCTTATGAGTCTGATCGATGTGTGATGGCTCCCTGTTGACTCATGCAGGAGATGGTAATGGAAATCTTCACACTTTTGTCTGGAGTTTGAGCCAGGGTCTTCAGCCATAGCAGCCACGGGCTGAGCCAGTGCGCACTGCCCAGTGGGTTAAACAAGCACTTTAAAACTAAATAAGACCCTTTCCAAGACTTAATAAAGTCTGGACTTGATCCTAAGTAAACATTACAAATTTCGAAGGGGACGTAGTCCCAAGATGTACTTTACATTTATGAGCCACAGATTTTCATATGGGCCAGAAAGAGATTTTGATTAATGAAATGGCAGTAGTTCAGCTGGTGGTACTACGAAATGCATTGGTGGCATGTAAGCAAATAAATTTGATTAATATGTGGTTTAGGTGCTACATAGTGTCCTTCAAGGCTTTACATCAGCTATCGATAGAAATGTTTCATGCTTCCAGTATGTTTTATCCTTCAGTTGTAAATATATTTATCTGTGATCTAGTAATTAGCTATACCGAAGTTGTCATATATATTTTGTCATTTGAGGGGACATAATATATGTGTGAAGCAAACAACTGGTTATGTTGTAGTAGAAAGGTAGATGAGTTCTTTAACTCTTATTTCTATAAAAATGTTTTTATGGGGCTTAGAGCTGCAAACCAGTCTCCACTGCTACTGTGGAGTGATAGTTGCTCTGCAATAAACGTAGGATGCTGTCACAGGATGAAATATATGTGGACGCACAGTTGTGTTACAGAAATTTGATTCTGTGTTTTTTCAGACTCACAGCTTGAATTGCAGGCTTTGTTGGTTTTCTTTGCAGATTGTATGAAAGTAAGTTGATTCTACATTGTACAAAAAAAATACCTTTGTAGGAGAAAAGAGAGAGACTGAATATCAAGCACAGAAAGGTTTATAGCAAACAGTAAAAGGAAGACAAGCAAGAAAAGGAAAAATTAAGATAGGGAGCTTGTGAGAGTCACTCCATCAAACACTAAGCCAGACTTGTTCTCCTCCTGCATGCCTGCTCAGTCTATACTGTCTCAGGCTGCTGAATCCTGTACTCTGTCAAGCTTCCGAGGTCTTTGGTTTGTCTGTTCTTTTTTTTTTTTTTGTTGCCATTCACAACAAAGAAGTCTTCTCCAGAGGACCATTGTGATAAATGAAAAAAACAGGGACATCCATCTTAGTTATAATTATGACCTTGCAACTTCTAAGGAGTATTGGAGGGATTTCTTGCCCTAAAATTCCCCAGGTACTGCTTGTTCGTAGTAAGTGTTACAAATAAAGTGGCAACGAACTGTTCATAACACAAGGTCAGTGAATCATCCAATGCTACTTAGGTGTGGAAAAAAGTATTCTTTAATGTAGATGATGTTAGCATCTTATTAGTTTATATTTGTAAACAAGGCATTGAATGCCCAATATCCTCTGTGAATTACCATTTAACTTAAATACATTGGGAAAAGAAGTCTTCTCTCATATTTCTGTGTTTGTATTAGTTGTGGCTAATAGTGCCCCCCAACACTGGAGGCTGACCAGGGCTGTGCAATATTGAAAGACACTGCATCCCTTTATAGTGCCTGGGTGTGCAGAAAATTTTTCTTTAGAATTGTGTGGTACCATGTCTACGGCAGGAAGCATTTGTGCAGGCAAGTTACATCCTTCCTGCTGTGCAGGAGCAGCCTCAAGGCCAGACCTGAGTTCAGCTTCATCACCAGCGCCCTTCAGTTTCTCCAGTGCCTTTGGGATTGCCTCTGAGGGAGGCCAGTGGTGTTTCTGGGAAGTGCTTCAGCGCACACTCAAGCGTGCATTTATTCGTGTGCAGCCTGGCAGTCTCCTGTACCTCTGGCCCACGTGCAGCAGACATTCCTGCAGTACTTCTTAAATGACCACCAACTTTATTTGCCGAAACCATAGATGGCTTTCAATGGTAGCAGGGGTTCAGGATGCCCATATAGAATGGCCAGAGTACCTCTAGTGGGACCACAGCTTTGATGAAATAGGAACAACAATAATAAAGAAGAAATTGGTCCAGGCCTTGGAGTATAGAGGAAATATGAAAACGGTCAACCTAGGCTATTGCTTCTCATTCCTCTTATTTTTTTAAAATTTTCAATATGACCGTCTCCTGTGGATTTCTACAGGCACCATCTCTCTGCCTTTGTAGAGCCTCCCCAGTGTGTATTTTCTCCAATAGTTTTGCTCTGTATTCTTTAGCATAGCTTTCCTTGCTGCCTCTATTATTTGAACTACTTCTGGTCAAATATATTGGTCCAGATAAGGAAATTACTTCACGCCTCAAACACTAAAATAGTAATAAAAAAGGAGTACTGGAGAGGGAAATCAATCTTTCCCCTTACTCATCATATCTGTTAACTCTTCTCCAAACCATCTCTTCTTTGCAGGCATAGCCCTATATTGAAGTAACTGCCAGTAAGGAAAAAAAAAGGAAAGCAGGAAAAATCCCCTAAATTAAAAAATCTGAACAAAACAACACCCAAAACCTTCTTACTGACAAAACTGTCTCCAAATATATGGCATGTATCTGCCTAAACAATGCAAATATAGGTGGTAGCACAAGAGTGAGAAAGCAAAATGTGGCAGCAGCTGGGTCTTGCACTGAAGCAACCAGGGGTCACATTAGCTACCTGCCCTACAATTATTCTGATAGCGGTAGGGCTGGCTTGGCCAGTCTGGCAGCTGTTCTTAGGTGTGCAAGGATGCAAGGACAGAGAAGAGAAACTTGCTAAGAAAACACATCTCTTAATTGAGCTACGACTGAAAGTGAAGGAGTGTTTTCATAAAAACCTTTTATTATCTCTCTGCGTCAGGTACAAGAAGCGACCTGGAGCACTTTGTGTTAGAACTATTTTCAACTGTTAGCATAAGGAAAGCAAACAATAGCACAGAAGTGGAGACGCAAATGTGCTTTGGCAGTATATGCAAATGCTCTAAAAAGAGACTTGCATTTATTTATACACACTGCCATCAGAGTGGTGGGAATTGAAACTAATAACATCTCAATTGTTTAGTTGTTTTCTGGAGAAATGAAAAGCATCAAATATAGGAAATTCATAATATATATATTTGCTTTTTAGATGGGGTAATTTAAAATTGGTTTTAGTTCTTGTATTCTAGAAGGTACTTTACCACTGAAGACACTTGCTCTGTTCTCTGAAGAATTGCCATGCTAAATGAAGCTCTGTTTATTGAGGTGTTATTGTTTTTCTACTAGAATATGGGGTGTTCCTTTTCTAGGTACTTGAAAGCTTTTTCTCTAAGGAAGGGTGTCCATTACTCAGGCTAGTTGTCCCATTTCCAGCATCGTTTTCTTAATCTGAGAACAAGTCTTGAATTTTCAGGACAGAAAAAAAGAAGGATTGATGCAGCTCAAGCAAGACAAGAAGGAATTAAAGCTTGGCTGCTTTGAAAGATGGATGCCTCCCAGGAGTAGCTCAGAGAAGAATTGCCTGTAAGAATAGAAAGTGGGGACAGGTTGCTGGGAAACGGATTAATGAGCTGGAAGATAAATTGAGAGGAGAAATTAAACAGCAGATAGACCCTGCTTTTGGTGTCACAAAGACTGATGTCCAGTTCCATGTAAGAGAAGAAGCTGTGAGTAAAACTGCCGTGTTAAAGCCTCATGCTCTGGTTTCCAGGGCAAAATGTGTTCTGTAGTCCCCTCTGGTGGGGAGGCAAGTTGGGGTCTGTTGACCTTCACTTGTGTGCTGTTGCCTTCAAGAGCTGCCATAGAGCTTCCGCTGTGACTCTGATAGTGGTACATGGAAGAACGGCCAAATTTGGCCCTAAAATGAGAAGAGTTGCAAATAGTTGATCTGTTAAATCACGTTTGCATGCATGGACCTTACTTCTCTTGAGCAGAGGAGAAACCGTAATGTTTTTGGACGTGTTTTTACGGGGGAAAAATGCTTTCTTACTCTATTTAATAGTTTGTCTGTAAAAATGAACAGAATACCTAAGTGATTGCCCTTGAAAACAGATTATTAAGATGCATGATGTACATTCATTGGTACAGAATCAATTTATCATCATTTTACCGTCTACACATTTGCATCGAAGGCTGAGTCAGCCTTAGATCACTAGGGACACCTTTGACTGTCACAAAAGTCCTTTGTGTTTGGTAGAATAATGGTGCTGGTGTGTCATTGTGAGCGAGCCACTGATGGAACTTGTAAGCAAGAAGGAACATTTTGGATATGCATGGGAGACCTGCTGCAGATTCTGAGAGGAAAGAAGAACATATCCCATTTGGAGAGACAACAGCGGAAAGAGCAGATTATGGAAATGGGTCATGCTCTGCAACAATATGTAATGCCTGAGGGAGTATCCAAGGAGCGTCTAAGAGTTGGAAATGCAATGACATGGTTATGGATGAAGCAGCTCTGCTCATCCATTGGAGCAGAACGCAAATACATCACTTTTCCAGAGCAAGCAAAGACAGATGCAGCAAGAACCGAAGGGAATTACAAGTTACACACACTGTAAGGGACTCCTGTGCTAAGACCTTAGTGTTGAGTCCATTTCCCAAAATATAAATAGAATGGATTTTTTGGGTAAAATCTTAAGTATCTGGATTATGCTTTCTGATGCAAATTTAGCCTCATCCTGTTTCGTTTGGTAGAGTAACTTGCCGTTTCTAATAAGGCAACTGAAGCAAAGTCTGGCCTCAGTGGATTTTACACATTTGAATGCAGGAGAGAGCAGTGGTGTGAAATGATGCTCTTGTCAGAGCGTGAGAACAAGAATGTTAACAGCAAGGAGGTTGTCCTAAGTTTATAAAATTGCATTAGATTATGTTTTCTAAAATTCTGGCTTTCAACCAAGCAAAGCCTAGTACAGAACTGAATTTTTTAGGCAATCCTTTTGAAAATAGGCTGTGATGACTATGTAGAAAATAATCTTACTGGGTTTTGACCTAAATTGGACCAGGTTGATCTCATTGTTTCAGTGTCTAGGCTACAGGACGCTAGAGATGGAAATATTATGAAAAGTTTGGGCAACAGCTAAGTTGCCAAGTGTTTAGAACGTATGGATCTAGTAGGCAAAGAAAAACAAAACAAAGAGAGGGAAGCACTTGAAGTATTGCCTTTTTAGACAACATGGAATATTTTACTACTCTATTTGCTCATTTTCTGGTTGAGAGAAGGGGGGAAAATATGGGGAATTAATTTTGTTTAGTGATCCTACATATATAGAGAGTAATTCAAGTAATTTTAGTTTTTTGTGATACATTTCCACTTGTCAAAATCTGTAGATGATCCCTACTTGTTCTCCTTGTCGTGATGGTTGATTTACTACAGCAACTGCAGCCAGAGATGGGGGGGTAATGAAAAAAACGTTGGATTTGACAATGCAAAGACAAAAACATCTTTGGTGTTTCAGGTCCCCCAGCCTCTTTCTGGAGTCCTGCAAAAGATTGGAGATAGCATCAACTTTTACAGGGTGCTCTCGGATTTCTACTTTCTTGTAATGTTTGCTAACTTATGACAGTCATGTGCCTGGCAAAGCATCTGGTTAATCTAAAATTCTGTAGTGAATAAATTCTCCTGCCTTTAGCACTGATGTGAAATAATGGATCTGACCTTTAATTTCAGACCCTGGTCTTGTGGGATAAAGTGAAGCATAAAGCTTTTTTCACAGCTCCAGGAGGTTCCCAGTTTAATATTGGCAGAGGTACAATAGGATCTCATGTCTCGTTATCACCGGCCAGTTTTAGGGATTTTAGTAGAAGTATTTAGAACAATAAGGAGAGATGTCCTTTGCTGAAACTTCTGTGTAAAATCCTGATGAATATTTTTGACAGCTGCTCCCTGTAAAGCGTCTCAAGGCCTATTACTAGGAAGGTACCTGTCTCAAGTCTGGTAGCTGCACCACTATTTCCTCAGTATATCATATGTAAAAGTCCAAAGAACCTCTCCTGCTCTTCAGCTGTTCCTGGGGGTTTTTGTTATTTTTTTTTCACTGTAGTCCTATGATTAATAAAATATTCAGATGTAAAAGAGAAGTTAGGATGAATGTAAATTTACAGACATAATTCAGAGTTCTGAATTCTCAGATATCTTATTATGAAGATGAAGTTTCCCCAGTGCAGACTTTGGAAGTGTGGTATTCGGAATAACTTTTCTTAAAGAATAGGAGAGAAATGTTCAAAAAAAGTACCATTCTATAAAGCGAGTAAGAGGAAACACCATCAAAGTAAGAAACATGGCCTAATAAACTTGCTTTTGAACCTGTAGTTATCCTAACAAGCTTCAAAAATGTGAGCGATTTGGATTTGGTTTTTTTAATGGTCTTGGAATTCAAACTGCAGAGAATTTAAATGTAAACTTGTTGTGTCTCTGTTGTACTGTTAGACAAGAAACCTTCCAGTCTTATTAATCTGTACAGGCAGAATTTTTTTTAAATTTTCTCTTCACACTGATTCTCAGTTTCACATTCACGGTTTCACATTTTTGCTATTGTGCAGCTTATTACCTGCTTAAAAATGCAGGCATTTTCAGTAATGCTGATACTGGTAATGTAAATCTCAACTATAATCTAATGTAGTGATAAAATATCTTCATCTTTACATCTCTGCTCTTAAGAAGTCACATTACAATTGTGTTTGTACTTTCTAATGTTTGTGAAGGTTTCTTTTGTTTTCTGAAATACACTATTGGACATCACATTAAAGAAATGACAGTGCCCAGCCCTGATGGTTGTGTCCTCTTCATTCCAAACACAGTGGTTATGGGAAAAGACTAAGTTTCATTTCTATTTTTTAGAGATAACTTAACTTATTTTCATGTCATATGTTACAAAATATACTCTTCAACTTCAATTAATTTTATTTTTTTCTTTTTGTTTGATCGATACATAAAAAACATAACTAACTTTTTTTTTTATATATATATATATATATATATATATATATATATATATATATATATATACATCTTTTCCTATTCTACTTGGAGTTTGCTGTAGAAGGTGATGGTAATTGCAAAAGTCCCATTGCTTCCAGGGAGGCCAAAATTTCACGTTTGTGGTAGCCTATGGAAGCCAACAGAGAAAGTTGTCTCAAAATATTTTGATTCCTTTTCTTCTGTTTTAAATGGCTGCTAAACAGAACTTTCAGTTTCAACTTTAATAAAAGGTGGGAGAAGTGGAAATTTATGAAGAAAATAAAACCTTAAAGGATTTCTTCCCTGAAAACCAGTTTTAGTACCTGTAATCCATGAGCATGGATGGAGGTGTATGGCCCTCCTTCATAATCTTCCAAATGTCTATTGATAATTTGAATGTAATTTCAAAAGAGTTTCCGTCAGTTGGTGTATTGCTAATGCTTTGATAATTGATAAATTTGTTTTCATTTAGACTTATTCTCATTTATAGATGTTTCCATTTGTGTGACTGCCAACACTACGGGAGATGCAGATCTTCAAATTCCTTGAAGTCCATAATATATCTGTCATTTTTAGAAGCCTAAATGAGATTCCTCATTAGTTTCAATAGGAATCGTGTTGATGCAAAGTTAGTTTGCTTTAAGGCTAATTTCTACTTTTAAGTAGCGCATATGAGCTGTACATTTTTCTTTTTTCGTACTTCTCTTTCATTAAAACCCCACATTGTTTGGAGAGAAGCTCTAATCGTGTGGTTGGAAGACAGGAATTCTGCTTTTCAGTTCTTAGTAAGAAAAATTTCTGTCTGAAGAGACTCATTTGTCACCGATGATGACATTTCAACTTTGTCACATTCAACAGTTTCAGTTAATATTGTTCATTCTATTGAATTTGTATTTCTTTCAGAGAAAGGAAGGATAACCATGGGGTGCCTTAAATTATGAACTAGAAAGCAAAGAACAGAGAAAACAGCTGTAGAGTGTTAGGGGAGGACTGGGGGGACATTTAGAATTCTGGGTCCTTTTTAAAATCCATAAACAGATTACTGATTTCTGACTTTTGAGTTTCTGAATGGAAAAACAATTGTTCTCTACAGGAGTCTGCTTGTCCTAATCTAATCTGCACATGGATTTAGAGTCACAACACTCAAGTTTCAAATGAATACATAAATTGAAGTAAAATCGTATCTGTCTTTTAAACAATGAAAGTATGAAAGTATAAATTACATTCATTCTGCCTTGGAGAGAAGGGGAAATCCATGAAATGTGTGTGGTCAACAGTCTGTGCAACAGACAAGAGCTCTAATTTATACAGGGGTTATGATTTTAAGGGATAAATGTTTACATTCCCAGATGGGAAAAGGTCTTAGAAAATAATTTTACAGTCATGGCATTACCACTCAGAGAAGAATTCCTTTCTTATGGACATATCTTCAGTTATAATTCAGTTAAAAATGTGTATATACACTAGTAATAATTTAACAAATTCCTTCTGCTGCGTCTCACTATGATGAAGAAAGGCTTTAATTCAACGGTGAACTCTGTGTGTGTGTGTTTTCTACCTCCATTGGTTCTTCCAGATGTCTGCTATAGATGCCATAAAATGATAAAAGGATTAAGGTTTTAAGCCATCTGTTGATGTAAGTCTTGCTAGAATTAGAAGTTCTAATTACACATCTCAGTGTAGTACACATTTTCAAGGCTACCTTTATTCCATTGTCAATGTCCTCCTCATTTCTAGGGTCTTTTAAGACATAGATTTACTATTTTACCCATTTGAGAGGTCAAGCAAGAATTCAGTACCTTGGTTATTTGGCAGCCAAATGTGTAGTATTTTCACTGGCGTGTCCTTACAAATAGTGGAATATTTCTCCTATCTTTTTAATTTTAGTTGTGAAGCATATTTATTTAAGTTTATTTCATATTTTGGATTCACTAACAGCACTTTAGGTAATCTGCCTTTTTACTAAAACATCTAAGGTTCTGAATTTTTAACTGCATCCCTTTGAGGATCTGGGCATGATTCACTGCAAGGTCCACAGAGCTTGTGCAATAGAGAGTGATGGAAATGAAATGAGAGTTAAGCTTCTTACACTGCACTTTGTACAGTTGCTTTAATAAGCCAAATGCTCTCACAATAACTGAAGCAGGCAGCTCACAAGCAGCTGAGAATTGTAATTGTAAAATTATCCAGCCCTTCAAAGTGGTTCTTCATTGCAACAGCTTTTGAGAGAAAAAGTACCTGTGGATGGACGCTGGAGAGTTGAGAATGTGTACCATGTTCCTGTGGCTCACTGTCAGCACCCAGGCAGCAGCTCCCACCTGACTTTCACAATGGTCAAATATCTCATGGGTTGTGGTGGTTGAGAAGGATGTTGCAGGTACAATGAAGTTTCTAAACATGAGCTGTTCAAAGTTACTCAAGGCCATGTTTTTGTATTTTTGCTCCAGGTAATTAATTCAAGTAAGTAGGAATAAATTGGCAATATTGGCCAAAACCTGCTTTTTAGTAGAGGCGTATTGTCCTAAGATACTTCACGATCTAGTCTTAATGTCAGTTATGTAGATGTCCATGTTCATTGTCTGGCTTTCTGTTTTATCTGTGTTGATATAAAGATTGTCTGTCATTAGCATCGTAAAGCAGCTTCCCAAACCAAGGTCCTTATATGCCTGTTTGCCCTCATAGGTGGCAAGGCCAGCCCAGGTCACTCTCTCAGGGGGTGACAGTCACATTGTAGAGGTGTAACGTTTGGTAAGATAAGTTCCACCATCAGCACGGCAAAGTCAGGACCTCCAAAACCTTACTTGATCATTGATTTTAGTATGCAAGCTCATTTCTCAGCCGAGAAGGCCAAACAGTATAATTGTGAAGTAATTTATTGCAGTGACACATTGAACTTGCTTTGAAATGAGCTGTATCTCATAAGGTGTTTTAAGAAAACCTTTGAGTTCAGTTCAGGCTGGTTCCAGTAGGGAGCTATGGCTATGCAAGAATTCATCGAAGCAGCCACACTTTGAGACCCCCTGACCCTCTTGCAACACAAGCAAGAACTTCTTACACTCATTTCCACGAGGACCATTACTTGTAGCAAATCTAAGTAAAAGGAAGACTTGAACAGTTAAAGTCTCCTTTTGGAAATGCTGGTCATACCCATTCATAACAGAAATGGGATTGACCTGCATGAAATTCAACTGCAGCTGGAATTTCTAAAGTGAAGAACAATGTTGTGGATAAAGTCCAGAAACAGAAGAGTTTCTGGAGGACCTTTATAAAAGAAATTACTGATAGGTTTTCCTTGCTTTACTACAGCCAGTTGGTCATGTAATGCCCATGTAATGTTGTTGTGTTCTATATCTTGGCTCCATTTTACTTTTTCTTAAAACAGAAAATCCTAACCTGAGGCACCTGATGTCAGCCAGCAGTAAATTTTCATCCCTTCTTTTAAAATTCAAATGAAACCATTATCCTGTTAGACACATGACATTTTTTCTACCTTCATTAATGAACTTCATCCAGGTTTTTGTTTTTGGAAGGTTGGCTTTTTCTCACCTATGTTCTCATCTGTTCAACATATTTTTCTACCCTTAGGATTTTAATCAGAAGACTCTATTAGGATTTTAATCAGAAGGCTCTATTTTCATTTTGTGCTTTAGGATATCATTCATTCCAAAAGACACAGGGTATCTCTTTGTTTTAATTAGGAAAACAGGGTTTGGGGCTTGTATTTGCTGGTAACCCCAGGTGACTGTCAAAAACAATCCATAGCTTTTGAAATCCCTCTCCTTTGGGAATGGGGAAAAAAGTTTATAAAGCACCCCTGCTCAACTCTTCAAGAGTAAGTCGCTTCAGGAGTTTCTCTAGACTTAACACCAATGATCCCAAAAAGGAAGTGATAGACCTGCATAGGGTCTGTTAATATCTGAATATCTGAAGTTTCAGAAAACATGTTTCAGAAAAGCATTCTGGAAATATGAATGACTTTTTCATTTGTGTTTTTTTTCAGTTTCTAGCTCAGCTGATTCTGTACCTGATACTGTTTGTTTCTAGAGCTCTCTTTTGTAGCTGGAGAATTTTGTGCACTCATTAGCAGTAAACTGGGGTAGGACTTGGTTTCTGTTTTGCTTGGTCTCAAGTTTGCTTTTCTTTCTAATAACTCTACTTTTGAAAGATTTGCAAGTGATCTGATCCATTTCAGTAAATTTCAAGATCACTAGCAAGGGCATTGGCCACATCCTCCATCTCCTTCTAATGAATCTGGAGTTTATCAACTTCTATGCAGCTTTTCTCTTCAAAATGTGTCTTTTTTTTCCTTTGCTCAGGATGTCCTGATTTTGCCCAGGAAAGAACAGAACAATTGCTGCTGTGATCAGGGCAGGAGTCCTGTCAGCCCAGTTTCCTTTCTTTAGGAAAGATCAGTACCTTATGGAGAAATAGAAAAGATGTGACATTGAAAAGAATCTTTAGAATAGATTAATTTGTTGAATTTATTCTGGCCATTGATCCAACCAATACAATTCTCCCTTAGCAAATAGTACTCTCATATATGAAATTGACTTTTTTGTGGTTTTAGCAGCCTTACACAGTCAATGGCTTTTTTATGTTCAAGCATAACAGGTACTTACTAATTTTCTCTCTAGACTTATATGAATTTCTGTACAAAATAGAAAACTTTGATAAAAATGCAAATATAGCACCTACACACTCTGGTGTTTCATGGTTTTTAATTTATTAGGCCTATGTACAATAAATTTTAATCTACTCTCTGTGCTACATACAGAAAATATTCTCCAGCTGTTGAAAACAAGTGT
Source organism: Acanthiza pusilla (assembly GCA_036630365.1). NCBI lineage: Eukaryota > Metazoa > Chordata > Aves > Passeriformes > Acanthizidae > Acanthiza > Acanthiza pusilla. Next base: position 54,008,359 of record JAXCHO010000164.1, read on the forward strand.
AAATAATGTCAGAGAAAGCAGAAGCTGACATGGATTAAGTGACCTTTCTAATAAAAGGAGCAATAATTGTAAATTAAAGTTTCAATTACCCAACCTACCTATGGATCAATATTTACAGATCTGCCTCATGTTGAAGCAATAAATACTGAGGGAAAGGTCCTGTATAGAAGAAGAGTTTATTTTTAAGTATCTTCCTTCAACCTCTGGGATTTTTTAAAAAACCGTAATTTCTTGTATGAAATTGTCTTTCTATCCCCCAGACTAGAACTTCTTTTCCTTATTTTCATTTGTGTGGATGTGCCCTTGGCTTCTCTGTTTTTCCTCCCTCCTCCTTCCCTCCCTGCTGCTCACTTTCTTTTTCAGTGGATCTCTTTGTTAGCAAAACTAATGTCATCCATTTATATGCGGCTCTCTGATGCTGTTTACATTTCTGATTTTCTCATCTTCTATTTCTTGAGCATGCTTTTCATATTCAATCATTTATTTTTGTTTTGTTTTTTTTCCCAGTCTGAACTTTGATCTCTTATTTACACTTGGAATATTTCCCCATTCAGTGGGGAAATAAACTCTCTTCATTCATACCCTTTTCTGAGAATTCATCTCCTATGTGTGATTGATACTGATAAGTCATAAAATGATTTTAGGTGTTCTTAAAATGATTTACAGTTTGAGATAAAGTTGTCTTCAGCTCTGCAATGTCTTATGCGTCTGTCTTGTGTGATTATAGGTGCCTTGGGGCAGGATTCCTGTCTTCTTTCTTTGCATGCAGCTCTGAGCGTGTTCCTGTCACTGAACGGGTGAAGTTATTATTGACTAATAGATGGGGCGTTTCACTTCCCTGTTTGCTTAATTTGAACCTGTGTGAAACATGATTCCCTTTTTTAACCATTTAAAACCTGCCTTACAGCTACTTTTATTCTCAGCCTAATGGAAACAAACAAGGCGTTTTCTCAGCAGAGGCATTTTAGATAAAATGTATTGTTGGTATGACTCCTAAATTTTGATTTAGAAGATTTTAGAATAGACACTTTGAATGATTTATAAATGAAATGCAAGGACTGATGTATTGTGTTTGCTTCAGAGATTGACTGACATGTAATCTAAAATTTCTTCACAGTTGTGTAGTTACTACTTTTGACTTTAATGTGAAATGCAAGTCTCCACTATCAGTTTGATTAATGGGGTAATACAACTTCTGACATTAAAAAAGTTAAATGTTGATAAAGATAGAATTTTCCTAGGAAGCTGAAAATATAATCCAGTTGTTGCTGAAGAGTTACAAGGTCTGGTCACTTGAAAATGTTGGCATGATTTTTAATGTTACAACTTGATATAATTCTTGTCGTCTGAATATTTGTGCAGTTCTCCATTCCATAAGACTTTATGCTGAAATCTTAATCTCTGCAGGGACAAAAAACTTTGTTACATAAACTAATTGACGACAGGGAAAGAGCATAAACTGACACATGAATAAGCAGAAATGCCACTCTTTGAAATCCATTAAGTAGAACAGTTCTCAAAAAAATATGTCTGCAACAAGAATATATAAAAAAGTGTGTTGGCCTTTTTAACATTTCATTAAATTTTGGTGTAATATTACAGTATGTAATATTTTTGTTATATTTGACTAGTGTGGTAACACCAAATATTGTCCATTTATAAAAAAGCACACAATTTTCTGTACAGGTAAAATAAGAGAATACATTTACAGAGGGAAAGAGCAGTGCTCTGTACAAAGTGTGGTTTAATACACCCTCTGTTCCAAAAGGTGATCTTTCAAAGGAGGATGTAAAACAGGGAAAACCAAGGAAGATTTAGAAGGAGATTGGTGTGTAAGAGTAGAGAAAGTAGGATATGTAATAGGGGAAATGGTGGAACTGAATGCTTCAGGGTCTGTCAGGTTAATAAATTCGCCTTTCTAGCGGTAGTGATAATAGTACCAAACGAGACATCTCCCCAGTGGTACAATGTCTACATGGCCTGTCTTTACTGTAATATCCCCATAGGTATTCTAGCACTGTTCTTTTAAAATACAGCCTCTTTTTTTTCCAAGGCAGATTCATCTGGCCATCGTTACACTGTACTCATCCAAAGAAGCATATTTTCATGGCTGGAGCAAAACAACATTGTAGGCAGAGTAGATACTCGTCCCCAGAGGAGGAAATGTGGCCATATGTAATTAATTAATTAATTAATTTAATATTCTTTTGGTTTTGTAGTAGAGCAGAACTATAATCTGAGAAAAATAGTTTTGTTAGCTGAGAAAACAGTGTTGATTCCCATATGCCAAGTCACTGACTGTTAGTTAATATCTCAGTATCCATTGACATGAAGTGCTTCTCCGTGGGAGACAGCATCCTCTCTGCCAGACTGGCAGGTGTGTGCAACTGCTATGTGTGTCTGTGTGCAACTTTGATTTTGTATTTTTATTGGCCAAGAGGAGTTGTGTTTGGGAAAAACAAAATTTTATCCCCATTTACGGCTGAAAAGCCAGAGAATGGAGAAATTAAACAATTCGGGGCTACAGAACTGAGCTCTAAAGCTCTAGAGACTGAACTAGGACCTCCTGAGCCCAGAACTTTCCTCCACGGAAGTTATTGCAGGAGTGTTATTGCTGCCGTTCTTCCAGCTCTCCACTTGTAGGAGACTAATCATGTCCATGAGACACCCTACAGGGCTATTAAGATTCAGATCACAAAACACTTCAGCTTTTAGGAAACACCATTTTCCTCAGTGGTGCCATCTTGCCTCTCATCTCTTCAACGACTTGATTAATCTAAGCTTGTCTTTAAGATTGGTATTCCTTACAGATTTCCTGTTTTTAATTACCCTTGGTTTAGGGAAGATTGGCTTGTTGTTTCGGTAATCATGTAAATTCTTAATGGAAAATAAGGAGCCTCAAATGGCATAGATCACGTTTTATCGTCAGTTTTCTTCAAATAAATTGACGGTTTCAGACAGTTAAATACTTACAGCCCTACTCTCAGTTAAGACTGTGAGCAGGCCTGAAGGGATTCATGACTATTTTTGAATAATAAGATGTTGCAGATATAAGAATGAATGAAAACAGCAAATATAAGCCCTATACTGTTATTAAAATGTTGATGCGCCAGAGACATACAAACCTGTGGCTAAAAAAGGGCTTTGAAAGAAAAGGAGGATGGGAACAACTGTGAATGAAGCTTTAAAAGGAGAAAAAACGATGACCCGAAAAGAAAGTAGATTTAACATACATCTTGCAGAATGAAAATTTCATTCCCTCCCTTCTCCCCAGTGGTATTTTGCTCACATGCTTTTAGAAATAAGCAGTGACAAGTTATCACTTTACACTAATTAACATTTGCTCTATAGAAGACTTTAAAGTTTCTGCATTCTTGAAGAAATCTAAATTGCATGGTAAAATATTAAAATGGTGTTTTTAAATTCTGTCATCGTCTTATGCTTGTGACAAATGAGAACCCATTTTCTTCTGTATTTTCACTCATTTCAGTTGTTGCCACAATATTGACTGTCAGTTTTCAGGCATAGTAAACTTAGAGGGCTTTCATGTGATGTTTTGAATATGGACTAGTCATATCAGGTCCTAAATCTAAAATATTTTCCAAGGCTGAAGCAAAGATGTTGCATTTGTTTCATAATTTCATTGATTTTTTTTTTCTTTCCATGAGTACAATCTCAATTCAATGTCCCATGAGTGGATTCTCATCTTCTTGGTCCTGTATAAGAATTTCTCTGAGACCACTTAGTCTAGTGTCTGTCCACAGGCAAAATCCATTTTTCAGAGAAGCTGTCAGTGAACTGACTGATGCCATGTGTATGTTCATTTCCACTTGCTCTATGTACTCATGCCCTGAAATATGAAAGTTTTCTTTATTACATAGATAAAATCAGGAGCAGGGGTATGTGGAAGTATATTGTTTTTCTTGGTGTGTATTATTCTAGTATAATGAATCTTTATTTTTGAGTTTGCTGTACTAGCAGCTAGTGATTAAAAAGCAAAAAATAAAGTTGAGCACAAGTATGTTTTAATGTAGCAGTGAATCGGGTTTGACTATTGTATCTTTCTATCTAAATGATTTCTTCTTCCTATTTCTCTTCTTGATGTTCTGCATTTTAATGTCGAGATGAACCAGTTTTATGGTTGAGAGGTTATTTTCTAAAGCAAATGATGAATGTAGCTTTACACAAGAATTTTAATGCAACAGATGCATTCACTTATAGTGGAACATCAAAGACTCTTTGACAACAAATGAAAATATATTAGTTTGTCATTAAAGGAATTTTGAATTTCTTACTAACTTAGATAAATGCAACAAAGTATATTTTTGACATCTCATTAGTTAAGTTGATTCCAATGGAGTCATACTTTGTTAAAGATGATAAAATATAACGTTAAGACCCTTGACTGGAAAACACCATACGGAACAAACTGGAATTGATTTGGTTTGTGTTTCTTCTGCAACTTCATTTTATATATGGTCCCCAATAACCAGGGAATTTGAGTGTTGATTTTAAAGAGATGGTTGTGAAAATTTTCTCCCATTCATGATACTGTGCCTATGGTAATGTAAGCCAGGCTGGCTTCCTCCAGACAGGTGCATTTATTACAGGAGCAAGGCAAACCTCCCAGTGTCTGATTATTTGGGGCCTTGCCCTTTTTGGGGGTGTGCCAGCCCCCTTCTTTGCCTCAGATGGTAATTGACTCATGGAAAGGATTTCCTATCATGATAGACCGGGGACTTTTCCAGAGGTGATAAAAGCAATTTCTGCTGTTGGCATTGATTTTTTTCTTTCATATTTTCCATTACAACCTTGAGAGAAGTGGAACAGGGCTAAGGAAGAGCTTCGTGTGTGTATATACATTTTCCTTTCATTAAGAATATATGGGGGACAAATTACGAAAGATTGTGTTGAAACATTATTGGATACAATTCAGTCTTTCCAGTGCAGACAAGACTGAATACTGCTCCAAGTACATCATTGAATCTTCCCAAGCTGACATAATGTTCAACTAGTCTTACTCATTATGTATAAAATCAGAAAATGTGCAGAATTACTGAAATGTCCATTGCTGAAACACAGAGCGTAATTCAGGGGCATGAGTAAAATGCAGATCAGTCCAAACTATGTAGAAGTACTAAATTTATTTTTATTCCTATGCAGTGAACCCACAATGTAGTTAACAATGTGTGCAGGAGCATGGATGCAATTCTCTATAATACAATTCAATGATTGTATAGCTGATATTTTATATATATATATATTTTTATATATATATATATATATATAATTAGTGTGTTTCTAGAAGAAAAATGAAGACATTTTAAATGGCTCAGTCAACAAATTGGCCAAAAGAAAGAAATCAAGCAAAGTAGAGATACCTAATGCAGAAAGAGAGGATGGACAGCACTATAGCAGTGACAAGTTTATGGCAGGAGAGATAATGGGGAGGAAGAAATGAAGCAGCTAAATGACAAGGTGGGGAAGAGCAGATGTGGAAAGACTGATGCAAAAAGAAGGTATGCTGTTTGGCAAGGGAGGAATTACATGATGGTCTATGAAATTAGAGACTAAAGAAAGATAAGATGAAGTGAAATTGGATTTAATGAGGTAGAAGAAAGGTGATTAGGGACAGAAGAAAAATATAATTTAGTGACGAGAAAATCCTATTAAATTATCCAATAAATCTTTTTTCCACTCAAGGATTTCCCTTTCTCCTCCTTCTCCCCACGTTAATTTCCAGGATGTCTATGTAGTCTACATAGTGTGTTAGTTCTTTTCCAAGACCATGTTTAAGAAGCTGGTATTACTTTTTCACCTTTTGTTTAGGGTGTTTTTCGATGGGCATTATACCATTCATTATATGGGATATTGTGTATGAAATAACCAGATTTTGCTTTTTTTCATAATCTCCATTGCATAAGTTACATCTCTGGAATTTGTACCATTTGCTTCTTTTTAATGTTGTTTAGTTCCCTATTACAGCTTATTTCAATCCAAGTAAAACAGGTAGGAAGAACAATACACAGTGCTCACGTGTTGTGGTTTAACCCAGGCTGCAGCCAAGTACCACACTGTCGATTTCTCACACATTCTGCCTTCCCCTGCCATGGTAGGATGGGGAGGAGAATCAGGAAAAAAACCAAGTAAACCCATGTTTTCAGATAAGAACGCCTTAATAATTGAAATAAAATATAACAATTATTATAATTAAAAGGGGGGCAAAAAACCCAAGGATAAATAAAACCCAAGAAGAGCAAGTACTGCACACTGCAGTTGCTCACCGTCTACTGTTGAATGCCCAGTGAGCCTCTCAGCAGTGATTGGCACCCCCCAGCCAATCCTGTTTATTTCCTGAGCGTGAATCTCTATGGTGTGGAATATCCCTTTGGCCCATTCAGGTTGAGTGTCCCAGCTGTGCTCCTTGCTGGCTCCTTGTGCAGCTCCTCACTGGCAGAGCATGAGCCACTGAAAAATCCTTGTCTTAGAGTGAGCAACAGCCAAAACATCAGTGTGTTATCAACATTATTTTCATCCTGAGTCTGAAACACAGCGCTACTAAGGAGAAAATTAACTCTACGCTAGCCAAAACCAGGACAGCACAGCAGTCTTTCCATTAGTTCCTCTGAATAATACTCTGAAGGTAAAGTTCACAGATTTTGGGCAGTCTCCTTGTTTTCCTTTTTCTCTCTTCAAGTCAGTGAGCTAGTAGAGATGGAGGACTGTTCTGAAAAAGCCGAACAACTAAACTGCAAAGTAATTAAAAAATAGTTTAACTTGCATATAGAAAGCTTTCCTGTGCAGTTACGGTAGATCCGATTCACCAACTAAGCTGCAGTCTTTTAATGGTGTGTTTTAAAGAGTGGAAGGCAACTAAATTGACCAGGAGATCTGGAGATCTGATGTTTTAGTGAGATTAGTCACCTGTTAAGTCTTTTGCTTTTTGGTTTTTTTGAAGACTATTTTACAGAAAAAAAAAAGAAATCCAGGAACTAAAGTTAATGCAGTTGTCATTGAAAAAATAATGGTTTAGTCAAATCATAAAACTACAGGAAGTGTACTGTTACACTTTTCCTACAAACTGGGAATACTGAGTAGAAGAAATAAATGTGTACTGACCAAGTCTTCCACCTCCGTGTCCTTCATAGGAAAACATTTTGAGTGCTGCAGTTCCACAAGTCTATTTGTTCAGCTTGAAGTACATTTCAAAACTGTTCTGGTCAATTAGATAAGCCTGATGTTGCTCAGCAAAGTTCTTAATTTTTAGTGCCGTAAAGTTGCAAGGAAGTTCCCTTAAGTGGTAGTCCCCTTGACATGGAAGGTGCTGAAATCCAATCTGAAAAAGCTGCTTTCCTTTCCTGCAGTCTCCGGCCGATCACGCTGTCTCTGTGAATTTGTGTTACTCGCCCGTTGTCAGCTGAAGCTGCAATTGGCAATATTTTAGTGAAACAGAGTTGCTAACCTCTTTTAAGTGGAGAAGCAATATCCAAACAAATCTTGTGCATCAGGATTTTGGAAATCTGCGTGAATACAAAAGTAAGAGCATTCCTAATGACTGTGAAAAAGAGAAAAATGCTGAAATAATAACAAAATTTAACAAGAGAAATAAGTGTATGCTTTTAGCTCTCTGCTGTATCTGTTTCTTAAATACTTGGTATTAACAGTAAGTACTCTGCATATTAATCCTAAAACCTCTCTTTCTGGGGTGAATGATGCACACAGCTGTTTTTTCCAGCCGTATTAGTAACAGTGTTTTATTGGTGGACCAACCATCCATTCTTTTCCTGGTGATTCTTGCATCAGGCTCCGAGCAGGTTCCTGCTGTGTGCACCAGAGCCAAATTGTTTGTGAAGTGAAATTTGAAAGGAAGACAGCACGAAAGAATTTCATAAGGAATATAAAATAAAACAAGATAGCTGTTGAAAGCTGCAGGAAGCTTGAACTGGCAAGAAGAGAGGAAGTATTCTAAATTTATAATGAAAATTAATTATGCATTCATTGCATTTGAAGAGGTCAGACATGATGAATTTAAATAGTACATGAGAATGAAGGCCATCTTTTATATTAAAGGCATTACAACAGGGTGATGTGAGGAGAGGCAAAGAAATAAAGGAAGCAAATGGGGAAAATTGCAAGACTGAGACAGTAAGGAACAAGAACATTTAATCAAACAGATCTGCTTTGTGACTAAATTGATTCATGATTTTCAGACAATTCAAAATAATGATAATTTATTAGCCATAAAATTATACTGGAAAAATACTTAAAGCTGCTGAGAAAGTAAATAAAAAAAGAAATTTCAAAGTGGGTTCTCACCAGCTTGCAACAACCTTTAAAGCTTATACAGAGCAGAGTAATTTTTAATTAAAATTTTATTCCTTTTTTACATGTATTTGCTATATATGCATCTTGTACTTACGGGGGGAATGCTAATTTTTTTTCTGTTTTCTGCTATCTCCTGTCACATCTGTCGTGTTTTCCCTACCCCATTTCATTTGTGAATATCGTATCCAAGCAAAGGGATTAAACACGAGCCTGAGTAAATGCCGTAGGGCTAAAGCAGAGTGTGTTGCTCCACTTTCTGGGTTACTGGAGCAGAGACTTATTCTTAGCAGGGATAGACTATACTGAGTAACACTGGCAGAAGTACAGCAGAGCCTTTCTGCTTAACACTGTTTTAATACATGTATTCTGGGGTGTAGGAAAATACCACATTGGTCAGCCACCTTTCTGTTGGAAACTCAGATGCTTTGGAGCTAGGCACCCTGTAGTTTTCATGTGAACTTGGACAATATTTGTATTGATAGCTAAACACTGCTGTCAGACCCAACAGTTTAATTTGAACAAGGTATTACTATGGAGCTTGAGCATACATAAATAGTTTGTATTTTGGGGTGTGCTTGGGCAGTCAGAAACTTGCTCTGATTTTCCTGGCAAAGGCATACCTTTAATCATGGCAATTCCAGGTGAAATGAGTCCTTCAAGAGTTTAATTTCTATGGCCCGGAGGTAAGCATCATTAATGGCCAATGAAATCAGACAGGCTTAATGGCTAAGAAGGGTAAAAAAGAGTTGGAACAGAAAATAGTAAATTGTAATCTCAGTCTTTTACATAACAACACATTAGAGAAATAAAGAGCTTTTCCCAGAGGGTGCTTTCATGTACCTTGCTGTCCATGGGGTGCAAGGTCACCAGAGCAGGAGAGTGTGCTAGATAATTCCCTTATGGCAGTTGTTTTGATTCACTGGTTTTAATAGTATCGCCAGCTTCACTTGAGGGAATTCTCCAGGCAAGCTTCTAGAGCATCACGTGGAACCTGATAGCTTTACTGTTTTAATTTTTTTATCACAGACATATCCTTCATTTACTTATCGCCTGCACCGAAAATGGCACCATAATTCCTCTAGCCATAATTAGATAACCACAGTTAGGTTTAATCAATACTTATTCTTCTGAAGAATATTATACTGATGTTATGGAGTATATCTCTCTCTGTCCTGACAAATACAATTACCACTAGAATAGCAGCCTAAAGTCCCCCTAATTAATGTAATTGGTTACTTCCAATTAAATATTTAACACATGTGTGCTGTCCTCATAATTTGTAATTCTAGGAGTTCAGCATGATTATCTGTCGATGACCAGTTATTGCACTGTGTTTGGTGAAAATCCTAACAAGTTTAGCAGCCAAGAATGTTGGTGGTGGGCTTTTAGTGCATAGAATTTTTGATACCTTTTAAGGAGGGTCAGGTTTTCATGTCATATTTGCATTTCCCTTATATATTCCTTATTCTTCACCCTAGAAATGAGTGTAGTTGTGTGGTAGTTGTATGATATTTCTTCTTACCTCACCAAAGTGCTTGGGGTTACTGTGCATTTGCCCCATGGACAAAGTCCAGGGCACTGAGTAACCAAATGGAGATAATTCTCTCTCTTAATGCAACTCACAAGTATTAGACAATCCTGAGAAAAAAAGTTGCAGATGTCCATGAGAAAGACATACGAACCAGAATATGGTGAGCTATCAACCAGACCAAGCAGAAATTTGTTTCTTGGAGGAATAATAGATAAAATCATCTCCTGTTTTCAAATTGCCATTTTAATGATCTCCAAGGGCTTAATTCAATTCCAATAATGACTTGAATTTTGCTTAAATTTAAATCTAAAATTAAAATTTTATAATTTTTAAACTTCTTTGGAGTGTTAAATTGTTTCAACAGAATTTCTCCCATTTCAGTACCTCTGTCCTGAACAAGAAGAAGATATTTTTTGTTTTTAAAAAAAACACAGTGGGGAAGAATCCTTCCCTGCTAGGATCCAGTGAAATTTTCCTCATCAGTTAGGTTGACAGCAGGTTTAGCACATTTATTAATTATGATTGCAATTTGTTAGAACAAACAAGATTCCAACCCTTTAGGAGGTCTATCATAATTATAAATAAATAAAAACCCTTGGAAAATTCTTCAAGGCAAGAGCTAAGCAAAAAGAAGAAGGGATTCCACTTTGACAAAATGCAGTTAAGTGGAGAGTACCTTCTTTTGAAAAATTATGCCAGATAAATTAGCAATATGTTAATCGTCTGAAAGTGTATATATAGCTTTTCTTGCCAGAGGTTCATCAAAACAAAATGTGTCATGGACTTGTATGTGAATCTCCTTGTGAACATCTATTTTCAGGACTGGCAGTTGCTCTCTCCTCTTTCTTGTGAGTCCGATTTTATTTCTGGCTTTGGGGCACCTGGCTTTTATCTGCTACTCAGCAGATAAAATTCTGCAACAACAGTGGTTACTGTGGAAAGTTTGTTGTGGGTTGGCACATGCTCTTCTTTTTCAAGAGAACAGATGCTTGCCAGGTCCTTAAAAGGATCTCTGGAGGTCATCAATCTAGTGAAAGTCCCCGCTCAAGAAATTCAATCACCTTCTTCAAAATTGCCATTCAACAAAATTAACCAAAGGGGAAGGTTAATTTTCAGACATCATTTTCCATGTGGCATTTGTTACCTAGCAGACTACTTGTTGAGCAGAACCCAAATACTAATCCTGGGGGCATCAGTTGTTGTAAATTACTACACAGCTGCTCTTTGTGTGCCAACAGATACAAGAGATTTAGATGATTATCAGCTGTCATGGTCAACTACTGTATTTAGAAAATCTAAACCATTTGGTGTCAGAGGTAGGCAGTGTGGCAATTTAGTTGGGTAGCACGAAGATTATTGATTTCAGATTTTGAGAGGCTTGTTAAATATATCTTGAAGACACGTACTCATTCATTTATTTTTTTATGAATGGCCATCAACACTGAAACCTTGAAAGTTGAGTGTACAGTAGTGATGTGAATAAACCTCATGTTAACATCTTCAGAAGAAGTAAATAGCTGTTTATAACAAGCAAAGTAATATTTCCTGTGCTGATCTGGCTTGTGTCTCTCCACTTAGCAATATTTACAGTTTTCATTTTTAAATTTTCTATACCTCTTCCTGTAAACAGGGCTGTAGCCACTCCATTCCTTGATACAAAACCAGTATGAGCAGTTGTGTCTTGTCACACTGTCTTGGTACATTAGTATTTTGTCTTGGGATATTAGTATTTCGTCTTGGGATATTACTATTTCTGTATTTTCTTCTATGGCAGGGATTTGCATCCAATAGTTGCCATGCCTCTATCTCATTGGTGCACATTCTTCCATGAGAAGCAGAAAATACTATAATGTAATCAAATAATCTGCTTATCCCTGGTACTAGAACTTCAGAAATGAAAATGTTTTTTCATAAATAACCTGGATGACACTTTCTCAAGGAAGCGAGTTACACCGATGATAAAAAGGGCTCTGTGATTGCTTTTCTGGGGCAGTTCCAATGAAAATCAGGGATCTGGTCCAGCTATACACATTGTAAAACAGAGCTGAATTTGAGTCATTAACATGTTTTTCCTCAGATGTAAGATTTGGTTTCACCAATGTGCTGCTGTAGTGGGTTGCTTTTGTAACTACATTCATCTTTTGAAGTTGCAGATATGACAAAGGCGTGCTGTCTTTGGGTAGGTCAGACCCACAGAGGTGTATGAGATAGTCAGGAGAAGGATATTGTGGGCTGTGAGAGTGTCTGTGACCCAGAAAGTAGCACAGAAGTGCATTTACTCTATGTGCTGATGATATACTCACTTTGTTTTTTCAGGAACTCAGCTACTCATTTTCCCACTCTATTATGTTTATTGGACAAGCTCCACATAGTTCACAATCAGCAGAAAACTGAGGTCACACCATTAAGAATTTTTGGCATTCATAGCTAGGAATTTTTCCCCTTTTAGCAGAACACAACTTTGAAATAAATTTAAAAACCCAAAAGCTAATGGTAGTACCTTGTAAGTGAACGATTTGGTTTTCCAAAAAATGGTGCCTGACAATACCTCTTGTCCACTTCTCAGTCTTTCTAAAAATCAAAGCATTTGCTTAGGTACATGAATGTAAATGTCACTGTCTGATTTAAGGATCCTGTGTTATTTGGTTGGATTTTTTCCCACAATTTTGAAGTGGCTTGTGGGGTCTTTTCCTTGACAAAGAAGTTTGCAGCCAAAGAAAACAGAATTGAAAGAAGCTCAAATTATGGACATTTAATATCTGAGCTGTTCATTTTTGTACATCTGTGAAGTTACTGCTTTGATTCACAGGTCTGTGGGATCAGTTGAAAGGCTGATACTTATGTCATTGTTTTAAAAAATCCCTAAATGCTTTGTGGAGCCACTCCTGATTTTTCAGTAAGATGTATTCTCTTTCTGAATATTTAGATAAAAATTCCTGAAGGACCAGAAGGTACAGGATTCACTTAGTGACTGACTTTCAGGCTGAGCCTGGACTTTATGATTTGGTATATAATTTCAGTTCTGGTTTAGCTGTGATCGTGTATGGCTTTGTCCCACCCTCGGTTTGTCCTGTGGCCTCTTCTTGCTTTCTCAGTGACTTTTAATGACTTGGCTTGGGAAGGAGGTTGTTCCACACTTGAGTGGCCGCAGTGCTTGTTTTGGGTGTGCAGGACAGTGTGACCCTTTCCAGCTACGGATGATTGTTCCCCTCTGTGTCCGACCCCACACGTGGGCTGTGCTTCAGGAAGTGCCTCAGTCTGTACCAGGAGCTGCTCGCTTTCATTCCTTTTCTCTCCTTATGCCTCAAAGCAGAAAAGCATCATTTTGGCTGCTGTCTGCTCCTGGGCTTCACACAGTACGGAACAAGGAAGGTTTTGCAGGATTCGTCTGTGGACAGCTCCTGAGGATTTTTGGAAGACACTGTATTTAAAATTACCAAAATGCAGTCTTTACAAATGCTTTTGTGAACATTTCATAGCCATGCCCAAACTGTTCTCCATGTTTTGTGCAGACAAGGAGAAATTATTTCAAAGGAAACATTGTATGCCTTTCTGGATGGCATCCTGCTGCTTCCCAACCATTTTTTTGTTTGCCTTTTTTTTTTCTCACCCCTCCATCATATATTAATTCCGTCTCTTCCTCCTTCAGAGACAGATGGTGAGCTGGTGGTACTAATGAGCTCCCTGCTGCCCAGGGAAGGCGGATTGAAATGCTTTGTGTTCTGAGAACTAACAAGCTGAGCACCCTCACTAAGGATGTAACACATGTGATGAAAGGTTTGATGCACAAATACTGTAGCAGACTTTGTTCATAGGCACCTATGAACCGTGTTTCCCCAAGAGAACAACTTCCCAAAACAGCCTTCCTAATAGTCCGATCCTTACTGTGTTTATTGGAGTATTGCTCTGAATGGTACAATAATCTCTGCCTTTTATAGAGATGGAGAGAGCATTAGGTTGTGGACACATGGCAATTGAATGCCCTGCTTCTCTGGCATGAGCACACTGAGAAATAAAAACAAAGAGCACCTGCTGTTCCTCGGAATGAGTCTTTGAACATTTTAAAAACTTTCTTGGCAGAAAGCCATTCTCTTCTGGGCTGACTTTAAAAGGAATGCAATTAATTATAGGAGCCAGAGACCTCTAAGGTAACAAAATGTAATTATCCAGGGATTCATGATGGATTCTGTTATGTCTTGTTTAAAATGTAACAGGATTGTCAAAAGTGACTTGTTCTGAGGATGCAATTAAAGACAGATCCAGTTGGCTGGGAAGTCTAATGGCTGCAGTCGTTTGACCAATTCAAGGCTGCCTACTAATTTCGGAGTGGTAGTTATGTGGATTCAGCATGATTACGACAAGTATTTAAAAACCTAATGAATTGATTAAGATTTTGAGAATTTTTGTAATGGATTCATTAAATGCATCTGTCCAGTAGAGCCCACAAAGATGTATCTTTTTCTCCACACTCAGCAGAAAAACTTCAGTGAGACAGAATTTCTTATTGAATGAACGTGAAACACACATTTTTTTGTGTTTAAAACCAAATAAATACTAATATCAGAGTGTCTGTCTTTTAAAGTGAGATCTCTTCTTAAGAGGGACCATTTAGCAACTACAATGGAGAACATTAAAAAATCAAGGCTTTGTTTTAAATTACTACATAGAGATATATCACATGCATTTAGGGGATGGATAGTAAATCTAGCTCTAGCCTGAGCAACTATTATAGCTGATAAAGAGGTGTGCGTCTCTTATCAAAGCAGGTGTTTTGATATCTGTTGATTCAGGATAGTACCCAGTCCACATTTAAGTTAATTACTCTATACTAGCAAGTAACAGATGTGCTACAGATGGCTAGGGTGATTAAAATAAAAAAGCTCATAAATAAAGATTTTGCAGGTTTGGAAGCTAATGATAAATACATGAGTTAAAAAACACCATGTTAAAACTCAAATATTTTAATAATTGAACTAAAACTATATTTATTTATTTATTTATTATCAGTCAGTTGTTGTGAATAGGATTAAAACAGAATATTGAGACACACACTTATTCCCATTTGACTTTACTTCTACTATGCCAACAGGGATGAAGTGTGTGTACTCTCTTCTTGGTTCTGTGCTTTCACCAGCTTTCAGTAAGAACATAAAATGAGGGTCAGTCTGAAAGTGGCTGGTGATCTCATTTTTTTTAGAAAGTACATTTATATTTTTGTAAATAAAGCTTTTTGCAGCCCTGTACTAGTCTCACCAAGAATCCTTTTACCAGCATTTCTAGTTTATGGCTGGAAATTGTGTGCTGAAGGGAGAGGGAGCCACACACAGACAAACAAACACCTATGTCAGAAAAAGCAATGTGGTCCTGTAGGCAGTGCAGGATTGAGAAGTTGAACCAAGGGTTCCCACAGGACTTAGAGGATATCTTGACATAAAGCTTTCGTTTTGCTGCTCTTTTATCCTTATTTTCATTCTAAGTCAAACCATGGCAATATGGAGGCTCAAAAATTTTATATGACAAGAAAATGGTTTCCTGGCTAGCTGTGAAGGACGTCATTGCAAGGTGAGAAAGATTAGTAAAGTTAGTAAAGGAAATTATACAATCTCAATAATATAAATGTGTATGGATAGGCTCACCCAATTTCCAAATTAGTAATAAAAACGTAGACCACCACATGCATATTTATGTGCATGTATGTATGTATGTGTATAAATATATTATATATATATTTTTTTTTTTTATTTGCCAAAAAGTGTTGATCTGAGCGTTGTTCTGTCATGTGAGAAGATTAGCACAAGGTGCACTACAGAAATATTTCCTTCTCTCACGTATTGAATTTGCTACCTATTGATGCTTTCTGTTAGTTTGGATTTTTGGATATGGTGGAACATTATCAAATATAATGCAATACTGTTCAGACATGTTTTAGGTTTGCTTTGTCACAGATACACCCTTAAAGAATTAGACAGGAAGAAAAAATGTTGGCTTTACCTGGATTTGCATCATGAAGCACATTCTTAGAAATCACTTTTAAATTCCTATCACATCATATGAAAAACTCCATCTTTCCCTTTAGTTGTGAGGCAAATACCCCACCCAGATGTACAGAAGATGTAAGCTGAAGAAATATTTAGAATTGATTAAACTTCCTTGTTTCAGCATATGCTGCTGGCACTGGGAAAACCTGGGAAATTCTCTCCCAGTGAAGATAAAGTGAGAGGAGGAGATGCCTTTTTAGTGCTGAATAAACCACCTGTGCTTTAAGTATGGAGAAGCTTGGTTATATTGCATCTAATGAAAACTAAACATGTCAGTATTGGAGGCTGTTTCCTCTTGTTAAGCAGTTGTCATAATATACTGGCTGTCATTGTATTTGCTCTGCCAAAATTTGAAACTCATTGTTTCCCAAACTACATGGATTCAGCTCTTCAGGTCTGTCTTCATATTAGATTATTTTAGTTTTAGGATAAACTACATCTGCTCTCTTTTATTTTTTCAAAATGTCTTGCTATTTCTTCTTTTATCCATCCTACAGGCATTGATATCGACAAATTATTGTGAATAATTCTTTTGAATGAATTCAGCACAAGAAAAGTGCTGTATTTGAAATGTGACCAGTGAGCAGTAGTTTAGCACAAGTAGATACTCTGCTGCATCCAGATCATATTCAGAATTGGCTTCTCAATGTCCAACACTACAATTCTTTTGGCCAGGGGTACAAGGCTGTCATGCATATGGAGTTGGATTTCTCTGCAGTCCCAAATCTGAAATCTCCTGAGTTTGCACTACAAGGGATTATACTTGTTACAAATGACAACTCTATAATCCACTATCAGATTTCTCCACCAAACATAGTTGTAGTCACAAGGCCTACTCAAATTAGTGTCTAGAAAACATATTTTATCCACAGCTGCTATAGTCTTTAATTTTTCTTTCTGTGGATAGCATGCAAACGACTACAGTAAATTATCTCCTTTGCTGTTGTGTACCACATTTCACTTGTAAGTACAATGCCAGAACTGTGACGTGAATTGTTAGTATTCCAGTGCTGAGCACTGAAATTGATGGAAATCTGGCATGTAGGATGATGGGATCATCAGTATGAGTTCAGTAAAAGGCATGTACATTTTATTGCTTTAATCAGTCACTTTCCATGAAGTAATTTTAGAGTATCCAGGTCTTTATTTTTGTCCAAAGATTTTGATGGTCTCATGAAAAAACAAACCAGCATCTAGGGGTCAATAATCAAATGAAGCTGCTACGGAGAAGGTGGAGAGCTGGTCTAAACACTTTCTCACAGTCAGCTTAACTAGAAAAACAGAAAAGTGAGATGGAGATGCTCTAGAAAACTCTGTGTTTAGGGTCAATCAGGTTTTCATTAGTGATCTGGTTGATGGACTAGACAGTGTATATATTACATTTGTATATGTCTTGGAGTCTGAAAGTTTTCTAAGCATTGTTGGAAGACAAAACTGGTATTCAAAATGATGTTGGCAAATGGAGGAAATGATGGGAAAACCAGAGGAGATTAATTAGTAGGTCTAAGAGCAAACTTCAGCAGGAACTGACAGCTTCATAGCTACTGCTTAAGTGGAAATTTTACAGAAATATTAAAATTAGCCACAAACTGAACTTTGGTCCTGTCTTCGTGATGCAGAAAAGCCAAATCTCACACTGGAATATATGTATATCTGTATTTATGTGTAAAAGATACAGATTAGTCCTTCTGGTCCATTTGGCTTTGTAGGGCATGACATGGGAGTGAGCCTGAAGATCATTGGGGTGAAGGAGGGTCTAACATGTGACCTGTGACAGACCAGAAGAATGTGGGGGTTGGGTTTTATTTTAGAGAATAGCAGTCAGCAGACAATGTGTTAAGAGTCATCAAATATAATAAAATATTCCAGCAAAGAGGATGCAGACTCTAAATGCATAGTGATAGATGATGAATACAGGCTTACATGTCAGAAAAGAAAACACAGGTTAGAAATAGGGAAAAATTTATAGTGATACACTGTTTGGATTATTTGCCTGAGAAAGTATTAAAATCTTCATTACTGGAGGTTAATAAATATACAGACAAACATCTATAAGGGATAACAGAGGTATAATTCACCTGTCTTGGCACTGATGGAAGTGAAGTCAGCTTTTTTTGAATAGACTTGCAGCCCTGATGTCTGGATTCCTGTGTGGGTTTGTTTGTTTGTTATGATTATAATGGAAAATTGATACGATCAGAAAAGAAATTTTGGGCTTTAGGACTACTTACTGCTTTGTGTACTTAAAATCTGAAAAAATTCACACCTACAGGTAATAGTGCTTAAATTTACATGTAAGAGCTCCTTAAATAAGGCAGATCAATACTGTTATGTTGATCAATAATTATTTAATGTATCTGTGCTAGGGTAAAATCAAATGTTCTTATCTTTTTGGTATGTGGTAAATTGTGTCTTCCTTCTGAAAAGCTTCTTTTATGACCCTGCCTAAAATAAACACTTTTATCTGCTCTGACGTCTTGATGGTAAATAAAACATATTGTTAGTATTTTGACTTTTTTTTAAAGTCAGAGTTATTCTGCTAACTCTTGTGACCTTCTGAAAGTGGTAACTTGGAAAACGCATTAAGAAAGTTGATAGACTCCCCTGGCACATTGGCCTACGTGGCTTTAGAGTTTGTTACCAACTTCCATAGCAATGGTGCAATAAAGCAAAATTTTCCTCCATGCCTTCAATGTCATTGTTACTGATGTGCTATTCTATGTGGTGTGATACTGTTGTGTAAAGTGGCATAAACTCAGATTGAAAAGTAGTATGACATCTTTATCACAGAGAGGAATAACCTAGATCAGGAGCTGGTGGGAATTTGAGAAAGGCAAAGGATTCGGTTTCTTGTATCCCTGTAAGTGCCTTTGCCAGGGTGGAGATGGGCATGGCAGAGCAGGCAGGGCACCCTGGGGCGTTTGAGGTGGATGGGACACCTGAAGGAATCCTCTTTAGGGGTGAGCAGTGACCACTAATCCAACAGCTGGCAGCTGCTCTGCCTGCCCCCAGGATGTTTGATTTTTTGTAGAGAAAACATGTTTTTTCATCCTGAGAGGGGCTTCTGTCATTGTGGATTACGGGTATGCTGGAAATGTGTGTTTAGATCCACTGTTCAGTATTGGAAGTATTGAGGACTGAAACACTTCTGCTGAGTAGAAAGTTATTTTTACAGTAGTTGTATACAAAAAATAAACATTTTTAGGTACTGTGACAGTATCTAAATTGGAATCATGACTGCTAATTGTGACTTACGCTCAAATTAAGAACGTACCTTTAGATTTTTCATGCTTTGCATGTGTTCACATTTCTGCCCTAATGCATCTTCAATTCTCTTTGTTACCTGAAATATCTTCCAGATCTGGAAGAAGGAACAATATCTACCAGGCTTGTTTGTTCCAAGTTGCAGCATTGCCTCATGGGTTTATGCTGTCAAATACAGAAAACAGTTCTGTTAGCTCTCCTGGATCCTCATGAAAAGTTCATAGAATCATAGAATGGCTTGGGTTGGAATGGACCTTAAAAATCATATAGTTCCTACCCCTGTGCAACGGGCCGAGTTGTAAAAGAATTTGATGTTGTACACAGATGTCAGCTCCATTTTAAAGGCAGAACACTGAAATCAGATCCCTTTATTGCTGAGCTCAACATCCATTTTTAAAAAAAGAGAAGCCATCAATGTCTTTGCTATCCACAGTAGCCCCTGTGGTTACTGGGGGATGTGAGCACTGTGCATGGCAGAACCTGCAGGGCCATAGCTGGAGGTTGGTTTATGTGACTGTTTCTTGGTACAGCTTTTCCAGTTGAAAACATTTTCAGACAAATAGAACACTCACCAAATGTAGGTGAACAAGAGGAGCTAAGAAATGTTTGTGGTACTGACTGATGGCGTTCCTAATTTTCAATAGTGAAATCAAATCTTAATGAAAGCTGAAGCATTCCAAAGCATATAGACCAAGTAATTCCAAGGTTAATATTGAAAGTGGGATGTTTTCTAGTGGCAAAACACTGCCAAAAAAGGCAGAAGTGCAGAGCATCTAAAGAGGCACTTGTTCTGTGAATAGGTTTGTTGGGGCAGGTACAGTGATAGTTCTGCATCTCCATGAAGCAGACATCACTTTTGTTTTACAGTTCTGTTCAGTACAATTACCTCTTATACTCTTGTTCAGTCACTATTAGTTCCAAAGAGAGGAGCAGTGTGTTTGGGGAGTGCTTAGGCAGGAGAGTATGCATTATTGAAGGCATGTGCAGTACACAAAGATTAACTGAGAGACTCATTCAAGGCTAGAAAGCGCTGTTGCCAATGCTTCATGAGGTGAACTAAAAATCCTCTTCAACTGCTCCCCCTGCATATTTCTGTTGAGATGGACTCAAATTGTTGGGGAGGAGAAACAGTGATTTCTGATTATGGAAATAACTTTTTGCCTTGGATGGGAACATGTTCTCAATTGAAATGATTTTAACCACTTGGATAAGCAGATTTCAGGATGAAATTGTGTATTTATAAATGCATGTCTGTAGTAAATGACAGTAGGAAATTAACATTTACATTTTGAAGGACTCTTCAGAGAATGAATTGTTAAGTTAGAAAGTATTGTTGTTCTGCATCAGCAGGGATAGTGGCAGAGAAATGGAAGGATAGTGCTGGAATAGTGACTTTTCCCTGGATGAGCAAGTGGTTTTCCTCTGGAGCACAAAGTGACAGGGAGCTCTGGCTCCTGTGATAAACCTCCATGGCTGAGAAGGGCTACTCTCAGTAGATCTTGTATTCTGCAAGTTCTGCCAAGCTCCTGGGTGTATTTGGGAGTCACAGTGTGGCACATGAACAGAATCAGCCCTGACAGTAATTGTTACCATGTACTTTATTGTGTGTAGACCCAATTCTGTTTTTCGGATCACTCTTTTTCTAAATCAGCTGTTCTCTAGGAGCAGACTGGACCCAGTATTGGTCCTCTGCTTCTGTCTGCAGGTGTTTATTCTGAGGTTAGGAGCTGGCATTGTTTTGTTCTGTGGATGGTGTAATTTGATGGACAGTATGATAATACCGCTCCCACACTGAGGATTAACTGACAAGCCAAACAATACCATCGTGGAATCAGTGAAGGTGCAGCCCAGAGGGTGATGGTGGCAATTAATTTTCCCTCAGAAGTCTTCTCTGTATTTGAGTGTGTTTGAGATTGCTGTTGAATTTGGTTTCAAACAGGAGGCTGTGGAACCAAGTCTTGTGCTGGGACATAGGACATCAAAGAAGCCACATGCACAATTGAATCTCTTGTTCTGCTTGAGTCAAGCAATAGAAAATTGTTTTCTGTGAATATTAGCTCATATTTGCAAATTAATTTATTTCAATCCTGTCTAGACGTGTCTTTTGTCCATCTTCTACAAACAGACTTCAGCAAATGGCAAGATTTTCCAAATCAATCTATTTTAACTGTGCATTACAGAACTCTTGAGGATGGCAGTCAGAATTTATAATCACAAACACTAAGGACAGAACTCTGATTCTACAAGTCTCAAATTGATCAGGCAAAACTAAACTTACCTGAGCTCTGACAGGGCATAAAGAAGCATCTTATTTTATATCAAACAAGATATAGGTCAAGAATTACTTTACAAATATTCTGAGGCAAGTATTGTTGATCCTTTGAAAACAGTAATTGTCTGAGTAACATAACGCAGTGTTCTGTGATATACTGGTGTATTGAGATGAATTTTAGTGTTCATATACACAGAAATCAGAGAGTTTGATTCCAAGTGATTTACTTAGGTAGGTGCCTTTTTATTGGGGTCTTAAAGGATGGGCTGTTTTCTGGCTTTAGCATTTCTTCCCTTCCTGTATACATCTTTGCAGAATATTGACCATTTTCAGGAAATGCAATTTGTCTCACCATTGTCAGTTTCAGCTTTTCTCTATTCTGATGGAAACTAGGGTGGTGAGGGTAGCAAGTGAGGTCTGCGAGCCCATGGGACAGTGCTTCACAGCTGAGCTGTGGAATTGCGTTGCAGATGTGTTCTTTTCAATTGGAAGCATATAGTGATATTTGAAATATTCTGACAGAGATCCCCTTATTTAACATTTTTGGAACCAGTTGCCTGCAGACAGCATACCTGATATTTAAGGCATTTGTCTTTGCTTTTCTGAGATGGCACAGTAAATTGACACCAAGCGCTCTTATGTTAAAAAAGCAGATAATAGAAAATTCCAAAGCAAATGCGGTCTTCTCGACTGTGTCCAAGGATGCCTTGCATTGCTAGCAGTACTGTTAGTGATGCTGTGCCTCCAATTTAGATGAAATCTGTGCCTAGCATGTCCAGTTTTCAAAATAAGTAATAATGCACTTCTCTCTTCTTGCTGTGCTACACACTGAGTCTTGTGTAATCTCTACCAAAAGATAAGAATGAAATGGGAAGAAAAAGTAGCAAAACCTGATGCTGTTCTGATGGGGAAGGCAAAGAAAAGATAGGCAGAAAATAAAGATTGTATGTGCAATTAGTGCTGCGATAATAATTGGAAATGCAGTTACTAAAGGTCAGCCATCTCCAAAGGCAAATTTTGCTTTCCTGCTCATAGACTTTGAAATGGTGGGGGAGAAGGGAAGTAACAAGCAGGGATGAGGTGGGCAGCAGAGGATAACAGATCATGTTTCCCTCCTCAGGACTAGGTCTTCTAATGATGGAGTCACATACATCTCTAGCAATCGCATGTTTTCAGTATTGCTTATTCGCTACAAGGCGTGGAAGATGCCGCTCTCCTCCTATTTCATTATACTCTGCCTTTGTGTATCTGTTGCTCCAGGGATTGAGGAACAGCAGAACTAATTCCCTCCCACATTCTTCTCTGCCATTGGACACATTTACTAAAAAAGACAAGGTTTTTTCCCCCCAAAGCCATACCTAAAGATTTGAAGAGACAACTGCAAAGCATAAAACTAAAGCCTGGAAAATCTACCTACTATATGCTTTATGCATAACCCAAGCTGTCTTTTCTTTAAGACATTTCATTGAAAATATAACATAAATGTTGTTATTTTCTTTCCTTTTATACTTGACAGTATGTGTGTAAAGATGTGAGAGCCTGAATGTGGTGTTACTTGTTGTTATTTAGTAAAGCCACAGAACTGGAATGACAACTAATCCAAACCTCATAATAATAAGTAGGCATGACTCATGGATTACTCCTAAAGTATTTGTTCAATTAATCCAACTCTACTGTGTGGTTTGAAAGTAATTACATTTTGAATATCAGTGTGAATAACTTAAAGGTTTGGGATCACTTGAAGTTTCCTATCAATCAGCAGCTAATATCCCTTACTTATAATTTGCATTCTTAACAGAATAAGTGACTCAAAGCTACTTCTTATTTTACTTCATTCCATAATTATTTACAGCTTCCTTTGATTGTATGGTAACATCCTTCAAGTTTACATCCTTTAGTGTCTTAGAGGCTACAAGTATCAAGTTCATTCTATTTTAATGCTTTATTGAGACAAATGCAGAAGTTTCCCTGACCTTTTGTAATATTTGAGGGAATATGAAATATCTGAAGCTCGGTTGTGTTGAATGCATATTTCTTTATCTATGTAAAATATGCAAAATATTAGGAGACTCTGAGACAGATCCAAAAGCTATAACAAAAAAAATTACAAACTTTAAGTGCTAATCAAAATGCTGTCCACACGTAGCTGCTGAATAGCCCATATGTGGCCAGTGCAAATAGGGATGTGATGTGACTGTTCCTTGTTATGCTAGATTAGTCAGTTCCTGAAGACACAGTACTGATGTGGAGGGCAATTTCTCTGGGATTTGATGGGTCATCTGATTATCATATTTTGTATTATTCTTACTAATCTCATGCGGTAGAATAGATGGATATGTGAGCAGGTAAATAAAGAGAGTGCAACTATATTCACACCCAGAGTATTCTGACTTGGAAGGGAGCCATAGGGATCATGGAGTCCAGCTCTTCAGTGAATGCCCCATACAGGGGTCAAAGCCACAACCTTGGCATCATTAGCACTCTGCTCTAAGCTGGAACAAAAGATCATTTTTTCTTCTGAGGCAGTTATGCAGTGATGCAAATGTTTAGCAAACACAAAAGAAAATTATTGCCATATGTAATTTTTTAATGTAATAACGCTAATGAAGGAAGGAAAGTATTACCACTGGAAAATATTTCCTTCCTCCATCCCATTCCTTAAGTCTAGCTATCTCATTTTTGTGAATCTGAAGTGCAGGAATGCAGACTCCATGTTAGTGACAGAGGGACAAATAACCTAATTCTATACATTGTACATCATGACAAACAAGCAAACCAGCTTTGAGGCTTCTCCTCAAACTTGCCCAGAGCTTGCTCAGTAAAAGATAAGAATAAACTTTTTAGTTTCTGTAACTGTCTCCAGAAAGTGTTTTACATCTGTTGAGTCAAGTTCTTTATTTGACAGTATAGCTCTTTTTTTGATCTCAGGTAACATGGTCTGTCTTGGCCTCAAAAAATAATGTTCCTTAGTTAAAAAAAAAGAAAAAGAAAAGAAAAAGAAAAGTGAAATGTGGTTCAAGAATGGTTTTACTTGTCTTTAACTATAAAGTTGAAGAATGAAATTTGTCTCTCCTTCTTAAAGTACATTACAGATGACCCTACTGTCCAAACTCATTTACTATTATTAGATCTTTTCAAACCTGAGACGTGCTGACATCCTGTCTTTAATGCTCTTGTAAATTCTGAAGTAAACAGATTTCAAAGACGCTTGACTGTTAGTGTGAAGACAAGGTCAAAGAGTTGAATGACACATCCTCCTCGTACAATAAGACTACCTATCAATCAGTTTTACTAGCAAATTCTTAATAAAGAAAAGAGATCAGAACATGACAAAAGTGTATCGTGGAAAATATATGTGCATGATGGCCACTTTGGTATCCTTGGACTAGTAGTTAATGATGAACAACTGTTACATATGACCTGGAAATATTGTTGTCTCCTGTAGGAGAACCTCTTCCGCAGTTTAAAACTTCTGAAAATTAGAAACAGAAAAAATTTATTATGCCAAAGTGCTCTGAATGACACATATTTAAGTAACTAAAATAAGCAAGATGGTTATATTTAATTTAAGAATTATCATGCTTTAATATTGATAATTCAAGGATGGTTATTTACAGGCATTGAAAAAAATATTTCAATTATTGCAAGCTTCACTCACGATGCATTTGGTAAATACACACTCAGAAGTTAGGTCATTTTCCTCTTTAATATGCTGAAAGATTTTGGCATTTTTTAGCATGCCCATTTTTAGCTGTGGTGCCACTATGTTTCATTTCCTTACTATTTCTGTAGCATTTTTTCTACAGGGTTAGATGTTACAGACTGGTTAATAAATGGTACTGTTAAATACAGCCAGTCTCCCACTTTAATAGTAGGACACAGTCTAAAATTAGACAAGATGTCTCTGGAAGAAGGAATTCCCTTTACCTACTGAGTCAATACATAGGAACAACAAAATTGTGACTCGAATATCTCATTTTTATTAGCACAAGATATTAAAAATTAGAGAAAATATAAAATGCCTACATGGTAAAGGACTTCAGATGCATTCAACAATCAAGGAATTACATGCATCTTTAAAATATAGCAAAGCTTTTTCATTTAGTTATTACCTCATGAATGCAATGAGCATTTGTCTCAGTAAAAAGAAAACAATTCATACCTGGACATCCAGTCTGATCCAGTCTGGACACAAGATACATTTACATATAAATTTACACATATTTATATTACATAGAAATTGATACATATTTATATATGTAAATGTATCTTGTGTGGTGAATTTGGCAGTGCTGGTTTAATGGTTCATTTTGATAATCTTAGAGGTCTTTCCCAACCTAAATGATTCTATGATTTCTAGGAGAACAGATTGCAGTCTGTGGCTTTCCATGGGATTTTCCACAAAAGTAGGGCAACAGGCATTGAGTGACTCCTCCTGACCACCTTAGTGTCGCTTTCTCCAGTGATAGCTGAAGTCTGGATTTCTTTGAAACTCTTTGGAGTGGATATGATTTGGAAATAAGAACAGCAAATGCGTCTTGGTCTCTTCCCAAATGCTGGCATGTTGGGTTTTAATTTATTGGTGTAAGATGAGACTGGTTTCCAAGTCAGGCATAAAAGGTACTTAATAAAACATGTCTAGTGGCACTAGTGGCTAGAATTTGGGATGTGTACATTTATTTGTAAGGTAGTGGTGTCGTGCTGAACTTTCCCTGCTGAGCTGAAGGCTTGACCGCCTCCGGCTTGACCGCATATACCAAAATGGTTGCCAAAACTTTCATAGGTTAAATTCCCCAAAGTGGTGCTTTAGAGTGGCATCAACAACAGCAGAAAAAGAAAAAAAAGAGCTTTCCTTGGGCAAATACTTTCTTTTAAAAAAAATTTTCTTTTAATTTAAGCTTGACTGCTTTGGGCAGTTGAATAAGACTGAGCTATATGACTGCAAAATGACATTTAGATAAAATGCTTTTGTGCCACATTTCAGACTGAAAATATAGAGTTTGAGATACAATTATAATTTCAGACTTCACATCCAAAGATTGTGCAGGCCCTATGTTGGAAGCACTTTTCTTATCAGTAAATGTGAAGGTTTCTTTTGTTGCCTTAACTAACAGTGCTGCCAGTTAGGAACTTTGGCACAAGCACACTCCAAGCAGAGTTCAATTCTGCTGAACTTAAAACAAAACAAAATAGCAAAGCTTTTGGTTTTAGTTTGTGAAGTTGTGGATTTCTTAGCAAATATGTAGTGAAGTTCTGTCTATGACATGGTGGTGCTTTAACTGTGTTGATTGTCTACAGAAAATTACTTTTGTTGCATAGGATCTTCAACAAAGTCAAATTATGTAGTGTAACTTCCAGTAATTGCAGAATCACAAGTTGATTGAGATTGGAAGGGAGCTCTGATGTCATTGAATCCAGCCCCCTTGATCAAAGCACGGTCATCTAGGTCTTGTCCAGTTGACTTTCGAGTATCTCCAAGGATGGAGATACCACAAGTTCCCTGGGCAACCTGTTACACTCTTCAGCCACCCTCATGGCAAAAAAATATTAAAAAATCCCTATGTTTAAATCGCGTTTAATGTATTTTAGTTTGTGTCCATTGCCTCTTGTCTTGTCACTGAGCCCTGCCAAGAAGAGTCTGGCTCCATCTTTACTCACTCGTATCAATTATTTATATTCATTTATGAGGTCTCCCTTGAGCCTTCTCCAGGCTGACCAGTCCCAGCTCTCTCAGCCTTGCCCTGTGTGATGGACGCTGCAGTCCCTACATCTTCGTGGCCCTTTGCTGGGTGTACTCCAGTATGGCCATGCCTCTCATTCCCAGGGGCCACATTACTGCAGCTGTGTCTCAGCAGTGCTGAGTGGGAAGGACTCAACTTCCTTGGCCAGCTGGAAATGCTCTCCCTGATTCAGCTTGAGATGCTGTTGGCTGCCTTTGCTGCAAGGATGTTTGGCTTAAGTTCAATCTGATGCCCACCAGGATGCCCAGGGCTTTTTCTGCCAAGCTGCTTTCCAGCTGGTTGGCCGCCAGTATGTACTGGTGCATGGGGTAGGTTCTTCCTGGGTGCAGGACTTTCTACCTCACTTTGTTGAGCTTTATGAGATTCCTGTTTTTCCTGTATCTCCACAAGAGGTATTACTGATATATCAGCCACTCCTCATTGTTTTGTATCGTCTACAAACTCGCTGCCATCATCCCACAGATCTCTTTCCCATCCTCTTGGATGCTGTGAAATTTGGTGACCTCCATCTGCAGCTGTTCTCTTGGCGACCTTCAACCACCACAAGGCTCCTGCAAGGAAGGAGCACATGTCCTGCTGTCCCAGCCTCAGTGAGAGAGCCCAGACACCCCAACAGCCTCAGAGCTACATCTGCTACTGACAGCTCCATCTGAGCTTGAGTAGTAGATTATAGGGGAAGCAGGAGAACATGTAATAACCTTCATCTCTACAAAAGAACTTCTTTTTAGACACCGGGTCACTTTTTTCTCTTTGTAGTCTCCTTTAATGTCTGACAAGGATGTGATTGACGTTTTCACCTCCTTCAGTGCTTTGAGTTATTTCGAATACAGAGAACTGTTCTTATTCTGTGGGGGTTGTTTTAACTTGCATTTGAAATTACATACCAATAATTTATAGTGACCAAGCTTCTGTTAGGGGCAGTTAGTCATCACCAAGTAAATGGATGTATTAGCATGTCACCCTGGTATATATCAACCTCCTCTCCCATAAAGCACAGTGGCAGCTGTGAATACACTCAGTGCAGCTTTCTTTTAAGAAAATAGATCCAGTAAGGCATGTGTTCACAAGATCCCTTCTACCAAGCATCATTGCCTTGCTGTTTTATTTTTGGAATGCTCATTAACGTGGCATGGAAGCACCATAGATCCATGTGGAGGTGTTAACAGCCGTAAAATTGGCTGCTTCCTGTACTTGTTGCTATGAAGCGTGATCTTAGTTTGGAAACTCCTGTGTAAATGCGTGTATTTGTCTTAGGATTCTGTTTCCTAGCAAACGGTGACACAGTGCAAAATGTGCTGCATTTGCTGTGGCTGGCCCTCTTAACCTGTCAGCGTAATTTATGGGAACACTTCGCGACACCTTCTGCTGCTAATGGTCTCTCAGAGTCCTGCAGAAAAGGCTAGTTCTGCCTCCTAATTTTAAGAGCCATGATGGTGGCACTGTTTGTCTCTTTTCTGGATCTATTTTGGATTTATGTCTGGCCGAGGGTTTGAAAGAGCTGCTATTAAAGCAGAAACATCTGCTGAGGCTTTATGTGCTGCTGCCTTGCCAAGTTCAACAGCAAGCCAAACTACAGCTGATGGGCTCAGCCCTCCACAGGTGTCACTGCAGTTGCAGGAGAATGACTGTGAGGGAAATTGGGCTGCTGAAAGCTCTAAACAAAATAAATAAATAAGTAAATAAAGCCCCTTTAGCAACTGTAGAAGGCTATTAGGAGATTATGACAGGGGTCATTAGCAAATAACAGAAACAAATCCTGCTGGAGTGGTTGTGTCTGAATTCCCCGGTGTCCCTGGTTGCTGCAGCACCCTGACATGTGCCTCCCATCCTTTCCTGCAGGTTTCCCACTGTGCTCTGCACGCTGCCAGCTCAGGCAGCACAGACACGGTGATTTTAAAGGCTGTTAGGAAAACCTGATTTTGTTTAACCTTCTGAATGTTTTCCTGATTCAGACACTTTGTGGCAACCTTATTCGAGGGCAGACATGGGTGAGGAAGATGATGGTTTTGTCATGGACTGTGAACTTTTTTTGAAGGAGAGGAATTCAAAACAATACTTTAAAATTCCTTGTAAAAGTTTTGTTCCTATGCAATTGTAATAACTTGAAATAATCACTCCTTTGACGCAAGGGAGGGGGGAACTGATATCTTGGACGAACTGGAGCTGCATCTGAGCACTGCTCAGACTCCATCCCGGATGTGTACTTGCAGTTTCAGAGAAGCATGCCAGAAGACATGGCAACAGTGGGTCTCTAATGCATTTCCAGAGTCCATTTTTCTGTATTTACTTATTGATTAGGATTTTTATTATTTTTTAAAATGTCCAGTTGCTCCCTTAGTTTTGCCAAGCATTTGGCTTCAGGTGCAGAATACCACAGTCAAATTACTGACAAAACATTGACTTCATTTACCTTTTTATAAAGTGCTACAACCTGGCTATATAGTTCATTTTCCCTCTCACCTCCCCCACAGCAATCATAAAATGGAGGTCAGCACTTCAGCAGCAAAAGCAAAAACTGCAACAACTGGAGTTAAAGAAGAGTTCTGCTTACTGAAGAGTGAGTTATAGTTGGCAGAGCCCCTTGCTAGAGGAATAGATAATTGCATGTGAATGTGCATATGCAATTTATTAAATTATTATCAGTTCTTTTTAGATTTTATAAATGTTCCCATTCCAACCAATTCTATCCAGTGATTACAAGAAAATTTGCTGTTCTGGTCGGAAAGCACAAGGCCAAGTTCTCTCATATATCCCAACATGTTTCTTGCCTTCCAAGAAGCTGCCTGACTGAGAATAAAGTTGTTTCAGAAATATTTCAGCTGTTTTTAATGGTTTAAATAAAAAGCTTGGGCTATGGGAAATGCCTAGCATTTTTCCATGGTGGAAAATTTTAATGTTCCTTGCAAACCTCAAGAAAATATTCTTAAGCCATCTCCTTTCCGCAAAGAACACAAGTATGTGAGATAAGAAATAATTCCTTTGTAATTACTCATTTCCCCTCACAATATTCATGAAAGAGAAATCATACTGGAAGTGATATATGTATGTTTCCACTTCTGGCAATATAGTTAGTAAGCATAATTTTGGAAAACTGCATTTTAGCAGCAAAGACTTTTATTTTTCCTAAACTAAAAAAAAGAAAAACAAAAAAAACCCCAAAAACCAAACAAAGACACCTCACCAAAACTAAACCCACCTTTTTTTACAAAGATGATGTCCAAACAGGCAAAAGGAAGTTAGTATTACATAGGAAGTATTAATTTGTTTTGTAGGTAATAATTGAATAGTTAAATCATTGAATCTCTCAACAGCCAACCTCCCAAATGCTCCATGATACACTCCCTTCCTTGCTGAGATCTACTAATGCAGTGCTGGAACTAAATCTGCACAGGGCAGTTTTTTGGGATAAATGCTTGCATACTGACTGTTAGTTTACACAATATGTTGAATTCAGTGCAGAAAATGTGGTAAGAAATTGATCTTTCCCTATTTCCCACAAATTCATTCTTGTTTTCTACTCCCTCATGTAGGTCACCGGAACTGTTTGTGGAGACAGATTGTAAACAGGATTACTGAAATGATCCAAAAGCAAGACTTCAAAACCATTAATTTGACCATGAATAATTTCAGTAATTTTGTTTTTAACAGAAACAAATGTCTGGGGCTGAATGATTGTGGGAAATTTTTAATTTGCCCCCAGGCACCTTAAGGTGCCCCTGTGCCCCTTGAGGGTGTGCGTGCCCCAGCCCTGCCACGGCTGCAAAGCTAAGAAGGAAGCAATAACCCAGAGCTTTTACTTCTTGTGAAAGTAAGACATAACCCTGTCTTCCTGGCGGTGTCTTGTCTGCTTTGTCACTGTGACACTGCTTGTTTCATGGTTGAATGCATTCATCACAAGTATCTGTGTACTGCAAGCGTGGCTACAGGCTGTACCTTCCAAGACGTACTGTCAGCAAGTGCTGTGTGCTGGGGATGGAATTGATGCACCACGGCAGTAGCTGCAGAGTAGGTGTCTAACCTAAACTAACAGCTTCTGAGAGAAAAGGAGATGGCTGCAGCTAATAGAAGCTAATGTGATGTTTTGTCAGCCTGTAGAATATAAAGGCTAATTGTTGGAGCTGTGCAGCGAAGTAATGAGGAGCTTGAAAATGTAACTGATAAGCAGAGTGATTATAGGCTAATGAGCAGGATGTTTGTGGTATATTGAAGGACTAATGAAGGGCTGCAAAAGATAACTGTGATGGTATACAGTGAGGCTATGCAGAGTAGGAATGTTTAAATACAGCACAGAAAGATATGTAGTAGATACTGAAGACCTAAAGCTGTTAACTATTGGAGTTTGAGGATGTGTGTGTGTGCATTGTGCAGATTAGGCAATTAACCAAAAGCAGGACCCGATAAATGCATAACAGAAGAGCTAGTAAGGGAAAAAATGATACATTCATAAGTACATGTTATATAATTCAAGTATCTCTGTCAAGTAACACTCCCATCTGTACGAAGGGCTCTGTTTATCACCTTCCATGTTCTCTCATAAGAAAACATGGATGGGTGCTGTACTCTGTACTCTGGGTCCAGACAGCTCTGAGACAGGATAGTTCCTGGAAAACGTGGACTTCAAAACACTTTCTTCAAAGGTAATTGCAACATCAGGGTAGAATATTGCAGCCTGGCATGCCAGTCTGGGGTCCAGCCAGGCTCAGGTACCATGTAGTGTCAGGGGACTTGGCTGTCAGACTATGAGAGCAAAAGCCAATGTGTGGTGGCATTTAGCATTTGTCTTCTGTGATTTTTAAGTGCATTGCTAAATAAGGTTGTGTGTTATTTGTCACTGTGACGTTAGTAGCCGTAGTTCCTGAGGAAAGATCTGAGTCCTTAAAGTCACTTGGCACAGTAACCCTGCCTTTTATTATTGGCTACAGAGGGACTGGTTTTCCCTCTCACTGTGGCCAGTTGAATTGGATATGTTTAATGCATTGAATAAAAGCCCAGTGAGAGGTTTTTGTTGGGTTTTTTTTTCTGTGGAATTTTTTTGGTCAGCAATTTACAATCAAAGATATATGGACAATAATACCTTTAAATAATGGCAGGAGTCTCTATGACTATATAAATTCAAAGTTGCACCACGTCCTATACACAGCAGAGCATTACAGGACAGGTCACTTCAGCTAAAAAGGCAGTTGGGATTATCAACCGATCTTAAAAATATCTATGTTATCAGAGATGTGATCAATCTGTGATATCAATAACACATTGATAAATGAAAACAGGACGTGTTCATCTCCGTGGTGTTTTTGGGAAAATAAAATAAACTCTCTATTACCTAAATGTGAAGTTGCTAAAATATTTATATGCTACCTCTTTCCTATGCCGTTGATTCTTTAGTGTAAAACTGGATTAAGGGGGAAGCATTTCTATATTTTTGGTTTTGGGAGGAAAAATGTGTTATTTCCAAAAGGCTCAATTTTCTGGAAAGTAGTGAGAGAGGTATTTCCAGAAAGTATTCCAGCAAAGCTGATAGCTGATTAGTAATCTGTTAATTGGATTGCTGGGTGTTAATTGGATTGCTAGGAGTCCTACTCTTGTACAGCCTTTGAAGAAACTTTCATCTGCATGAATTCCTCCATATATGAGTTGGGTGTTGGAATCCAATGTCACAATGTGTTTGTACTCTGAAGAAAGGCTTTGGGGTTTTGGAGGTTTTTGGTTCTGTTTGAAAGGATTTTATGAGGCTAACCGAAGTCTCTGCAATTTCCACACTGGACGTGAAAAAGCCCTTGAAGTCTTCTGTGCTGCTTAAGTGAAGAAGATGAGTTAGTTTTCCACTTCTTTAATGATGTTCCTCTGGTTTCTTCTCTTTCAGTGGGTTTGTCCTGGCATTTGTTGTCGGAACCCCTGATGTGTCTGTTTTAGATCCTCCATCAGCCAGCTCTTCATTACTCTGTGTAGATAACTATTTTCCTTACATTTGAGGTATAGTCGACAGTGTTGTCTCTGTTATTCAGGTGAGGGGCCAGAGCACTAAGGAAATTCTACTGTTACATGCAAGTCTGTGACAGAGCAAGAACCTAAAATAATTTCTCCTGCATTTTAAAGTTCATGCTGTAAATCTTGGACTGCTCTGCTGACTGAAAGGAGGAGAAGGCGGGGAGACAACATTTGCAATACAGTCTGGAGAAAATGAAGTGGGAAGCAGTTGAGTGAGCTTTATGCACAGATCCACTTTTCCTTGATTCTGTAACATGCATCTCAATTGAATTTTTTTTTTCAACAACAACCAATGATCTAAGCCAGCAGATACTTTGTATTTTTTCTTTCAAAGATTTTTTTTTTTGTTTCACCAGTTAAATAATCCATGAGTAATTTGAAATCTCTTCATTGTTGACTTCCAGGTTTTATATTAATGGAGCTTGTATAATATGGCTCATTTGACTGAAATAGAGCTTGAGTTAGTCTTGAAAAACAAAAAGTAGAGGAAATCTGATGAACATGTGTGTTAAGTGTTCCAACCATTCCCTTTCTAGTGTGCTCTTCAATTCATTAAAAAAAAAAAAAAAAGGAAGGAAGCATTTTTTGCAGTTGATGTGTTACTTTAGTATTACATGACTTAGGAATGCAATTTTAATCTCTAAGAATCTTCATTAACATCCCACTATATTCATGTTAATGTTTCTTATCTATTTTTAAATATCTATTGGTAAATATAACCTAGAAAAACAACTAACAATGAGCAAAGTTGAATCATAGGTGAGTCACCAGGGGAGAGCTGTATGATAGTGAAGTTCAGACAGGCAAACATTTGGTTCGTGTCTCTTTTGGTATCTGATAAATTTCTTCTTCTTTATCAATATTTCTGTTGGAAGATGTCCAGATCCAGTGTTTAGGTACAGTTCCAAATTATATTAGACGTTGATTTATTTTAGCTCAAATATAAAAAAGTTACATTTTTGAGGATGAGACCCAAATTTACCCAGAGTTTTGGGAGTTTTATTTCATCATGGTATATTTCTCTACCTCTTGGAAGCTTTCCCAACTATTTTTTTGAGGTCACAATATTAAGCTAAAAAGACCTAATTACATCTGTGCTGTAATATCATTGTATAATTTTGAGCATTATTATTTGAATAGTCTGTTCTTACAGGTCAACTGATTTTTCTGTAAAGAAAAAAGAAAAAGGAAGGATGGCACATATTTCAGCCAATGTACACACTTCCACTTCCAAAGAAGCTCCTACCCAGCCACAAGCTCTGTCAGGCTCAGTTTGTGTGATGTCTGTATCAGCACATGAGCAATCATCTTGTTCCACCTTGTTCTATCACCTGAGTACTGGAAGATGTGTTTCCTGTGAATCCTCCACTGAGTTTTGTTCTACGAAGAAGCACCCATGCAGTCTGTAGCCTGCAGTGCACAGCTGGACACACAGCAGCAGGAAGCAGCCTGTGCATAGCTTGCTGTGTGCCCTGCAGTGTCTCACTGGAAGCCAAAGTTCTGACTAACTGTGTCCAGATCACACAGAACTGCAGGTCAGGCCCATTTTTACAAAGGCAGTCTCTGTATACTTCTTGCACTGGTTTGTGGAGTTCTGCTGTTGTGCTGCCACTGCAAATAAACCATGCTATAGGAGGAAGTTTTGCTCTTTTCATCACGTATATGTGTATCCTCTTCCCATTATAATTCAAAATATCTTTTCATTACTTTTTAGGGAGGAAAAAGAATAAGTTTATCCTGATAAACACAGATGACTGATGTTAACACTCTTAGGTGTTTGGTTCCTAACAAAAAAAAATAATCTCACTAAGACTGGAAAACCATAAAGAGCTCCTCCTCTCCTTAATTTGGTACACAGGATATTTTGTCATATATTGAAATAGGCATGTACTGGAATCCTAGAATTCATCCTCCCCAACCCTATCTGTAGCCCTGTAGTGCAATTACAGGATATTCTGTTCTAGCTGCATGCTACAAAATGTTACTTCTTTATGCATGCAGAGTCAGGAACTTGGAAGTTATATCTTAAGTGAAAAAGTCATGGTGACCTGTTTTCTCTGGATTATAGCAGATTTGGAAAACCAATTATTTTGCAAAGTGCCTCGCTTGAATGTTGTCCTTGAACTATGTCCTCTTGTGCATGAATGTCTCAAAGAATAGCTGGCACTCCTGGGCTCTCTCAAGTCGGGGCTATTAAGAAAGATTTGGAATTCTGAATAAATTTCTCCATAGATACACAGAAGATCTTCCAATCTGGGTCTTCCTGCTTAGGCATGGTGTACTTTTGGGGAGATATTGTGTCAGGCTGGAGTTGGATTTTCTTTTTTTTTCCATTGAGATTGCTAATTCATCCCAGGGAAAAAAAGATTTTTGATTGTATACTTTTACTACATTTGTCTGAAAATACCGTAATTATCTTAGTGCACTCTTCTTGTTAAAATCTCATTCTTTTCTTGTGATACTTTCTATAAGTCATGAGAATTAGAAGGCAAAGTTTTGGACTGGAACTTTTTATCTTGAAAATTATTTATCCTCTTTGGAGTTCCTGCCTGCACTCTTTTCACATATTGAAACAATTGCTATAGTGTCCCTCCCCTTGTGTCACTCTCCAATGGTTGCATTGTATTAATCCTGGAACTGCCTCTTCAAAGTAAATTGAATCATCTTTAAGGTTCAGAGAATTATTTCGGGATGTTATTGCTGGGCTAGCCACTGACCTGATATTCTTTCCTCAAAAAGAATACACTAGGTTATGTTTCCATCATATATACTTGTTCTGCATGATTTCAGTACATCTGACTGAAGTTGGTATTTTAAGTCTTTGCTTTAATTTCTTTTCTACCAAACACTGCTGGCAAATTAGGTTTAGTACTGTCCGTCCTATTCCCCTTAGAATTTTAATTAGTTCTGTGCTGAACACCCCTGCAATTGTATGTGTTTGATATCTACATACTTGTCAAAATTGAATTTCTATGATTCCGTTAATTCTCTAATACAACGCTGTATATCTGCACGCAAAACAACATTGGGGGGAAGCCCTCAGATCAAATCCATTCAGAAAACTCTATAAAATTGTTAAACTCTCAACTTGGTGCTGTGAGTATGGTCTGTGTGTCATAGTCTTATGAATAGTTGGGGTTTTTAACTGGTGAAGGAAGAAAAGGTAAACATGAGACTTTCTTTGCTTGATATTCCTTCAGACCTGTTCTAGGCATACCATTGTCTGCTCACTGTGCTTGGTGATGCCAAAGACGTAGAAAGCTGCTCAGTGACTGCAGCTGAAGGTTCTTGCATCTTTTGGAAAGCTGGATTGGTGAAAGCACAGGAGCCACCTCTGGCTTCATACAACATGCCCTCCAACTTCAGTGACATTCTGGTGGCACTGGGCCATAGGTGGAATGCTCATGGCAGCCTCCCGTGGGCACCAGCCCCTCAGGGACTAACCTGCCTCACATGGCTTAGAGGAGACCTCAGGCAGTGGGC